>CM029665.1:7907864-9107864 GCA_017311315.1 Dendrocalamus latiflorus | reverse complement strand
GCTCGTGCTCTGATGATCGCCGCCTCTATTCCACCTCACTTTTTGGGCCGAGGCTGTTTCCACTGCCACCTATCTCGTCAACATCCAGCCCTCTTCTGCTCTTCAGGGTGCGATCCCTGTTGAGCGTCTCTGTGGTCATCTTCCTGACTACTCTGCCCTTCATCTGTTTGGCTGCGTTTGCTACGTTCTCCTCGCCCCTCGAGAACGCACCAAACTGACCGCTCAGTCTGTTGAGTGTGTCTTTCTGGGATACAGTGCCGAGCACAAGGGCTATCGGTGCTGGGATCCTGTTGGTCGTCGGATGCGGGTTTCTCGGGATGTGACTTTCGACGAGTCTCGTCCATTCTACCCACGTCCTGCCTCTCCTTCGGCTTCCTCTGTGGAGTCTCTGTCTTTCTTGACCTTTCCAGATACACCTATATCTGTTTTGCCCTCGTCCACCTATCCCACTGAGTCTCCACATATTCCCTCTGTGGCCTCTCCGCCATTGTCGTCGCCTGTGTCGTCTCCTACGACTCCGCAGACTCCTCCCACTACCGTACCTCCTCCCCTTATCTTCTACACTCGTCGACCTCGTGTTGCGGATCTTCCAGATGAGCCATCTTCTCCTGATGTTCCATCTTCTTCTGATGCTCCATCTTCCTCTGATGGGTCATCTTCTCCTCGCTACGCTCTCCGCGATCGCCAGTCGATTCGGCCTCCTGCCCGTTTTGCCTTTGCTGGCGCAGCTACTCGTGAGCCTGTCTCCTACCGGGATGCTGTTACTCACCCTGAGTGGCAGCTTGCCATGGCCGAGGAGATTGCTGCCCTCGAGCGTACTGGTACTTGGGATCTTGTTCCCTTTCCATCTCATTCCCATCCCATCACGTGTAAGTGGGTCTATAAGATTAAGACTCGCTCTGATGGCTCTCTTGAGCGCTATAAGGCGCGTCTTGTTGCTCGTGGCTTCCAGCAGGAGCATGGTGTTGACTACGACGAGACTTTTGCTCCTGTGGCCCACATGACCACTGTTCACACTCTTATTTCGGTGGCATCTGTTCGCCACTGGTCTGTTTCTCAGCTTGATGTCAAGAATGTCTTTCTTAATGGCGAGTTGCGTGAGGAGGTCTACATGCATCCGCCACCTGGGTATTCTGTTCCTGAGGGCATGGTCTGTCGCCTTCGTCGCTCTCTCTATGGCCTTAAGTAAGCTCCTCGTGCTTGGTTTGAGCGCTTCTCCTCTGTGGTCACTGCTGCTGGTTTTTCAGCTAGTGATCATGATCCTGCGCTCTTTGTCCACACTTCGTCTCGTGGTCGGACTCTTCTTCTCCTGTATGTTGATGATATGATCATTACGGGAGATGATTCTGAGTACATTGCCTTTGTTAAGGCTCGTCTTAGTGAGCAGTTCCTTATGTCGGATCTTGGTCCTCTTTGTTACTTCCTTGGGATTGAGGTTACTTCTACTCCAGATGGTTTCTTTATGTCCCAAGAGAAATATATTCAGGATCTTCTTGATCGTGCCTCTCTCGCTGATCAGCGTACTGTTGAGACTCCCATGGAGCTCAATGTTCACCTCCGACTCTCTGATGGCGAGCCTCTTTCTGATCCGACTCGCTATCGTCATCTTGTTGGGAGTCTTGTCTACCTTGCTGTTACTCGTCCGGATATCACTTATCCAATTCATATTCTGAGTCAGTTTGTTTCAGCTCCCACTCAGGTCCACTACAGCCGCCTTCTTCGAGTTCTGCGATACCTTCGCGGGACTATCTCTCGCCGTCTCTTCTTTCCACGTTCCAGCTCGTTACAGCTTCAGGCCTATTCGGATGCTACTTGGGCCAGCGATCCTTCTGATCGCCGGTCTATCTCCGCTTACTGTGTTTTTCTTGGTAGTTCTCTTATTGCCTGGAAGACGAAGAAACAGACTGCAGTGTCCCGTTCGAGTGCAGAGGCTGAGTTGCGAGCTATGGCTCTCTTGACAGCAGAGATTACTTGGCTACGGTGGTTACTTGAGGATTTTGGTGTTTCTGTCACTACACCGACCCCTCTCTTGTCAGACAGTACAGGTGCTATCAGTATTGCTCGTGATCCTGTGAAGCATGAGCTCACCAAACATATTGGTGTTGATGCTTCTTTCATGAGGTCTTGTGTGCATGATCAGGTGATTACTCTTCAGTATGTGCCTTCAGAGCTTCAGATAGCGGATTTCTTCACGAAGGCCCAGACTCGAGCACAGCACAGCTTCTACCTCTCCAAACTCAGTGTTGTTGATCCACCATGAGTTTGAGGGGGGGTGTTAGAGATATATGTATAGTTGTTATTCCCCATTGTTATGAGGGGTTCTTTGCATATTTACCACCTGTACTTTGTGTATATATACCGGCCCATTGGCCTCATATGAATACAAGCGCTATTCATAACATTAACATCCTATGAATTTACCACACTGTCCAGTTGATCAAACTTTTCTTATACCTTCTTCTGCAATCTGCATATTATGTAAGATTCGCATTCCAGTTGTCAATTATAAGGCAAGCTATAGGACCACCATGCCTTTCTACTGTTGTGAGATTGTAGACCAGATGTAATAGGCCTGAACAACTATTCAAGTTATGATAGAATCCTTCCAGTTATGATTTGTACATTGTTGTCACTTGTCAGCAATATTATATTTGCAAGTTGTCACCCAAAAAACCCTCATTTCATAATTGACACAAGATGGGGATAATTACTAAATAAAAAACTTCAATGAAATCGCTTTGATCTGTGTTAGCCTCCTGCAAACCATGCCCACTGATAAAAGAAAGAAAAACTACAAAGGGAAATTATTGACTCAGCAACAATATGCAGCACCAAATCAGTTACTATAATTATGAGATGATTCTTAGCAACAATATGCAGCACCAAATCAGTCACTATAATTATGAGATGATATGGTGCATTCAGTGGGTTGGGTTCAAATGATTCCAGTGATTTCTTGCAACTAGTTTATTTAGGTCAGTTAAGTATGGCAGGTTGGTCAAAACATCCTTTCCAATTAACCGGTTGTAGCTACAGAGAACCGGTCGTAGCCACCGTGGTCGACCTGCCGTGGTCGACCTACCATGGTCAATCTGACGTAGTCAACCTACCGTGGTTGATTTGCCATAGTCAATGAAAGGAGCAGAGAGGCAGCGGAGTTAGGGAGCAACGCCGGTGGAGGGAGTAGTGGGAGGAAAGGAGGGCAGCATGGTCGACCTGCCATGGTCGACGAAAGGAGCAGAGAGGCGGTGGAGTTGGGGAGCCACGCTGGTGGAGGGAGAAGGTGACCGAAGGAGGAAGGTGGCCAGAGAGGACAGGAGTAGAACGGAGGCAAGAGGAGGACGCTAGACAAGAAAGCACGTCAGTCAGGCGCTCGATGCATGAGAGGTCACCGTACGACAGGCGACCGTAGGCGAGGGCAGAGAAGACGACGTCGGTCTAGCGCTCGACACCTGGGAGGCCGTCGTACTTCAGGCGACCGTAAGCGGGGGCGGAGGAGACGACGTCGGCCTGGCGCTCGACACCCAGGAGGCCACCATACGACAGGCGACCGTAGGTAGGGGCGGAGGAGATGACGTTGGCCTAACGCTCGACGCCCGAGAGGCCGCCATGTTAGAGTAGAAAAGATGTCGGTCACCAACGGAGTGCACGGCAATCAAAAGTGGTAGAGAAGAAGAGCAAGCCGGTGGGTGCAGGACGCCGACGCGATGGGAAAGGCAGTACCTTGTAAGCGTAGAGGAAGAAGTAGAAGCAAAGGATCGGCTTGGTGTGGTGGACGTTGGCAAAGTGTGCATTGGCCAGGGAGATACGACAAGAGACGATGAAGTGGACAACGAAGTGATAGCCAATCACAGTGGCAGACATGTTCGGCAGTTCGGGGCGGCGACAACTGGGGCCAGGAGGAGGGGCCGCTCATCGAGGAGCCCGGATCTGGCCTGATTCGGACCCGGTGTGGAGCTCCACGGCGCTGGAGCCAATAGGGACGAGCGGCAAAGAGAGCCGGCTCTAGATCCGGGGGGAGAGACCACCAAGGAGAGCAGAGCGCGAAGGAGACCGGATCCTGGGTTGGCGACAGCCGGATCCGACGACGGGGAGGTTGGATCTGAGCGATGGGGAGGCCAGATCCGGGCCTGGCGTGGGCGCCACAGCGGCGCAAGGGCACGTGGGCGGCTGACGAAGGCGGCCAGTGGCGGCACAGGCACGTGCGCGGTCCGACGCAGGCGACGACAAGGGCCGGGAGGAGGGGCAGCTCGTTGGGGAGGAGCTCCTCAATGGGGAAGCTGAGGGAGAGCGCGATGCGTACGTCCGTCTCCGTCTCACACTGGCGCTCGTGAGCGCGTGCGATGCACGCGGGCGACGGGTGGAGCCGACGAAGAAGAGGCCATCTATCTACCAAGTTTTGCATAGCCCCCAGGAGATTAGATCATAGAGATTGAATAATCTCTCCCAGGGGCAGTGTGCTGCAGAATTTGGTGGTGGTTAGGAACAGACCCAGATGTGAACCTGCTCTGATACCATGTGGGAAAATAGAATAGCCGAAATAATCGTTGAATGTATTACTTGAGCCTCGGAGGGCGTATATATAGAATACAATATGACTTGGAGATCAAGTCAATTTGTTACAGATACGGAAGGTTACTACAGATATGAAAGGAGCCATATCGGATACAAATCATCCTAATTGATTCTATTCTATCTTTTATAATCTTACCAAACATGTACTCTTAACAATATGCATAGTAACGAAACAGTTATCCATTTTTTTGCTCAGATTACTCTTGAACCTATTGAATTTGAAACTTTGGACCCAGTAGTTAAAATTCCTAGCTCCACCTGTACCTTCCATAATGTATGCATACAGTGACATTGACAGGCACGTAACAAACACATAAACCAAGAGATACTGCTTTTGAAACTACATGTTGATCTGATACAACTTAGACAATTATATTTTGTTAGCCCTTATGCAAGCAAATCGACCAACATGGCCTGAGTGAATTCAAATGCCACTGAAAATAAGTCCTAAAGGCTAAAACATATAGTTTGCACACGATTTCTTGATACTGCTTGTATAAAAAGAAACCTAAAAGTTAAAACACCAGCATGTAAGAATATCTTAAGAGACTGGTACCAACCCTTGATGCTCTGGTGGTCGAGGATGATCTAGTGGTAGTGCGTTTGGGCACATTTGAGGAGGATGGGACTTTCTCAGCAACCTCCAATGCAGGAATGCGGGGTGTTCCTGGGGGTGTCAGAAGCCTGAGGAATCCATTCCAATGTTATGTAAGATCAAAAGAAGATGAGCAATGACATGCATGCATGTGGTGCACATCAAAAATCAGAAATGTCTGAACATGAAACATATGAGGCACAAAAACAAATGAAAGGCATATATTACGACCAACAACACAACACTCCATTTTTGTGGCAAGCTCATGCTTGGCATCCAAATCAACTTTATGATGCACCTAGATGGTTATCTATTTATCTCACCACAGTATGGAATGTGGTACGATTAGGATGTGATAATGGTTTTATACGTCACTACATAAATGCAACTGGAACGTTGCAGTGGTTATATCCAGATGATAAATATTCCAACTAAACTTGCATTGGAAGTTTGAAACGTTTGGTCAGCTATAGGTTCCCAGTTGCTACTAATGTATCTTTCAATTTCCCAAAATGGCTTTCACAATGTAACATTTTTCTACAAATGTTAATCTCATTTAAACTATCGCGATATCATTCTAGCATGAGCTAACTTAAGACATCCTAAAGTTGGCAATGATATTGGTCAGCCTATTTTATCAGTTGCGTATAATCCCCCCCCCCCCCCCCCTCTTCCAAGTAGACACAGAGTACGTGTTGTCCCAAGCCACTCTTCTAGAAAGGAGCCCACAGACCAGCTATGCAGTTACACACTTGTCTTTGCTCTCAACGCAACTAATCCTCCAACTAAACCAAACAACTTCCCTACCAGGCCAACCTTGACCGGAAACAATCGCATCCGTCACAACCGAAAAGGGCCAACCATGATTTCGGCGGCAACACCACCGATTACCCGCAAAAAAAAAAACAAGCACGATCAGTACGAAATCGGCCTAGAACCACTAACTAAACCCCAAACCGTTTCGAAACACCGCATTGCCAACCATTTCACTAAGCTCAGATCAAGGGTTCACCCATTGCAAAACAAAACATGAAATCACACGCAAATTCAGCAAACCAGATCACACCCAAACGAGAGAGATCAGCCAATCACCAGTCGTAGTCGTGCTTCCCGATCTCCGTGTCCAGCAGGTCCTCCATCTCAATCCCGATCGACACCCGCATCTGAAAAAAAAATTACACTCAAAACACATGCTACCGAACTCAATAGCTGTGGTTACTACTTACACTACCTCCGGCGATGGAGCGCTCGGGGATCCGACGAGAGACGGCCGGGGATCGCTCGCCCGGCCGTATGGGATCCGGATCGGTGGAGGAGGAGGTCTCCGGCCTCGCCCACCTCCTCCTCTCCCACCGACGCGACGCTTCGAGAAGCTGCGAGCTCTTGCACTTCCGTGCCCTCTTGGCCTTTGCTTGTGGCGATGAGCTGTGCAGGCTGCTTGCGAGGCCGCGAGGAGGGAGAGGAGGCGACTGAGACGGGAGGGAAGGGGAAAGAGAGAATGGATGCGTGTGCTCCCCGCTGTTAAATTTTTTTCCTCTCCTTCTCTTTTTGCATTCGTTTGCTGTTTCGAATCGCGGGGCAGTAAGCGCGGGGGGCTGGGGCCTATCCGTCACGCGAGATTCTTACATGTGGACCCAGTGGACACGTGGGCCCGGTTGTCAGTGGGTATGGACCGTTCTGGGCTGCATAGGGTGGTGGGGGAAGGATTGAAGTAGGCGGTAAGTCTGGAAGAGTCGACGGCTCTTTGCTCGGATAGAGGCGACGTGTCGGGGTTTTTTGGGTCACACGATGACATGTGGAGAAGGGTTCGTCTTCGGGCCCACCTGTCATTGGACACCAGTGGCTAGGCTCGCGTGTCGTAGACTGATAGGCTCTGGTCAAAATTGGAATGTTGAGGTAGATCACTGGTCCGAGTGGGCGGGCGTATGATCATTTTCTCATGTGCTATTAGCTGTTTTTTTTAAGTAGAACGTGGACACACACTTCACAAGTATATTCCATTTTATACATATGTGAATATATCTCCTAACATATATCTAATTAGAGCGGAGGTTTTATAAACTGTTTTGGTTATCAGCAACTTTGGCAAATATATTATTTGGCGACAATATATGATATTGATATATGCTCAACATGCTACGCTTAGGTTGTGTCACACCTTTGGTCCACACGCATCCAAACGTAGTTTAATTGTGTGGGGTTTTTAAATAGTCAGGCGAGGAGAAAACAACAAAATTAAGAGAGGTCAAAATAGGATAGCACATAAGTTTAGCTTAACATGCTCAGAGAACATGAAATTCAGCTGTTTGGTCTAGTTGTAGCGAGTGAGCACTGCTCACTTCTTGATGATTGTAATGCACATATTTTTTCCTTGAAAATAACTGACGATCGATATCAATATGTTTTCTTTATGTCCCATTTGTGTGCACCATAAAAAGGCGCTGTTTATTGTTGTTAGCCTTTAGGTTTTTACTCTACATCAGAGCTATAGAGCGGACCAAAAGAGTGTCCCGTAACAATTGAATCATCCAGCCTCATTTCATGATTTCATATCATGGTGAGCCGACTCCATCGTTAGTTGCTCCATCGTTGGTCAGTAGCAATCGCCAATTGAATCTTTTTTCCGGGCACATTCGATCGGTACAAGCTGGAGCACGATAGAGCGCAAGATTTAACTAAAGCTAGCACCGTAAGTAACGCAACAAGTCGCCTGCAGCTAGGGATGAAAACGGTCGGAAACGGTCGAAAAACTCCTCAACCGTTTTCTACTTCTACATTTGAATACGAAAACGAAAGCGAAAGCGGTAAAGCCGGACACGAAAACGAACGCGAACTTACGGAATATCGAGAATTTCGAAAACGAACCAATTCGAGCGGAATTATGTCGAACACGGTCGGTATACGAAAATTCAATACGGAATACCGACCTGTAGGACCAAGTGCATAACAATTAACAAGTGACCAAGTACATAACAATTACCAAGTCCATGATCAAGTTCAAGTGCATATAATAATTAACAAATGCCCGAGATAGAGAACAAGGAGGTTCTTGTCGGCGCTCATGGCATGGGCAAGGTGCAGGTGGTGCGTCCTCACTGCGTGGGTCGTCGACAACTGCAGGGAGATGGTGGATATCTCCGGCGGCCCCGTTCACTTCTCAGTTCTCACCGCACGCCCCGTTACCTCTTCTCTCTCTCCCCTCGTTCTCACCGCTTCTCTCTTTCTCTCCCATTACCTTTTAGATCACTGGTGGTGGTGACCTAAGGAAGAGCAACATTGCAAATACTCATTATTTTTGTATGATAATGTTTCTTAAGAAAGAATAAGAAAAGACACCTTATATCACAAGTGCAAAAATGAAGAACAAGAAAAGACACCTCATATCACAAGTGCAAAAATAAACTTGGCCTAAATCATAACATATCTCAATCACTTTTTTCAGTCATTGGATTAATATCCAACCATCCGCATCTTTCTCCTCATCTCATATATATATACATTGCACATTCACATCTCCAAAACCCAACTCAATCTTCAAATTTGGCATTCTAAGGACTGCTCTATACAGATGTACATATCACAACGGATCACAACAGATGTATAGGATCTTTTCGCGATGAAATCAGAATGTTTGAGGGCTAGAACAGAAGAAATCAAAATAAACGAAAATCGGAAGGACTAAATCGTAAGCAATCCAAAAAACCCTAACCCTCAAAATCTTTCGCCGCCGCCGCTCAATTCATTTCCCACTACTCCCCCGGTTGCTCCTTCTTCCCCCGCCGCCCCCGCCTCCTCCGCCGCCCGCGCCCCCCCTCCGCCACCGCCCGCGCCCCTCCTCCTCCGCCGCCCCCGCCTTCCCCCGCCGCCCCACTACTCCCCGATCGCCCCGCCCCTCCCCCCCCCCCGGCGCCCCCCTCCTCCTCCTCACCCCCGCCACCCCCTCCTCCTCCGCCTCCCCCCTCCTTCCCCAGCCGCCGGCTTCCTCCGCCGCCCCCTCCTTCCCCTCCTCCGCCTTCCCCCGCCGCCCTCTCCTCCTCCGCCGCCCCCTCCTCCTCCGCCGCCCCCTCCTTCCCCGGTCGCCCCCTTCTCCCCCGGCACCCTCTCCTTCCCCCGCCGCCCCCTCCTCCCCTGGCTCCGAGCGACGGCGACCTCGACTACTCCGAGAGCATGAGCAAGCCACCAGAGGCGGATGGCCGGGCGGCGACTGGGGTGGCGACGACGAGTTCGTCATCGCGCGGGATGCGGGATGCTGCGGCGGTGCGGCCGTCGTCCACTCGTCCAAGGCTCCAAGCTCCGGTGACCGGTGTGCCTCCTTCCCCTCTATTCTCTCTTCTCTGCTCTGTGATGATTGTGGTTGTGGGGATTGGGATGTTGATGGGATCGGGACTGGGGGAGGCCGCCGCCGCGCCGCCAGTGCGTATGCTCTGTGATAGAAAAGTGGGCCAAATTCGGTTTAAACCGTATTTACAATACGGTATATTCCGAATAAAATGTAGTAAAGTAGAAAACGGTCGGAAAACACCTAAACCGTTTCCGCTCCGTTTTCGAATTTGGTATTCTGTATTTCGAACCGAATTCGAATTTGTCCGAAAATACGAATTCGATCGGGTCAAATGTAGAAAACGATACGGTTCGATACTGGATATTTCCGTTCCGTTTTCATCCCTACCTGCAGCAACGGCAAACATTACACATGCTGATCGTATTTACGCGCGCCATGAATGAATGAGACATATCTGTTGATAACTCGATACTATGTATAATTACGCACCATCCACTCATGCATATATACCTGAAGCCAGTCAGGACAACGCGTGCAGGTACAGTCGCCTTCAGAGCAAGTATAATAAGAGGTTGTTAGTAGGCTGTATGCTGAGGTGGAGGAGAGAGAAGAGAGGTGGGCTGTAAGTTTATAGCCAGCTGAAGCACAAGAACCAAGAAACTTTGTGAGAGAAAGGGGTGAGTCATACAGCCTTCAGCTGGCTGTAAACTACTATATGAATGAGCTGATAAGTGGGCTGTAAGTGTCCATACAGCCAGCTGAAGACTGTATTATTAACCTTGCTCTCAGGCGCTTTCCATGCTGTTGCCGGTGGTTGGATGGCCGTGTACAAGTGCGTAGTTTCAGTTCTTTTCAGTTTTCAGTTGGTTTTTAGTTTTGATTATTTTTAACAATTATTATTTATTATAATAATAATATGTAGTTAAAATTTATAAATCGTAGAAAAAAACGTCCATAGTCCTATCTGGCTGCAACGAGTGGAGTGGGCATGCCGCCGGGTAACGCACGGTTAGTTGGGCGGTGGCGATCGGTAGCTGCCGTGTCACGAGAGAGACTGGACGGAAGCATGGTACAGTTCGGGAGACGATGATCCGTCCAATCTCCCTCTAGCCCATCGTCTTGTCGGCCGGCCGCGTGTGCGTCGGCGCGACGGCGACTCGAAGGAGTCGTGTTCTTCAAGGCGTTCAGGGTGTGTTACTACTATTGCTAGTTCGAAAAAAGGGACGAGAGAAATTGGACGGCAAATGCTTGCATCTCTGCATGTATGTTAGTTTGTTCAGTCTGTGCAAGGGCAGGTAACTGGAGTAATTGATACAGCGTCGACGGTCTAGCTATTATTAGTGGCCGCGAGCTTTCATTGACTTATTTCAGCGACCTCTCGTGATCCCGAGTATGCATTGTATGGTGTCGCCATGTCGGGCCGGGTGGTCCGTGTGACGACCTCATTTTGCAGGCCCTCGGATTTTCCGTAACGGTCCAAAAACAGTTGTGGAATAAAAAAGGGTATATATAAAACTTGTTTATGCTTTAATCATAAAAGCTAAATTTTTATTACAAGAGAGTGCACTTTGCTACCGAGTTTTACACTATTAAAGGCATCCAAACCCAAGGTTTATAATATATCACAAAAGATCTTCCAAAAAAACACAAGGCACATCTGAGTATATATAGTCGAGACATAAAACCAATAGTCATCACCTTCTAGAGTCATTGAAGTCTCTTTTAAAAGGTTTCTCGGTTTCCTCCTAAGCTCCCTTTGATGATGATTAAACAAGTATTATAACCATATTCAACAAGCCACACGAAAATACCTACTTAACTACTTCCAGGATTTCTATAAAATAAGATATGAATGTTCTATTATTACGGTCATAAATGCATGTTTGTTTACAAATGTCCTTAAACTTGAAGTGCCAAATGTTATTTATTAAGAGAAAAGGGCATTTAACATTAAAATCGTTCAAATCTTACTTATACCTTATTGTTAGGTTTGATAAGAGAGAAAATCTAGAAAAAAAAGGTTAAACATAGGAGGGTTTAGGTGTTAGGGTATAAGCAATGTTTGGTTTGATCAAATGGAATTGAAAATATACTAGACGGGCTTGAGGCGATCAAAACAAGTATAAATAGGCTTAATGGGTTTTAGTTGAATAGTAATGGGTCAGGTGAACAGTGTCGATTTTAGTACTATTCCTAGCAGGTTAGTTTTGGTGAATAGTACATGTTTGGGCTAAGATTAACGGTCTGAACAGTGTTGGGCTGTAGGTGAATAGTGTTGGCTAGGCTATAAATAGGGTTGACGCATAGTATGGGCTAGCCCAGTTTGGCCGGCTAGGCTGAAAGTCGGCTCGGGCTGGCTTTGCCAGCCCATTTTGGCGGCCTATGGAGCTTATGGCCCAGCTTGAGGCAACCCATTTTGGGCACACACGTGGACGGTGGTGGCCTGGAGCTAGGGGTGGGAAACGGTAATAGATAATCTATTTTATTCGATATTCGTATCCGAGAAAACGCGAATGTGGTAAGCAAAATCCGTATTCGAAAATATTCATATTCATATTCAAGAATATTCATATCTATATTCGAGAATATTCGCATTCATATTTGAGAATATTTGTATTCATATTCGATCTATTTCCTATGCCTATCTGTAATAAATCCGGTTACGAAAAATCTCGAAAAAAACCCTGAACGAATTTTTGTGATTCAAAATTTGAATTTGGGCAATTTAAAATCGGTAACCATTCTGGTAGCCGATAAAAAACCGGTGAAACCGCTAGGAATTTATTCTCCCGGGATTTGTTACAGAAGTTGTAGGAGGATATTCGTATTCGACCGAATTAAATACATATTCAATTCGAATTCGTGTCCGTTACAACATTTGATTCATATTCGTATTCGAGTATGTTCAAATCAAAATTCATATTTGTTTTAAAAATATGGATTCATATTTGTATTTAAGACTATTCGATCGTATCCAATCTGCTTCCATCCTTTACTGGGAGAGGGCTAACAACAGCAAAGCTTGGCCAAACAGGGGAATGACACAATGGAGTGGCAACGGGGCTTCAGCCAAATTGGCGGTGGCTTGACTATCTAAATGGTAAGAGAGCTCTATGGTAGTGATTGCTTGGCTCGGGGTAGCTTGAGGAGGTCAAGCGATGGTGACAATGGGCGGTTGGGTGATGGTACTCAGCGACGGTGAGCTAGGGGCTACGAGGTTAGGCAGAAAGTTAGGGAATAGCTTTGTGGTGGTGAGGAGATGCTAAGGATGTGAGCAATTGGTGTTGAGCTCACTGGTGGTAGTTTGGGCGTTAGCCCCAGTAGCACAGTCGAAGTTGGGGAACAAGAGATGGCGGTGGGTTTGAGGTGGTGCAAAAAGTAGGTGAGGGAGTGGTAGAATTTGGCTATATAGGCGGTGAAGGCGGTGACTCGAATAGCGATGTGGGAGTGTGCTTGGCACGTGGACAGTGGTGTGGACGGGCGCGCGGCTTTTGTGCTATAGCGGCAGAGCTAGCGAGTGTGTTGGTAGTGGGAGAGGCGTTGCTTCTCACTGGCATGAGCGCACGAGGTGGCACAGTGAGCAGCAGCGCTACGGTGCATGCTGAGCAACTGGCGACGCTGAGTTGTAACAGCGCAATGTGTGATCAATGTGAAGGACTACTGGTAGGCTACGCTAGCGCAAATTAATAAAAATTATGCCCGTAAACCAAGATCACTGCAGTTATAGATCACGGAATTACCACTAGACGCGCAGGTGCGGAATTGATGCAGCACGTCGGGGCAGAGTAGTCGTACTACGTCGATGCAGCACGTCGGGGCAGAGTAGTCGTACTACTTCCTCGTCCTCGTCGCGGCGTCCAACGTACAACTCCTCTCTTGCGGTTCGTCCAAACGCTACAGATGCAGCGCCGCCAAAAGGTATCCACACGTACGGGAGGAAGCGACGCACGCCGGATTACTAGATCCGCGCGAGCGCCCAGGGCGTGGGAGGGGTGGCGGCCAGGGTTTGAGGAGGTCACGAAATTCTCCCTCTACCCTGTGCGCCCTAGCCCTCCTTTTATAGACGTCCTTATAATGGGCTTCAGCGAATGGAGGCCCATTAGGACTCAATACCCAGTCCAACCCGGATCCAATCCGAATTAGGCTTCAGCCCTTAAGTGTGTGACCCTATGGGTTCACGTATGTTTAGACATGACACGAGTTTACCTACTCGGTCAATAGTTGGTAGCGGCCTCTAGCAAGACGTGCCAACTCCTAAACATACATAAAGATCATATCGAACGAACCATCACAACTTTATGTACATGCCAATCCCTTTGCCTCACGATATTTGGTCGAGCTCCAAGCTGACCACTCTTTCTCGATCCTGTGATCCGGAATCCCTTACTAGGTTAACTCTTAACCTTAAGTAGCATGGCCATGCATTTCTGGATCCGATCACTCGAGGGGCCCAGAGATATCTCTCTCAGGTAGAGAGGGGCAAATCCCATCTCGACTGACCATGCCTCGCAGCATGCTTCATGACAAACCCGAAAGCTACCTTTATAACTACCCAGTTACGGAGCAGCGTTTGATAGCCCCTAAGTAGGTCGATTCACATCTCAAGTACATGCGACAATCTCAAGTCTAAGGACAAGGCGTACACATTGTGTAGAGAGAGAACCACAAGTATAATTGTTATGTCTCATGTTGGGTCGGTCCAACCCCATGTTCTAAACATGTGTCCACATTATTGGTTTGACATCTCCATGTCTATGACCTGTAAAACATGGTCATCAACCGATACATGTGCTAATCCATTATTCACGTGTGTCCACACATGAACTTCGACTAGGGACAACTTTAGAATAACCATACAAGTAAAGAGTTTCACAAACAAGTCACATACTTGTTAATCAATACAAAAGCAATATTCAAGGAACATTTATTAAATCATGGATACAACGAAATATCATCATCTCTATGATTGCCTCTAGGGCATATTTCCAACACAATGATGTTGTTAGGGCTGGGTATGGACTGTCAGTGAGGTTGCATGGGCACTATACGACTTTTGGAGCGAACACTGCCAATGGGCGAGTGGGGTGGTATGTGCAAGAGCGAACTATGTTGTAGCATGCGACAGCGGGAGCAGGGTGATGGTGTAGCGGCCTAAGAGCGTCTCCGCACTTGGAAGGAGGATTTCTAGAAAGGGAAAGTAGCTTTTGGCTGGGATTTTTCGATTTGGAAAAAACTTCAAATTCAAATAAATTCATTTTTAAAAAAGTATTTGGGTTGTTTTAGTTCGCCTATCTTGCTCTTTGTAGGCCAAATCGAGATGATTGTGGGCTTAATTTGAACGACAGAATTGTGTCCATGCCAAAGAACAAGGTTTCAAATACTAACCAAAATGGACCTGCCGGAAGAGCGCTTAGTTTCCATCTTTCAGATTGGTGCCTACAAATGTAGGGAATCTAGCAACAACGAGACCATAAGGGCCTTGGTAAAGAGGCGGCAGTCTGAGTATGCAACCAAGAATTGAATGATATGTCAAGAAAAAGGATGCGCCTTGGGGAGGTTGTGGACTGTGGTGGGTGGCAGATGCATCAGAGTCACAGTTTTCGTAGAGGTCGAGGTTGAGGCTACCATCTGGTAGAGTAGTGCGATGAGAGCTAGAGCTCCATGCACGTGGGTGAGGAGCTCCTTTGGCTCGGCTGTGGAACCCTACCTGGCAACGTGAAGGGAGACACTAGCATTGGCATTAATTCGAAAAGGCCCTTGCAAAAAGAAGCATTTCCACTACACATTGATTATTTCTCAATATGAGCCATTCAACATGGATCTAACGGTCCAGATCACAAATTTATTTGGGATCCAGTCCTTATAGGGTGTAATTAGATAATAAAGAATAGCATAAGGGCCATATTTGAAAACGTGCGTCCAAGGCAGATGAATTCACACTCAATCATAGCTGTACAATGTTGATCAAATGGCCCACAATCACGAATGATATTCATGATCTGAATTGGAGGGAGTGTGCCCTTCAAAAAAGTGGGAATTGATACGTCTCAAGCGTTCGGACACATCGGACGCCAGCCCACTCCAGTCACTCCTTGGCCCATGGGATCCCATTAGAAGAGCACTACACCCACACAACCACACGGCCTTATTTATCTACTTCTCTAATCTCTCCTCTATCCCAGTGCTCCCTTACCCTTCTCTAATCTCTACTCTATCCCAGTGCTCCCTTACCCATCTAGTTTTTCACTTTCTCCACCACACACCAGTACCATCATATTTACTTGAGAACTCCTACTACCCCCTGCTCTCTGTCTATCTCTCCCTCTTTGAATCCTCCAGTCACCCATGAAATGCTTCGCTCCTCATTAGCTTTTGTGTGTGATTGCTTCTCTCTCTCTGTGTGTGTGTCTCGATGAAAGGGAGTCGAGGTGACGCCCCCAGCATCGGATCCATGCAGATCAGAGGTAGCCAGCATGCCAGATGCATGCAGAGGAGAGCAGAGGCCAGCAATGACGAGCCACCATGTTGGCATCAGCCCCACCAGATTTGGGAATGCGGCGATAAGGCTTTTAGCTGGTTGTCTCCTTCAGCGATCTCAGCCATGGCTACTGCCAGCATGCCTTCCTCCTCCTGTAGGCTCCATGTGCCTCCTCTAGGTATGATTTTGGTGTAGACATTTGCTGGATTTATTATAGGTGATCACTTGATTTATTGCATGAGTTCAATTAAAATGTTGCAACCTCACAACCTATGTGTTTGATTTTTTCCCCAATGTTGTTACATCCTTTAATTGCTACAATGGGTTTGTTATAGTCGGAGTGTGATTTTATTGCATAGGTAGCAATCGTTGTTGCATTATGTTGCGAATTTTTGTAGGGTTAAACTCTTTTTATTGTAGCTATGGTTAAATGTTGCACCCGATCATACGATCGATACCATCAGATGCTCCATCTAGGGCATGACCCGTGTGTTCACTCAGACGGCCCATGACCCCACCCACCATCTAGATACACACCCCCCAAACCTTATCCTTTTGTTGGCGCACAAGAGCATCTCACCACAAACCATTCCTTTACCTCCCTTGCTCTCTCTTTCTCTCTCTTTGTTGAGGCGGCATACTGAAGGAGCCAGGGCACCAGAGCCATGCAGATTGGAGGGAGCCAGTGCATTGAATTTGTACAGATAAGAGGGAATGCATACGGAGGGTGAGACAAGAGCCACTGGGCTAACCTATGCGTGTGCCTTCTACAGATATGATTTGTTGCATGCATTCACTCGATCTGAGCCGCACAACTGTGATCAAATGTCTCATAGGGATCAGGAGTGAGTCGATCAATGGACCGCACATCGGACTCACCATTACCGTCTCACTCGCCGGTGGAGACAACCTTCGCTCAGTCCAGTGCTGTGCTGCACCATTGCGGCCGCTTCACTGCCTCAGAAATGCCATCTGTGCCTCTCCAGCATGCCATGCTTATCGTCACCATGTCACGTGCGCTTGCCACGGTGACCACACCCATGAGCACCTGCTGAGCCAGTCTCACCACCAGGTGCCACCTGTCAGAATGATTGAACAAACAACATGCCCTCCTTCTAGCCTCAGCCCGACGTAGTTCCACCTCCACCACTGACTTGCCCCTCCCTTAAATTTTTCATTGTTGTATATCCTCTTGGTTGCCTACCGCATGATTTGCATGAAATCTTTGGTTGCGAGGAACTCCTACAGATGCAATGTGTTGTGTAGTACATTCTTGTTGGTTCATATCATTAAAAAAATCAAAATGTTCACAAGAACTTGGGTTTTAAGTTGATCACCAAGTCATCAAGAGCATGTAGCATGTTCTTGTACCCTACAAATTCCATTGCCTGTAGCTTCATATTGGAGAGAGAAATGCCTATATGTTAGAGCTCTAGATTCTGCTTTTTCAGCTCCCGCTCTTGATTCTTCTAGAATCCACTCCTCTAAAAATCTGAAACAAGTCAAGAGAAGTGTTTGGTAAGAGGTTAGCTTCCAAAACCCTAAAAGAGAGAATTGGTGGAAAAAAGCATGCTACCCCTAGTTTTAACATTTGAAATCCATCTGTTTCTTACTCCTTTATACGTGTATACAAATTTTTGCAGAATTTTTTCAGTGCCAACCGATACTCTATTTGAATGCGATACCATATGAATGTAATGAGATGAATGAATTTCATAATCAATAGTGCACAAATTTCTGAAACATATATGTACAACTATGTGCAAGGGATGAATTACAGAAGTACAAGCACCAGTATCAAGGAAAAAGTCTACTTTCCCTCTCAAGTACAGTGGTTCGTCTACTTAACTCACTAAAGTATAAAATTAGGTATTGTGCCCCTTAAACTATGCAAGACCATCTAAATAACCCCCTAAAACAGTTTTAGATGTGCTTTTGCCACCATAGCAAATGGCATGGCTAACGACATGGCAACGACTGAGCAGATGTAATTAAACAAATCACTAAAAATGGTCCCACGTGTTATTGAGTAAATCTCCTTCCTCCTTCCATTTCTTCTTCCTCATCTATCCTTCTCTCTCTCCAAGTTGATGGAGGAGTGTGGCTTCAACATCGACATGGCGCAGGGGTAGGTAGTTCTGGCCAAGCTGTGAATCGAGTTGCTTGTCTTCATTGTTAGAATAATCTTGTTGTTGCGTGTGTGTGTGTGTGTGAGTATTAGTGCGAGATGCGGTAGAGTCCATCTTCGTGTGTTATTTAAGTTGAAGTCATGACCAACTTAAAGTCCGATTATGTATGTTAGTCGGAGAGTACTAACCTATATAATCAGGAGGCTTGTAATCTATTTTGATGAAAAAGAAAGGCAAAATTCAGCAAAAAGCTACTAGTTGTGCCACACCACAAATATTGTTCTTTGTGTTCATGAGTTCTTTTATTGTGCTTGATTTTTCCTGACGTTCTTATTGGCATAGATATGTGCTAATCCTGGTTAAAAGCTAATAATTGGTACAGAGTCATGATGCTCTAGAGCTCTTCTTGCGCTCATGGTAGTAAGCCGGGCTCATCGACACGTTGGGGGCTCAACTACATCATGGTTGAGCTCACCGTCGACACTGGCGCGACCATGTTCCAGGGCGGGTCGGACATGGAGGTCGTGGGCAACATGCTCGGCATGGTTAGTGCGCCGGCCGGCATAAAGGACTGGCCAGAGTTCAAATGGCTAGCAACTGACCCGACGACGCTAATGTAGGGATGCAGGAATACTAGCCGTCCCTAGGAGATGTTCCCAACCGAAAAGAGTCCCGCCGCATTGTGCGGCCGATGCTATCGTCGACTGGCTCGGAGGTCCTAAGTGGGCTACTAGAGAGCAACCCAGAGAACAGGCTCCCTATGGCAAACGCGTTCCAGGAGCAATGGTTCAATGCCGGACGCCATTGTGGGTTCAGTACCTTCTTCGTGTCGTACGTGGGTGGGTCCAGTACCTTCTTCATGTCGTGCGTGGGAGATACCACTTCTAATGTATCTGATTAGCTCCAGTGATAGTACCTAGTATCTAGTCATGAACATAATCCTTTTGTTCTTAGGTAATAGTAGTTAGTATACGATTGACAACATTGTAATCCTGTGTATGTGTTAAAAGTGGAGTTTGGGATGTTGAGGAGAAGTGTTCACCGTCCTAAGTCGAGTAGGAGTTGAGAATTAACTCCAGGATGTTGAGGAGATATGTTTACCGTTCTGAGTCGAGTACTAGTTGTAGTTGGGCAAGTCATAGTAGATACCAATTGCCTATGAGAACAAACAATTAGAATAATTTTGTTGTTGAATGTGTGAATATGAGTTCGAGACGTAGTAGCGTATGTCTCCGTGTGTTACTCAAGTTGAAGTCGTGACCACCTTAAAGTCTAGATAAGTATGTCCAGCCTATATAATTAGGAGGCTTGCAATCTATTTTGAGGAGAAAGAAAGCAAAAAAAAAAAGCAAAAGTTGCTAATTGTGCTGCACTACAAATATTTTTTTGTGTTCACGAGTTCTTTTGTTCATGCTTGATTTCTCCCAATGTTCTTATTGGTGTGGATACCTATTGATCATGGTTGAAATCTAACATATGTCGTGCCCTCCGACAACATCAAGGACCACGCGAAGGAGTTGGCGCAGGGCAACGAGTTCATTACACTGCTGTGGGTGCCGTCACAACCATCTCATCTACGCTCACGTGTTGCCACTGAATTCTTTATCTAGAAGAGTCTAGTTGCGATGCGCCACATGAGGATGACCTTAGTGATGCTCCTACTCTCATACGCCCAACCACAAGGGCTCTTCTCCACCCAGCAGCCATTACTATTAGTCACTGAAGCTCGATCTCTCAAATTGGTGAGCCACCTGGACTTTTGTTCATGCCACTTTGTGTTCCAGCCTATTATCATGCAAGCCCCCTTATTAATTTGATTATTTTGCTCACAAGGGCTAGAAATCGAGTTTCTTCTCCCTTGCCTCTGTTTGGGTTTCACCGTCGCTGCTTGTTGTTAACATGGAGCCTCCGTCCAGTTAACTTATACCAGAGCTTTGCCTCTCCATGTTCTACACTTTGAATGAGTACCTATTCTTCTCCATGGCCAAACCATCACTGCGTTGCCACCCTCGCTGGCATGTCCATGCTGCCCTAATCCTCACCACCAGCACTTGCTCCGTATCGTCGCAAGCATTCCATTATTCCCATTCATGGGACCTTGCCACCCATGCTTTGTTGTTCTCTTACCTAGCCCTCGCCCCTAGACCTATTCGTTCACTCTGTCCAAGAGAGAGAGGTGGAGGAAGACACCCCTCTCTGTCCCTCCCTTTCTCCCTATAACAGTAGGTCCCACCATGGAAATTTCTTTTAAAAAAGAAAATTAAAATTGACTATGAAAAGTGGACTCCATTACATAAACGCCATTACCACATCATCATCCACATCATTTGTCAAGTGGCAAAACCGCCTGGGGATATTGAGACGATTTCACATATTAGGGAGCATAATAACTAGTTTATACTATAGTGGGTTAAGTAGATGAACCATACTTTAGGGGGTAAGTAGACTTTTCTCTTGTAGCAATCAGTAACATATATTCTCATCAGGGGTAGATCCACTGGGTAGCTTCATCAGGCTTCAGCCCACTCTTCAGCCGGCCCACAACACCACACTCTAGATACCGAATGCAATAGAGGAAGGATCGAGCATGCGGCTGAGTCCTGAGGATTGGCGGCTATCGGTGCGATTGCGCGAGGAAGAGGAAGCCACCGGGCTACGGGGAGGCTTCCTCGATGGCTTGACCTCAAGGCTAGAGCCTGGAGGCCAGGGCAGCGGGGACCAGGGTGGTGGCCTGAGCCAGATCTAACCGACCAGGCTATTGGGCTAACGAGAAGAGGATGCGGCTCAGAGATACAACCGATAGATTGAGGGCTCGGAGTCTTGGAGAGGCGACTCAGTGGGCTGGCAGCCACATGCTGCTCGGTGGAGGCGGCACAGGCATACAGCCATAGGTGGCTTGGTGGCTGGCCAAGGAGGTGAGGCCATTTTCATGTTTCATTCGCAGGAGCTCGTCAGCATCTTTGTCTTCCTCACGTACGACCAAAACCGCCGCCACGACCGCCATTTTCCACATGATGAGGCTCGGCTCGATTCCTCTTGCTTGAAGCAACCCCTTACCTTCCCAATCTTTCCCCACCACTAATTTTGGCCGTCTTCCCCCAGGTCCCTGCCGCCACATCGAGCTCCTCGCACTGCCCTGGGTCTCTGCTGCCAGCTCGCCTCAGCCATTCCCCGTCCTCACTGTCTGCTTTGGTGAGTTCCCCTCGCCTTGTGTATGCTCATGACGCGCTTAATTTCTTGAGGAAGTCACGGTCTTGTTGCCGCCGTAGTAGCAGAATCGATGCCATCGCTGTCTATTGTCGTGCCATCGCCATAGATCGCCTCTCGGTGTGCTCTTGCCACCCATGAGATTGTCGTGCCCGTAGCATTCCACTTTTGCGCTCACCCGACGCAGCTGCTGCTTTCCTCGCCAACGCCAAGCTCGGCTAGGAGCTCCCGTGGCTATCGCCTGGCTCACCTATGTTTCTTCCTCTCTCGTTTCCTGCATAGAACGAGAGAGAGACTCCTGTGCGCTGCCAAATAGGGCCCACGTTAGTTAAGTAGTGATAAGTACTACATTAATTATTAGCTAATTACATGTTAGTACCTCACTAGCATGTGGTCCCGTAGAGATTAGTGACTTTGATTTAATCTTAATTGAATATCTAAGCCCATGACAACCGAGCCCGCACAGTTATCCTAGTGAGGTTGTTGCTGATCCGACGCATCATATACTAATAGTAGATTATACCAATAAAATTAGAGATCAAGTTAGAAGATTACGCTCAAATGATGGTTCAAACTAAAAAAGATAGAACTTTGTCAATGATATATTGCCTCATCAAGTTGACACTAATCCTTCCGGTGGCAACGACATCATGACTTCACGTATCAATTTTATTTAGTCAACTCACTCTCTATTTCTGTCCTGGCTTCGCTATTGATTCTCATCACTCAAATTCATGTACAAGGGATGAACAGATCTGTTCATGCATCATCTGGCATGAATTAAAAAAAAGGACCGAGTCCTGATACATCATGAATTGCAATATACACTTGAAAATGACAACTGCAAAGTAGTATCAGTTTGCTGCTGTTAAGTAAATCGACGAGTTGAAATGAATTGTTGAATGTTTTAGCAAATAGTACACAGGCATAGCAAAATGCATTTCGAAAGTGGGTGCTGATACAATTTAACAGGAAGGTTTTCTCTTAACCTTCAGTGACATGACAATCTATCAGTCAATGGCATTTTGAAAGTATTTCAGAAACAATGCATCCCACATGTCTAGCATTGCAAATGTCTGAACATTAACACGCTTGTGAAAACGAATGCATTCTGAACATATTTTCAGTTTTGCATCAGAGTGTTAACCTGAACTGATTTCAGTTTTCCATGAGATTCAGACAAAGCAGTTTGTCACATACAAGCATCAAATTTTGGCATCAACATCAAGAAGTAATCAAATTTTGCTATTTGATGCACAAATCAAAGAACTAGCAGTGTTGCTACCATATCATTCAGCTGCGTCAATCGGCACACACAAAGCATTTCCACCACACATCGATTCCTCCTCAATCTGATCCGCTCAAAATGGATCGAACGGTCCAGACCGCAAAGTTTTTTCGCGATCCAGTCCTTATATAGTGTAAGTGGATAATAGATAATCTAGTAAGGGCCTTTTACGAAAACGTGCGTCCAACTCATGAATTCCCACTCAATCTGAGCCGTAAAATATCGATCGAACTGTCCGCAATCGCTTTCGTGATCCGAATTGGAGGGGGTGTAAACGGTATACCGAATATTAAAATGGTCCTTCGTGCAAAGGTTCATCCAACTCCGTTGCCCTACTCAATCTGAGCCGCACAACCGTAATCAAACGTCTCACAGAGATCAGGAGCGGGTCGTTAATGGACCAGGCGTCGGACTCGCCGTTGCCGTCGCGCTCGCCGGTGGAGACAGCCGCCGCCCCCTCCAGCGTCGTGCCGCGCCACTGCGTCCGCTGCACTGCCCCAGAATGCCGTCTCTGCCGCTCCAGTACGCCATGCCCCGCCGTCGCCGCGCCGCGCGCGCCTGCTGCGGTGACCCGCACCCATGCACACCGGCTGAGCCAGTCTCGTCGCCGGGTGCCATTTGTCTGCGTGATCGAGCAAATGACGGGTCCTCCCTCCGGCAGCCGCTCGCCGTAGTTCCACCTCCCTGGATGCCTCGCGGCCGTATAACCTCTCAGTTGCCGCACGACTTAGCATGAAATCTTTGGTTTCAAGGAAGTCCTGCACACGCAGTGCGTTGTTTAGTACGTTCTTGTATGGTTCGTATCATGAAAAATCAAAATGTTCACAAGATATATGCTAAGTAATATTTATGCTCTTTGATTGCTTGCAGTAGTTGAGTTCTACAAGAACATGGGATTTTAAGTTGATCACCAAGGCATCAAGAGCATGTTCTTGTACCCCCCAAATTCCAGTGCTGGTAGCTTCAAATTGGAGAGAGAGGTCTGCTGGAATGATGACCAATATATTCTCCACAACAGTTTGGAGTGCTACTTCCATGCTTCTGGGTTCTGGCCAAGAGTGACAGTGGCTTTTGCAATATCTTGTTCAAGTGGCCTGCTGCTCTTTGGATTTAACAGCATCTTCGATGTAAGGGAATAACATGCTGCTATTGCAATGTTCATGTTAATTCGGTCCACACCAAACCCTGCTCATCTGCAATTCCTTCGAAGTATTCGGTGGATATCTGAATATATCAGCTGTCAATGTCAGATCAGACGTACAGATCCTGTACCTGTGTAAACTAGCACTTGGTTTGCCGTTTAAGTACCTAAAGCTTTTCTTGTTCCCTCTTCATTGAAAGCTAGTCTACTGTGGTTGTGTGTGAACTGGCGTCGCATTTGCATGATTCCATTGAGCTAGCCTGTCATCAGCGCTGCACTGCTCTATCAGATGAGGCATAAAAACGCAGAGAACATCAGCATCGAGATCCACCGGTGTCCTAAAAGCTTAAAAGTGAGTGAACCACAATCTTTCTCTGCTTTCTACCTTTAATTTCTAGTCTACTTTTTTTGTCATCAATCTGCTCATATTAGGCCTTCAAAAAAAATCTGCTCATATTATTATCGTACTACTCAGGCAGTTGAAATTGTCATAAACACCGTTTACAAATAGGATTTACCTACGTTTTGGGTAACAGATCCGTCCTTTACCGTCGTCAGCGAGAAGCTTCCATCTGCAGTCAAACGCGCGTGCTGTTTGACAGATCCAAGGCAAGTCAGCGACCCAGCTCATGGTTATCCACCGCTTCAACGAGCTTTGTTTATGGTTTCTAGTTTCTTAATTTAATTTAATTTTAATTTATTGATTTTTTAAAGTTTTTTGTCGTTTCTTTTTTCTTTTTATTTCTTTATATTGTCTATATTGATACAACCTTTTCATTTTTAGAATTTAATTATGTTAAAAAAAACTAACAATGTCTATAGTAAATTTTTAGCCGTTACAATGTTGAAAAATAAAAAACCTGAGCTTATAAGTGTAAATATGCACTACCTTACTTTACTAATAAGATTAGATTATGAAAGACGTGTTGGCTGTACATACCAATCAGAGAAGCAACTCGGCAAGTGAAAGTGGAATCCCCAGCTTTTGCAAGAACACAAGGGTTAGACCCCAGAAGCTATGAAGCAGTTGAGAAAAGTAAACCAAATCTGGACCATCCAAAAGCGGCTGAAGAGTACACACGAATGCGTCAAACACATACAAATCACTTGCTTAGTACTGCTTACCAAGCATTAACTTCTGATTTTTTTTCCTGGGCCGTTGTTTTCAAATCGGTACCATGAGAGAATTTGTCTACTAACTTACTGAATGGCTTCTAAAAAAAAGAAACACAACCTGGCCTTTAAAAATAAAAAACACAACCTAATGAGTAGTAAAGCTCTTCCAGGCTACTAGGTGATCTCTGTAATATTTAAGATTTGAGTTCATAGTCCTTGCAAATTACAGACATTTACCATGTGTTTGATTGCAAGGACTAGGTGGGACGGGATGAGATGGACCTGTTTTTGTAGGTGTTTGGATGGAAGACAAGCAGAATCAAAGACATCCCACTAGGAATATTCCTTGTAGATCTGGGATCAGGCAATCCTCTTTTTTCATGGGACGGAGTCATCCCATATGGGATAGAGTCATCCCACCTCTTTGTTTTTTTAAGTACTGTTTTGTTTAATTTTTTTTAAAAAAAAATTCAAAGGCTTATGTGTAGAAACATATCAACAATAGCCTTCAATTTTTTTAAGAAAAAAAACTCAAATGCCACACATGTCCCACCTTCATCCTTCCATCCAAACAAAGGATAGGACCATTTCATCCCACTTTATCTTTCCAACCAAATAAAAAACAGAGATAACTCTATCCCCCAACCAAACAAAAAAAATAGGATCATCCCATCCTAAAATCAGGGACAGAACCATCCCATCCCACCTTGTCCCTGAATCAAACACAACCTTAGTAGAAAACAGTAGAATTCGGGTAAGATTGGCACATTCCAATTCCCAAACGAGCCTGAGCGATCTCATCTCTGAACAAAACGGTGAGAGCATCAGCGGTACGTCAAAGTACCGTCACATTGTTACCGATAGACTTTTGAAGCTTGAGTTTTTAGCTTTTTTGTTATTGTAACTATTGATAATTTTTAGCATAATTAAATTTAAAAATTAAAAAAAATATATCATCACAGATAATATAAAAAAATAAAAAACCTATAAAACAAAAAATCAGAAAAAATTAAAGAGCTAGAAACTAAAATGCGTGAGCACCACCATAGAAAAGTCTTCCACCTCTCTGGTCCTAAACAGTGCTACTGTCAAGTAGGTTCTTGAATCATTCAAGATCACGAGGAGACAGCGCAGCCTCACGCTGTGGAAGTGTCATTGGGGCTGTTCTTTTAAGTCAAAAATTGACGGTTTTTGTTTTTGTTATAGTGCCTAACTTTCAAACAGAGTATTTTCTCAAGACAGGGTCTACAAGTTAAACGATCTACACGTTAAAAGCCACCAGCTAAAATCGCAAATAAATATCTGTCTCTCCGTAATCTGTACCATAAATAGTCAAAATTCAAATATTTCAATCAAAAACTATAAACTACAGTCGAAAAGAACAGACCTTTACCTTTGGACTGAGCAACGGCGCCGTACTAAAAAGGGCTACGGTTTCCCAACGAGATCAGGCGACACGGTGTTGCCGACATTTGTCTTGTCTCGTCTCGCTCAAACCGACGGCGGAAACTACAGCCTGCCTCGCTGACTTTTATTACTAATCCTCTATGGAACTCGCTTTGAACTTGGGTAATCCGCTAGATTAATTGTCTAAATCACTTGGGTAATAAGGGCGCATCATGCGACTAGCTTTGCACTTGGACAACGGACAATGGACAAGATCAAGGACGTCACGCTCGGTGATTTGACAGGATATGAGGCTTCTTGCTGGTGCCTCAAATGGTGATTAGTCATGGCGTTTCATACTCGGCTATGTATGTATGTCCCTGTAAAGTATGAACAGCTAGTTAACACAAGGTGATTTGATTAATTTACGAAAGGTCAAAAACAAGTCTCCAGTCAAATTGGAACTCTTAAATTACCTGACTGCTTTTTATTTCGAGAATAAACTCAACAGAAAAGGATATTATTGGCTACAATGATGTGTTTAAGAAATTCAGAGCTGGAACGCCCTACCTGAAGATTGCAGGTAGTGAGACGAAGTGCATGTCCGTACGTCTAGCGCTCTTTTTTCATTTATGACTTATGTTATGGTAACAGACTTTTAAATGATATATATTTTTTTAAAATGGAGTCAACAAAAAAATTATAGAAAAAAGTGTACTGAATTCAGCTGTACCGGTCAAAATCATATGCGACTATTTTTCTTTACGTACTGCTTCACACAAACAACCAGAATTCAAAATTTTAAACTATAAACCACAGTCCAAAAAACCCACCCTAAGTCCACGATGCAGTAAATGCCGGCATTGACGTATATCGAGAGTAAATGAACTACAATTGACGTGCTTAATTGGAGTATTTCCTCACAGCTAATTTTTATTGGATTATGTAGGTGGGTTTTTTAGGCTGGTGGCTTATGATTTATATCTTAAATATTTGAATTTTGTCTATTTGTGAGAAGTAGTACGCACAGAAAAAATAGTCGCATGTGATTTTGGCCGGTACATGTGAACTTAATATACTTTTTACTATAATCTTTTTATTGATCTTTTCTTAGAAAATATACTATTTAAAAGATAATTATTATAGAAAGTACGAATATAAATTAGGAATGAACGCAGCCTCTGTTCCGCTATCTTTGTGGTTCACCTAAAAGCAATTAGAGTATTAATTTTGTATGCAAAGCTTTTATGCGCTACCACTGTTTACTAGTAGGTAGGTACTTCGCCAGTTGGCCTGTCGAAATGGTTACAAATGCTAATGGTCCCTTGGCCTAATTTTTTTACTGTATGCTGCTTCTGTACGATACCGCTTGTCCGTACTCTGTATGATGCTCGCGCTACATGATAGCGGCTGCTGTTGTAATTAAGTACTTATATATTGAACTTTTTTTAAAGATCAATATAATCTAATTTAATATTATTTTATTAATAGTTTGGAATTATTTTTAGAATCAAGCTAACAAGTCCAGTGAAAAATAAAATTTAACACATTTAATGTTTAATTATTAATAAGTGTAATTAAAATAATTTTAAATCGAGACAGCAGCCCTATTAATGAAATTTTTTTTCCACCCCTATTTATAACAGTGATTAGGACAGTTGTACGAGCTGCAAAAAGTAAAAGTTTCTGGTACTCTGGTGGCAGTAGTAGTACATGCTTTCGCGGTTCGCGAAGGGGAACGGGCCGAGCGCGTCCGCGTTTGCTCGCCCCTGCTCTCGTGTTCTCGAGCCAATCTCCGTTTAGCTGCTGCTCTCCGTACCCGGCTGTGCGTGCGATCGAGCTGTGTTGGGTTGCTGTCTGGGAGCGGAATTCACGGCCTTTTAGTTTTAAGGTCAGTTTCTGCATTACTTCATTTGGGTTTTCTCCCCCCTTTTGATTCTCCTCTTTGTGCGATTATGTTACAAGAATCCTCGGGCTTCCGATGATGACTTCAGTTCGTCTTTTCTCTTTCTTTGGATAGAAATCTCGATTCAGGTTATTTATCGTTTGCTTGGTTTACTGATGTTTTCGGTTCTGTTCCTCGTCCATTTACATGTACACCTCCTAAATCCTAATCATCAAAGTTTTTTTAAAAAAAAATCGATAGAGATGCTTGCGTTATGTTTGTAGTATTATGCAGAAACCTCATGTTGTTACGCTAATGACATGTAAAGCCTTCACTGACTATTTACCTTGCGTACAATACACGTATCTGGTAATTTAGTTGGCAAGTCCTAATTGCTGATCACGACGGTCTCGGTTACTGTCAGCGTTAATAATGTGTTGCTATCACCTGTTAGTGGTGTTTAAGTAACGTGCAAGCTCTCTTACGTTTCTCCCGGGTTGTTCCTTTGATCAGAGCAGGGTTAGGTCAGACAGGTAGATAAGAATCTGAGGCAATTGACATGCTTTCACACCTTGGATATAAGGCAGTCCTGTCTGTGTAGAAGGAATAAGTGCCTCCATTTTGGACTAATCGATCATTAGAATGCTCTCCATTGGTTTCTTTGCTTGCTTATGAGTTATGATCTCAGATTGTTAGCAACTGAGCTGGATGGTGCAGGGATGACAAGTTGCTGCTAATTCTCTTGTACAGACATGGCCAACTTTGGAGGTTTCCCGTGTGCAGTAATCCTAGTTGTTTTGTGCATTTACCATGTGGATGTTGCAAGGGGACAAAGCACTCATCCTGCTGAAGGTAACCTTTGGTTGTCATGTGCTCTACTTCGTATGTTTGTTTTCCTTTTGAGTCAGGCAGCTGGAAATTGCTCTTCCCAGAAAAGAATTCAGAGGTGCTTTGCCACCTAGCTACCCCTTGGTTCCTGATTGTTCGCTGTTAGTTTCTCGATGAAAATGCCATGATTGTGGGAGCACAGAATTTCCGTTCACTTATGCATCTCCTATTTGTGTAGATTCAGGCAGTATAAGTATCTTGAAGGGCTCATTTTTTCTCATCTGGTTAAGGGTCCACTACCCCTTGTGCGATGTATATGCCACCATTTGTTGTATCACCACTAATACAGACTGCACTTAATCATAAATATAATCTCTCGATAATACACATCACATTCTAGTAGTTAGTACGTATTACTAGAAAATGGTTTTCGTTGAGATCTTTTGTTAGAGACCTAGTGTGGTCAATAATTATTTTTAAGGGGTTACTCCCAGGTAACTCTTCCATTGAGACTTGAGAGAATCTGAAGTATAGCTATGATATTTGAAGTAAGAATAGTAAAACGTGATCATATGCTATCATTTGCACTCTGCCTGTTGAGATGTTACATGTTTAGTTGAAATGTTAATATTATCCTGCAGTCCCCAGATGCTCCATTACCCCTGATGCTCCATTAAATATTTAAAACTGTTGCTGTGAATTGAATTTTTTCTTCTTACATGCAGCAAATGCTCTCAGGGCTATCAAAGGCAGTTTAATTGATCCTATGAATAACCTTAAGAACTGGGATAGTGGAGATCCGTGCACATCACGTTGGAGAGGAGTCTTCTGCGTCAAGATACCCAGTGATACATATCTCCATGTAGCAGAATTGTACGATTAGCATATCATCCTTATTTATTATATCCAAACTACCCTTTTTCCCGTCATTTTTTTGGTTAACTATGATGCATTCTTTTCTATGTACTTACTTGTTCAGTGAGCCCTCTGATGAAGCAATTAACCTTGTAACAAACTACTGCTCACAAACAATAACAGCAGCCATAAAAGCATCTCTCAAGTTAAGTTGTAACTGAAATATCAATTGGCTTTGTTAGCTACAAATCATCCACATGTCCACTGTTTCTCTTGAAGGATGCCTATCCATGGCTTTGGTATAAGTTTCCCCCATATTACCATTATTTTAAGCATTAGCAGTACTATAGATCCTCGTAGTTACTGTTGCACGCTAAGTTTGCTATTCCTGGTCAAAACTGTTATGAATAGCGCTTGTATTCATATGAGGCCAATGGACCGGTATATATACACAAAGTACAGGTGGTAAATATGCAAAGAACCCCTCATAACAATGGGGAATAACAAACTATATATATATCTCTAACACCCCCCCTCAAACTCATGGTGGATCAACAACACTGAGTTTGGAGAGGTAGAAGCTGTGCTGTGCTCGAGTCTGAGCCTTCGTGAAGAAATCCGCTATCTGAAACTCTGAAGGCACATACTGAAGAGTAATCACCTGATCATGCACACAAGTCCTCATGAAAGAAGCATCAACACCAATATGCTTGGTGAGCTCATGCTTCACAGGATTACGAGCAATACTGATAGCACCTGTACTGTCTGACAAAAGAGGGGTCGGTGTAGTGACAGAAACACCAAAATCCTCAAGTAACCACCGTAGCCAAGTAATCTCTGCTGTCAAGAGAGCCATAGCTCGCAACTCAGCCTCTGCACTCGAACGGGACACTGCAGTCTGTTTCTTCGTCTTCCAGGCAATAAGAGAACCACCAAGAAAAACACAGTAAGCAGAGATAGACCGGCGATCAGAGGGATCGCTGGCCCAAGTAGCATCCGAATAGGCCTGAAGCTGTAACGAGCTGGAACGTGGAAAGAAGAGACGGCGAGAGATAGTCCCACGAAGGTATCGCAGAACTCGAAGAAGGTGGCTGTAGTGAACCTGAGTGGGAGCTGAAACAAACTGACTCAGAATATGAACTGGATAAGTGATATCCGGACGAGTAACAGCAAGGTAGACAAGGCTCCCAGCAAGATGACGATAGCGAGTCGGATCAGAAAGAGGCTCGCCATCAGAGAGTCGGAGGTGAACATTGAGCTCCATGGGAGTCTCAACAGTACGCTGATCAGTGAGAGAGGCGCGATCAAGAAGATCCTGAATATATTTCGCTTGGGACATAAAGAAACCATCTGGAGTGGAAGTAACCTCAATCCCAAGGAAGTAACGAAGAGGACCAAGATCCGACATAAGGAACTGCTCACTAAGACGAGCCTTGACAAAGGCAATGTACTCAGAATCATTTCCCGTAATGATCATATCATCAACATACAGGAGAAGAAGAGTCCGACCACGAGACGAAGTGTGGACAAAGAGCGCAGGATCATGATCACTAGCTGAAAAACCAGCAGCAGTGACCACAGAGGAGAAGCGCTCAAACCAAGCACGCGGGGCTTGCTTAAGGCCATAGAGAGAGCGACGAAGGCGACAGACCATGCCCTCAGGAACAGAATACCCAGGTGGCGGATGCATGTAGACCTCCTCACGCAACTCACCATTAAGAAAGGTATTCTTGACATCAAGCTGAGAAACAGACCAGTGGCGAACAGACGCTACCGAAAGAAGAGTGCGAACAGTGGTCATGTGGGCCACAGGAGCAAAAGTCTCGTCGTAGTCAACACCATGCTCCTGCTGGAAGCCACGAGCAACAAGACGCGCCTTATAGCGCTCAAGAGAGCCATCAGAGCAAGTCTTAATCTTATAGACCCACTTACATGTGATGGGATGAGAATGAGATGGAAAAGGAACAAGATCCCAAGTACCAGTACGCTCGAGGGCAGCAATCTCCTCGGCCATGGCAAGCTGCCACTCAGGGTGAGTAACAGCATCCCGGTAGGAGACAGGCTCACGAGTAGCTGCGCCAGCAAAGGCAAAACGGGCAGGAGGCCGAATCGACTGGCGATCGCGGAGAGCATAGCGAGGAGAAGATGACCCATCTGGGGAAGATGGAGCATCAGAAGAAGATGGAACATCAGAAGAAGATGGCTCATCTGGAAGATCCTCAATACGAGGGCGACGAGTGTAGAAGAGAAGGGGAGAAGGTACTGTAGTGGGAGGAGCCTGCGGAGTCGTAGGAGACGACACAGGCGGCGACAACAGCGGAGAGGCCACAGGGGGAATATGTGGAGACTCAGTGGGACAGGTGGACGAGGGCAAAACAGATATAGGTGTATCTGGAAAGGTCAAGAAAGATAGAGACTCCACAGAGGAAGCCGAAGGAGAGGCAGGACGTGGGTAGAATGGACGAGACTCGTCGAAAGTCACATCCCGAGAAACCCGCATCCGACGACCAACAGGATCCCAGCACCGATAACCCTTGTGCTCAGCACTGTATCCCAGAAAGACACACTCAACAGACTGAGCAGTCAGTTTGGTGCGTTCTCGAGGGGCGAGGAGAACGTAGCAAACGCAGCCAAACATATGAAGGGTAGAGTAGTCAGGAAGAAGACCACAGAGTCGCTCAACAGGGATCGCTCCCTGAAGAGCAGAAGAGGGCTGGATGTTGACGAGATAGGTGGCAGTGGAAACAGCCTCGGCCCAAAAGTGAGGTGGAATAGAGGCGGCGATCATCAGAGCACGAGCCGTCTCAAGGAGGTGACGATGCTTGCGCTCAGCAACACCATTCTGAGCATGAGCACCAGGACAAGAGAACTGAGCGAGAGTGCCCTGCTCAGCAAGGAAGCTGCGCAGGTAACGAGAGAGGTACTCGCCAGCAGAATCAGCACGAAAGACACGAATAGGAGTGGAGAACTGTGTGTGAATCATAGTGGCAAATTGTTTATAGATAGACAAGACCTCACTACGAGAAGACATGAAGTATATCCAAGTGTGGCGAGAGAAATCATCTATAAATATGATATAATAACGATGACCCCCTTTCGAAACGAAGGGAGCCGGACCCCAAACATCTGAATGAACAAGATCAAAAGGACGCTGAGACACAGACTCACTATGAGGATAAGGAAGCTGGATCTGTTTACCTAACTTACAGCCCTGACAATCTAAAGACACGTCTCCTGAGACAGACCCCAGAAGACCACGACGAACTAAGGACGACAGACGGGATCCACACAGATGGCCAAGACGGTGATGCCACTGCTGGAAAGAGCCGGTAGACGAAGTGGCAGAAGCGGAGAGACTGGCGGCGATGGTGGCAGCGGAAGGAAGGTGAAGCCAGTCAAGCTCCCAGAGACGCTGTGAGTCACGGCGCCGAGGGCCAGAACCAACCAGAGCTCCCGTGTGGCAGTCCTGAACACAACAAGAGTCAGAGTCGAGAATGACCCGATAACCAAGGTCAGTAATCTGCCCAGCAGAAAGAAGCTGCAAGGTAAGGCAAGGAACATGAGCAACAGAAGGGACATGAAAAGATGAGTTGCTAAGAGATCCTCGACCAGAGACAGAAAGAGATGTACCATCAGCAGTAAGAACACTGACAGGAGAATCAAGAGGTGTAATAGAAGACAGAGTGGAAGGATCAGGAGTCATGTGAAAGGATGCTCCAGAATCAAGAATCCACGGGGAGGTACCTGACTGTGTAGGAGGTGGTCTCTCAGTGCCCGAAGAGTCAGTAGCAGAACCTGCAGAACCTGTCGAGGGAGAACCTGAAGCGGCAAGTAGGCGTCGAAGTCTGGCTATCTCCTGCTCGATGAGAGAAGCTGCTGAAGAAGTCGAGGTAGACGTCGTCGTAGAAGCACTAGTGCCAGTAGAAGAACGACGTGAAAGATGCCGCTTCTTCTTGTAGCACTGGGACTCAGTGTGGCCATCCTTGTCGCAGTAGGAACAGTGAGGACGGCCACCTCCAGACGGAGGACGGCCACCACCACCTGTGGTAGCCGCTGGAGGAGGCAGTGTAGCAGGCGGACGAGCGGCGAGCACAGAGGGGAGTGGCATCAGACCAGCACCACTCAGACGAGTCTCCTCTGCGCGTATCTCGGTAAGAGCCTCCAGGAGAGTGACACGAGGGTGGCGTGCAAGGAGCTGGGCACGCCTTTGCTCAAACTCAGGACGAAGGCGAGTAAGGAACTCGTAAACCCGCTGAAACTCCAGGTCAGCACGTACATCCAGGCAGCACGGACAGGTACGACAGCCAGCAGTGCGAAGTGAGTCCAACTGACGCCAAACAGCAGAGCTCTGAGCGTAAAAGGCGTCAACAGTAGCATCACCCTGCTGAAGAGAGTGCTCCTGGCGGACCACGGACAGGTACAGGGCATCACCAGAGGGCTCGTAGCGCTGACGAAGATGAGTCCACATCTGGAAAGCCGAAGGGAGTCCCACCACCTCAGATGAGAACTGAGGCTGGACACTGGCGATGAAGACAGCAGCAGCCCGAGCGTCGTCATCGTACCACTGAGTGTAGACGGTCAGACGATCCTTGTAGGGATCCAGATCCTCCTGGTAGGTAGAGGCAGCGTCATCATCAGCAATGCGAGCGGCCTCAGTAGCAGCCTTATCGGCTATCGAAGGCAAAGCAACAGGCGTAGGCTCCGTCGGAGGAATAGGGCAAGGCGGGCAGGTGACATCGCCAGAGAGGACGCCCCAGAGACGAAGACCACGCATGTGGATGCGCATGTGAGACACGAAGTCGGTGTAATTAACACCATCAAAGATCACCGGGCAGCGAGGGAGGGAAACGGTGCCCATTGGTAGGCGGCGCTGGACGGCGCGGCGACCAAGACAACGAAGTCTAACAGGCGGCGCTGGACGGCGCGGCGGTTAGAACGACGTTTTTTTTTGCTTTTTTTTTGTTTTTTTCCCTTTCCGGTCGGTTTACAAACCGACCCGACCGAGCCGAACCAACCTAGATCGGGAGCGGGAGCGGGAGGCGGCGCTACGGCGGCGGCGGCGGCGCCCCTCTCTTCGGCAAGCCGGCAGCCGGCTCGAGGCGAGGAGGCGGCCTCAGGCGGAGGAGCCGGCGAGGCAGCGGTGGCGCACAAGGCAGCGGCGGCGCGACGGCAGCCGGAGGCGGAGGAGTCGCCTCAGGCGGAGGAGCGGCCTCGGGCGGAGAAGCGGCGGGCAGCGCAACGGCGGAGAAGCGGCCGGCGGCGCGAGGGAGCGGCCGGCGCGGAGGGAGCGGCCGGCGGTGTCGGGCGGAGGAGCAGCAGCGCGACGGCGACGCGGGCAGCGCGACGGCGGTGCGGCGGAGGAGGCCGACAGGCGGCGGTGGAGGAGGCCGTGAAGGCCGAGCGGGCGGTGGGGATGGCAGCGGAGGAGGCCAGGAGTCGGCGACGGCGGCGGCGGACGGGCGCACGGAACCCTAGGTAAGCCAAAACCCTAGTTTTGGCTCTGATACCATGTTATGAATAGCGCTTGTATTCATATGAGGCCAATGGGCCGGTATATATACACAAAGTACAGGTGGTAAATATGCAAAGAACCCCTCATAACAATGGGGAATAACAAACTATACATATATCTCTAACAAAAACAAGGGTTATTCTCTAATGCTTTTGTTGCTTGGTTATATTTTGCATCCTAAAATCTGTTTGTTATTTATTTTTCTGTCATTTCTATATGATGTGTAACATAATGATTGGATAGCATGTTCATTTCCTCTTAATAATGCATACTTTTGCCCCATGTAGGCAGTTGTTTAAGATGAATCTTTCTGGAACTTTGGCACCAGAGGTCGGTCTTCTATCGCACCTGGCAACATTGTGAGTACTAATTTGATGGACAGTTGGAATTGCTACCTGAATTGAGCGCTTTCAAGCGTTTCTTAAATATTGTACCTCCTGGGCTCCACTTCATATTTCACATGGTTAGGTGATTTTTGAGCAAGGCCCAAATATTCTGAGTTTCTGACTCACAACAAACTTACAAAAATGACATAAGTTATATAACTATACAGGAAAAGACTTGATCTTGTCCCATTTTTAACTGTTTCTTTCATGGTTAGTTATTTATTCTGCATTTATGCTCTTCAAGCTGTAGCTAACTGCTATGTTTTATTGTTTTGGAAGGGACTTTATGTGGAACAATTTGACTGGTAACATCCCCAAAGAGATAGGCAATATCACAACACTCCAGCTTATGTAAGTTCCTCTTATTTAACCTAACTTCTGTACTCTCTTTTCAGTGTGCACACAAACGGACATCTTACTGTTTATCTTGCAAAGCCGCAGAAGTTTAAGCATCTAAGCCCTGCATAGTCCAAAAATAGCACAACATTTTATACCACCATTTTGTCCGCCAAACAAAATAAAGGACTATTTATCTAATTTAGCTGGGGGGGGGGGGGGGAATCGGTTTCCTAGAATTGTATGATTCTTCAGCTGATGCATGGTGATAAGGAGCACATTCACTGTTGTTAGTATTTGTGTTTACGATCCCATCTTTTTAATGTTGTTTCTACATAGGGCAGTGGTCCAATCTTCTATTTTTACCTAAAAGCTGCAGTGAATGGGCTAAAACAACTAAGCTTCAGACATAGAGGATCTTTCCAAAAATGTCCCAATGTTTTTTTCAGTGAGTATGTACGTAAGGCACCTAGGTGCCTAGGCAGTTCTGCATATATTATATAGTTGTGTGTGTAAGTTTGCCATGCAGACAATCTGCTTTTTACCTCATCTTAATTAGGGCCTGTTTGGCAATGGCTGCGGCTTATGGCTTTTGGCTGAAAATTTTGAATTTTGGTTATTTACGATACAGATTATAGAAAGACAGATACTTACTTGTGATTTTGGCTGGTACAGATGTTGGGCTTTTAACGTGTAGATCGTTTAACTTGTAGACCCCGTCTTGAGAAAATACTTCGTTTGAAAGTTATGTACTGTAGCAAAAGCCAAAAGTCGTCGGCTTCGGAGAAAAAGAACATGCCCTTTAGTGTAGCACATCTTAGAATTTTTCCTCTTTGTGTCGATATCTGTTGTGCAGGTTACTTTTCTTATCCTTGTCCATTCGCTTTTGTTCAATCATTAAACATGTGTTAATGCCTTGTATTTTTCTTCAATCTTCACAGAAAACACAAACATGCTTGTATGCAAAATAATGTTAACAGTTACTGCCTCAATTTTTGCAGAACTTTGAATGGAAATCAGCTCTCTGGTTCTTTACCAGCTGAGATTGGCTATCTACAGAATTTAAACAGACTACAAATCGACCAAAACCAAATATCTGGCCCCATACCTAAATCGTTTGCTAACTTAACAAGCATGAGGCATCTGTAAGTATCAAGTATCTTAATTTTTCTTACTCCCATCCCTATGTTGCTTCTTGTTTTAAGCTTTGTTATAATCTTGATACTCCTTTTACCTTCAGTCACATGAACAATAATTCATTAAGTGGCCAAATCCCATCTGAGTTGTCCAGATTGCCTGTACTCCTCCATCTGTAAGTGGACCTCTGCTTGCGTTCTGACTTTTTCACCCTGTTGCAAGTTGCAGCATGAGTTTTAATTAAATTGGTCTTACATTGTAAACTGTGCAGCCTTGTGGACAACAATAATTTATCTGGACCTCTTCCCCCAAACTTAGCGGAGACGCCTAGTTTGAAAATACTGTAAGTACATTTTTATGTACCCTAATGAGACTTCCTTGACATGGAATGTCTTCTGGTTTCTTTCAAAGAATATCTATCGGTTTCTGGTTGCTTGAGGTTGATTGATGATTAGTTTGGTTTTGCACTTTATGGAAGATTGAATACTACTACAAATTTTTCGAGTATACTTTCTAATATGACTTTGCTGGTGTATTAAATATCACATAAAACCTAAGGTGATTTCACCTTTCTTGTGTTTACTAAGCAAAAGCACCTGTCTCTCTTTGAGAATGTTTCTCTCTTCTTTTAGATAAGTTTGACACTTTTGTTAGCTAACGACATTCATTTCTTATATCTATGTCTTTGTAATTCTAGTCAGGCTGATAGTAATAACTTCAGTGGAAGTTCCATCCCTGCTGCATACAACAACATACCAACACTTTTAAAGCTGTGAGTGCAATCCCTTTTCTTTCATATTGTTATTTTCTTCTTTCTTAGTATCTGAGTTAGATGCAGGGGACCGCATAGCATATAAAATCATTTTAAGAAGTAAAGAGGTTATCACAAGTTTGAGTGGAGAAGATCAACGTGGTACATAATATAATTGGTTAATGAAAACAGACTTTGTTCGAAATGCATGTGTTGATACTTCAGATATGAGTAAAAACCCTTGCAAAAAGAAAAACCATAACCTCGAGAGTTGAGATGGTATTCAAGGGACAATTCATTTCCCCCTGAAATCCTCTCATTTATAAGATTATATAGCAGCCAGATCAGGATGCACTCAATCCACATCTTTAAAAAAATTCTAAGTTCCTAATAATGTAGGTTCTTTTTGTTATGAATAGCGCTTGTATTCATATGAGGCCAATGGGCCAGTATATATACACAAAGTACAGGAGGTAAATATGCAAAGAACCCCTCATAACAATGGGGAATAACAAACTATACATATATCTCTAACACCCCCCCCTCAAACTCATGGTGGATCAACAACACTGAGTTTGGAGAGGTAGAAGCTGTGCTGTGCTCGAGTCTGAGCCTTCGTGAAGAAATCCGCTATCTGAAACTCTGAAGGCATATACTGAAGAGTAATCACCTGATCATGCACACAAGTCCTCATGAAAGAAGCATCAACACCAATGTGCTTGGTGAGCTCATGCTTCACAGGATCACGAGCAATACTGATAGCACCTGTACTGTCTGACAAGAGAGGGGTCGGTGTAGTGACAGAAACACCAAAATCCTCAAGTAACCATCGTAGCCAAGTAATCTCTGCTGTCAAGAGAGTCATAGCTCGCAACTCAGCCTCTGCACTCGAACGGGACACTGCAGTCTGTTTCTTCGTCTTCCAGGCAATAAGAGAACCACCAAGAAAAACACAGTAAGCAGAGATAGACCGGCGATCAGAGGGATCGCTGGCCCAAGTAGCATCCGAATAGGCCTGAAGCTGTAACGAGCTGGAACGTGGAAAGAAGAGACGGCGAGAGATAGTCCCACGAAGGTATCGCAGAACTCGAAGAAGGTGGCTGTAGTGAACCTGAGTGGGAGCTGAAACAAACTGACTCAGAATATGAACTGGATAAGTGATATCCGGACGAGTAACAGCAAGGTAGACAAGGCTCCCAGCAAGATGACGATAGCGAGTCGGATCAGAAAGAGGCTCGCCATCAGAGAGTCGGAGGTGAACATTGAGCTCCATGGGAGTCTCAACAGTACGCTGATCAGTGAGAGAGGCGCGATCAAGAAGATCCTGAATATATTTCGCTTGGGACATAAAGAAACCATCTGGAGTGGAAGTAACCTCAATCCCAAGGAAGTAACGAAGAGGACCAAGATCCGACATAAGGAACTGCTCACTAAGACGAGCCTTGACAAAGGCAATGTACTCAGAATCATCTCCCGTAATGATCATATCATCAACATACAGGAGAAGAAGAGTCCGACCACGAGACGAAGTGTGGACAAAGAGCGCAGGATCATGATCACTAGCTGAAAAACCAGCAGCAGTGACCACAGAGGAGAAGCGCTCAAACCAAGCACGCGGGGCTTGCTTAAGGCCATAGAGAGAGCGACGAAGGCGACAGACCATGCCCTCAGGAACAGAATACCCAGGTGGCGGATGCATGTAGACCTCCTCACGCAACTCACCATTAAGAAAGGTATTCTTGACATCAAGCTGAGAAACAGACCAGTGGCGAACAGACGCCACCGAAAGAAGAGTGCGAACAGTGGTCATGTGGGCCACAGGAGCAAAAGTCTCGTCGTAGTCAACACCATGCTCCTGCTGGAAGCCACGAGCAACAAGACGCGCCTTATAGCGCTCAAGAGAGCCATCAGAGCAAGTCTTAATCTTATAGACCCACTTACATGTGATGGGATGAGAATGAGATGGAAAAGGAACAAGATCCCAAGTACCAGTACGCTCGAGGGCAGCAATCTCCTCGGCCATGGCAAGCTGCCACTCAGGGTGAGTAACAGCATCCCGGTAGGAGACAGGCTCACGAGTAGCTGCGCCAGCAAAGGCAAAACGGGCAGGAGGCCGAATCGACTGGCGATCGCGGAGAGCATAGCGAGGAGAAGATGACCCATCTGGGGAAGATGGAGCATCAGAAGAAGATGGAACATCAGAAGAAGATGGCTCATCTGGAAGATCCTCAATACGAGGGCGACGAGTGTAGAAGAGAAGGGGAGAAGGTACTGTAGTGGGAGGAGCCTGCGGAGTCGTAGGAGACGACACAGGCGGCGACAACGGCGGAGAGGCCACAGGGGGAATATGTGGAGACTCAGTGGGACAGGTGGACGAGGGCAAAACAGATATAGGTGTATCTGGAAAGGTCAAGAAAGATAGAGACTCCACAGAGGAAGCCGAAGGAGAGGCAGGACGTGGGTAGAATGGACAAGACTCGTCGAAAGTCACATCCCGAGAAACCCGCATCCGACGACCAACAGGATCCCAGCACCGATAACCCTTGTGCTCAGCACTGTATCCCAGAAAGACACACTCAACAGACTGAGCAGTCAGTTTGGTGCGTTCTCGAGGGGCGAGGAGAACGTAGCAAACGCAGCCAAACATATGAAGGGTAGAGTAGTCAGGAAGAAGACCACAGAGTCGCTCAACAGGGATCGCTCCCTGAAGAGCAGAAGAGGGCTGGATGTTGACGAGATAGGTGGCAGTGGAAACAGCCTCGGCCCAAAAGTGAGGTGGAATAGAGGCGACGATCATCAGAGCACGAGCCGTCTCAAGGAGGTGACGATGCTTGCGCTCAGCAACACCATTCTGAGCATGAGCACCAGGACAAGAGAACTGAGCGAGAGTGCCCTGCTCAGCAAGGAAGCTGCGCAGGTAACGAGAGAGGTACTCGCCAGCAGAATCAGCACGAAAGACACGAATAGGAGTGGAGAACTGTGTGTGAATCATAGTGGCAAATTGTTTATAGATAGACAAGACCTCACTACGAGAAGACATGAAGTATATCCAAGTGTGGCGAGAGAAATCATCTATAAATATGATATAATAACGATGACCCCCTTTCGAAACGAAGGGAGCCGGACCCCAAACATCTGAATGAACAAGATCAAAAGGACGCTGAGACACAGACTCACTATGAGGATAAGGAAGCTGGATCTGTTTACCTAACTTACAGCCCTGACAATCTAAAGACACGTCTCCTGAGACAGACCCCAGAAGACCACGACGAACTAAGGACGACAGACGGGATCCACACAGATGGCCAAGACGGTGATGCCACTGCTGGAAAGAGCCGGTAGACGAAGTGGCAGAAGCGGAGAGACTGGCGGCGATGGTGGCAGCGGAAGGAAGGTGAAGCCAGTCAAGCTCCCAGAGACGCTGTGAGTCACGGCGCCGAGGGCCAGAACCAACCAGAGCTCCCGTGTGGCAGTCCTGAACACAACAAGAGTCAGAGTCGAGAATGACCCGATAACCAAGGTCAGTAATCTGCCCAGCAGAAAGAAGCTGCAAGGTAAGGCAAGGAACATGAGCAACAGAAGGGACATGAAAAGATGAGTTGCTAAGAGATCCTCGACCAGAGACAGAAAGAGATGTACCATCAGCAGTAAGAACACTGACAGGAGAATCAAGAGGTGTAATAGAAGACAGAGTGGAAGGATCAGGAGTCATGTGAAAAGATGCTCCAGAATCAAGAATCCACGGGGAGGTACCTGACTGTGTAGGAGGTGGTCTCTCAGTGCCCGAAGAGTCAGTAGCAGAACCTGCAGAACCTGTCGAGGGAGAACCTGAAGCGGCAAGTAGGCGTCGAAGTCTGGCTATCTCCTGCTCGGTGAGAGAAGCTGCTGAAGAGGTCGAGGTAGACGTCGTCGTAGAAGCACTAGTGCCAGTAGAAGAGCGTCGTGAAAGATGCCGCTTCTTCTTGTAGCACTGGAACTCAGTGTGGCCATCCTTGTCGCAGTAGGAACAGTGAGGACGGCCACCTCCAGACGGAGGACGGCCACGACCACCTGTGGTAGCCGCTGGAGGAGGCAGTGTAGCAGGTGGACGAGCGGCGAGCACAGAGGGGAGTGGCATCAGACCAGCACCACTCAGACGAGTCTCCTCTGCGCGTATCTCGGTAAGAGCCTCCAGGAAAGTGACACGAGGGTGGCGTGCAAGGAGCTGGGCACGCCTTTGCTCGAACTCAGGACGAAGGCGAGTAAGGAACTCGTAAACCCGCTGAAACTCCAGGTCAGCACGTACATCCAGGCAGCACGGACAGGTACGACAGCCAGCAGTGCGGAGTGAGTCCAACTGACGCCAGACAGCAGAACTCTGAGCGTAAAAAGCGTCAACAGTAGCATCGCCCTGCTGAAGAGAGTGCTCCTGGCGGACCACGGACAGGTACAGGGCATCACCAGAGGGCTCGTAGCGCTGACGAAGATGAGTCCACATCTGGAAAGCCGAAGGGAGTCCCACAACCTCAGAAGAAAACTGAGGCTGGACACTGGCGATGAAGACAGCAGCAGCCCGAGCGTCGTCATCGTACCACTGAGTGTAGACGGTCAGACGATCCTTGTAGGAATCCAGAGCCTCCTGGTAGGCAGAGGCAGCTTTATCATCAGCTTCATCATCAGCAGCAGCCTTATCGGCTGTCGGAGGCAATGCAACAGGCGTAGGCTCTGTCGGAGGAATAGGGCAAGGCGGGCAGGTGACATCGCCAGAGAGGACGCCCCAGAGACGAAGACCACGCATGTGAATGCGCATGTGAGACACGAAGTCAGTGTAATTAACACCATCAAAGATCACCGGGCGCGGGAGGCGGCGGCAACGGCCCGGAGCGGAGGAGCGGCCGGCACGGAGGGAGCGGCGTCGGGCGCGGAGGAGCGGCCGGCGCGGGCGCGGGAGGCGGCGGCAACGGCCCGGAGCGGAGGAGCGGCCGGCGCGGAGGGAGCGGCGTCGGGCGCGGAGGAGCAGCCGGCGCGGAGGGCCGGCGGCGCGAGGGAGCGGTCGGCGCGGAGGGAGCGGCCGGCGGCGTCGGGCAGAGGAGCAGCAGTGCGACGGCGACGCGGGCAGCGCGACGGCGGTACTGCGGAGGAGGCCGACAGGCGGTGGTGGAGGAGGCCGTGAAGGCCGAGCGGGCGGTGATGGCAGCGGAGGAGGCCGGGAGTCGGCGACGGCGGCGAAGGCCGGGAGTCGGCGACGGCGACGGAGGCAGCACACGGGCGCACGGAACCCTAGGTAAGCCTAAACCCTAGTTTTGGCTCTGATACCATGTTATGAATAGCGCTTGTATTCATATGAGGCCAATGAGCCAGTATATATACACAAAGTACAGGAGGTAAATATGCAAAGAACCCCTCATAACAATGGGGAATAACAAACTATACATATATCTCTAACACTTTTTTCCCCTCAGGGGGCGTTTGGATGAGGGGGTTTTATTTGGGATTTAGTTCCTATTCGAAAAAAAAATACCCCCTATCCAAACAGGCCCTCAGTCTGTGGAAACATTTTCACAGATAAATAATAATTTAGTTGAATAACTTAATTTGATGAGAGCAGCATCCAATCGCCATCATGCTTAAACTCAAATCAAGATGTGTGTTTAGTTGATGATCTTTTTTCATGGTACCAGGAGTCTTAGGAATTGCAGTTTACAAGGAGCTGTTCCTGATCTAAGTGGCATACCTGAACTTGGCTATTTGTAAGTTCAGATCAAAATAAATGCTGCATTTTCTTTTTCAGTTTTACTATTTTTGACATGTTACTACCAAAATTTATCCTTCTATTAGTTTGTAGCAGTGGCTTTGGAACAGTTGTTTTATCCAGTAATTGTATATTGAGTGCCCTTTAGTACTTATCTTTCAATGAGAAGATCACTCATTCAGTTTATGAAATCCAGAAAATTATTCTGCGTCAATTTACTAATTCTGGCATGCATTTTCAGGGATCTTAGCTGGAACCAACTGACAGGGTCGATACCAACTAATAGGCTTGCTTCAAATGTCACTACAATGTATGTTGCTTTTGATAATCTTTCATATTTTTTTAAACCACCAAGCTAACTTCTAGTTTCTGGCAGTGATTTGTCACATAACTTTCTTAATGGAACTATTCCGTTAAACTTCTCGGGACTGCCAAATCTTCAGTTCTTGTAAGTAACATTTAACTTGCAATTACTGCTCCAATCCCTGATAAATATGCTTTTATATAGTGCTAACCTATCCTACAGTTGAAGATGAACTATAGATTAATATGTTTCTTTTACTAAAAGAACTAGTTAAGAGTGAGAAAATAGGTTCGCCAAAAGTGTTGTTACTTTTCAAGTAAAAGTATGTTGGTCAGAACCATTCTACTTCCTCTATCTACCAGTGTAGGTCGCCGTGGGTTCCATGCGGTCAAATTTTTAAAGCTTTGACTATTAATATATGGCAAAATATATAGATTGATTATGTAAAAATAATTCAATTGGATTTTTATTGCAAAGTTCTTTCATAATATATATATATATTTTATTATTATTGCTAGTATATTATAATAATAAATTATAGTCAAAGTCTTACATTGGAGACTATAAAAAATCAAAAACGACCTACATTTGTGGACGGAGGGAGTATTACTTATTTCGTGAGAGGTGTATGAAAATGTTGTTTTACAGGTCAATTGAAGGGAATCGCCTAGATGGTGTTGTTTCATCGGCAATTTGGAGTAACATCAGTTTTACAGGAAATAGAAGCCTTGTTCTGTATGATACTCTTTGCATATATACTTTCTGGTCTGCAGTCTATTTGAGATATGCATATTAATGTATTTTTTTAAAATATCGCAGGGACTTTAAAAACAACTCCATTGACACTATTCCGGCTGCATTTGAGCCTCCAAAAGCTGTCATTGTTCTGTATGTTGCTTTTCCATGGAAAATTTCGTTATCAGTTTTCACTTACTGCACACTCATATACAATAGCCCATGTTCAGATGTATAGTTTGTTGCGAATATGGAAATTTCATTGCTGAAGATCTGAACAATTTGGTGATTAGTAGCCTCTGCTGTCAAGTTACCGCTAGCGCATACCTGTATAACAGATGTTAAGGTTAATACAGATCCAAGAATGCAAACAAAAATAAAATAAATCACCCAAAACTTTTCAACTGAATCTTTTCTCTTTCTGATGTGACAAATAACAATTACCATAATTATCATTTTGTGCAGGCTTTATGGAAACCCCGTATGTGATAAATCTAATGCAGCTCGAGCAGCTGGCCTTTGTCAACCCACATCTGTAAACGAAGCACCATCTGGAAAGGGACCACAAGTTAGTATAAACTGTGTTCCTTGCCCGACAGATAAAAATTATGAATACAATCCATCGTCCCCAATACCTTGTTTCTGTGCCGTGCCTCTGGAAATTGGATTTCGGCTGAAGAGCCCTGGGATCTCAGACTTCCTTCCCTATAAAGAAGCCTTTGAGACCGACTTAACCTCTCTTTTGGACCTACTTATTTACCAGCTATACATTGAACGGTACATATGGGAGGCTGGTCCAAGGCTGAATATGCATTTGAAGTTATTCCCAAGTAATACTAGTTTATTCAATATGTCTGAGGTTGTGCGGCTCAGACAACTACTTGCTGGATGGGAGATTACTCTATCAGATGTTTTTGGTCCATACGAGCTTCTCAATTTCACGCTTGGTTCATATGCAGATGGTATATAGAATTTACTTTGCACCAAAGGATGCCATTCATAATTCTATCATATTAACCTATTAGTTGAAATGTGTCACCAGCATATGTGTAATTCTTTTGCCAAGACAGACATGCGATATCAACAGAGTTTTTGTGACTGTTTCATATGCTAGCAGAATCAGAAATTTCATGAAGTTTTAATTTGATTTTATATGCTCTATGGAGTTGATACGAGTGTTTTGTGTTAGTATGTTCAGCAATAGATAATTGTTTCATGCTACATAGTAAATCTTGATTATTTATGTGCCTTCTTCGCCATGAATTTTTATGGTGAATTTTTCGAAGGTGATTGTCATACCATGAAATTTTGAAAGTGGTAGGTGACTGCCCTTATTCGGATCTCCAGAATACTGCGAAGAGGAGTTCATACTGCTCTACACAAATACTCCATCCAACCGTCTAATTTGATGATTCACTAGTTTATTGTTTTGTCCTTTTATTTTTGCAGAATTTCCAACTGTGGTGTCATCAGGTTTAAACAAGGGTGCACTAGCTGGCATTTTGGCAGGAACAATTACTGCTGCTATTGCAGTGTCTGTGGTTTCTACATTTTTTATAATGAGAAGACGTTCAATGCCTCGAACAGTTTCAAGGCGGTCATGTAAGTCATTATATTTTTGAATGAATATAGTTTTCCATTGTTACATAGAAAAAAACTTTGCTATCTGACAAATTAGAATGGCTTGCTGCTTTATCTGGCAAGCAGTTATATATAGGAGCATATTTCTTTTAGTAGGAAGCTATTTTTTTACAGTTCTGTAATATTAGAAGTTGGACCTAAGCTGTCATCATTTTTTGCTTCCATGACCTCATCCGAACGGATTAGATTAGGAGTTTTAAAGAGAACATAAAATGTTTCAACTATGTAGAAAGTAAACTTTTAATCTTCTCATAGACATTAAATGCAAGCCACAACATCTAAAGATGTGTATCGTTTTGCAGTACTATCAAGGTTTTCTGTCAAGGTTGATGGCGTGAGATGCTTCACATTTAAAGAAATGGCTGCAGCAACAAATGATTTTAATGATTCAGCTCAAGTTGGTCAGGGAGGTTATGGAAAAGTCTATAAAGGGAATCTAAATGATGGAACAGCTGTTGCAATTAAACGGGCACATGAAGGTTCTCTGCAAGGTTCAAAGGAGTTCTGCACAGAAATAGAGTTGTTGTCAAGATTGCATCATCGTAATTTGGTTTCTCTGGTTGGCTATTGTGATGAAGAAGATGAACAGGTTCATCTCTCAACCCCCCCTTTTGGAATCATTTACGTATAATAAAGTATATTGTCGAAATCATCCCACAAACCCCTACACATTATGCAAGAATTAGACAAATGTCTTGGCAATACTGTGCTCAGGGTTAGGGGTTCTGCAGTCACTTCAAATCTGCGAGTTTACCATATATACAAAAGAGTATCTGCAGTAACTGTTGCTCATAGAGAATTGTGTTTTGCAGATGCTGGTGTACGAGTTCATGCCAAATGGCACCCTACGTGATCATCTTTCTGGTAAGTGCAAGTAACACATTCAAGTATTCCTAGCTTTTTCCCCCATATAACCATCATGGATTTTTACATTTAGGGGATTTCGGATCCAAATCCTTAGGATTTAGTTAAATTCTGAACTAAAATTTAAAAAATTCCTAGAGCTATCTCCCTCTTTCAAACAGGCCCTTAAGATCAAACGTGACCCCTGAACTACTTTTTTTTAAAAAAAAAATCTTAGAGCAAGCGCCGTCTTCCAAACAGGCCTTCAAGATCAACCGTGATCCTAGCCCATCTCCCGGGATTTTTATTTAGTGTGCTTTATCAGTAATGCATGTTTGTATATGTTGTGCTTTTGTTTTAGCCTTGGCAAATTCAAAGTGCATAATTGTTAAACTTGTGTTAGATGTCAAGCACCTAATCTAGTTTAACGCTTTTCACAGCCAAGTCTAAAAGACCTCTGAACTTTGCTCGGAGGTTGCATATTGCACTGGGTGCTGCAAAGGGAATCCTATATCTACATACCGAGGCAGATCCTCCTATATTTCACCGTGATGTTAAGGCGAGCAACATTCTATTGGACTCCAAGTTACTAGCAAAGGTGGCTGACTTTGGTCTTTCAAGGCTTGCTCCGGTCCCGGATGTCGAAGGAACATTGCCAGCTCATATCTCCACTGTTGTTAAGGGCACCCCGGTAAGTCCCATTACACGTAGCAATGTAGCAACATTGCACTCACCATAATAAATCTTTTGCTGTTCCATGTCAGACAACAGGAAACTTTTGAGCCTGTTTATTAACTTGTAGCGTGCAAGTTCAGTTGATCATATCTATCCTTTTCCCCCCCTTTTGGCAGGGCTATCTCGATCCAGAATACTTCCTAACTCATAAACTGACAGACAAAAGTGATGTCTATAGCCTTGGCGTTGTGCTTCTTGAACTATTGACTGGGATGAAGCCAATCCAGTTTGGTAAAAACATCGTTAGAGAGGTACAGAGGTTTCCACCTTGACCGACCCGTACTTAACATATGACTTAATTACCTGTTTACAGATGAAAAACAGGGTGCACAGTGTTACTATTGAGCTGTTCAAACTTTCTTGACCATCCAGTAGGAGTATCAGTAATTCAATGGGATTTTATTAAGGAACTACATAACTTGCTCTTACTGTAGGTAAAGACGGCTTACCAATCAGGCGACATTTCTGGAATCATCGACGGCCGAATGTCCTCCTACCCTCCGGAATGCGCCGCGAGGTTCCTCTCGCTGGCGATGAAGTGCTGCAGGGACGAGACCGACGCGAGGCCTTCCATGGCCGACATCGTCAGGGAGCTGGAGGCCATCCGGAGCGCTCTGCCCGAAGGAGAGGATCTCCTGTCCGTAACCACGGAGACGGGCTCCTCGGGCGCACTGACCACATCCATGTCGGCCTCCTCGGCGACCACGGGGGCGCTCTTCGTCTCGTCCCATACTTCCGGCAGCGGCCACGCGAACAGTGGCATCCCTTCCGGGATGCTGGCTCCTCGTTAGCAGCATTGCCGGCTAACGTTTTTCGTGTTGTAAATGCTTGTAGACATCAGACATGTAAGTAATGCGCCGTTTGAAGCACTCTGGTCTGGCCTTCCAGGTGACTTCTTGTCCTGTACATGAGTGGGTGTTGTGGTGAACTGCCGTAGGATCAGGATGTAATGTAATAGTTGCATGAGTACTTTGTATCCACGAGGTCCAATAGCCAATATAGAAAGTACAAAAGACTATATATAAAGACAATCATACACAATAAATTAAAGGAATGTCTATACAACATTTGACTATTTTTTAGAACAAAATCAGTCAGATTGATCTGAAGCGTTAGATGAAGATCCAACGGATCCACCCATACAAACCCCCCTCCAAAAAAAATGATCTGGGACGTTGGATCTCCATCTAACAGCTCAAAATCTGACTAATTGTGTTCACAAAAATAGACGAATGTTGTATAGACACTTCCATAAATTAAATACAATAGAGATAAGCCTACTCTAACATTCTCTCAAACTCATAATAGGGTCACACACACTGAGTTTAGAGAGAATATAAATATTTTATCCTGGTTTGTGGCTTTATGAAGAAATCAGCAATTTATACTCTGAAGGCATAAACTGAAGAGCAAGCACCCCCTCCTGCATCCGTGAGCAAGTGTATGAAGCATTCACACTAATATGCTTGGTGAACTCATGATTCACTAGGTCGTGCGCAATATTGCTAACAACTGTACTGTCGGACAAAAGATTCGTAGGCCCCATCACAGACACTTCAAGATCTGCAAGTAACCATCTCAACCAAGTAGCCTCTACTGCCACTGCTACCATAGCTCTCAACTCAGTCTCAACACTTGAATGAGAATTACAGTCTGCTTCCAACGGGAAGGGCCCCTCTGTAGTACCTGATGACGTCCGAGTACTGTGGGCGATCGATGGCCCTGGGTGTTGAAAGAAGTCGTAGACGTCCAAACTCAGTGGGTGGTCGATGACGTCTGAGTGCTATGAGAAGTTGATGGTGCCTGAGTATTGAAAGCGATCGTACGTGATCGAGTATCAGCAGCAGTCGGTGATGGCTGAGTACATCGGACGGTCGTAAGAAAATGATCTCAGAAAGTGGTCATAAGTGACCGACCATAGGAGGCAGTTGTAAGCAATCGAGTATGAAAGCCATCAGTGATGCCAGAGAACAACAGATAGTCGTAAGTGACTGAGCCCAGAAGGCGGTCATAAGCCACCGAGTATCGAAGTCATCAGTGATGCCTGAGTACAACAAACGGTCGTAAGGGACCAAGCCCATAAAGTGGTCAGCGACGTCTAAGGCAAATGGTGGTCATAGACACCCAAGGATCACAGGTAGTCGCAAACGGCCGAGTATCACCGACAGTTGAAAGCGTCTGAGCACTAAAGGTGGTCGGAGGAGCCTGAGTACGGGAGGCAGTCGGAGGCGACCAAGCTTAGCGGGTGACTAGGACAACTTCAATGCAGTGAGGGCATACAGCAGGAAAGATGCCAAGATCATGATGGCAAACCATCCTCATTAGATTGGAACAACGGTTATCAACGTCGCATGTCCTGAGCGACAAGGAGGACTTGCGAGTAGCGCCATCTATGTCGGATCCCGGAGTAACAACTCTGAAACCCTCTGTGTAAATCGCACTATCCCAGAAAAGCTAGTGCACACAGGGTTAACAGGGATACATATCATGCATAATCACCAAACTTTATTATAAAGTGAAGTGTACGGGCCTTATGGCCAAGTTTACAATAAAAGGGCTCATGGCCAACCACAAAAGTAAACAGCGGAAGATAAATAAAAGGAGCAACTCATCCTGCCTGCCCACAGGTGAATGACTGTAAGACGTAGCCTACTCGTCGCAATTCTCGCCAAAGTCGAAGTTGTCATCCTTTGGCAACAGAATTAAGCAAGATGAGCACATAAAGTATTCCACAAGTTACACCAGGGGATTTAACAGAATCAATGCATGCATATGGATTATCAAAGGAAGGCATAATATGGTTATTTGCACAAAAAGCAACATTGCAATAAATATCGTAAAGTAAGTACAAAGCTGAATTTAATACAGTATGTAAAAATAATCTTTTTGGCTAAAATAATATCGTTAGTGCAGGCATCAACCTTACACTAACCTATCCACAGGTATCCCACCCAGATCATCTCTCCAAAACAAATACCCAAATTTCTGTAAACCAGATTTTTATTAAAACCAAAGTCTAATCCGTGAAAAACCATACTTAGCATATCCTTGACCGTGGACACGACTATCTAGGATAGTTTGTTACTCTGCAGAGGTGTACAACTTTACCTACAAGACATGTCCTCTCGTTTTGCCACGCAATTAACACATTGCCTTAGGTGTGCGGCTGAGAATTCATGACAAGACTATTACAATGTTCCATTACCAAATTAGTTACGCTACCACTAAGGTTTCACCACAACATAAACCCACATATTGGAGCCCTCTCTTGTGCCATGTGAGACTTCTCATGGTTTACGCCACGCTTACATTCAGCCTATAGCGAAACCAAGATGGAACTTCACAAATTACTTAGCCAGGTCTGTCCCAACCAAATTTGTGGTAGTACGGTGTGACTTTGTATTAGTAGTTCATAGACCGGTCCTTAACTTGACTTAGGCCTAACCACATACCCCTTGTGCCTGACAATCGACATTGTGTCACTAAACAGCAATGCATGCCAGCAAGCACCCACCACAATACCAATATCCTAGAGGCGAAGATCATTGAGCGTGATTTCCATGAGGGAAGAGCATAACATGTAGTTCATTTCAAGGAGCTTTGTTCCCGAGAATGGGATCATAGCTGATGGAATAGAAGCCATTGGTAAGCGCCGCTGAACGGCACAGCGACTAAGACAATGAAGTCTAATAGGCGACGCTAGATGGCGCGACGGTTAGATCGATGTGAAAAAGTTTTTTTGAAACTGAAAACTGTTTTTATAGAAACTGATACGGTTTCTATCAGACACCGATATAACTTCTGTACGAACCGTTGGTCTCGACGACTAGGGGTGAAAACGGGTCGGGTTAATCCCGACCGATCCGGTACCGAATCCGATTGGTACCGAATCCGACTAGTACCGAATCCGGAGAAAAAAATATGGGTTAGGATATGGTAACAGCAATATCCGTCCGAATCCGAATATCCATCCGAATCCGATACATCTTCAAGTTTGATTTCATGTTAGTGCTACTATTTGACGTTTCATTTTCTTTTGCAATGGTAAAATAAAATCTTCCACATCAGCTATTAAATAGTAACATCAAGTCAGTGCGTCCTACTCCATTTACTGCACTGTATGCATTCCTTACAAACAAGTAGGGGTGCAAACGAATTGGGTTAATCCCGACCGATCCGACACTGAATCCGGAGAAAAAATATGGGTTAGGATATGGTAACAACAATATCCGTCCGAATCCGACCCGTTTTCACCCCTATCGACGACCAAAGAGGTGACCAACGACTGGCAGCGATAGCAACGACAGTGGCTGACGTTGATGCGGTTGGCTAGAGGTATGGCGGGCTAAAATAATATCGTTAGTGCAGGCATCAACCTTACACTAACCTATCCACAGGTATCCCACCCAGATCATCTCTCCAAAACAAATACCCAAATTTCTGTAAACCAGATTTTTATTAAAACCAAAGTCTAATCCGTGAAAAACCATATGTAGCATATCCTTGACCGTGGACACGGCTATCTAGGATAGTTTGTTACTCTGCAGAGGTGTACAACTTTACCTACAAGACATGTCCTCTCGTTTTGCCACGCAATTAACACATTGCCTTAGGTGTGCGGCTGAGAATTCATGACAAGACTATTACAATGTTCCATTACCAAATTAGTTACGCTGCCACTAAGGTTTCACCACAACATGAATCCACATATTGGAGCCCTCTCTTGTGCCATGTGAGACTTCTCACGGTTTACGCCACGCTTACATTCAGCCTATAGCGAAACCAAGATGGAACTTCACAAATTACTTAGCCAGGTCTGTCCCAACCAAATTTGTGGTAGTACGGTGTGACTTTGTATTAGTAGTTCATAGACCGGTCCTTAACTTGACTTAGGCCTAACCACATACCCCTTGTGCTTGACAATCGACATTGTGTCACTAAACAGCAATGCATGCCAGCAAGCACCCACCACCATACCAATGTCCTAGAGACGAAGATCATTAAGCGTGATTTCCATGAGGGAAGAGCATAACATGTAGTTCATTTCACGGAGCTTTGTTCCCGAGAATGGGATCATAGCTGATGGAATAGAAGCCATTGGTAAGCGCCGCTGGACGGCACAACGACTAAGACAATGAAGTCTAATAGGCGACGCTAGATGGCGCGACGGTTAGATCGATGTGAAAAAGTTTTTTTGAAACTGAAAACTGTTTTTATAGAAACTGATACGGTTTCTATCAGACACCGATATAACTTACGTACGAACCGTTGGTCTCGACGACCAAAGAGGTGACCAACGACTGGCAGCGATAGCAACGACAGCGGCTGATGTTGATGCGGTTGGCTAGAGGTATGGCAGGCAACCTCAAGGAGGTTGACAGTGGAGCAGCAACGTCCCCGACTGGGCGACGACGTGGGCTAGGCGATGATGGCCTAGAGATGGCAACGGGTAAATACCCATCGGGTATTGCCATTCCATACCCGTACCCGCTAGGTGTAAATTTACCCGTTGGGTTACCCGTATCCGCACGCGGGTAGGAAAATTTACCCATACCCGTACCCGCGCGGGTATTACTACCCGACGGGTAACCCGTACCCGCAAGCATACCCGGTTCAACACATAAGAATATCATCAATTTAGACATTCATCAATCATACATGCCAAGCACAAAAGCGTCTAATGATCAAAATTAGTACATCACATAAACATACTTGACATGACCATATCAACATATGACAAACAAATAAACAATCAACAACAAGTAGATAATAAAATTAACATTTGAGTGGGATGTCTAGTTGTCTAATGCGGGTATTCATTACCCGCGGGTAGGCGGGTATGGGTAGTATATACCCACACCCGCCTACCCGGCGGGTAGAGGATTTCGCCCAATAACGTACCCATGGGTACATAAAATTTTCCATACCCGTCTCTTTATCGGGTAAAACCCGTCAGGTATTCAGGTATCGGGTACCCATTGCCATCTCTATGATGGCCCAATCCAAGGGGTAGGGTGGGCGGCGGTGGCCCAATTCAAGCATCAGCGGGGAGGTCTATGGCGGAGCGGCAGTGTCCCCTGTTGGGTTGATCTCGGCTAACAACCCCGAGATTTCAGGGAGGTTATGCCTCCACCTCACGCCTTGATCGGAGGCGGCAACCAACCTCGTTTGGTTTCGGTCCCGGTCACCTAGCGCCATATAAAATCAGGGGACTCGGCAGTTTAGGGTTTACTGTTGCTCTAGGCCACTAAGTCCCGCACAGACCCGATCTAATCAGCGCGCTAAGGTGAACGAAGGCCGGAGCTCTCTTCGTCCCCGTCGGCATCTACAACCGAGCACCGGCCACCTCTGCTTCAGCGACACCGGCCGACCACCTCTACATCCGCACCAACCCTATGGCCTCTTCGAGTTCGGGTATGTTGATGCTTCCGCTCTTAGGATCTATGCTAGGTGTTCATGTTTTGACCTAGGGTTAAATCTAATGTTCATGTTAACCTTAGAACCCCTCTAATATCCCCCGCTAGGTGGTGGTGAACGCTAGGCTACCGTGGCCCAATCGGGGAGGGGTGGGGGCGGGCAACCTTGGGTTGGTGATGGGAATTAGTGCCCTAACTTCGACATCGTATTATGAATATTATATGTATATTCATAAGCCTCAATGGGCAACATATAGAGAGAGCATAAGGGGCTATATAAAAAGACCATCCTACACAATGAACTAAATATAGTAGAGATAAGCCTACCCTAACACTATTGACAGGCATTGCTGACGAATGCAAATGAGGAATGCTAGCCGTAATGTTTTCAGCTACGGTGTTACAGCTACATACATCTTCTGGAACTCGTCCATTGATCTCTCTCTCTCTCTCTCTCTCTCTCTCTCTCTCTCTCTCTGCAGCTTAGCATTTAGTCGAACACCTTGAGCGCATGCATATGCCCCGCGCAGCGCCATCTCATGATCATATAGTTCGTTGCACGGATTGCACGAACAAAGTAAAGAATCCACCTTGTAGCCTCGTCGGTTTGCGCGGGCGTGTGGAAGCGAGCGAGGGAAGCTAGGACGCAGGGTGGTGAGAGATGGGAACGTTGGAAAGGTCGGCGCGGCCGCGGTGTGTTTCGGTGTCTGGTTGGCGTCGGCGAGCGACAGCGCCTCGCGGGCCCACTCTATTCGTACATAATGGCGTGCGAACGGGCCGAGAGAGCCGCGGCGGCAGACGAGTGCGCCGTGGGGCTCGTTGCCGCTGCGGACGTACAGAAAAGCAACGCGCGGGCCGCGGCAGAAACGGCGAGGACGAATGGCGAGCGGCACGCGGGGCTGCATGCGGAGGACGGTCCCGCCCCGCCCCGCCCGGGTTAAGACGACAGGCGCGCGTGCGGTGGTTGGCTCTGTACGCACGTTTGCTTCGAACTCATGAGCAGTCCTAATGGTGTGCCCCCTTCCGATTGGAAATTAAGGTTGCGTAACGTGCATTACGGATCAATCAATCTCATGCGACATGCAATAACACCGACATCCTGAATTCTCTCCTGACAGACGGAATGGAAATGGAATGGCATGGCATGGCATAGCACTCACAAATCACAGCAAGTGCAGACCGTTGGAGGCTTCATTGAAGGCTCGAGAATAATTTCTTTTCCCTATAAGCGGCAAGGAGTGGCAGGTTCGGCAATCTGAATTTACTTTTATCTAGTTAATCAATCCAATGCCACAAACAGTAAAAGCCAGCAACAAGCACAGCAGGGTTTCACGCTTCTTCGAAAACACTTCTTTTTGATTGGACACTTCTGATAGGTTCAACCACAAGCAGCTGTAGCATAATAAAACAATTTTATAAAATTGCAAACCAATACTTGAGACTATATAGACTATATATCAGCTTCTTACAACCAATTCAACATGACAACAAAGTCCATTAAAGCTAGCTACTCTCCGGACAAGGTCAACAAGACCATGATAACCAACACGTAGACAAACTCTAAGGCAAACTTCTCAGTTCATGTCAGCAAAATGAACGCATGCTGCCACCCTTCACTTTCTACAGGGGCTCAAGGGTATTTTGTCAAACTCAACCAATTGGGCGTTGGTAATTCAGATCAATAAGAACTGCAGCGTCATCCAAACATGTCAAAGCTTTCGCCATGTCGGAGATGGGAGAAGCTCCCAGGACTCTCCACCTTCCCCAAGAAATGATCGAGTCCTGCACAAATACAACAAATACCAACTTCAGCAACTTCTTTGCAATTTTATATTTATAATGAAGTAATGGAATTTGTTGCAATGAAGATACTTGGATTTGGCATAATGCTCTCGTATAAGGACATCTGGCCCAAACTGCCTGACGATCTCGAGCCATTGTCATTGGGTCCATACATCATACCACGGATTTGCTCATGCTCCGTGTCAAAGTGATGCATCTCGGATATCCTTTCAGAGTTGTGATCTCTCACAGCCATGTTCTGGTGGAGTGATCTATCTGATTTTGGCTTTTTTTCAGTTGGGGACTCCTCATCTGCCTCAGCTTCAGATTCACCATTATTTGGTAAAGAAGCAGCCTGCTTCCGCTTCGACCGTGCCCTTCTATTCTGGAACCAATTGTAGACATTTGTCTCCGAGATCTGGCCATGTTGTGAGAGCTCCGCTGTTATCTCTTTTATCTTTTGCTTGCTTGGAGTTCCATTGCCTTGGTCAAAGATGTTCTCAAGGATCTGCAGCTGCATCTGGGTTGGTGTCCATCGCTGCCTTGCTGTGACCTTGTGACCTCCAGTAACCATTAGAGGATCACAATAGAGATTACCAAGCCTCATTCCTGAAGAAGAAACCGAACCTCAGTTGACCAGAAAAAGAACTATCTGTTCTATTGGTAACATATAGAGTAGAATAGATCAAGAAAAATAAAAATCGAGAATGGGCAGAGGGCTAATTCATCAAATTGTGTTTTGGGAGTCTATCTAAAAGAGGGGGTGTGTATCATAAGCACAATCCTCTATCGGCATTAGATTAACTGAATTTTAAAAAAGTGAGGAAAATTCGTAGAGTGGTAGGAAAAACACATGTAAGGCCATTAGGTAACTTACAACTTCATAAAAATTGACAATTTTGTTTAAAAAATATGCTTAAGTTGCGTAGAAGAAATCTAGTTAGTTGATATAAACTGATGTTCAATAACAACGTGGACATGTATGGCAATTGTACATGAGTGATACGCGATGGTATGTGAGTGATAAAACTATTAGAATTGCATTATAAGAATTAGTGTTTGACCCAATAGAAATACAAGTAACATGTTATGAGATTCCTGCATGTCAAGCTTAGATTCTGCAGAACAGCAAAAGATAGCAGAGGATTGCGGAGTAATCAGGGTGCACATGGGAACAAGGCACAAAATGGCAATTGGTCCCACATGACAATCATGTGCCACTAGCAATTCATTATTAGTTCTATTTAATTTATTTTGCAGCATTTGAGCTGCTATCTGGATCATAATATAAAGCTTCCGCTGAAAAAAGGGCAACTAAACATATAAACTACCCATGGTGACAGATCAAACAGAAAAAATTTACAGCTTAACATAAATAACAAATTCATGCAATAGCCATGAAATACGACCTAAAGCAAATAAATCGAACAAAGTACATTAACCCAAAACAATAAATGAACGGCTTTCAATGTTTAGTGTGGACCCAACCAATTGTCAACTTCATAATTAGGCATCAAATTGATGAGCTGGCACTTTATATTGTTTTATATGGTTTCAGTTTACTTCACGAGCAATACAATAATGTCAAATACAGGGAACTGGCCAATAAGGTCCTGCAACCAGCAGTGCGGTAAATCCTGCTGTAGTTTTCAGAAGAGAGAAAGTTGGCAAGGCCAGTTAAGTCATCAGAAAAAAAAAATTAATTTTGCACTTCAGGATCATTGTGTATCAGTTGTAAGATTGAGTTCAACGAGCTCCAATCAATAGAGTTTTGCTTGCAAGTTATAATTTAGTTGAGCAATGCAGTACCTTTACTGTCCTAACAACACATTTTCTCAAATAACCCATTATATTAATCAAGAGGATGTCCATTACCATTATCAAGAGAAGTTTTTTTTAGGATTCATAGAACTGTTTTGTTTTTCGCTTAAATTGGTGGTATGAATGTGGTGCTCTGGTAACCTTGTTTACCAGGCTCTTAGATGGTGCCCTGTTTCTGCTAGGGAGAATTCTGTACCGTTAAGGTTTCTTATAATAGAAATCGGAGGTGTTCTGTCTTTCAAAAAAAAATTACCAAGAGAAGTTATAAGTATGCCAAGCAAAGAAGAAACATAACAGAACTCAGTATTAACTAATGAAAGAAAATGACACGTCATGAACCACAATTTACTACCCGTCCCCTGTATTACCATTGCAATCAATTTCAAACACCAGCAAAATTTCAACTGACGAGGCAAAGCCACAACTAAGCACATCTACTAACATAGTAACATGAACAAAGTCAAATGGTACTGTCATCACCAGTCGAAAACAACGGACTGAAACAATATAGGAGAATTAAACAGAAGAGCAATGGAAATGTATGGGAACTGCTCATGCATGAAGTGACAAACAAAAACGCTAGTCTAGATCTAGATGACGTAGTATAAAATGAAATAAAACTTGATCACTAAGAATTTCGTAAATAGGTAAACAGAAACCCAGCTATATTACCTCTAATTGTAAGCATAGTACTCCTATAGATCTGACAATAACCCATAACATCTGAACTTAACTCTATTCATAAGGAAACAAAGGTGCGTCCATCGAAAAATTATTATGGCATAAAAAGAGAACCTTTTTCCTTTCGGCAAAAAGAGTTAATGGAACTCCTCACAGTGCATGTACCAAAGCAAAACACCAAAATAATGCTACTCTCCAATCTCCCAATTTTCTATATCCAAATTTCCGATTGCTCTCGTTCTCTAATCCGCGTGAGTCTACGTCCTTCTACTCCCCAAGAACAACCAACGAGAATAGAAAACAAGACGAGAGAAGAAAAGAAAAGTGTGATTGTTACAAGTGTACCGACCTGCAATGGAGTCCTGGTGCGCGGTGAGGGCGCGGTGCATCTCGACGAGCTGCTCGCAGATGGTGGCGTAGATGGAGATCTGCTTCCGGAGCACCTCCATCTGCTCGTCCGTCATCACCTTGACGTACCCTAGTCCTTCCCCTCCGGCCCTCTCGTCCGCTGACTCAGCGGCCGCGGCGGAGGAGGCCTTGGCCTTGTCCCACTCCATGACTCCCGGCCGGCCGGTGGAGGCTTGCGGCGGCCGGGCGCTGGTGGAGGCGACAGCCCGGCGGCGTAGATCTGTGCTCCCGGAGGCGGCGGCTTCCTCTTCTAGCTCCCGACGGCGGGAAGGGAGGGAGGCGGCAGGGCGTTGGTGGAGGCGGAGGCAGAACACCTGGGACCCCAACGGCACGCGTGATGCAAAGCAGTGGAGGTCGACGGCGCTCGATGGGGCGGCGGAGTGGCTTGAGAAAGACGGGAGGAGATGCGTCGACGGAGACTCCGCTACAGGAGGCACAAAGATGGCATTTACGAAGGGCCAGAAGAAGAGATTTGGGAAAGTCGAGTACTTGGTGCAGTAAGATAGATGGAACCAACCCTGTTTGGCAAATGCCGATTCCCGGCGGTGGCGGGATAGCGGAGATTGCGGCTGCAGCTTTGGATGGAAAGAACGAGGAGAAGATGGCGCCTTGCAGTTCCCTTGTTCGGTTGTTGTTGTTAGGAAACCTGGACTCTATCCAGTGTCCTGATCTAATTGGGCACCCCACCGTAGACTATAAATAGGGACCTAGACCCCCCTCATTATGTACCCCGATGCAATCTAAAGCAATAAAGAAAGACTAGGAGTTCTCTCTACCTCTCTGTGTTCAATCTATTATTCTGTGATTCTGTGATTGATTCGTTCTTGTTCTAAGCAGAGGAATCGCTCGGACTGGTCTCCAGCGTCGGTTCCTCAACACGTTATCAGCACGAATTCGCTTTGGTGAACGAGGTAATCATCGAAGCACAGATTAAATTTTCTAGATCGCTTTTTGAATATGTATTTTCTTTTCGCGTTCTAGATTGAAAATTCTACGGTGTAAATCCACCCCAATCTACCGCGAGCAGACTTGAAGTCGCTGGCACAATGCCGATCGGTAGATTGTGAAACGGGGTAGATGTTGATTGCACTGTAGATTAGATGCAAATCTGCCCTAATCTACCGCGAGCAGACTTGAAGTCGCCGGCACAATGTCGATCGGTAGATTGCGAAACAGGGTAGATGTTGATTGCATCGTAAATTGGAAACGAGAATTTTTGCATTGAATTTATTTGATCTACATGATCACTGTACGAAAATTATGCATCTGTTCTTTTGTTGTTTGGTTGGCCCCTGCATAAAAACAAAAAAAAGGGGGCAATGGCCAGAAGCCATCGCCGACCCATCACCGGCATGAAGCCTCCACGGCTGGCTCCCTGCCGCTCGGCCTTACCGCACCTGCACGTGCACTCGCGCCCGTACGCGCGCTCTCCACCGCCTGAGACTGGCCCACAGCCGCCTCACCATGACAGCCGGCCCCGAAGCGCCGCCGCCTCGGTCCCGCAGCGCCCGCATATGCGCGCCATCCGGCCGCGCCCGAAGACCGGCCGCCGCCGACCGTGGACTGCGCCTGCATGCGCCACCCCGGCATTTCGTATGCCGTGCCCGCTCAGCCTCTAAGCCGCCACCGTGTTTGCTCGGTTTCTGCCCCGGCCCGAAGCCGGATTTGGCGCAGCCGCAACTGCGCCCGAGGCCACAGCCGCCTCACCATGACGGCCGGCCCCGTGCCGCCGCTAGCCCGAAAGCCGACCCCCCGGCCGCTCCCGCGCCGCTGCACGGCCCTGTAGACCGCGCTCCCGCCGGCCTCCCCGCTCGACGCCGCCGCACGGCGTCCGCCCGGCCGGGCCGCCTCACGCCGTCGCTTGGTCGCCCGCAAGCGCTCGAAGCTGCCTCCGCCTCGTGCGGTCCGCCGCCGCCCGGCACTTGGCCGCCAGCCTCTCCCGCCGCACGCCGCCTGCAGACGGCGCCCCTCCCGCAGCGCGGCCCGCACGCCGACGCCCAACCGGCTAGCCGCCCTGAACGGCGCCGCCGCTTTGCGCCATGCGCCGGCCCCGCAGCCGTCGGCCTCCTCCGCCCGGTCCCGCAGCCCGGCCTCCTTCGCACGGCCCCACAGCCGCCGGCAGCTCGCCTCACCCCGCCTCGCCGACCCATGCGGCCGCCCGCCACTCGAACCCGATTCGGGCCGCCGCCGCCACGAAAAAAAATCGGCAGGGGAAACCCTAACCGGCACCTTAAGCCGGTGCATGGGCCGGCTGGCACATGGGCCGGCCGATGGGCCAATGAGCGGTGGGCCACAAGCAGGCCAGAAAAAAGGGCCGGGCGCGGGGGGAGTAAACTGAAAAAAAGGGGGTCCAACCGGGGATGGTGGGATTTTACAAAGAAATCCTCGTAGAATATTGAATTTACTGATTGGCCCTTAAAACTTTAATATAGGTCCCGAATTTTGCAGAAAAGGCATTGTAGTTCTGAAAATTACGAATAAGCCCTCAAATGTACGAGCGGGTTCAGAATTTTGCAGAAAACCCCTCGGTAAATCAGAAAAATTGCGCGAATTTTCTCTGAACTGAAATTTTGCGCAAAACCCCCCTGGAATTTGCAGAATTTGCTGAAATTTCATATTTTAGCATAAAAGGGGCCTCGGGAATCCGAATTTTGAATTATTTTCAGCATTTGAAGCTTATTTATTTATGCCATTATTATTCTCTGTATTTTCTGTATTTATTTACTGTTTTGGTTAATTGTAATTGCTGAAAATTGCTTTTAATCACTGAAATTAGCAGTAAAATTATAGAAAATACACAGAAAATTATGAAACATTGCGAGAACCTTTTGTACCATTTATTTACCCGTAGTGAATTATTCCGTGCATGTCTACCAGCAGTAGACTTATACACATATAGATGACTGGCATCACGAACCAGAAGTTCGAGGAGCTGGCCCAGCATGGCCAAAACTATCTGACGTAGGCATCCGATGTCGATATTGTACTTGGAACCAGGAAGCTCCGCGCTGCTTTTGGACTTGGCGGACTGAATGACGCCCAACCCAAACCTGAGGAGAATGATCAGGCACTTTATTCTCTCAGTCACCACCTCTACCTCACTCTCAAGAATGAGTATACGGCGGAGAAAAGCGCGCTAGCACTCTGGACCGCACTCAAGAAGTGGTTTGAGAGGCTGAAGTACACCATTCTTCCTCAAGCAGAGCAGGAGTGGATCAGACTGAGGTTTGTCGACTTTAAGACGGTCGGGGAGTATAATTTTGCCTTGCACAGGATTTGTACCCCCAATACAGAAAATTGAGAAAATCCTTCCACCCAAATGAAGTACAATCCGCACGCAATTATCGTCAAGACGGCTATAAGGAATATGCCGAATCGATTGATATGATGCAGGTTGCGGAGGCTCAGGACAAAGTTCTCCGCAAAGAACTAAGTCACTTAGCCACCTGGGAGCTCCGCTGGCCGTAAAGCCAACGCCGAGAGTTACAAGGTGCGAAAGCCCTTTATGAAGAGAATGGGAAGAAAGGGTATGGCCGCAGCCCAGAAAGGCAAATCAGATGCTCCACGTGAGAATAAGGCTAGCAAGCCAAAACTGGATGGCAAAGGGCACATGAAGCCCACTCTGCATTGGTTGAGAGGGAGCATTCTGAGCAGCTGCCCGCGATGATGGTATTTCAGACCATTACAACAGCAGCACCCCTCTCGATCTAGAAGCAGTCAACGCCATGATTTCTCTTGAAGAGAATGTAAACCCGAAAAAAAATAGCAGAAGAAGTCTAGTGCACTGAATGCATTTCGACTTTAATTGTCATTTATTTTGTATGGAAGAATATGTTAGAATTTGCATGGATGGTACTTAAGAATTGTTATCTTCTCGTGATGGTTGGATGATACTTGAAGAATTCATTCATTTATTCAGTTTTATGATGGCATGATATGTTCTGATATTGGAGTATTTTATTTATGTGTTGATTGCCTTCTCATGCATGTTAATAAAATACCCTATATTGGAACACGTGTAGCGCCCTATAAAGGAAGTGTGTTTAGCCAGTAGTGGCACAACGCATATCATCTTAAGAGAGATTGAGTATTTTCAGTCGATTCGTAAGAGCACTGGCAGTCTTACGACAATCGCCAGAAGCGATGCATGTATAATTGGTTCGGAAAGAGCCATAATGGGCACAATTTTGGTCATTGAAGAAGCCTTATTGTACCCAAAATCGACTAGAACTCTCCTAAGTTTTAAGAATTTTTGCGCCAACGGTTTCCACGTTGAGACTAAAGAAGAGTACGGTAAGAAATACCTACTCATCACGAAGCGTGAAGAGAATGGCAAAAGAATATTAGAAAAATTTCCTTCACTGGGCTATATTATACCAACATTAAAGCGCCTGCAGCGTACACTGTTCTGAAAACAGTGTGTAGAAGCTCTGAACTCTTCTGTCTCTGGCATGACAGATTAGGCCACCAGGTCTTAGGATGATGAGAAACATAATAAATAACTTGCATGAGCATAATATTAATTTGAAGAATTTCCCGAATCATGAAGATTTTGTGTGCCCTGCATGTGCCACCGGGAAACTAATTACTAGACCCTCCACTCTGTAAGTGAAGGATGAAGTCCCTGCATTCCTGGAACGTATCCAGGGAGACATTTGTGGTCCCATTCAGCTCATCTTAGGGTTATTTAATAATTTTATGGTGCTCATTGACGCTTCCTCGAAGTTGTCATATGTGGGTTTTGTTGTCCACAAGGAACCTCGCCTTTGAAAAATTGATCTCGCAGATCATTCGCATCAGAAATGTGTTTCCAGATCATCATATCAAGTCCATCCGAATGGACAATGCCGGAGAATTTACTTCAAAGGCATTTGATGATTATTGCATGGCGATGGGAATTGCAGTTGAGCATTCGGTACCGCATGTCCATACCCAGAATGGTCTGGCAGAGGCTTTAATTTAAAGAATTTTGTTTATTGCCCGACCCTTCTTGCATAAAAGTAATTTGTCAGCTACATGTTGGAGACACGCAGTCCTACATGCAGCGGATCTCATCAATCTTAGACCTTCGGCCTACAACATCCATTCACTTATGCAACTAGCGCAAGGGCCACCACCGAAAATTTCCCAACATTAGGGGGAGGAAATCAACCCCTTGATGAAGAATGTCGGGAAATTATGTGGCAAGCCACGGGAATCCATGTAGATGACCCGCACACTAGTGAAGCAAATAGAAGTCCAGAAGACAATAGAAGTCTAGAAGACAATTGATTTGCAAGCATTAGCAAATCAGCTGCCTGATCACTTTAGTGATTTGAAGAGCGTGACTAAGTCGCATGTGCCTGCACGCACTGCATCGGAGAGGGTTGAAATACCGAAGAAAGCAAAAGGTATCCCTAATCTCGTCCAGAGGCCTCAGAAAAATAAACAAGAGGACGAGAACTCCGGTTCCTCGAATCCTTAGTAACCGGGGACGCCTGGTGAAAAAGGATAAGAGGGATTTATCACAGCCGATCATTGAAGTCCCCCAAAATGAGAAGGGGAGCCAGTTGAGACCTGGCACAAGTATGACACCTTCAGAAAAGGGCATACAGGATCTGAATATCCCCATCGGCATGGATGTGTGCGCACACATCGGAGCCGAAAAACTAAAGGGACTTGCCACCGCAATTAAAAGAAGCGATGCGCAAGGTGAAGCTCCTGAAGAAGCAATCGCTCCAGAAGAAGCAACTCATGAAGAAATAAATTATGTGCACACGGGAGAGTCCCTGAATAGGACAACAACTAATATCGATATCTACTTCGCAAAGAAAATTGCCTCCATCATCGATCTTGATCCCGAGCCTGCATCGCTCGCTGAATGTAAGAAAATATCAGATTGGGAAGATTGGAAGAAGGCAATAGCAACTGAATTGCTATCTCTGAACCAAAGAGAGGCGTTTGGGCCCGTATGCCGCACGCCTCCCCATGTGCACCCCGTAGGGCACAAGCGGGTATTTGTTCGAAGGAGAAAAAAAAATGAAGTAGTGAGATACAAAGCAAGGCTAGTAGCCAAGGTTTCACTCAACATCCTGAAGTTGATTATGAAGAAACCTACTCCCCAGTCATGAGTGGAATTACCTTTAGATACTTGATCTCAATGGCAGTGAACTTGAATTTGGAAATGAAATTGATGGATGTTGTGACTGCATACCTTTACGGTAACTTGGATTCGGAGATTTACATGAAAGTCCCTGAAGGAATTCCTCTCCCGAATCAAGACAGAGAAAATAGAAATCTGTACAGTGTGAAACTCAGAAAGTCACTGTATGGACTGAAACAATCTGGAAGAATGTGGTATAATCGCTTGAGCGACTTTCTCTGCAAGAAAGACTACACGAACAATGAAGACTGTCCTTGTGTATTTATACGGCGATCCCAGAATGGATTCTGTATAATCTCTGTGTATGTAAATGATCTGAATATCATCGGGACAGCCGAAGACATAAAAGAAGCAAACTCCTACTTGGAGTCAGAATTTGAAATGAAAGATTTGGGCAAGACCAAGTTTTGCTTAGGCTTGCAGCTTGAGCATGTCCCTGAAGGAGTCTTGGTACATCAGTCGACCTACACCCAGAAGGTGCTTGAAAGGTTTGGCTTTGAGAAGGCATTTCCCTCGAAAGTACCGATGATCGGTAGGTCTTTACAGCAAGAAAAAGATTCTTTCCGACCAAGGGAAGAGGGGGAGGAAGTCCTGGGACCGGAATTCCCATACTTGAGTGCAGTGGGAGCACTCATGTATTTAGCAAACTGCACTAGACCGGACATTGCATTTGCCGTGAACCTCTTAGCAAGGTATAGTGCAGAGCCTACCAAAAGGCATTGGCAGGGCATAAAGGACATTTTCCGATACCTCCAAGGTAGCAAAGACCTCGGATTGTTTTACAGAAAGAATCAAGATCTGAACTTGATTGGCTATGCAGATGCTGGGTACCTGTCAAACCCGCATACCGCTAAGTCACAAACAGGCTATGTATTCCTGTGTGGTGGAACCGCAATTTCATGGAAATCGTCTAAGCAAAGCCTGGTAGCTACTTCGACGAACCACTCAGAAATTATAGCACTGTATGAAGCCGCACGAGAGTGCGCTTGGCTCCGCCGAATGGTTCACCACATCCAGCAGTCATGTGGGATGAACATTGTGCAAACCCCCACTATTATCTATGAAGATAATGCCGCTTGCGTTGCACAAGTGCAAACGGGCTATGTGAAGAGTCATCTCACAAAGCATATCAACCCCAAGTTCTTCTATGCACATGAATTGCAAACGATGGACGAGATTAAAGTACTGCATACTAAGTCATGTGAAAATCTCGCAGATTTATTCACTAAGTCACTCCCCGCATCTAGCTTTGAAAGGTGCGTGCGTGGAATTGGAATGATGAGACTTAGAGAAGTGCAGAATTCAGGGGGAGAATTCTCACAAGCCCGCTAATAAATCTTGATCATGAAGATTAAGTACCCAAAAATAAAGTCTTGCAGACTAAATGAATTTGGGTGAATTGTACTCTTTTTCCCTTGACGAGTTTTCCATGAAGTTTCTCGACCAAGGTTTTTAACGAGGCAATTCGTGCATCGCAGCATCACATGTATCATGTACTCTTTCTCCAAATTTTTCCCACTGGGTTTTTATGGAGTTTTGACGAGGCATAAGCATGTTGGGTGAGTGCCCAAGGGGGAGTGTTAGGAAACCTGGACTCTATCCAGTGTCCTGATCTAATTGGGCACCCCACCGTAGACTATAAATAGGGACCTAGACCCCCCTCATTATGTACCCCGATGCAATCTAAAGCAATAAAGAAAGACTAGGAGTTCTCTCTACCTCTCTGTGTTCAATCTATTATTCTGTGATTCTGTGATTGATTCGTTCTTGTTCTAAGCAGAGGAATCGCTCGGACTGGTCTCCAGCGTCGGTTCCTCAACAGTTGTACGTAGGATCAGAAATAGCAAGCTTGGAACTGGTCTGCTGCAAGAACTGCAAGGGAAGGGGAGGAGGGAGGGAGGGAGAACGGAAAGAATAAATCCTTTTTGGTTTTTGCAACGGAGAAATGGAGAAGAAAAGCTGACAACTCGTGCCAAAACCGCAGCTTTGGATTGGAAAGTTTGGAATGTTTGGCCCTCTCCCCGGCTATTATCGCATACTGATGATTTTCGTGAGGCTCCTGGGCTCACTGGTAGCGACTAGCGGATCCTGCTCCTTGTGCGTGTCTGCCCGTGCTGCAGCAGACGTGGTGGTGGTACAAGCACATTATTCTGCTCCCCTATCACGCTACTCACTAGTGGAGAGGTTGGGGGAGGGGCAAAAGAACATGCAGTGTGGTTACTTGTCAACTTTGACCAAATTCGGTATGTTATAGGTGTGTTATGACACTTTGGTAAGACCTCTTTTTCATCGGATATCCAGTTTATTCTGTTGCCAGTGTTTGGCCAAAGCATGTGCTAAGAATTATATGCCGGCAGCCCTGCTCATTTGGGCATTTATTTTTAGCTTATGGCTTATTTCTTTACTATTTGGTATTATAACTGGCTTATTTTATACCGTAACTGCTGGTAATTTTTTGGTGTAATTAAATTTAACAAATTTAAAAATAGAAAAATATGTTAACTCATCACGGACAATGCAAAGAAATCGAAAAAGAAAAGAAAATCCAAAAAACTAAAAAGTCAGAAAAAAGACAAAAAATAAGAAACTAAAAGTCAAAAGCCAAAAGCTGAACCTGAAATGAGCAGACCAAGTCCACCTTATTTTTACTGAACTGTACATCACACACTCTCTCTGGTTTAATGAGATTCAAACATTTGATTTTGAGACTTTATTGGGTTTTAATGACAAGCAGTTACCAGTGTTTAAATACCTGATTAAAATAACCGTAGTGTGTGGATGGCTACCGAGCTAGGGGTGCTGGACATATGCTCGTGCTACCAAGCGCCCTTGGCTTAGCAGGTGCTACCTCTTCTGCCGAGCTAGGGTAGCACAGGAAGCGATACATATCGACTGTTGTAGTTACTGAGCTAAAAAAGAGAGCTATATTTATATAAAAAAAGGGTGTTTGAATATCAATTTTGAAGAAAAAAATAGTTACAATGCTCTACGGAGAGAGAGAGAGGGGATGCGCGATGCAGTTCTCCTGCGGCGTTCTCAAGAAGAGAGAGCATGCCGTACTGGTAGTGGTGATTGCAGTTCCACGCACCAGCTGAAAGTTCTTTACCTACGCCCATTTTGTCGTTTTTGGTCAAAACAAAATACAGGGTTGGGAAAAGACGATTGATTTCGATTGTGAACCATGATGAAGCTAAGTGTGTGGATTTATTAGGAGTAAGTTTCATAGAACCACCACTATTTTGTCCAGTACTCGTAGAACCATCATTTTGTGTCTAATTTGACAGAACTATTCGTACTTGGTTTATGTTTTACAGAACTAGAGCTGTAAACAAATCGAGCTTGAGCGAGTATAGTTTTTTAGGCTCGATTTCGATAGAAGCTCAAGCTGATGGAGTTCGAGCTTGGACCTAGGCTTGAATTTGGCTCGGTCTAAACTCAAGTAGGCTCGAGCTCGGCTCATTAAAGCTCAATAACAATTAAAATAATTTATTGTGCACTAATTCTCTACAATAAGAAAAGTTCGATCTCAAGTTGAGTAATCTCGATAATATTTAAAATAATTTAAACATACACTAATTTTTAACAATAAGAAAAGCTCAAGCTCAAATTCGACTCGAGTAAGCTCGGTAAGAGTTAATACGTATCATTATTTGAGCTTGAATCGAGACTCATAAACTATTCAAACTCAGCTTGGTGAAGCTTGGGAGTTCGAGATCAAACTCGAGTTCGGCTCATTTAAAGTTCGAGTTGAGTTTAGAACGAGCCAAGTTCAAATAGCTTGCGAGTTTCGAACTTTTTTATAGCTCTACACATGACTACCACTCCATCGCTTGGAACAGAACCAACCACATGCCCCATGGCGTAGTGACACGCACTAGACACAGAGGCCACCTGGTCCCGTTCCAAATGGCTTCAGCTTATGTTTTTTTTTGTTTTTGATTTATTTAAGCCAAAATACTTGAAATGCATTGGTTTCTAATTTCGGCTTATTTTGGTTTTCTTTTTTTTCTTATTCCTTTGCATTGTCCTGACGATATAACGGTTTTTTAATTTTTTATTACCCTTCAGTTTTCTCAGAAAAAGCTAACAACCGCTAATAGTGCAATTTTAGTCAAAAGCCACAGCCATAAGTATAAGCGAAAAGCTAGTTGGAGCACCATCCTAAAGCTATCTACGTGGAGAGCTGATCCAGTATGCTCACTTCTTGTTGGGTTTTGTTTCACAATTAATTGGCTTTTTTTTGGGTTTTTATCTTTTGTTTTTTTAAAAACTCAAAACAAACAAGGCAGTAACTTTGAAACGAATTTTTCAAACAACTTTCTGAATAAAAAACCTTATGTGTTGTTTATATAGATGTTTTCATCGTCCGCTACAACCAACCATAAATAATACCTATATTATAGCCGGGGGACTCCCCGGCCGGAGAGGTGTGCCACGTCACCTTTTTTTTGCAAAAAAGTCCCTGTGTTTTACGAAATCACATAAAGGTCCTCCATTATCGCAGAAAGGTCCCTGCCAGGTTTTTTTTTCAAAAAGCACCCTCCACTTCACCGAAATTGCGTATCCTTTGTTGGGTAGCACCCCGCGGCTTTTCAAAATTACATACAGGTCCTCATTTAGTTATGTACAGGTCCTTACAAGTCCTTGGTTTTTTTGCGAAAAGGACCTTCGATTTTCTCAAAATTACGCGCGTGTCTTCAATTATTTTTAAGAAACTCCTCGCGAATTGCCGTCTCTTTTAGTATGATCCACACGGTAGTTAGCGCGGCGTGGCGCCGTGCTTATGTAGCTAGTAGAGTCAATATTGGTATGGATCCTACCTGAATCCTTCATCAACCACAGCGAAATCGCTCAACCTGCAACATCGTCGCCCGTCGCTTCTCTAGGGTTCGAGCGGTCCGGGAGGAGCTGACTAGGCGGTTCCTTATGCCCAATTCCAAGCGTGGCGCGGGGCCGCGGGTTGATGATCCACCCGCTCTTCCCCACCACACCACGTCGCCAACAGGGCCCGCGGGACCCTTCCACGTCAGCACTCCACGCAGACAGCTTAGGTGGCCTCCGTACGTGTCACTGTGCTGTGGGCCCATGTGGTTGGTTCCGTTCCTAGTGACAGAGTGGTAGTCCAGTGAAACGTAACCCCAAAGCGACGGCAGTTGTGTGAAATTGGACACAAAAGTGGTAGTTCTACGAGTATTAGGACAAAATAATGGTAGTTCTTTGAAACTTACTTACAGAATGCTTAAACAGGGAGCGGAACGGAGGGGAGGAGTAGAACGCAAGTCTCGCCTGCGTAAAGATGGTGCCGAGAACGTGAAGGGAGGGTAAGAATGATGGTGGCGTGGGCATGTGAGGGGTCGAAGAGTCGAGCACGGCTCGACTGGGTGCTGCTGCTTCTCTCGCCAATGTTGATGTATATGCTACGACTCGTACCATGCGCGTTACAGTTTCATGGAGATTGAGATATGTAGTGGGACATGGTATTATTGGCGCACAACGAGTTCGATGCAATTCTACTCCCCGTACGTGCACCATCCATCTCTACTCCATCAGCGCGAAAGAAGCTGTACTCGCACCCAACATCCACCTATCAGGCATGGAGTAGCACTTAGACTAGCTCCTTGGAATGTGGCCAACACCAACACCAACATCAACACAGAGAAGGAGCTGGAGAGATTCTAAAAGTGCGCGCTCCATAGGTAATCGATGGCTACAAACCAAACCCCACTAACAAGGAGTAAAGTACTCACGTGTCACGAGAGAGAGAGAGAGAGAGAGAGAGAGAGAGAGGGAGGGAGGGAGAAGGAGAGAGAGGAAAAGCGAAAGGCATGTGAAGAAAGAAGAAAAAAGACATGTAATTTGACCCCTACATCAGTTGAAAGACTTGAGAGGGCGATGTGATGCTACTTTTGGACTAAATTGTAGCATGCACTGCACTCCAATTTTCCTTCACCAGAAATTCTGCCGCGCGCCGCTTCCGCGCGGGCGCCCCGCTCTCTCTCTCTCTCTCTCTCCGCGTCTGGGGCAATTATGGAGTATCACTTGCGAGTGCTTTCTGCAGAGTAATGGTTCCAATATTCTTATTGCAAAGAGATAAGTGTGCTTAATTGCTTATAGTTCCTAAGTTTCAAGTTTTAATATGTGTATACTCATCTGATGTTGCTCCGCCTAACTAGCTAAAAACTTCTTTAAGGTTTGGACAACTAGACCTAGCATGGAGCCGGTCTTGGAATGCACATGGTGTCTCCGAGACAACAAATCTTGGCGGCGTTCGTGTCTATACTACAATTTCTAAGCACTTCGCTCCAAGAGTCCTCGACTATTCGTACCTGATTTTGTCCCTTGTGCAGTTTTTTCTAACACCGAGACGGCGTAGCTATGTAGAAGAGTCAGCAACCTTTCTCTGAAGTTTGGACAGGGAGGACTCTGGAGGTTCCTGTCCCTGCCAATGAAGTGCTGCCGCCGGGACAAGACCGACGGACGCGGGGCCAAAGTTCTTCCATGGCGGACGTCGTCAGAGAACTCGAGACCATGCATCCGGAGCACAGCAGGCAGCAGGGACCAGATCGACTGGTGCTATCTTCCTCCCGTCCTCCGCGTTTGGCGGACGCGGCCTGTTTGCCTTCGGTGTTTGCCCGGGTCGACGAGACCGTGAGACGGTGGGAGCGGAGCGCTCCGCCGTCTGTTCGTTTCGGCCGCACCCCAGCACGTTCTTTCTGGCCAACGGCCCAGTAAGTGGGCCGCGCGGCGCGTTGTCGGCTTGTGGAAGCCACGCGCCGGGCCGCGATTAACGGCAAAAACGAACGGCGAGCGGCGTGCCAGCGATGCAGTTACGGGCTTACGGCCTACGGACGGGGTCGCGGTGGGCTGCTGCAGCGACGGGCGCGACAGCCCGCGGCACAACGGTGTGGGGGCAAGTCGATGGCAGCCCCTCGGAGATACCAAGGCATGTCTTATTTTTTTTTCCTCTAAATATTTATCAAATTTTGACTCCAATAATTATGAAAAACCATAAAAATCAAGAATCCAAAATTCTAAAAAATCCTGATGCTATAGTAGTTTTAGCCTGTAAGCAGTGAAAACAGTACTATTTCAAATTCAAAAATCCATGAAATTTTTGATTTGTAGATCCAAAAGATTTGAAACTAGAAACAATGCTAGATTATGACTTTAAAAACCTATCAAAGATTTGAAACTAGAACCAAGGCTAGATCATGACTCTAAAAACCTGTTCTATCCAAAAATCTTAAAAGAACTTAAGCGAATTGAGATCTTTTGGTTTGTGAAGTTTTACTACATCAAAACTAGACAAAAACCTAAAATTGAACTAACTCATAGGCCAAACCTTTAAATCATTTGAAATTTAGTATGCATATTTTCAAGGATGCAAGGAACCTACTCCAATCAACGATAAATAAGGAACCTACTCCAATCAACGATAAATAAGGGACCTACTCCAATCAACGATAAAGAAGGAACCTACTCCAATCAACGATAAAGAAAACCATTGCTAAAATTCTAACCTTTTTCCTGTTTAAAGAAATGTTGCACAAAAATGGGTTGAAAACTAAAAATAGTGAATATGGCTTGCTCAAGATGGATTCAAATGTATTTTTACATGTCACAACAAGCTAGAACACGAAAGAACTTAAGGTACAAAAAGCTAGATCAAGAAATCTCTCGGAGAGGCAAAAAAGAGCAAAAACTGGGTTTCTTCATAAACTTGTCATGTAAGTGCCTAGATGGATAGATATTGATTTTTATAGGTTATATCCATCTCTTACACATTCTTCGCACAACAAGATCAAGAAGGGGAGAAAGAGGAGAAAAAAACCCAACCAAATCAAAAGCAAAGTAGCCAATACAAGGGGGATTCATGAAGATAAATAAAGATTGATGTATTACTACTTGAAAATGAAGCTTTTACATCCACTCCACCTGGAGGACAAGAGAACATACCACAGTACTCAACTTCTCTTAAATCTTAACTCTAGAACTTATGAACACTTAGTCTCAAGAGATGATGATTGGATGGTTAACTACAAGTCTTCATCCCAACTGGTTAAATAGATGGGCTAGCCAGCACCATCTAATCCTTAGTGGATACTATCCACTTAACATATATGGAAAAACTTGATAATGTGATACACACAAGTTTTAACTCACACACTTCACTTATGCACGCTTTTCAAAGCACATAACCCTAAATTTGCTAAGTCCTTAGTTTTGATTCAACTTGATCTTCTCAGTTTCTCCTTAACCCAAACAGCTCTCCTAAGCATCGCTCAAGCGCCATGGTTTTGCTCCAAGGTAGTTTTTGATATTTTGATTAAACCACCAAAATACCCTTTCTTGACACGGTCATCTTCTTTCATTACAAGCAATCACCATGCATGCAACGTGTAGGTGCACCATTGGCTTGTCACATGTCGGTAAGTCTCTCCTGTTCCAGTTCCACCGGACCACGCTTTACTTAGATCGACCAAGCCATATGGTACAACTTGTCGCTCAAACTTTTCTTCAATAATTTCCACCTTTCTACCACGCCTAAGCTCAGCCATCTCACCTCAACTCTTCTATGAGCATAGCCCTAATTCTTGTCATTGACTATGGTTGACTCCAAGCGACCCTGCACATCCAAAAACAAAGAAATCATTTCTGGGTATAAGTACTTTACAACTTGACCCACATTAGCTGTAATATGTATTATATAACATATATGCATTGACCTAGGTTAAACTAAAGCATCCCATAACTCAAATTTTTAAAAACTATCTATTTCTACAAGTTGTCCAGAAAAATATGTAAATATGCAAATTCTAAATTTTCACTTCTCCAAAAAAAGAATGGTTCATCACAATAGACCTCACATGGTCCTTTTGTCTCTCTCTTGATGAATTTCTTAAAAATGCAAGTAGAAGGTGGTTTTAGAATTTAGAGATGAAATTTTGCAAATAAAGTTCAAAATGGTCATAAGAGGAATGCAAAGGCTGAAAATGACCATATGGGGTAGAAATAGATTAAAACTACTAAAAATAACAAGTTTTTCACAAAAAGCTTCAAATCTACCAAATGAATTGGGAAATCTCAGTCTAGCTCCACATAAAAAATAATTGTTCTATTTGACCTTGGTCATGGTGAGAAGAGATGAAATGATCAACAGAATCAAGCAAAATATTAAAGATCTAACATAGCAAGATTTTACATAAAACACCAAATCATGCTCTAGATACATATTTTTGTCAGTTTTCTCCTTCTTTGACAATGGATTCATCAAGATAGATGGAATAAGATAGAGCATGAATGGAATAAAGTGACTGTAACTTATTTATTTTTAGCATAATAACCCATAAAAATTATCCAAAGTGACTTTACAAGTATTACATCAAGCCATATTATGTGAAAGAGTTATTTAGATCATAGCAAACTATATATAGCAAAGCTAAAACCAAATGAGCAATAATATGACACTAAATAGATTTTTTGTAAGTCAAGGTGCTTAAGATCATAGTTTAGCCAAAGGTATTGCAAAATAAGCTAAACCATGTCAATAAACTTAATAGAATCAAGAAGCTACAATTGAGTTAGTTTAGAATGCTACAAGTTCAATGTTGAATTATTTTATTCAAGCACATGGAATTAAGCATAATTATCATATTTACTACTTACTAAAAATTATTTTTGGATTTATCTTAGCAAAACAAGTTCTGGACTATGAGCTATCTATAACTGCCTCCTAAGATTCACCTATTTTTTTTATATTTTTTTTGCTTTCTTAGCCATGTGCTAGATCTCAAACCGTGCTACAACCATCTGAAGTAAGAAGCTTGAAAGAGTGATCTAGGTTATCCATAACTCCCTTGAGTTAATGCCTTGTGCAATAACAACCCCTCTCATAAGAAAGAACTGGTGAGATCATTTTTTACACAAAAAAGATCATTTTGTATTTTCTTTATTTAGTTCAAGAACAAAGACGGAATACTAACTCATGCTTTGATTAAAAAACTAGCATAGCTCAATCTAAAACTCAATTTAGATTTGTCGATGTTTTAGTATCAATCTTGCGTATGATTTGATTAGGTCCAAGGGAACTCTCGAAGACCTAGCTACGATCACGCAGATAAAACATGATTTTTATACAGGTTGGGCCTTATTCTGGGAGAATAACAAATTTCATCAATTTCTGCAAATTATCCAAAAAAATATACAAATTCTAAATTTTCTTTCATCTAAAATGATAATAGTTTATCACAACAAAACCATGAAGGTCCTTCAATTTCCTCCCATCTCACGATTGCCTTCCAGTCTTTTAACCAAAGGCTTCCCAATTCTCAAACGTCGACAACAACACAGCCCAAAAACAAAAGGCAAAACCAATAATGAAAACGCAATACAGAAGGAAGAAAGCAGTTAGCTGCAGGAATTATCTTGCACAGTGTTTGTTTTTTAAATGATCGATGACCCGCAGCAGTATAGCAAATGAAGAGAGATATCTTGGGAAAGACCCTGACATCAATTCAATAACTTGCAAATATGTTGCAGACACAACGTTATAGTCAGACAAACTTGAAATTCCGGTGCTCTACCTCACGATAACTTGGAACTCTGTGCAGTATCACCGTATTGATCAGCGCCATAACAGTTGATATGACGACGAAATAAATAAACATTCTAATTTTACAACTACGCGGGGAGGGGGGAGGGGGACTCAACTACTTGTCTTAGCCACAAGTTAACACGGGAGATCAAAATTCACCAGCTAGCAATGGCACAATTCCAACACCATTACAAAAGCTTGCTCATCAAAAGCTATGCCATGAAAGCAGGGTTCTATGTCACGAAAGCAGGATTGATTAGACTTTCTGAAAGAAACAAGCGGGAAGAATGGGCCCCAATAGTCATTGTTTCCCTAGTTTTGATCCACCATTGCTGAAGGGAGAGGCACTACCGTTCTGATGGGGGCTATCCTCTCGATATGTTGAGTTTAACGTAGCAAGTTCTCTAAGTTGCTGCCTCTTGAAATAATCTTGTGGCTCGTCCTGCATAATAAACCATGCAAGAATTGGATTTAGAAAGAGACAGAAAGAACAAAGTTTGTTGTGAATGTTTCTCTCCCATTTCTTTAATTGTGGTAGGAAACCAAATTATTGAAGTGAACATGTCAGCCAAGTGCTCCAGAACAATATGTTATTGACACAAAATCAGGGATAAGCAAATCAAAACATGAAAGTGAATGTGGGAGAAAAGCCAAGCAAAGGTACCTCAGTCTTTGAATGACTTGGCTAATCCATAAATGGCTTATACCCAACACTTAAATGACAGCGCCGAAAAAAAAAGATAGAGTACTCTTATAAAAAAAATAACCCATTTCCTTTCCTTTCCAAATGCAGTGGTTTGAAACGAGTTACAGATTAACAACGGATATGGAGAGAGGGTTAGGCAATCATATATGTACCACTGGTTTCAACATCTCCTCTAGTATTTCTTGTGCTTGTGCTAGTCTTGCGTCAATGACATCAGCAGGTAATTCAGCCTCAATCAAGATATGAGTTGGATCATCCAAGTGTTCATAGCCAGGCCTTCCCTTGAGTTGCTCCTTCTATGAGGAAACAAAAGGAATGGCATGTTAGAAAGACTTGTACGCTTGCTACAAATGAAATACAAGATTCGCACCTGCTGCCTACTAGACTAACTTATAATGGCGGTTGATGATCAAATATAAAATGCTACCAAAAACTACATCCATCTAAATCCAGAACGGCAAATGCAAACAAGCAATAATTTATTTACCTTGATGGGATCCTTTATGGAGCCCTTCCCTCCGATGAAAACACGGCAACCTGTAGTGGCTTCAACTCTCTTCAGTGAGTTCCCCCTCGGGCCAAGCAGACGACCAATAAAATTGAACTGAATGAAGTATGTCAAAGAAAGAGTAAATAACAGCTTGATGATATCAGTAACCATTACAAGCGTGAAAGATCATACATGAGGGAAAGCATCTGTCGGAACTTCCAATCGCACGATCTTCTTGACAATGTAAGAGGAGTGGCTCTGCGCAGCACCTTGCCAACCCATGGTTCCTCGAGGAAAACCATTTCTCTGCCAACCCATGGTACAAAGATACAATGGTGAGTTAATGCATTTCTTCGGAGAAAAAACGGACAACATAATAAAGCAGAATGAGAATGAAAAGATACGAAACATGTGTAGATGAAAATTCCACCATCGTTTCAACATGCAAGTAAACAATTAATTTCAAAAAATATTGCACATATCTCCAACCTTTTTTAGACTTCAATATGAAACTAGTTTCATAATTACTTCGGAGAGGGGCAAAATATCACGCATTACAGAAAATAGTTCATCATGATATCTAGTGACTTCTTGAGCAGTGTAAGGGCTTGTTGGTGGTAACAAGAGACTAAAAAGCTTGCTTTCTGTTCACCTTCATGCTAGTTCCTAAACTGACCCAACGCAATGGCCAATCTCCAATGCATTAAGTAAACAAACAAACCAATCTGTTCAATTCATAACTACATTACATAGTTGATATCTAAATATTTCGTATTCATGCATTGTTTGAAACAATCAAAAACTGTCTTTCAAGCATTTCCTACAAATGGACTTGCAATAGTCAAATTCTAAAGTGTAAACCAAGAGCGTTGCGGTCTTCATTTAACAAGCAAATTCCTTTCTGTATCCACCATGTTTGCTAAATCAGGTATATTTGTTTTGTAATTTGTGTATGCATCTTAGTGATAACATGTTCTACATGTAAATGTTAAGGTAGTTTGTTTATTCCATTTTCTATATTTTTCTTCAATAGTCATTCTGGTCGATTAAGAGCTACCAAAATTGCTTCAACTAGAGCTGCTGTCGTCATTGGAAACATCCTCAATTCCTCAATGCATTCCCGAGTTATATAGTCTACTATCCAATGAGCACTTTTCTGGCTAAACACATTGAAGATATCAAGACAGGCAGGGGCGGACCCAACAGGGGGTCAACCAGGGCTGGCGCCCCCTACCGTCGGCCGGCCCGTGGGTATTCCCCAACTGCCATGCCCACGGGAGCCGAAGTGGAGGAGAAGCACCTGGATGTGTACCACCGCGAGTGCAGCCAGCACGCAGTGGAACGGCTTCTTGAAGAGGTGGAGGATCGGCAGGAGGCGGTGGTGGCGCTTCATGCTCTTGAGGCTCGAGAGGAGGATGAGAAGGAAGAGGGCCATGGCCAGCGAGAGGAAGAGGAAGGAGAGCATTGTGGTGTTGGTTGGAAATTAAGCAATTTTAGCAAATTTCTCAGATTAATTCCAAATTTCAGTATGAACAGTAAGACTATAATCTAAAGACATGTAAATGACAAGAAGTCTAAGCAATCATTACTCATCAATGATAATGAATTCAAGCCATTTAACCATAACCAGGTCTGCATGTCTAACAGTAAGAAAAGAGCATTTGTGATTTGCATAATGCACATATACTTTTGTATATCTTTGCTCTCAGGTGAGGAGTTGCTCAAGTTCTAAACACTTGGCCTTCTCAACTCTAATCTACAGATCATCGATTAAAGTGACATCCTCTATTCTGCTAGTTTGCTAGTCTTAACATTACTTCGGTTAAAAGACAGATTCATAAACTCTTGTAAAGCACTAGCATAAACCGAAAGAGCTAATGGAGAATAAACAACAGAGCTATGGCAGAACCAACAACAAGTAATGACAAGAGCTACAACTAATATAACCGAGTTCAGCCAGAATCAGTGTATAACCAAAGTAAGAAATCAACAATACATGACTCAAACTAGCAGAATACTATTAGAATGTCATTGTGATCTCATAAACGACTAGAATCCTCATTGAGCAATCACAAAGACCACAATCTATCATGCAAAAGGTCCTCCCAGTGCTAGTCACAATCACAAATATTGAGATGATAAACAGAAATCACACCAACACAGCTAACTTAAGCACAATAGAGATAAAGAAGGTAAAGCAAAACTCACTGTGCGACAGCAATCAAAACCACCGAGAAGACTGACCAGGCAAGGCACGTCGCAGAGATGTTATCCTAGAAAACCAATCACTGCCATATGCCACGGTACCGACGGGTTCTGGAGATACAATGCCCAACTCCGGTGATTTGGAATACACCAAATCCCGAAGTCAAAGTGCTAGTAATGCCGCACAAGACTAGCAGGAAGTAAGAACTCATGACGCACATAAGTATCACACGCCAACCCCCTTGGAATCCAGAAACGGTCGCAAGCAGCCCACAAGAACAGCAAATGCCCACAAGCACAGCAGAAATCAAGAGCTGAAGTGTCAGGGGTGTGGGCCTTGGGCCCAAGGCCCAGTCGGGTTATTATTAGAAGTTAGAGATTAGTTTCTATTTGAGTTAGAGATTGGTTTCCTTGTATTAGAGATATAGTTAGAGATATGATATTAGTTACTATATCTGTTAGAGTTATAATTGGGATTTGGTTCTATCTGTTAGGGGGAGCCACCTATATAAGGGGGGCTACCGCATGCTATTGTAATCAATCAGAGAATTATCATAGTCTTCCTCGCCTAAACATCTAGTCCGTCTCCCTCTCGTTCTACGCCGACGCCATCCGGCCATCTTCTTGGTGGTGTTTACCCCGGTTCATGACAACTTGGTATCAGAGCATTCGATCCCTTCCCACGACTTCTGCTACCATGGTTCCTGCGATTCATCCTCTCGCTGAGTCAATGGCCATAATAAAAGCTAGCGCTGATAAGACGGCCAGCACCGACAAAAAGTGGGCGAACTTCCTCCTTAACATGCATGCCGTCTTCGAGAAGCACTTGAAGGAGCGGGAGGAGGCGAAACAAGAGGCCGCTCGCAGAGTAGAGGAGAACAAGGCACTTCATCATTCAACACCAAATCCTCAACAACCACAAAAACAAGAACCACCATCCTCCCACCACGTCGCTCCTCCCTCGGTCACAGCGTCTCCCGCAGAGCTTCCTCCGCCGTCCGCACCGTCTCCACCTGCGTCTCCGTCCATCGCCGCAGATCCTCCCGCATCACCGCCGTCGCCCGGTGTCTCCACCCGCGCCGCCGCCGTCGCCCGGGCTGTCTCCACCCGGAACCACATCCGGGAGATCCTCCGCCTGCCGCCGCCCAACGGCCATCGCTCCAGATCCGGGCGTCCCGGACCAGGGTCTCCACCGCCGCGCTCGTTCCGACCCTTGCCGCTCCAACCGCCGTCGGGAACGCCGCCTTCCTGCGCCGCCGTCTTTGCCGCCGCCGGCCGAGCCGTCTCCAGCCGCCGCCGCCGCCGAGCTGTGGCCGCGGCAGCCCGGGTCTCCTCCGCCTGCGCCGCCGCCACCCGCCCGGGCCTCCTCCGCCTGTATCGCCGCCGCCGCCCGAGCCGCCGTCGCTGCCGCTCCGTCGGCCGCCGCTCCGCTGGCTGCAGCTCCTCCGGCGCCCACCGTGGCCGCCCGTTCCGCCGGCCGCCGCCACTCATCGCCGTCGCCCGGTCTTCAACGCCGCTGCGGCGCCTCCGCCAGCGCCGCCTCCTCTGCTTCTGCCAGCGCCGCTCTCGACCACGGGTCGCACCGACCGACTCAAGCGATGCGCTCGGGAGTTGCGGTCGGTTTTAAAACCGACCGACGGCTGGGAAAAACAAAAAAAAACCCAAAAAAAAATTCAGGAAAAAATTTCCAAAAAAAAACAAAAAGATTCGATTTTTTTATTTTGCAGGCATTATATACCGAAGGCGCTACACGTCGTCTAACCTTGTTCCATTTGGATTTGGCCGATCGTCTCCATCCGCTGCAGCGCCTCGCCACCGTTCGTCTTCTACATCGACGTCGCAGGTCTTCCATTGGCCGCCGTCTAGCAGCTCGAGGACAAGCTGCATGTCCGAGAGGGGTGTAGTGTCAGGGGTGTGGGCCTTGGGCCCAAGGCCCAGTCGGGTTATTATTAGAAGTTAGAGATTAGTTTCTATTTGAGTTAGAGATTGGTTTCCTTGTATTAGAGATATAGTTAGAGATATGATATTAGTTACTATATCTGTTAGAGTTATAATTGGGATTTGGTTCTATCTGTTAGGGGGAGCCACCTATATAAGGGGGGCTACCGCATGCTATTGTAATCAATCAGAGAATTATCATAGTCTTCCTCGCCTAAACATCTTAGTCCGTCTCCCTCTCGTTCTACGCCGACGCCATCCGGCCATCTTCTTGGTGGTGTTTACCCCGGTTCATGACATGAAATCCCTGACGAGTGCACTGCTTCTAGCCCCCAAAGCCTCCAAACCAGCAGCGATCAAATCGCCACTCTAAGACTTTGGATCTACCGGTGGACTCACCTTTGATTTCAATGCCGAATGCCGACCTCTTCATCTGGATTTAAAGGGAAAGGCAGTAGGGGGATCGGGAGGAGGAAACGACGTGCCCCAACGGCCTGAGCGCCTCATCTGCCTAGGAGGCGAGGAGATCAGAAGGAGCCGGTGCACCGCCGCCTCTACCAAGAGCCAGGGGGGAAGAAGTCAACACAAGGGGATCAATCGGATCCCTAATGCGCGACAAAGTCAAGGCCCAGTGCCTTTACCCTTCCTCTCCCTCCTCTTACATGTGGGCCCCACCTGTTTTTTCCCTTTGCTTTTCTTTTAATCGAAAATTGAAGGAAATTACCAAAACGCCCAATAGTGTTTGTCGTGGATGGATCTTGGAGCTTATGGTTAGGGAGACGGGAGAGGGGGAGCAAATCAGTAAACGGTGCTCGTGGACAGGTGTGTCACACAGCACGGTATCTGTGATTTTGAGTGATTAAAAAAGGGAAGTGCCGAGCCGAGCTCGTGGATTGTGAAGGGTAGAGCCTCTCCGACATCTGGAAGCCCATTTAGCACCATGGCCCCAATATTCAATTTGTCTCCACCCACTCTCACAACTCGCACCTCGCTGATGACGGCGATTTCCTCTTTGAAGGCTTCGCCGGCGACCACCCGCGCTCTGGCTCCATTGTAGGTGAGTGGCTTCTCTGTGGCTGTGACGTCAGCCTCCTTCTCCTATCCTACTACTTCGGTGAGGATGAGTAGCTCGCCATGTACGATCACCTTGCGTGGACCGCCAACTTGTTCTGTCGGCCCGATGCTATCAATTCAACTTTGGCTTCCATTCCATCTAATACACCCTCCTGGCTGACAAGGCCGACGCCTCGTCCTAGGTGGTTACCACCTAGTTCTATCTAGACCGCGTGACAGCCGCAATCTTCTCCTCCCTCAACGGGGGGTGGACGCCGCTGCCCTCCTTCGGCAAAACGCAACGTGTATCATAGCTTCCAAGATAGCCCTCTATAGCCGCAATAGCATCTTCCTATCTCTCACCAGCAATGCGGTAGGCTACCATATGTTGGCAACTCGGGATTCGGCAAACCGATGAGTAAGTCCCATTAGCCCCTTCCCCTCCCCTAAATTTTGATCCTAGGTCTGCCATTGAAGACAAGTTCATATGAACATGGACTCATGGAGTATGTCTTAATGAAACCATCACCAAGGTTTCAACATCATAATTCCTTGCTTCCGTCCTTTTTCGCACACAAGCTGTAGTTCAACTTAAGTCTGAGACAGCCTATATATATTCTGTAGTGCCCTTTTCCCACATAGGCTTGATAGCACACAATGCTGAGCTAGCAAATAAAATAAATAACTGAACATCGCACAATTATTTTAGTAACCTGTATAAATACCTCAGGATTCATCCCACTCCATGGACCAAAACCGTTTCCGCAAAAATTAGGCACCTGGGGCAATGGATGCATCTGATTTGGACTTGCAATTGGCAGCCTCTTATGTCCCCTAACTCCAAGGTGCGAAAGCATGCTTGACATTCTCATTATCTCTGCACAGCATGTTTCCAAGAGCACGAATCAGCAACTAGCTACCAGTCATTGAAAAAGCCAGCATTTTCACGAAGCGACATATTTTTGTAGCACAACATTCCCTTCATCTTATTCTGAAACACAGGAGATATGCCAAAGTTCACAGCACAAGTCACCACTAGAGATGGCAATGGGTACCCGATACCCGAATACCCGACGGGTTTTACCCGATAAAAAGACGGGTATGAAAAATTTTATGTACCCATGGGTACGTTATTGGGCGAAATCCTCTACCCGCCGGGTAGGCGGGTGCGGGTGTGGGTATATACTACCCATACCCGCCTACCCGCGGGTAATGAATACCCGCATTAGACAACTAGACATCCCACTCAAATGTTAATTTTATTATCTACTTGTTGTTGATTGTTTATTTGTTTGTCATATGTTGATATGGTCATGTCAAGTATGTTTATGCGATGTACTAATTTTGATCATTAGACGCTTTTGTGCTTGGCATGTATGATTAATGAATGTCTAAATTGATGATATTCTTATGTTTTGAACCGGGTATGCTTGCGGGTACGGGTTACCCGTCGGGTAGTAATACCCGCGCGGGTACGGGTATGGGTAAATTTTCCTACCCGCGTGCGGATACGGGTAACCCGACGGGTAAATTTACACTTAGCGGGTACGGGTATGGAATGGCAATACCCGATGGGTATTTACCCGTTGCCATCTCTAGTCACCACCACATTAGCCCAACGTGCCACAATCAACAAACAAACGAAAAGATTGCTCCTTTATCAGAAAGATAGAGCTATCTTGATTCAACCAATGAACTAAAAAACTGAACTATCAAATGTACGCAAGATGTGCACTAAAAAGCTGAGTTAAATCTCTCACCTTGATTCAACAGCTTGCCGCAGATTGGGAGCACCTGCACGAAGGGCCCGAGCTTCTGTTGCTCCTGCAGCAACTCTGTCAGGTACTGGCTGCGCCCATCCAATCCAATCCCATCCAACCCGGACAGACAACCGAAAACGATTCAGACGACGATCCAAGAACACAAGAACAAGATTACAGGACGATTCCAACAACCAAATATTAAAAAGATGGTAAATTTCAAGAATCCAATCTTGGTAGCATCATACCTGGCAGCGTCCGGCGATGCAGGGGGCCTCACCAGCGGGGACATCGCCCTGGCAGGGGAGAAGCATTTGTCCGTACTCGTCAACGCCTCCATGGCAGCCGGTTGGGTTGGGGTTGGATTAGCTGCGACCAATGGAGAGAACAACAGGAGGAAGAGAAGATGTGACTGCGTTTTCCTTTTTCTTTAGTTCTTATCGAGTTTCATCTCCTCTTTTTTGGCGGTGCAGAAACAATCAATCTTGAAAGATTTCGGTAAAATCCTGCAAACGAGGTGTCAAAATGGCTGCATCCTTTGGGGCTTCATCCGGGAGATTCAATTTTTTGCCACTCTTAAGATTGAAACCGAGACTCTGTCACTTACATATGGGGTCACCTGAGTCACTGACAATGGGCCCGGGTGGCAAATCTGTTGCCACCCGAGTCGTAAGGGTGGCAAATAAATAAAATTTCCGGCTTCTTCCCCTGCCTCTCTTCCTTTTTACTCCTGCCTCTGTTTTGTGATCCTCCCCCTCCCTCAGATTCAGGGGCGGAGCCAGCATATAAGCATTGATGTCCAGTGACCTCAATGGAATTTAGCAAATCCTATAGAAAATTACTGTTTATTACTGTTCATCAGTGGAGAGGACATTATCGTGCAATGGAGGTGACCTCAATGCTCCTGTCGTCTGGCTTCGCCCCTGCCCAGATTGCGAGGTAGGGTTTAGAAGATGCCAGCCTGCCAACGCGATGTCCCAACCGGCAACGGGTAAACGCGAAGCCATATTGTTGTCGACGGCTAAATATGTAAAATCGTGTTGTAGATGGATTGGAAATTGGTAAACATGCAAATTCATATTTGTATATATTTTGTGATAATTAGTAAAAAATGTGTGTATGATTTTAAATTATCCCGTATTATTATGGAACATAGTACTGCATCTTAACGAGGAAAATTGGACATCGGATATTGTTCAATCGTAAAACTCCGAGATCCCACCTATTTTGCCTCCACCTCATCACTTCCACTCTTATTTGATCGACGTAAAATCACCACCAACATTTACCTTACATATATTAATAGGCCCGTTTGGCAGAGCTCTAGCTCTAGAAAATCTGTAGATTTCCTAGAGCTGGTCATCTGTAGCTCTAGGAAATTCTGGATCTAGAGTTGTAGGCATGTTAAGTGCATTTACATGACTCATTTCATTTATATTATATATTAAATAAAAATATTTAAATCACTTTAATTTAGTTAACAAACTACAGATCCAGCATAGATCTCGGAGCTAGAGCTGTGCCAAACGGGTATCATTGCCCTCTGTTTCACCTTTGTGGTCAATGCCTTAACGCGCCTTGTTTGGCTACTACATCCTCATTGCCACATTCACATGCTGCAGCCCTGCTCGTTTCGGTTTCGGCTTCTGGCTTTCGGTTTATTTTTCACTATTCCTAAATTTCATTTTTTCTGATTTTTTTTGGATTTTTTGAGCTTTTTTTTTACCGGTTTTTCCCCGTATTCGTTTGTATTACACATGATGGGCTAACCCGTTTTTTTTTATTTTCAAATTTAATTATGCCAAATAAGCTACCTTCAACTACAGTGTAATTTCAACCAGTTACAATGAAATAAGCCATAAGCCACAGCCCAACCGAGCACCACTGATCCAACTATCCGTTTCCATGGTTGGCCTATAGTGCCAGCGCCAATACCACCACTTCATCTTTGAGTGCTACCCACCAGCAGCAATCAAACCACCTGACTTGTAAGGTTACAATAAACCCTCCATCCTCACTTTTATAGTTGTGTCGCCATCATCGCACCATTTATAATTATTAATTTGTCTAAACATAGTAAAACCACTAACATCGTTATCGGAACAAATAGAACGTCGAACATATATATGCGGATTGCAGATGCATACTAAATTGAAGAGAAGATAATGTATTGGCTACATATGTGTATCATGTTATAATGTAATTCAAGCATAATAGATAAACGTCTAATATTATATCAAAATGATAATGAGTATATTTGCTTTTGTCCAACTTTTCATTGTTGGTGTATGTATGAATTTGGAATCTTGTCTTGCACGGTGTGTAAACACCTCTTCTTATAAGTGCCTTTGCCCTCTTAACTAAATTAAGCTTTTTAGAGTCTATTTAGTAACGGCTTGTTTGTTTGGAGAGAATAGGAATTTAGGGGTAGGGGTTATGAAATCTCTTGCTTTGGTTAGTAGGCATGAGAGTTTATGTGGGACAGGGATTAGTCGTCTGAGGGTCTAACTCCCGCCAAACATATGGAAGGAGGTGGAAATTGTTGTTTAGAGAAAGATTGATACATCACTTCCCTTCATCTTAACTTATGTTAAGAGTCTACAAATTAACTCCTCACGACGCCCCATCTCTCTTGTCAAACAGGTATTGGAACTAAAAATAAAATTCTCATGCCCCATCCAGCCACAATCTCTTATCTTTTAAACTCTTTCCTTCCCAATTGTCGCTAAACATGCCATAAGAAAGTTCCACAGTTGCTCGAAAGAGGGGACCCGTAGGATGTGCTGCATCTTCTAATTTTTGTACACAGGAGCTCGGTCATCTCCCAAAAAAATAATAGTGTGGCTGTCAAAATGAGAAAAATCCAGACATCATGTTAGGCGAACCAAGACTGTCTCTACCCAATTTGATCGCATGGAGCAATTCATCATGGTGGGATTGAACTTTAGATTGGGTCCACTTCGAACGAATTTACTCCACATGACAATTCTGAATTATTGGGTGTGGGATACAGGTAAACTACACTAAGGTGGTGATCGGTTCGGCTGAAAGCCTCATGGCTTTTGGCTGAAAACACTGTAGCTGGCTGAAAAAAGCACTGTAGCTGACAGAGGCTTATTTACCATAATTAAATTTAAAATAATTTAAAAATAGAAAAAATATATTAGCCCATCACGTATAATGCAAACAAATACGAGGAAAAAAAGAACCGGTAAAAAAACTCAAAAAAAGTCAAAAGTTCAGAAAAAGACGAAATTTATGAATAGTGCAAAAATAAGCTATAAGAAACAAAGGGGTGAACACATGAACCGTGTCGTGGAGGGTAAACATTCAGTCCATGTTCACCGTAGGTATGCAATTGTTGATCAGAGATTCCAAAGATCAAGGGAAGGAACATTGTTGGTTCAGATCGTAGGGTCCCAGGTCTATAAGCCCATGGGGAGATCATATGGCATTTCAATACCAAGGAATCATTGGAGATCTGCGGAACTTCTGATAACGTTTCGCTGTCAGTTTGGTGACTTGGAAGCCTGGAAACCGCTGGCTGGAGCTTGCAAATCTTTGCCTGAGATAATCGGATCCATGTATGGGCGGGCAGCGGGCACACATCCATCATGATTGGCTGCGCGCGTTAATGAGGTGGCATGAATATGATGGGGATGAGCACACATCAGCATATGCTTGTGGAAATGCATCATGCATGAGATTGTTTTCATACAATTCTCTAATATATACTACTTGAACTCAAGCACTCAGCACTGGGCCATCACAAAGATACAGTACACAAAATACACTTGAACCGAGTATATCATTAGTTCAAGATCATGGGGTACTACATTATTTGAAAAACGAAAGAAGAAAATATGGGTGCTGACAAGATGCACATCGGAACCCGATCTACAAGGTTCAGAGTGAATTGATGATATGGGTAGGGCAATGGCTGCTGCGCACTCTGCTCATCGCCCGCTGCGCCAGCAAGGCTAGACCAAAATTAACATAGGCACATAGCAGTGGCGTTTATGCAAGCACGCACGGGGAGCCATATCTGTACCGATACAATTCGTACCTCAAGCTGTACCCATGATTTAGTGACTATTGTACATGTCATGGCACTATCTTCTTTGATAAGTTCAACGATATCTAGTTAGATATCCCTGTGCAGTACAGTATCTGCAAATCAAATCAGAGTAATTTGAGAATCAAGAGATTGCAATTAAAACTGCACCGCTGCAGATGTGAACACCCAACATACAAGGGAGCGACGTACTTAGAAGAGCAAGCTCAAATAGAAAATAATCCATCCTGCCATGGAGAACACAGCAAAAATGTGCACCCAGAACAAGATCGCAGCTGATTCTTTTCCACACCCTCTCAGGTTTGCAACAGCACCTGCAAACAAAACGATCATATTATAAGATTCCACAGTGTGGTTTGCTAACATGCAGCACATGGCGCCCCCAACCCACTGGCTTACAGATCTCAACTAACACAGATCATTAGAGGAATATTTAACGTGATGATAAGTGATAAGTAGGAACACTTATTCGCTTCTTGTACCTGACAGCACCGATGTGGGCATAGAATGCTGCAGTAGCAGGACAAACTTGAACATTTTGTCACCTTTGGGAATGAAACCGAGTTTATCAACTAACAAGATGGTGCCAACCCCAGCAAGAGGAACCAAGACCAACCGTGCAAAAATAATAGCAACAATAGTTCGCATGCCAAGCCTCTTACTTCCTTCACCAGGACCTGATGCAATAAACATGGGTTTGGTTGAGTTCCGGAGAAACGCATCTTAAAAACATAAAATGGCAATAGCAAGGGTGATACCATACAATTTTCCAGCAGTTTCAAAGGACTTAGAATATATTCTTACCATCAACAAGATTGCCTCCCACAGCAAGCAAAATGCATGGGATCATAGCTTCCCTGAAAATGTGTCAGAATTAGATACTAGAATCATCATGCCTGTTCTTACTTTTGCAATTTTATTGGCAAGAGGTTTGTATTTTGCAAAATGAAATTGAGAGGAAGACATGTAAATACCCAAGAATGAGACAGCTGTCCGTGAAAAAGAATAGAGGTGCATCATCCGTGAGGACCAAATTCTTCAAGAATGGCACAACACCAATGGCAATTGCAAAAGCCTGTTACATAGTGTAAAAAACTTGTTGATGCACAGAATGCAGAAACATTTTGTACTTATTGCAAGTAGAATACTATAGCATCAATACATACGGAGGCAACAATTGGTGGCTGAAGAAGTTGCTTGTCTTTTAGGAATTTAACCACACATCTAACATGGCTCATTATCTGCACCAATAGAACATGCTCATTTATTTTCCATAATCCCATTGAAAAGTAAGTGCATCAAAGTGATGTAAAAAAATTCACTGTATAGCAATCTCCAAAAAGTAAGTACGCCAAATTCCTGCTAAAGTTTCTTACTTTTGATCCTAGAGAAGTAGCGCCTTTTTTATCCCCCTCAGCAGATAACAAAGGCTCATCCTCAGGTACAGTACTAGTGCGAGTGCTTGTTGGATATTTGACTAGATCAGGCACCACATTCTCTTGAGATGCCTTAATTGGAAAATTCTCCTCTTCACCATCAAAGTTCTCTCCTGGTGGTGGAGCAAGCATCTTGAACACATATGTGTAAACAATAATCGCACCAACCTGCCTCAAGTAAAGGATTCATTGAGCAAATTATCGCAACAAATGTTCATATTCCTAATCTGAATGCCAAACTGTTATATTTGTATTGCACACTAGTCATTCTGATTTCTAAGTACAACATGAATATGTGAGTTTGGGAACGAAAAGATACATACCCATTGACCAAATGAGATATACGCATTTCCATCTTGGTTGCATTTATTAGAGTCACCAAAAGGATTGGATGGATCCCGACATAATGCTGCGATGAGAACCAGAGGTATATTTCCAATATTCCCTGTGTCGAAAATAAGGGGTCAGAGCAATATCAGATAGACGAAGAAGGATACACAAAAAAGCAACTTTTTTCAGAAAGAAAAGAAAGTACCTATTCCAATGTGGATAATAGTGAACTTGAAGTATGGATAAGGAGGTCGGATGATAGAGGCCACCACAAAGCCAATCAAAGAGCCAGAGACAGCACCTACAACAATATTTACTGGAATATACCACCTACAAACACAGAAGTATTACCCCTATGAGAAAAATGTTAAAAGCAGGAAAAGCAGAACACACGCACGGCACAGTTAACGACAAAACAAAAGGCATTATGTCATCTTAGACAAACAGTTAAAAACAAGATTGAATGGTCTCGAAGATGCTCAACCAATCCTAACAAGATGCATATTGCCAGTAACAAACCATATGGTAGTTTAAATTACTCCATGTAAATGAATGCATTGGAATAGTTTCTCTAGTGATTACAATATTTCAGTATATTAAAAAAAATGAAGTACTGAATTAAGCCATGGACTTGGGGGTCAATTCTATCTTTAACCCTTAAGATTCAACTGGAACCAATTAATCCTCCGACATTCACTTTCTACACAATGGGTAAGTACACTGTTGTCTTTTTGTGGGAACTTGGGAGGTGACTTAAAATTGACCCAGCCAGAAAGATCAACAATAATAATCCATTTGATGATCTTTTAAATAATGAAATCTAAAAATAGTAAGAACCATGGATCTGGCTTAAAGAGGTGCATCCATTGAAAAAATGCGATCTCAATCAATAGCTTACACAGCAAAATTCGAGAAATATACAACAAACTTATCAACCTCAAGTTACTAAATAATTGGACAACTGGAGTAAGATATCCAATCAAAAGCAATCCTTACCATTGCAGCATCTTCTCGATTGTGATTGCTCTACCCAGTTGGGAAAATATAAGGCAAGGCAGTAGAAGCGAGAACACAAGCTGCACCGAACGATCAAAATGTAAGCCTAATCCGACACAGCAAGAATGCATGTGGGCACAATCAAGTCCCCTACATCTTCCTATTCTGGAAGACATCCAACAACCGTCATGCTCACACTGTGACTCTACATCTCGCTAGCTAAGCTTTTATTACAAGAGAATAAACAAAGCTCACCCCGTTGAGAAGCTTCCGGCCGTTGGGCTGGAGGATGTTGATGTACTTGGAGGACATGAGGAATCCCATGAAGCAGACGGTGAACACCTTGGCGATGGGCAGCACGGCGTACTTGAGCATGTCCAGCACCGACGTCCCTGTGGCGCCTCCCTGCGCCGCCGTGGCCAGCGCCTCCATCAGCGACCTCTCCCTCATGGCTTGACCCAGTCCTCACTTGACTTGAGCCTACCCTTCCTTGCCTTGCAGCCCCTCACAACCAGGACCCACGTACACAGTTCTGCCATTAAGATTGATGACTTAGAAGGCAAATATAGAAGCAACATCAGGAAAAAATCAAGGGCTGCTTTTGACGTCCGTTGTTCAAACATAACCCAACTGGAGCAGGGAACTAACCAAACAAGCCTTGAAGCTTCCGGCGCGGGAAGCTCGGGTGCTAACAAACTTTTAATCTGCGCGAAACTACACGGAAATTGATGCGTGAGGAGAAGACGATCAAGCCAAACGGGGAAAACCTAACTAGATTCCAAACAGCTCGATCGGGGGAAGCGACGACGCCAAAATCTGGAGCGCGTCGGCGTTTGCTAGCACCGAATTCGCACGGCTAAGGGGATCCGATTCCCCAAAGCTGCGTAAGCATCCGGCGACTCTGCTTGATTCGTCACGCCACGTCCAACTCTTACCAACCGTTTCACTACCAAATCCACACCAAAAAAATAACACTCCGCGGAAGCTACAGACGCAACCGATCTCCAAATCCCAGTGTCGGAAGTGAAAAAAATCACAAATCACCATTACATCGCAAACCTCGCAGATCACCCAATGCGAGCGGGAGCGACCGCGGCCACGAACAGGCGCCGCCTCCCCGACGCCGCCCCCCCCCCCCCCCCCCCCAAAAAAAACCACCGCAAATAAAGCGCAGATTAGAGCGAGGACTCACAACGAAATCAAGGAGGGGCCGAGCCGAGGCTTGTGACCTGTTCGCGTGGACCGGTCGCATCTACACACGCATTTATTAGTATCTGTTTTGGAGTCCGTGACGGAGAGGGTCGGCGTAAAATGCGGGAGTACCACGCCGTACGTCGTGATCTCTAGTGATGCTGCCGCTATTGCTCCACTTGATGTGGCTAAGAGCAAGTTTAATAAGGCTGATTGTGCTAGCTATAAGGGAATCTATGTCAGCATAGTTCTATGTGGAGGGGAGAGAAAAGGAGAGAGAGAGCCAAGCCGACTCCCATGCAAGAGTCAGGCTATAGCACAGGAAAAGAGGCATTAGGGCATGTACAATGGTATGAGCTAGTTACTAGCTCTAAGATAACTTCTCCAATGATATTAACTTTTAGCACATAGCTCATAACATGAATAGTCTCACATGACATCCTCATATAATCTTGGAATGTGTGTATGAGACTAGCTCTTGATCAAGAGCTAGCTTTTCTCTCTCTTCTATTAAAATATGAAATAATATGTTTAGAGCTAGCTCATAAATCACCATTGGACATGCCCTTATCCATGCATATACCCATAGAACTAATTGCTATACCTATGCATGTATTAAATTATCAATACACATGTATGTATTAAATGATTGAGAGCTCTTGTGGAGACAACTTATAGCCAGCTTATTGTATGAGTTGGCTGCATCATTATCTTTTGATGACATGGAAATGTATTGGAGGTAGCAGCTATCTGTACTATTAAACTTGCTCTAATGCGCCGGATCTTGGCATACCGGTCTGTGGCTCGTCACTGTTGATCCGATTTAGGTACAATATAGCCCGTCTAGCTCATGGATCGGATCGTGCCTAGACCAAAGAAGCGGCATGGTGTGGCCCGATAGCAATTGTGATAGCCTGGCCAGGCTCCAATAGGCATAAACAGGCCGTGCTGGTAGGGTCCATGAAAAATAACTATTTTTAACCTTTTTTTACCATTGAGGCTAAAAAATCTAAAAAAAGTAGCAAAAAAATAAAAAAAAAGTTTTTCCTATAAATAGAGGGTCATCTGGCCTTCATTCTGCACACCTCAAATTTCACTCTCATATCTCTGTTTAGCTGTGAAGAATCCGGTTGTGTTTGCGCAAAGTTGGCAAAATTAGTGAGAAATTCGTGTGAAATTCAGAAAATTGAAAAAACATCAGAGAATCTTCGGAGAGCTGCAGGCTACCTTATTGCAATTTTTTACTCTTATTTGTTGATTCAATAGTAAGTTAATTATACTTTACTATATGAATTTACAGTTGATTCAATGGACAACTACAATGTCCAACTCTCCGAATTCGGCCTCATAGCAGAGGATCTGCAATCCTTTCAAAAAGCATATCCATTTGTGGAAGGTACACATCCACAACAAACTGTATAGCAAGAAGAAGCGCCGCTGGGTCCATCTTCTGTTGGCTCAACGAGTGCATCCATAACCAGAGTACGGTGAAAAAAAGATCAAGAGCTACTACATCGGGAGTCTCGAATGATTTCAATAAAAAAGTTAAAGACCAACGATGATGGGAAATCGGTAAGGTATGCTGTTTGTAAAATTTGTGGTAACAAATTGTCTGCAAAATCTTCAGGTGGAACGGATCACCTGCAACGGCACACTACAAAAGAAGGCAAGGAATACAAATGCGCCGGACACAACTGCAGTACAAACCCGACGGCTCGGTATGTACTTGGGAGTACAACTCGGAGGTAGCCCGAGAATCCTTTTGTGGATTAATTGCTTCTTAATTAACTTTAAATTTTGGTAAGTCTGATGCTTTTCAAAAATATATTAGGACTGCTCATAACCCTAGATTTAGTGTTGTATCTAGGCAAACTACAACTAGAGATTTAATTAAATATTATAACAACTGCCATGAAAAATTGAAAGAAACGTTTCCTACTTGTACATTCTCTGTTGCTTTGACATCAGACATATGGAGTGGTAGGGCTAGGAAGGATTATATTAGTGTTATTGCTCATTATGTTAATGATGACTGGGTAATGAAAAAAAGACTTATAGGATTTAAATTAATTAATGTTGCACATACTACTGAAAATATTGCAGAATGCATTATTAAAGTTGTACAAGATTTTGGCCTTACGGATAAGTTTTTTCTATAACTTTAGATAATATAGCTGCAAACACTAAGTCTATGCAAATTCTTACTTTTTTGTTTAATACTTGTGCACAATCTTTCTTACTGCATCAATGTTATGCTTGCCATATTATCAATCTTATTGTTAAATCTGGTATAAAAAGATTAAATGCTTATCTTGATTCTTTTAGGGATGCAATGTCATATATTAATCATTCCAACCAACGAATAGCCGCATATGAGAGTTTTTGCATAGCAATGAATGTCGAAAATTTGGCTTAGACATGTTTGTTAGATGGAACTCTACTCACCTTATACTTAAACATATATTGCCACATCAGAGCAATTTATCTATCTTCATTCACACTTAAGTTTATCAATCTCATAGTTTCTCTAAAAGAACCCAAGTTAGAGACCCCGAACTTATTAAGGCCGATTGGGTTGTTGGTAAAAAATATTTTCTTTTTTAGAACTTTTTCATTAAGCTACACTTTGTCTTCTGGAGTATACTACCCTACCTCTCGTATAATTATTCATAACACTCTTAAAATTGCCATTCATCTAAAGGCTTTTGAAAATGATCCTGTACTATGGGATGCTATAGTTGCCACGAAAACTAAGTTTTTAAAACATTAGAGTAAAATTCCTATTTTATATGCATTCGTCTTTATTTTAGATTTTAGGGCCAAACACTAAGGATTTACAAATGTATTACAACTTTTAAGTGATGCTACTGGTTTAGATTATTGTATATATTATAGAGTAGTTAAGGATAAATTATATGAAGTGTATGAGAAATACGAAAATATGTTTGGGTCCGTGCGTTTGGAAAGACTCCCGGTAGCCCCTACACCTCTATAGGGACCATGCAATGGGGCATGATTTTTTGTTTTTCCTCTAGAGATTCTCGAGGTTCTTATGCAGGTACACATCAATTAGGAGGAGGAAGGCCGCAAAGCACCAGAGACTTATCAAGCTATCTCAACAGTGATAGTGTCAGTTTTGAGCAAGAATTGAACATCCTCTCATGGTAACAAAACCAGAAAATAATATATCCAGTTCTATCCATATTAGCACAGAATGTGTTGACTGTTCTTGTACCTACGGTCTCCTCGGAGTTAGCCTTCAGTCTATTTGGAAGAATAATTGAGGAGCAGCGAATAAGTCTCTCAATCGAGATGGTCGAAATCCTTTTGACCGTCAAAGACTAGGAACAAGCTGAATCAAGACTCCAAGATACTAAAAAGAATAGAGACTTAGAAAAATCTTTTGATAATTTATATCTAGATAGCAATGAATAGGATTTTCAAAAAAATTTCTTCAGGTGTAGCTTTATAGGTTGTAGTGACTAGTGCGCTTTATAGGTTGTAATAATATATATTGATATTCTACAAGCTAATAAAGCTCATTATGGCATTGACAATAATTATCATGATGATTAATAATGTTTACAATTTTCTATGATTTTCTGTAATTTTCTTTAATTTTTATGTAATTTTTTTTATAATTTTTCTTTTTTTCCGGGTTAACGGGCCAACTGTACCGGCACAGCCCGTTTACTTGCTGTGCCTAAATAGGTCATGCCTAGACTGGACCCATGCCGTGCTGGCCCGGCATGTCCCACTGGACAGCTACCACTGGGTTGTGTTGCACGGTTAAAGCCATTTGAGGAACTCTGGATAACTGAGATCATGGCGAGTAAAAAATGTTTGTGCTCCTATGAACTTCTCTCACGTTCATCTCAAGTCTCGTACCCTGATGGTGGACGGTCTGGCTCATCCGGTTCCTGTATCTACACTAGCGGACAGCATACATGATGAATCAGACCAAAACAAAAGTAGGCCATGAAATTACGTGAAAATGAATAATAGTCTAGTTAATTCCAGATAATTGAAGACACTTTCCGAATAGAAATCTCCTTTTGATTCAACTCAAGTAGGTCAAGCACAGAATGCATCCCGAAGTTTCGCAGGATGCATCCCGACCGCCATCCCTTGATTTGATGGGCCATGAACGCCTTTCGACGAAAGGAAAAGAGTTCTTCTTTTTAACTTTTGATTTTTGCTTCACCAAAAGTCAAAAAATCAAATATTAAAATAGAACGGTTGTTGAAATGGATTCTTTAAATGACTTCTCGAGCCTAAAATTGTATGTTTCATCTATGTCGACGTCTCTATTGCCTGCTACCATATAAAAAAACGCAAACAAAGACCTTAAAAATGAAGGAAAATTGGCTACAGGACATTGTAAATTGTCACTATTTGCCAACGGATATCTAAAAAATATTATTACATCAGAACACACTGTAAAAAGGTGTAATTTTATCGTAGGACACTGAAGGCACTATTATGTCAAATCTGGGCTTGAGGGAGAGAGAAAATTTTGAAAAAGACTCAGGTGCCCCTCGCTCTCTCGCCTCCAACAACGCATTTTCACAGCAACGACAAGCCCAGAAGCAAGCTATCACCTAAACACCTCGAGACCCGAACCCAGATCAAGAATGGCGTCCGATCGTGGTGACGATCGATGGTAGCACCCTCGTGGGGCGCGCGCTGGCCACGGCCAGCGCGCGGCACATGTTCAGGATGGTGGGCATCCCGGTGACCTCCCTCACCTCCCGCACCACCGCCGCCGGGGTTCGCTTCCTCGCCTTCCGCAACGAGTAGTCTGGTGGCTATGCCTCATGGCGCGATGGTGCCATGCCTCTCCACCTCTGTAAAGCCACTCCTTTACCTCCTAGCCTCCTCACCCAGTCGCCGGTTTGCTCCGTCCCCTGTTCCCACCACCGCCCGTTGCCAGCACAACTGAGACATCCTCAAGTTCCCCCACCTCTCTCGGTATGTTCATAGCCACCTGTAGGTGCTCCTATTAAAACAAATCGAGTTCTAGTGCCTCAGGTCGTCGGTTTGCTCCGTCCCCTATTCCTGTCACTAGCACAACTGAGACATCCCCAAGCTCCGTCGCACCAACCATGAACATGACCTGCTGTGCCGCCACCCCACATGATCTGCTGTGCCGCCACCCTGACGACGCGCGCCATGGAGAAGATGGTGAGGAGGGACACGCAGGTGAACAACGCGAGAAACACGACGAGCCAGAGGCAGCATTCGAACATTGCCTTCATCTCCTTGTTTATTCCTGGGAATCAAACGGGGCAAGCAATTGAAGTGGTTAGTGCTTTCTCTCTCCTAGGCCAAAATTGACAATTCACATGCTTTCTCTCCCCTTTGGCCCAAAAATGATATAATAGTACGCTTGGTGTCCTACAGCAGAATTACACTTTTTTACAATATGTTCTGGTGTAACCATGTTTTTAAATATCCATTGATAAATAGTAATAATTTATAGTGTCCTGTGACTAATTTTTCCTAAAAGTTATTAGTCGTAGAAAAAAAAACACTTCAAGATTAGCAAAAGCTCATGTCTTCTTCCTGCAGGTTTCACTGTGAATCGTTGTTACGTGTGAAATAATAGTAGGCGTCTCTGTTCCCATCAAATGTGCCGCACCCATCGGAGTTATTATTATTATTTTAAGGACGGAGACATCGTAATTGAAATCTTGGGATAATTTTTTTAAACCAAAAATGTTGGGAGTAATTCAGATTCCCATTAACGTCTGATATGATCAAGATAGTTGACAGATACTCTCTGTGTCCAAGTTTATAAAGCATATTTTTTTTAAATATATAGATTAAAAAGATAGTAAAAATAGCTAGATTATCTCTAATTATTATTTCTAAACACTATATTTAATGTATGCATATAGACAGTGGTAGAATCAGGCCTTGGGCTACTTGGGCTGTAACCTGGCGCTTGGCAACTAAAGCCTATGCAAAATTTATAAAAAATCACCAAAAAATAGAGTTAACTTAAGAGTCGGCCCAAGAGCAGCTGGCTCAGCCCGGGGTTTGGGCTTAGGTTGGTTCCGCCTCTGCATATAGAGAATTATAAATAAAACTACATATTTATTGGGGATATAAAGGAAACATCATACTAATTTTACATTGGAACATAAAATACACCTTATATTTATGGACAAAGTCATTCAAAAATACGCCCTACAAACTTGGATGGAGGGAGTACTTCCCTCTTTGGAAAAAGACTGGCAACCATTGTAATGCTCCTATCATTGGTTTCCAAAAAACATACTTGATTAATCTTCATCTGTTACTGTCCCCTATTTTCTGAGAGTTGACCAAAATGACCATTTATGGGTTCATATTTACAGGAATAGCGTCGGTCGTGTAGAAATAACAAAAATATCGCTCCCACCACATGGTGGTCATGCGGTGGAGCCCTACAGGACAACTTATCAGGGTGCCTCACGGCCACCGTGCAGCCAGGGCTTACCGCACGGCCACCATGCGGCCAAGGTGGGTGCCACACTGCCACCGTGCGGCAGAGCTTGGTACCACACGGCCATCGTGCAACAACCCATTAGCATAGTTTTTAGTGTGTAAATTAATCCTCTACTGCACGGTGGCCGTGAGGTGGAGGTTGGTGCCGCACGGCCCCGTGCGGTGGAGGTGGGCCCCGGTGCTTTTTTTAGTCTGCAAAAGATGCAAGAAAGCAAAGCCCGTGCGGTGGAGGTGGGCCCAGAGCAATTTGTTTGCTCTGATTTTGTATGCGAAATCAAAGCTCATGCTAAGTGCAAAGAGAAGACAAACCACCGAAAGAGAGATGGCGTCGCGTCTGTCCCCGCACACGTAGTTCCCTCCCATCATTACCTGCATCATTAGCGCATGTTTCGCTCTCGCTTTCACTATAAATTTCGAGCTGCGTGCACTCACACTCTCACAGTCTCTCCGCTTGCACTCTTCGCTCACACTCCTTTCTTGTGCTCTTCGTCCGCTTTCTTCACAGCCGATTAAATATTGTTAAGTGCCATCATTAGCCGACATATTGATAGGTAATTTTTTGTCATATGAATTGTCTTTGTTAAATATATACGTACTTAGTTGCAGTTATTTAGGCGTAATTAATTTAGTCCTAATTGTTTAGGCGTAATTAATTAATTTTCTGTTAGCAAGTATATGTTGTTTAATTATATATTTCTTATATGCTTTTATCTTGACTGCATTAGATATTAAAATCATAACTACTAAGTGTAGCAAACAATTAAACTGTGATGCCAAAGGAAAGATTATATTAGAAACATAAAAGAATAATCTCTAGCAAACTTCCTGTTGCGTCATGCATGTTGCCTACTATTATACGTGTGTGACTTGTTAGCCTGTCATGCGAACTTAGGCTAGCTAGCCAAGTAGTGCTACTCCTAGCTCATTTTAATTCTTAATTAATCACGCACAAACATGCTTTAGCCTTGTGCTCCAAATTTGCAAGAGTTTTGCATGTGTGCATTATGTAATACTTTTCGATAGCTAGCTAGGACCATTCATTTAGTTATGCAGAACTACACTTTTCAGTTGCCGTGGAGTATGTAGTATCCATTAGTACTAATATGCATTTGTGAGGCAGAAACGCAGCGCAACAAGCTCTATAGTATAAAAAAGCTGGGTTTATTATCACATTACCCCTTTGCATTGTTCTTTATGGACACAAGCATCACCCATACTTGTACTACTCTTTTATGATAGCATATCATGTTATTTAGTCCATAAAGCCAATAGAGAGGTACGATAGTAAGCCTATATATATATAGGAAAAATACTTTTTACTCCCGGGTGTAATTACACCCACCTCTAATATACTACCTAAATAAATTTGAAATACTCCTTTATGACTTTAGGTATACTCGTATACTAATTATAAGATATTCTAATGTGAACCACACGAAAAAATTGCAAGGGAGTCCATAGTTTTTAGCGTATTTTGTAAATACCTTTATATACGTACATAAAAAGGAGTATGTTGAAAAAAATATACATACCACCTCTGAAAAATTGTTCATACCACCTATATGATCTTAAATACTCGTATACTACATGTACATACCCCTCGTTACACGAGATACTCCCTACGTTGTGAGATACAACATATGGTGTAATTACACCCGGGAGTAGAAAAGAGGCTTCCTATATATATATATATATATATATATATATATATATATATATATATATATATATATATATATATATAAAAGATCTTAAGATGCACTATTACTCATTAGTTTAAGCACTTAATTTGCTTGCTTTTAATCAAAAGACATCTAAGCTAGAGAAAAGTAAAAGACCATATATATAGTAAAACAAAATTATATTGACAAAAAAATTATGACAAGTAGCATCAAGTGCAAAAGCTAATTGGCCCAGATGCTTTTATTAACCAGATTATGAGCTTGTGTTCACATGCATCATTTATTTGGACCAGTACGCATTTGCAGTGTTCACTTAGTCCTAAATGTACATTATTTTATACTATTTATTTTGTTGAAAATTTTAATTTGCAGTATTTTATTATCATTGCCAATCTTCATACTAATATTCCGTCTATCCTGTTGTTACAAGGTATGTCTTTATCGAAGCTTTTAGAAGACTTCTACGATGAGAACCACCGGTGCAAGTTATGGATCACGGGTGACACGGATGGCCCTTCATCCCTGGTGCTCCAGGGAGGGAAGGATTATTGGGAGCTGGACGATCACTACGTTCTAATCCTTTGGGCCATAGGCTTGTTGCCCTTTGCTCTTCAGGTCTTTGGTTGGGGCATGTTTCTATCTGAGGAATGTTTACACTTTGTATGTCTTCGTTTGTAACATCAATCATTCCAAAAAAGTAGGCAATCAAGGGCAGGACAACATGCTAAAGACTAGCAGGCAGTGCAGCACGAGTGGACAATGGCATGGACGGACATGGCACACTTGGATGTCGTAATGGAGCAGCGTCTGTACAATGTTTAGATGTACGATGAATACCTAGACTGGTACGTACCACGGTTATGTGGCAGACTCACCCTTCCTCCAACAAAGCGCCTAGAGCAGCTGAGCAGGTGATGCACCACAATAGCTATAACATCCTGGAAAAATATAAATATTAAACTATGAAGTTTTTGGATTATTTTATTTGCTTTACATTTGAATTTGGAGTTTGTTGACTTTTTGTAAATATAAAGGAATTTCAAAAGTAAAAAAAAGAGGGAATAAATCAACACATAAAATAATAAAACATGAGTATCAAATAAAGAATTTGAAAAGATGGTCCATAAAATAATAAAGGAGAAGTGTAAATAAGCATGAAATGTCATCCCTAGAAATTTTGGTAAGCAAAATAAAAATGTTAATAAATATAAGTTCAAGTGTATGTATATGTATATATACATACAACTAGGCATAACAAGGGAATCAAATAAATTAAATACCAACAATAGTTGGAAATATTTTTGCTAAGTCCAGAAGGTCCTCATGAGCTTCTGTGAGTTTTTCTGAAATTTTTGGAACTGATTTCATATTTTTCTAAGGATTATTCAATTATCTGGGCATTTCTAAAAATCCTTAAAAATAAAAAGAAGAAAAACCCTCTCGGGCCGCCATCTGGATGGCCCCGATGCGCGACGCGTCGCCCGCGCCCTCCATCGCGCGGCCCAGCTTCCGCGGGCACAGCGCGCGCCGCTGCCATGCGGACCCGCATCCCGCCCGCGCCTCTCCTCCCGCTGCCGCGTGGCCACGCGGACGCCCGCGTGCGCAGCGCGCCCGCTCTCACTGCGCGGTGGACCCGCCCGCGCTCGCTCCCTCGCGCCTCTCCTCGCTGACAGCGGCCCCGCCTCCGCTCGCTCTCCCTCGCCCTCTGCCGTTGGAACCGATCCCGCGCGAGCCCCACACACCAGGCCTCCCTCTCCCTCTGGCCGGTGGCCCTCACGCCCGCGCGCTCTTCCTCCTCCTCTGGCCTCTCTTCTCCACGCGCCCGCTTCACCATTTCTCCTCGCGCTCGCGCTCTGCCGCAGCGAATCCTTCACCTCGCGGGCAAATTAAAAAGTACGGTTACAGGAGGGGGGACTCACCTCTCCCGCCATCTCTCTCCTACGAAATCTCGGTGAAGATCTCGTCCACTCCCCCTCGCCGGCATGAACAGCGGAGGGCCGAATGTGGACCTCGCCGTACGATCCCTCTCCGGCTATAAAAGCCCCTCCCGTGAGCCGCATTGGCACCGCAGAACCTTCTTCCTCCCTATCCTGGCCGCAAGTTAGCCGGAGTGCCCTGAATCGCCGCCGGCTCACTCTTTCTTCCCGAGCTCCGGCGCCACCCTCCCCGTCGATTCCGGCCGCCCCGAAGCCAAACCGAGCTCCTGAAGCTTCGTGGGAGCGCGGTGAAGCTGACCCCGGCCTTCCCCGCACCTCCCGAAGCCCGTAGCTCGCCGTCACCGGAGCACCCGCCCGAGCCGCCGCCGTCGCTCGCCGCCAGCCCTCTCCGGTCACCGTCGCCCCCGGCCGCCTGCACCAGAAGACTCACCCTCACGCGGGGATTATATATCACGAAGCCCCCGAGCCTCTCCGGCCACCACTCGCCGCCGGCGCCGCCGTCCTCTTCTTCCTCTGTCTGGAACCCTCCCAGAGCGACTTCAAGGGGATTACTTACCCCTATAGGGTAAGCATCGCTCGGGCGAACCGAGTGGCTTTCAGCGTTATCTCTTCCTCCCTCGTGCTCCCGCGGCGCGCGTTCGAGCCTCTGGCTCCGCGCGTAGCGGTCGAATTTCTTTTAAATTCTCAGCTGACAGGTGGGCCCCGTTCGTCAGCCGCTGCGGGACAGCGGGCTCACTGACAGCCAGACCCCACTCGTCAATGTCTAACGCACGCCGACAAGTGGACCCCACCGGTCATAGACACAAGAATAAGGAAAAGATAAAAATTAAAATATGACATGTAGGCCCCACTGTCAGAAATTTAATAATTTTTGGAATTAACTGAACTGAAATATTCAAATGGGCATAACTTATTCATTTTAACTCCAAATTGGATAAGACAAGTTTCTAAATTCATCTAAAATCAAGATCTGTCCAATGGAACTGAAATCATGAATTTTAGAGCTCATTAGAATTTTGGTTATATTTACTGTGGTTTGCATAATTGAACTGAAAGGCTAAATGTTAGTTAAGGGAAGTAATAAAAGAAATCTATTGTGGTTAAATGTTCAAGTTTAAAGACTACCAACAATTATAATTAAAAATTTGTGCCCATAATCGACATGCCTCCATTACATAAAATTTTAGCCGTAGGTTGCTAGTTAGTAAATATTGAAATACAACTTTGTACAACAAACCTTGCTAGACAGATACGTTTATATTAGAACTAGTAACAACTAAAATGTAGAGCCTTACTAAGCAAATGTGCATATATATAAGCATCTATAAGTATATGTAAGTAAGCGGTTAGAGAAATATGGATAGCATGTATGCAACCCATTAGCAATTATGTTAGTACAATTTTTGTACACCTTAGACCCTATTGAAAATATAAACCCTATCATTAGCATACTGCCAACCATAAAATCTTAAATAGTGGCTAAAGAAGGAGCAAGCTAATAATAACGCCATTAATTAAGTCTTGACACTAGCTGTGGTACATGATACATAATAAAATTAAGTATAATGGTATATAAAGCAAGCTGGGACTCGTACCAATGGATCATAGTTTGAATTAAACTTAAACTAACGATAAACGAAGATACATAAAACATGATAATGGGATTATTGAAGATTTATAGAATAAGTACAGATCTCATCCATCAGTCCAGTTTACCCTTACCATAACCTGAGTTGCAAGGAATGCATACCCAAAAGATAAAATTTGGACACTAAACTCCTGCACCAGTCTATAGGTATAACCCGACTCATGGAACTTCCTTGATAAATAACAAAATAATAAAAAGAGATTATTAATAAAAAGATCAAGTTATCGTATGCTATTACCAACCTTACCCCCAAATCACCGAATCACCCATGAACTCGTAATAAAACTAAGTTGAGATTATTCGGATTTATTTGAATCTTTTGAGTTATTTGCCTTTATTTGTAATCATTCATTTAGCACGTAATTAGATATGGGAATCTTGAAGAATCAAAGGATCAGGCGTGATCAAGAGCGAATCAAAGGTTAAGCCCTAGAAGCACCAGAGAATCCGGATCCCGACCACTGTGCCCAAGACGAGTCAATACTTTGATCATGTTGAACCTACATTTATGCAAATTACTTTGTTTTAAATTAACAAATTGCATGCTGTTATTTTTATGCAAATACATGCTAAATTTGATATTCTAGCTATATGCCATTGTTTACCTTGAATAATATTACCCCCTCCTTTGAGTAATTGAATGTGTGAACCTTGTCGCCCTAGCAAAAATATATTAGTAACATTTCGAAAATAAGTCCGTAACCGTATGCCATGCTTAGCATTGATTAGGAACTCGGGGCAAGAAATTGTCCCAAGCATCACTTTTATTCATGAGAAACTGGTTTGGGCAGTCATGGTGGAAATGACTGGTATATTTGGTTATGGATATTTTATGCTCCCAAAATCTCTGACTTGCTTAATTATCTGGGCGGATTGGTTCGAGGGTGTGTATGTGAGGTGCAGTGGAAGCACAAAGTTTTGAGTTAGTGATGGATCAACAGTGGGTTAGTGGTAGACCGCCCAGATAACCCTAAGGACTGAATCTTGTCATGTCACCCCGTGTATGACAAGCACAACCGCAAGCTGGCAAAATGTAGGCAGGGTTTACTAATCTGTGTGGCTCTAAGGTGGTTACGTGAAGGTATGACCACGAGCAAAGGGATGGATGGTCGCATCCCCGCCTTTGCCCGTGATGGCTCACGAGGGACCCTTCCCGAGGGATGGTCGTATCCTACGGAAGATAGACCTTAGCGGGCGTAACCACAGTAGGACTATGCATTGTAACAATCCTGTGATAGTCTACTCAACCGCATGGCTAAGGAATCATGTGGGGCAACGGGTGGATTTATCTCTTGTGGGTAAAGTGTGCAAAACTCTGCAGAGTCTAAAACTATTCGAATAGCCGTGCCCACGGTCAAGGGCAGACATGGGAACTTAACTAGATATAGTTCTGTTTACAAAAATATTGAAAAATGGGAATGGAAAAGTGGAAGGGCAGAGGAAAGCCCTGATTTGAGTTGTCCTGGGTGTCGTCCCAGTGGTAAGTTAAGCGGCTATAACGCTGAAAAATATCATACGGTGTGATGCCGTATGTATGGAGAAATTATGGTGATATTAGGCATATGGTGTGATGCCATATGTATGGAAATTCATATTAATATTCCTTGAACATTATGCTTTTGTTCAAATGCTAGGTCTTAGGAATTTTTATATAATTGTATTCAAAAGCACTCTTTGCAAAACAAAATAAACCTAAGCCATCCTTTGGTTAGCCATACATGTTACATAGTGCATTCTGTGTGTTGATTCGCTGAGCACGGGGTCGGAGTGCTCACGCTCGCTTTTGCGGCAAATTCAGAAGCAGGAATCGGATCTCTACGCTTCAACAATACTTTTGGATCAGGATGGCGAAGAGTATGAAGATGTCAAGAACTAGGCCGCGAACCTCCAGTTGGCTGCCTGTGGGCATGTCCTGAAGGTCCCACCTGTGTGCTTCGTTCTTCCGCTGCTGCAATTTATTGATTTCGGCCTAATCGGCCCATGAGTAAGTTTATTATTTTAATTACGTTTCCGCATGATATGTACTTTGATATTCAGAACTGTAACTGTGTACACTATCTACTGATCCAGGGAATAGTGCAATTAAACACAGTAGATTCTGGATTGTAAAATCTGGGTCTGACAGGCATGGTATCAGAGCATATCGACTGCAGGTCGTGACCTAGCTAGTCTGGCCGTTAGTATCATGACTAGAAATATTTCTTTAAAATACTATTTCCAAAAAAAAGTTATATTGCTCAATCTCAACTCTCTTAGATGATTCCCCTCATCTATATGCTACCCTAGCCATTTTATTTCTGAAGCTCTCTTACCTCGAATTCAAAATACTAACACAAGAGTGAGTACTAATGTTAATCAAATTACCCCAAATACTTCCCTCCTATGTCTATTAATTTAAAAGGAAAATTTTGATCCTCTCATCGAACCTTACTCCAAAATATAAGGTTAGGGACGTTGAAGGTAATCATGAAGATAAGGTAGTCTCGTTCTAAACGGACTATGCAGATAAACCCTGTGCCCCATATGTGTGTTTCCCCGAGTAGACGTTGTACTGTCGCAGGATTTTCATTTGGCCCTGTGCACTGCCTTTTTGCCCTCAGGCGTCTATTTTGCAGTCACGGGAAGAGCTTGTTTTAAAGGTTGTGTGGTTATATATCACCCCAACTTCCAAAGTGTATTCTTTTAAAAATCTAAATGGGTTTAGAATACCTTATCCCCACGACTCAATCCTTATCTCATGCTATTCCCTCTCGCCCCATTTGCTACAATCCCAGTTAAATCTACTGAAACAAAGGGATGGATCGCCAAGGACCAAGACCTAGGACTCTGCCCTACCAACACTCTTTCCTTACCCACCCGGAGGACCCATAGATCAAATCACCACCTAAACACAATGACAAGGATCGCGTCGATAACGTGAGGGGAAAAGACATTACGCATACCAATACTCCGTGAACTACTCCAACTGCGAAGACGACCATCAACCTGGCGAATATCCTATGAGCAAGGCCACATATTCTCTCTGTGAAAGACAAGACCACCAACCTGAAGATTGCTTCTAAAAAAAACATATTACTAACCAAGCAGCTGAAGTACCACGGATGAGTCTTCACATCGCCACAAGACCCATCATGCCTGGAGTTAGATAATGACTAGGGATACCCATTTTAAGGGGGGTAGCACTATGAGGTAGAGCTGCCGAAGAACTACTATGATGCATATTTTTGAAATTGCAACAACTTGGACTTAGGACTAATCAGACCAGTACAAGGAGATTCGCAAGACCAGAAATCTTCTGGTGATAAGGATTACAAGACATACCTTTAGCTAAACTCGACATGCGTGGCAAAGCTAAAAAGTAAGAACGAGGTCCCAATAGAAGTAAAAGACCACCATATAGATATGTATATTGGCACCTCTTACATTCATAAGGCCCTCTACCCCCTAAGGTACAGACCATTCTTATCCACCTATCAATAAAAAAATTCGACGACCATGTGTCCAATAGACGATGCAACTACTCCATTCCACGACGACATGAAGACAACAACGTCAAAGAGCAAGTATTTGGAAGTCTACGACCTATCCAGAAGAACAAGGCTTCCTTCTTCCCTTTTGACTTCTCCACGTGTTAACCCCCTAATATGCAGATCTTAGTCTTCCCGAGGAGCTAGGGAACTATATGACGAGCAACACCCAAAACCCATTGCTAACCAATCTAACCCCGCTAACATCTTTCTACTCTACCGGAATCTCGGGGTCGAGATTCTTTTTAAGGGGGGGTAGATTTGTAACATCCTGGAAAAATATAAATATTAAACTATGAAGTTTTTGGATTATTTTATTTGCTTTACATTTGAATTTGGAGTTTGTTGACTTTTTGTAAATATAAAGGAATTTCAAAAGTAAAAAAAAGAGGGAATAAATCAACACATAAAATAATAAAACATGAGTATCAAATAAAGAATTTGAAAAGATGGTCCATAAAATAATAAAGGAGAAGTGTAAATAAGCATGAAATGTCATCCCTAGAAATTTTGGTAAGCAAAATAAAAATGTTAATAAATATAAGTTCAAGTGTATGTATATGTATATATACATACAACTAGGCATAACAAGGGAATCAAATAAATTAAATACCAACAATAGTTGGAAATATTTTTGCTAAGTCCAGAAGGTCCTCATGAGCTTCTGTGAGTTTTTCTGAAATTTTTGGAACTGATTTCATATTTTTCTAAGGATTATTCAATTATCTGGGCATTTCTAAAAATCCTTAAAAATAAAAAGAAGAAAAACCCTCTCGGGCCGCCATCTGGATGGCCTCGACGCGCGACGCGTCGCCCGCGCCCTCCATCGCGCGGCCCAGCTTCCGCGGGCACAGCGCGCGCCGCTGCCATGCGGACCCGCATCCCGCCCGCGCCTCTCCTCCCGCTGCCGCGTGGCCACGCGGACGCCCGCGTGCGCAGCGCGCCCGCTCTCACTGCGCGGTGGACCCGCCCGCGCTCGCTCCCTCGCGCCTCTCCTCGCTGACAGCGGCCCCGCCTCCGCTCGCTCTCCCTCGCCCTCTGCCGTTGGACCCGATCCCGCGCGAGCCCCACACACCAGGCCTCCCTCTCCCTCTGGCCGGTGGCCCTCACGCCCGCGCGCTCTTCCTCCTCCTCTGGCCTCTCTTCTCCACGCGCCCGCTTCACCATTTCTCCTCGCGCTCGCGCTCTGCCGCAGCGAATCCTTCACCTCGCGGGCAAATTAAAAAGTATGGTTACAGGAGGGGGGACTCACCTCTCCCGCCATCTCTCTCCTACGAAATCTCGGTGAAGATCTCGTCCACTCCCCCTCGCCGGCATGAACAGCGGAGGGCCGAATGTGGACCTCGCCGTACGAGCCCTCTCCGGCTATAAAAGCCCCTCCCGTGAGCCGCATTGGCACCACAGAACCTTCTTCCTCCCTATCCTGGCCGCAAGTTAGCCGGAGTACCCTGAATCGCCGCCGGCTCACTCTTTCTTCCCGAGCTCCGGCGCCACCCTCCCCGTCGATTCCGGCCGCCCCGAAGCCAAACCGAGCTCCTGAAGCTTCGTGGGAGCGCGGTGAAGCTGACCCCGGCCTTCCCCGGACCTCCCGAAGCCCGTAGCTCGCCGTCACCGGAGCACCCGCCCGAGCCGCCGCCGTCGCTCGCCGCCAGCCCTCTCCGGTCACCGTCGCCCCCGGCCGCCTGCACCAGAAGACTCACCCTCACGCGGGGATTATATATCACGAAGCCCCCGAGCCTCTCCGGCCACCACTCGCCGCCGGCGCCGCCGTCCTCGTCTTCCTCTGTTTGGAACCCTCCCAGAGCGACTTCAAGGGGATTACTTACCCCTATAGGGTAAGCATCGCTCGGGCGAACCGAGTGGCTTTCAGCGTTATCTCTTCCTCCCTCGTGCTCCCGCGGCGCGCGTTCGAGCCTCTGGCTCCGCGCGTAGCGGTCGAATTTCTTTTAAATTCTCAGCTGACAGGTGGGCCCCGTTCGTCAGCCGCTGCGGGACTGCAGGCTCACTGACAGCCAGACCCCACTCGTCAATGTCTAACGCACGCCGACAAATGGACCCCACCGGTCATAGACACAAGAATAAGGAAAAGATAAAAATTAAAATATGACATGTAGGCCCCACTATCAGAAATTTAATAATTTTTGGAATTAACTGAACTGAAATATTCAAATGGGCATAACTTATTCATTTTAACTCCAAATTGGATAAGACAAGTTTCTAAATTCATCTAAAATCAAGATCTGTCCAATGGAACTGAAATCATGAATTTTAGAGCTCATTAGAATTTTGGTGATATTTACTGTGGTTTGCATAATTGAACTGAAAGGCTAAATGTTAGTTAAGGGAAGTAATAAAAGAAATCTATTGTGGTTAAATGTTCAAGTTTAAAGACTACCAACAATTATAATTAAAAATTTGTGCCCATAATCGACATGCCTCCATTACATAAAATTTTAGCCGTAGGTTGCTAGTTAGTAAATATTGAAATACAACTTTGTACAACAAACCTTGCTAGACAGATACGTTTATATTAGAACTAGTAACAACTAAAATGTAGAGCCTTACTAAGCAAATGTGCATATATATATATATATATAAGCATCTATAAGTATATGTAAGTAAGCGGTTAGAGAAATATGGATAGCATGTTTGCAACCCATTAGCAATTATATTAGTACAATTTTTGTACACCTTAGACCCTATTGAAAATATAAACCCTATCATTAGCATACTGCCAACCATAAAATCTTAAATAGTGGCTAAAGTAGGAGCAAGCTAATAATAGCGCCATTAATTAAGTCTTGACACTAGCTGTGGTACATGATACATAATAAAATTAAGTATAATGGTATATAAAGCAAGCTGGGACTCGTACCAATGGATCATAGTTTGAATTAAACTTAAACTAACGATAAACGAAGATACATAAAACATGATAATGGAATTATTGAAGATTTATAGAATAAGTACAGATATCATCCATCAGTCCAGTTTACCCTTACCATAACCTGAGTTGCAAGGAATGCATACCCAAAAGATAAAATTTGGACACTAAACTCCTGCACCAGTCTATAGGTATAACCCGACTCATGGAAATTCCTTGATAAATAACAAAATAATAAAAAGAGATTATTAATAAAAAGATCAAGTTATCGTATGCTATTACCAACCTTACCCCCAAATCACCGAATCACCCATGAACTCGTAATAAAACTAAGTTGAGATTATTCGGATTTATTTGAATCTTTTGAGTTATTTGCCTTTATTTGTAATCATTCATTTAGCACGTAATTAGATATGGGAATCTTGAAGAATCAAAGGATCAGGCGTGATCAAGAGCGAATCAAAGGTTAAGCCCTAGAAGCACCAGAGAATCCGGATCCCGACCACTGTGCCCAAGACGAGTCAATACTTTGATCATGTTGAACCTACATTTATGCAAATTACTTTGTTTTAAATTAACAAATTGCATGCTGTTATTTTTATGCAAATACATGCTAAATTTGATATTCTAGCTATATGCCATTGTTTACCTTGAATAATATTACCCCCTCCTTTGAGTAATTGAATGTGTGAACCTTGTCGCCCTAGCAAAAATATATTAGTAACATTTCGAAAATAAGTCCGTAACCGTATGCCATGCTTAGCATTGATTAGGAACTCGGGGCAAGAAATTGTCCCAAGCATCACTTTTATTCATGAGAAACTGGTTTGGGCAGTCATGGTGGAAATGACTGGTATATTTGGTTATGGATATTTTATGCTCCCAAAATCTCTGACTTGCTTAATTATCTGGGCGGATTGGTTCGAGGGTGTGTATGTGAGGTGCAATGGAAGCACAAAGTTTTGAGTTAGTGATGGATCAACAGTGGGTTAGTGGTAGACCGCCCAGATAACCCTAAGGACTGAATCTTGTCATGTCACCCCGTGTATGACAAGCACAACCGCAAGCTGGCAAAATGTAGGCAGGGTTTACTAATCTGTGTGGCTCTAAGGTGGTTACGTGAAGGTATGACCACGAGCAAAGGGATGGATGGTCGCATTCCCGCCTTTGCCCGTGATGGCTCACGAGGGACCCTTCCCGAGGGATGGTCGTATCCTACGGAAGATAGACCTTAGCGGGCGTAACCACAGTAGGACTATGCATTGTAACAATCCTGTGATAGTCTACTCAACCGCATGGCTAAGGAATCATGTGGGGCAACGGGTGGATTTATCTCTTGTGGGTAAAGTGTGCAAAACTCTGCAGAGTCTAAAACTATTCGAATAGCCGTGCCCACGGTCAAGGGCAGACATGGGAACTTAACTAGATATAGTTCTGTTTACAAAAATATTGAAAAATGGGAATGGAAAAGTGGAAGGGCAGAGGAAAGCCCTGATTTGAGTTGTCCTGGGTGTCGTCCCAGTGGTAAGTTAAGCGGCTATAACGCTGAAAAATGTCATACGGTGTGATGCCGTATGTATGGAGAAATTATGGTGATATTAGGCATATGGTGTGATGCCATATGTATGGAAATTCATATTAATATTCCTTGAACATTATGCTTTTGTTCAAATGCTAGGTCTTAGGAATTTTTATATAATTGTATTCAAAAGCACTCTTTGCAAAACAAAATAAACCTAAGCCATCCTTTGGTTAGCCATACATGTTACATAGTGCATTCTGTGTGTTGATTCGCTGAGCACGGGGTCGGAGTGCTCACGCTCGCTTTTGCGGCAAATTCAGAAGCAGGAATCGGATCTCTACGCTTCAACAATACTTTTGGATCAGGATGGCGAAGAGTATGAAGATGTCAAGAACTAGGCCGCGAACCTCCAGTTGGCTGCCTGTGGGCATGTCCTGAAGGTCCCACCTGTGTGCTTCGTTCTTCCGCTGCTGCAATTTATTGATTTCGGCCTAATCGGCCCATGAGTAAGTTTATTATTTTAATTACGTTTCCGCATGATATGTACTTTGATATTCAGAACTGTAACTGTGTACACTATCTACTGATCCAGGGAATAGTGCAATTAAACACAGTAGATTCCGGATTGTAAAATCTGGGTCTGACAATAGCCTACACCACCCGGTCGATTGTCACAACACTTTGTGGCGTCACGACACCGTAAGACAATTGCAACCTCTTATTGTTTCATTGATGAAATTTATACTACTCGTTGCTAAACCTATTCCATATGTCACTTCAGTTCGAGCAGACGCAGCGCATCGCAAGCTTGTCTGAAATTGCCACCCATAGCCTAGACACACACTCTGTAGAAAATTTTCAAGCACATCCTATCGCAAGCCAAGAAAATAATGAACAACCTGAGATACGACCGTTCAATGAACCACGTTGTGCGCATTGGGCACCCAGTGAGGCACCGTGCTCACCCACCAGGTCATTACTACCTAGCGAGTCCGGCCAACATCATAGTGCTACCCGTCGGTCATCGGTGGGCCAGCCAGGCGAGGAGGCAAGTCACGTACAAATCTACATTTTGTTTTCTTATGATGCCTTACATTCCGCTAACATCATGGCGTTCTTCCACCGTAGGTCCGTTCTTGAGATGCATCACTTCTACCCTTCGCACCCCCTACACAGACTAGCGGTCCCCCTCGATCATCTACATTGCACATCCCGGAGGTATGACATTCACAGTCTATGTCTAGAATGTTTATTTTGACTAACATTATTCTGTCTTTCAACCTTCCATCCACAATGGGGGTGATGACCCATCCACCGATAAGGATACAGGCCTCCTGGCTGCTTCTAGTGAGAAGTACACGGCGCTAGGCTTTAGAGAGTGTGCAGGGCAGAGCTTACCATTCAGACCGTATGCAACATTTGGAGCATATGCAGGGTAGAGCTCCTCCAACTTCATTGGCACATCGTACGGTGAAGGCCAGAGCTCCTCTGCATGAACGGGATTTCTACAGTCCCTTGTTCAGGGCTTCATCGCTAGCAGTCCCTAGTTCAGCATGTCCCTGCAGGATGCCATCGACGCTTACCAGACTCAACCTGCTCTCACTCAACGTAAAGGTGCACCTCTAACCACTCAATAGACTAAACAACCTCCATACCTCCTCCGATCTGACACGTGTGCTCTGGACCTGCTGTCGTATCCCACGGGACATACTCGACACAAGACAAGGTTACACCCACATACACAGTGAGGAGAGAGTAGTGGCTCAAATGAGTGAGTCATATCGCATCCCGTGTTATGCGCTTTTATACTGCTATATCTGTCCAATTTTACAAAATACAAAATTTTGCAAAAATCACACAATCAAGTTCACTACGTAAGGATCCTCCAAAAAATTCATAACTTTTTGTGCTCATTTGCTATATTAAAAGATTTCTACAAATAGTTTACTTAAATAATTTATTAAGTAAAATTCAGAATGAATAAAATTACGAATAAATTACGTAATGAAGTACGCTGAAATTTCATAAGTATTTGAGCTCATTTGCTATATCTAAAATTTTCTACAAGTAGTACGTGTAAATAAATTCCCTAATTGTGCTAATCAAACTAATTAATAAAGTGCTAATGGGCTGCCGCACGGTGACTGTACTGCAAGCGCTGGCCGCACGGCGGCCATGCAACACCCTGACGTGTCGGCCTCTAGGGCTTCGCCACATGACTATCGTGTGGTGAAAGCGCTATTTCTACCATTCCTGCGTGACCGGCACCATTCCTGTAAATACCAACCCAAAAACGGTCAATTCAGCCAAAAACTCCTTTTCCAAGGACATGTATAATACAACAAAGGTGCGGTAGGATACGGGTTGGCACACGTAATTGTGTTGTGATCGAACAATTTAGACAAGCTAGAGAGTCTCCAGGGCGTCTCCAACGCGGTTAGCCCTAGCGAGAGCACCAGCTAAGGCCGACGAACCTAACAAATGCACCTTCAGTTTTCTCCATGTCATACTTTCTTATTCCACCTTTAGTCTTGTGTTGGCGTCAAGTGTCCGTGACAACCCGTGTCATTACCGATAGGTAATAACACTAGTCAATGGATTATTATTCATTTAGCAGGTAGAACACTGCTCCAACGAATAATAAGCCCATCACAGCAGAATAAAAATTAGAGATGGTGCATTATTATTATAATACCATGCCACGCAAGCTTAATATCTACAATAGAGTTTAACAGGTCTGCAACATTAGTATAGCTTCCTCATGGAAGTTTTGCCTAGCTTTATTTTATACAAGGAGTGACACAGCACGCCACTAGCTTCCCTAGGTAAACTACTAATTGTCTCTAGTCATCCCATCCTCCATCAGAAGTATTAAGATTGTAGGCAACATTTTTTGGGTCCATCGTTTCCCAATCATCATAAGATTAATCCTCCCATAAGTATCCTTCTCCTGGTTCAGTTGAATTATCATATTGCCTTGGTTCTAACAAAGGAGGGTTAATAGCAAGGGTGAGTACAATGTACTCAGCAAACATATTAACAAAATGCATGTTTACGAGTTTTATGTCATTCCATCCTCTTCCCTACTTAGCTTATCCACTTTGTAAAAATACCATTAATTGAGAAAAAGTATCCATTTTATGTCTCAAAAATCTACTCATCGCTCATATCAATAGAAAGAGCCCTCAATAGGCTCCCGTAACTTCCAATCCAGGAGACAAGCATGAATTCAGGATTTATACCCTACACAGGTTGGTACCATTTTACCTATAGCTAGTCTAACTTTTAAGGGATTGCCATTGGTTTTCTTGCACTTTCTTACATGTGATGCTCAAATTAGAGTACAGAGTTGTTTTCCCTTATTTCTGTATACGATACCTTCACCTAGCTAGTCATAATCATTGGCCTAGGGCTATTTCTTACCCTCACCCAATACCTACCCAACTATGAACTAGTCGTGATCAGGCCGGACTCGCCTTCACTCAACACTCATCGTGCTAATATATGCGCCTAGGTCTTTCCATCTCTAGCCTTGCCCTCCCGTCATAGTTATACATTCCTTACCTATATGGAGTGTATAGTAAATTGATAAGCTAGTTTACCTCTGCCAGTCTTGGACATGGCCATGGCTGATACAATAACGGCCCATTACACGAGCAAAAGTTGGTTTATCCTTATATACTATCCATATGCAGAGGGCCCCAACTGCCATTGTTACCCACCCTAGGCACCCTCTACCCTTCCTTATTATTTAACTCTAGGCCTGTTGCTCCATCAGTTGGACCTACCCTTAGATATCTCATCCCATTCCTCTCACTTGTTTGTTTGTTTTTCCAAAAGTTTTTTATGCACACGATACTAATAACAAACTAGCAAATAATTTGTAATTAAATTACCTCTATCAACATGATCAATGGATAGCTTGCTTGATATTCCTAGGTCGAGCTTGAACTTAGTTGTGATTTCTAGGGGTTCCTTCTATGGTGGTTGCTTGTTTCCTGCATTTCTACACATGTACTGAGACTTAGGGGTGATTCGTTAAGAGAATTCAGATCTACGTAAACTTGTGGCCACTTCTACAGTCAAATGTCCTGTATAGCTGTGACATCATTATATTAGTATTTGTCTTAAGTATGCACTAATTAATTTCCGAAGGCTAATGTTCAGGTAGCATTCTACCTTCTGGTTATTATCTAGTTGTTCCGGTCAAGTTACTAGTTATCTTTTTGTTTGCCTTTATAGGACTTGGTGTAGTATGGTAGCTTGTGTTCGGTGCATAGTATGGGGTGCAGAAGTGCTATTGCGCTGTGGGCCCCAAGGTCAAAGAAATATCTACTACCCTCTCTCTTTTACCCAAACGGCTATCCCTTCCCATTATTCACTCTCACCTTCTAAAGACTCTCATCCCTCCCTATGTTCGTTCATCCCCCTGTTTCTTGGCTCTCACTGATGGCGTCACCTTGGCTAGATCTAGCGTCGGCGATGGATCCTCTTGCTACCTCTGCTCGACTGCTCTCCTACCTGGCCCGACTTTCCCCTCTCTCTTTTTGGTTCTATTTGCCTTGGGCTTCTCCTAAATCGGGTGCTCTTCATTGGATCTAGCCATGGTGTTTTGATTTGGATATGTGACACGGTTTTGCTGGCCGGCCCAGTGCCTTGATGTGCCGTGGTGGGACTCAAGGCCCTGTGTGTGCTAGGGCACACGCGGCCATGCCACTGGGCACGTGCTGCTACTCGAGGGTGTGGCGGCAACCGTGCTATCATGGATCTGCTAGGGTGAGTAGGTGTGGCTCGAACCATGTGGTTCTAAGCTCGCCAGTGCTTGGGCATGGTCATGGCCACACGACTACAGCCCTATCAATCCCCCCTTGTTGGCTTTGGCTACAATGGTAAGATTCCCCTTCTCTTGGATAATTTACCTATGTTGTTCATGGTTCCTACCAGGCCCATTGTTGTAGTCTTAGGATCTACTCATGGCTTAGGCTTGTGGTTACATGGTTGGTACTTGTGTTAGTGATTTATATCTGCCATGTTCTAGCCAATGGCCGAGTTGCTGTGGTTTATCCATCATATTAATTCTTGCTCATGTGGTGTGTGGTCCTTACTAAATATTCATGCTAGTCTCTGTTCAGATCTCTAGTAGTTTATCCTCACTCTGCCGTCTATGCTCTGTGTCTTTACTGGGTGTTATGCCATTCATGGTGTTACTCTCTTGGCACTAGTTAATTTATTTTAGTTCCATTTTCATGCCTACTAGCCTCTCATGCCCTAGTTTGTTGAATGTATCCAATTCATGCTCTCTTCATGTTATTTGCATGGGCTATGGTGTTGGGTGAGTTGTAGTTTACTGAATTATATTTTGTGCATAATGTTATTGCCATATTTGTATGTGAATGTTCTAAAGAATAAAAGGTGAGTAGGGGAATCACCTTTTGAAATTGTTGATGATCCTTCCCCTTTACTGGTGGTTGTCCCCATGTGCTCACGCCTTCTGGTCCTTCTCTTCACTGGCTAGGCTCCCTCTTGATCGGCTTTCCTCCTCTGTTAGTCGGCTTGCCTTGGTGGATTAGGTCACCATGGTGACTATGGGACAAGGACCTAGGTGGGTTGTGGATGGTAATGCTTCACCTAGCTAGAGATTCCTAGTACTATTGTTCTCTACTTGTTTATTTTGGATGAAGCTTTGCCCTGCCTACTTTCAGGTGCTACTGTGTCCCCTGTCTTATACTCCTTTCCCTTTCTTCTCTCCACTGTTGCTCCTTGCTGCTATCGACTCCCCATTGGCCCTAGGCCAGGCATCAGCGTGTTGTTGAATTCACATTGGCTGGTTGGGGGTGTGGAGGGCCCCTTGTGATCATGGCTGGTGCATGTTTATCTTTGAGCGAGGTTGTGCATGGCTCCTTGGCTTATTGTTGGATTTGGCAAGTTTTTGGTTGTTCAAAGGAGGAATATTCCTCCCCTAGGCTTGCTTGCCTATCCCTGTTGCCCTGTGTGTTCCTTTTTTACTGGTTGGCTCTTCCAAAGTATGGTATTGGCCTTTTCGGCTATGACATTGACTTTTTTGGCTATCTAGTGGTGGCTTTTTGAGGCTAGTTTAAGTGGGCTTCGCCAGATGGTAAACCCATTTGAGTGAGAGGTATCGGCTATCCCTAAATGGTTATTGGCATCTCAGTGAGCTAAAAAAACAAATACTATATGAAAGGTTGGGTCTGACGGCACTTTACTAACCATTACTCTTGTGTTGTTGTTTCTTTTGTAGGGTCAAAATGTATCTTTATCTTGTATTTTATTACCCGTGTATCTTATCAAGTTTGTATTCTAAGTATTTTGTAAATTAATTGCATATAGTCGAATTGCATGTAGCCGAGGGACTCTATTTTGTGACTTAATTTGTATATCTTGGACTGTTGTAAATTTTGGTTACCCCTTTTAGTGGGTTTTTAATATACGTTAATCTCGCCAAGATTGTACTGTTGATTACCGGTTTATGGGTGATTACCAAGGTAATTGTGATTTAAATTTAAACAAAATGCGGGTCGTTTCTGTGTCACACAGCAAATTTCTCTTCCAACGGATGTTAGTTAATCCCTAAATAGTTTCGCAACGAGTGTGATACACGTAATTTCGCTTACAGTAGATGATCGTCTTTCTTAGCATTTCTGCACTGATGCATATGGAACGTTCTCTACACACCTTGTTAACAACGGGGTCGTTTTCCCTTCCATTAACCTACCTACGTGACGGCGAGCAGTGCCGAATTTCATAAGGTCGTTTGGTAAGTGGCAAGTACGTGGATTAGCCAGTCTCAGATGGATAGCACATGTTCATATTAGGTTTGACCTATAGATTTTAGCTAAAAATGAATAATAGTGATTGAAAGAAGTAATTCTTTTTAAAAAAAAGGGTCAAGCGGTGGAGAAAGTGAAAGAAATACATGCGTGAGATAGAAATGGTAGAAGTAGAGTACGTGATACATCCGTAATTTCTACCTTATTCTAAAAATAGACGGAAGTGAAGAGAGTGTTGAAGTCGTTTTGATAAATCGGTTGTTCATGTTAGCTTAGAAGCAAAAGCCAATATAGATAGTCTCTTAGTCTCAGATTAAATACTGCTTTGAGACAAAAACAACGACTAACACGGCCCGAAAAATGAAAAAAAGATATTGATGTTGAACTATGGGTCTCCTAGGGTTTAGATCTAGAGGGTTCTTTTCGGGTTCAAGTGATACACGGAGAGGGAGAGAGAAGAGGTACCAACCGTCCGGTGTAGAGGATGAAGAGCCGGCCATCGCGGGTTCGTTGGTGAAGATCTGCGCACGGGCAGCGACGGTCGGGGAAGAGGTGCGGGGCTCCTCGGCGGCGGCGTGTCCCGGGCGGCGGCGAACTAGCGGCACGGTGGAGCTTCCCGTCGCTGGAGCGCCCCCTCAACAGATCGGGTTTAGGGTAGTGTCGGTGGGGTGACGGCGGCGCGGTCAACCTCGTGATGCGTGCCGCCCGGCCCCCACCTCTGTATTTATAGCGCTGGCGACAGGGGCCCACCAGCCAAACGGGCTGGGCGCCCCCGATCAGGGCGCGGTCAAGGGATGGGCTTTGGCCGTTGAGCCAAAGCCCTGAGATCACTCTAACATTCTCCCCCTTGATCTCAATCTATACTTTATCTTTAATTACTTTTGACTTTACACATTCCATCACAGATTAGTGCATAGAACATGTCTCATCGTCACGGTCAATCGCCGATAGATTCAACAGTTACAATACACCTCTCTGTTCTGAAACAGTTACTTTAATCTTTGGGCCATCTTTTAGTCCAGGAATCATAGGCTTTCCCTTAAACCCATGCCGGCTACATGTTCTCTGAACACGTTGGGTGGTAAGCCTTTAGTAAGCGGATCCGCTAACATCTTTGCGGTACTTATGTGCTCAAGACTTATAATTTGATCCCGAACTTTATCTTTCACAACATAGTACTTTATGTCAATGTGTTTGGCAGCACCACTTGACTTATTGTTGTGGGCATACGTTACTGCGGGTTCGTTATCGCAGTACAACTTAAGTGGTCTATTGATGTCGTCAACCACTTTTAAACTGGGTATGAACTTCTTTAGCCAGTTCACCTGCCCCGTAGCCTCATAACATGCTACAAACTCGGCATACATTGTGGACGATGTAGTGACGGTTTGTTTTGAGCTTTTCCACGATATAGCTCCTTTAGCGAGAGTGAACACATATCCGGATGTAGACTTTCTATCATCTCCCGCAAAATCAGAATCTGTATACCCCACTATATGGAGTGAATCTGATCTTCTGTATGTCATCATGAGGCCTTTTGTTCCTTGCAAATAACGCAAGACTTTCTTTATCAATTTCCAATGTTCTATTCCAGGATTGCTCTGGAATCTGCCAAGTAACCCGGTAACAAATGCTAAGTCAGGGCGTGTGCACACTTGAGCATACTGTAAGCTTCCGACAGCTGAAGCATATGGAACCGCTTTCATTTGATCGATCTCATACTGGTTCCTGGGGCATTGAAAATCCCCATATCTGTCGCCCTTGACTATAGGTGCAGGTGAAGGACTACTTTTATGCATACCAAATTTCTTTAAGACTTTCTCTATGTATGCCTTTTGTGACAGTCCCAATACCCCTTTGTTTCTATCTCGGTGAATTTCGATCCCTAGAACGAATGAAGCTTCACCAAGATCTTTCATATCGAAGTTTGAGGACAAAAACTTCTTTGTTTCCAGTAGCAGACTAACATCACTACTAGCTAGTAGGATATCATCCACATACAGGATTAGGAAGATAAACTTCCCATCTTTAAACTTTGCATAAACACAGTTGTCCTCAACATTCTCTTTAAACCCAAATTTTCTTATTGTACTGTCAAACTTCAAGTACCACTGTCTTGAAGCTTGCTTTAACCCATAAATCGATTTCTTTAGGCGGCATCCCATTCTTTCATTTCCTTCCACGACAAAACCTTTCGGTTGTGCCATGTAAATATTTTCCTCCAAATCCCCATTAAGAAATGCCGTCTTCACATCCATCTGATGTAACTCTAAATCATAATGTGCTACTAATGCCATTATGATTCTGAAGGAATCTTTACATGAGACTGGAGAAAATGTCTCATTGTAATCAATCCCTTCTCTTTGCGTAAAGCCTTTCGCCACAAGTCGCGCTTTGTATCTTTCTATATTCCCTTGGGAGTCAAGCTTTGTCTTGTAGACCCATTTACAGCCTACTGTTTTGGCTCCTTTAGGAATAATTTCCAAGTCCCAGACTTTATTAGTTTTCATGGACCTCATTTCCTCTTCCATGGCCTCAAGCCATTTTGAGGAATTTCCGCTTCTCATGGCATCTTCAAATGAGGTGGGATCATCCTCCATTTGAAATTCCTCTGTATGATAAATCTGATAATCATCAGAAATAGCTGATCTTCTTACTCTTTGAGACCTCCTCGGGGCCTCCTCATTTGGTACATCTACTGTTTGAGGCTGCTGTTGCTCCCCCTCATCTGTGGCAATAGGTTCTATATGATCCTGAAGAACAGGTTCTTCATTCTCATTCATTGTTGCCACGGGAGGAACAATAACAGGTGCTAGCACCACAGTGTCTTGCACCGTCGGTGCAGCGACAGCAGGTAGTGTGAAAAATGGCTCTTGAATCATCGGAGTGGGCGCATACACCCGCTTCTCTTCAAGGTCAATCTCTCGAGCTACCATGCTCCCCCTCATCATTTCATCTTCTAAGAAGACAGCGTGTCTCGTTTCTACAAACTTTGTATATCTGTCTGGACAGTAGAAACGATAACCTTTTGACTTTTCAGGGTAGCCAATGAAATGGCAACTTACTGTTTTGGGATCAAGTTTCCCAAGGTTTGGGTTAAATACTTTAGCCTCAGCAGGACCCCCCCACACACGTAAGTGCTTTAGTGAGGGAACTCTTCCTGTCCACAACTCGTACGGTGTTTTGGGCACCGACTTACTAGGCACTCTGTTGAGAATATGAATGGCGGTTTTCAACGCCTCCATCCATAAACTCAATGGGAGTGTGGAGTAGCTCATCATACTTCGCACCATATCCATCAGGGTACGGTTGCGTCTTTCAGCTACTCCATTTTGCTGAGGTTCGCCCGGCATAGAATACTGGGCCACTATTCCATTTTCCTGTAAAAACCTCGCAAAAGGTCCAGGAACTTGTCCATGTGGGGTATGTCGACCGTAGTACTCCCCCCCACGATCAGATCGGACTATCTTAATCTTTAAATCGTGTTGGTTTTCAATTTCAGCCTTAAATATCTTGAATTTATCCAAGGCTTCATTTCTTTCTTTGATTGGATAAATATATCCATAACGGCAGTAATCATCTGTGAATGTTATGAACGAGTCATATCCATCCACACTTTTCACAGGAAAAGGACCACAAATATCTGTGTGAATAATTTGTAGAACTCCTGTGCTTCTTTTAGCGTCTTTTTTAATTTTCTTTACATATTTTCCTTTAATGCATTCTCTGCATTGTTCTAAGTCTGAGAACTCTAATGGAGGAAGAATATCATTCTTTACTAGTCTTTCTATTCTCCCCCTCGAAATATGGCCTAAACGACAGTGCCATAATTTCGACGACTCATCAAGAGTTCTCTTTCGTTTTCTGTTTTCATTCGTAGACGAGGATTCAATCACTTTCTCGCACGCAACGTTCTCATTATCGCATACGACATTCACATCATCACATAATGATAACAAATAAAGCTCATTCTGTAATATGGCAATACCAACACATTCTTTATTAAACATTATTTCGCACTTGCCATTTCCAAAATTGCAATCATAGCCATCTTTGTCCAAATTTGACACACTAATCAAATTCCTCTGTAAAGAGGGTACAAAAAGGACATCTCTAAGTAAAAGAGTGGAGCCATTAGCTAATTCTAATGAAAGATCGCCAACGGCTTCAACTTCAGCTTCGACTCCATTTGCGACTTTAACGCATCTTTCTTTTCTTTGCGTGGTCCTCGTCGAACGGAATCCCTGTAAAGAATTAGCAACATGAACAGTTGCTCCTGAGTCAATCCACCAAGTGGATTTCGAATATTGTACATACAGGCATTCATTTATAAAGATAATAATGTTCTCACCTTTCTTAGCCATTATCATCTTTAAGTAGTCAGGACAATCCTTCTTGTAGTGTCCCGTCTTCTTGCAGTGAAGGCACTGGTCTTTGTCTACAGCAAATTTGTTCTGTTGAGGCTGATGTACAGAGGCTTTGCCCTTGTTCTTTGAGAGGGGGTTACTGTTGTAATTCTTTTTCTTGTTTTCCCTCACAAAGTTGATAGAACCACCATGTGAGGATTTGATTCTTTCCTCCTCTTGCACGCACATAGCTATGCACTTTTCCATGTCCCATTTCTCGGGCTGCATATTATAGTTGACAACAAAAGTGTCAAACTCTTTTGGCAAAGAAGCAAAAACCAAATGAATAAGGAACTCATCCTTGAGAGCCAAATCCATCGGTTTAAGTTTAGATGCCAAGTTGCTCATTCTAAGAATGTGCTCTCTTATGCCATTGCCACCGCCAGAATACCTCTCTGTTACCAGCTGCTTAATCAGCTGTGTAGCATAAGTCTTTGAAGAGCCAGTGAACTGACTCTTTATTTTATCAAGGTATTCAGTGACAGTGTCACACTCTGCAATTGAGCCCAGAATAGCAGGCTCAATTGTGTTCTTTATCACAGCCATACATTTCTTGTTGGCTGTGGTCCATTTCTTATGATCAAGGTCATAAGACAACTGTAAGGGAGCATGATCCCTCTCTCTTTTCTGCCATGCAGTGTCATCCTCATTCTGTTCCCTCACTGGCGCCAAAGGCTCAGTGGGACGCGCTGTAGTGAGGACCCAGTCCACCTCAGCCAAGATAAAAGCTAAATCTAACTTTTTCTTCCACTCTCCATAATTATCACCTTTGAGAGTAGGGATTTCTCTAATACAACTCATTAAGTTGTATCCTCCTGAAAAAAATATTTCAAATACAGTGAGAACGTAACATCAAAATTATATGCCTTATTTCCAACGTTGGTCAAAAATACGACATACAATTTTATTTATACATTAAATCTACATCACCGTTGGGCAGAAATAGAAATAATGCATAAAATCATCAATTAAAAAAAATTATAATACTGTTATCATCAACGTTGGTCAGAAAATAACAATATCATAATTATCTGGGATTTATCTCTATTTTTTTTTCAAAATTAAATTCTCCCGTTGGTTCGAATTTAATAATGAAAATCAATTAGCATCAACTTTTTGCAGCGGAAACTGTAATTATTCAAAAATAAATTCATTATTCAGAAGCATTGTACTGTACACTTTTAATCTCTGAAAAATTAACACGTTGGTGCAAAATTTTCCAGAAATTTAATTCAAATTTCAATCAAATTCAATCATTAATGCTTCTGAAAATAACAATAAAATTCATTTAGCAAAATTTCTGTGCAAAAGGCCATTTTTGGCCCATTCTTTCGGCCACGGCCCAGCCGGCCGCTCAGCCAGCCGGCTCCACCGGCCCAAACCTGCTCACGCGAGCGCGGCCTCGGGGCCCAAAAATCCCGCGCGGCCCACCTCATGCTCGCGCTCTGTAGCTGGCCGAAATGGCCCATCAGCGCTCTGCCCTGCCGGCCCATCAGCGCCCTCCATCTCGGCCGTTCGTTCAATCGGACGGTCCCGAGAAAATATCGCCCGATCAAAATCGCCGCCCCTCAAAACCCTAACCCTAGATGCCATTCACTCCGGCTCATCCCGAAAAAACGGATCTGAGGGGCGGCGCGCGCGGCGCCCGAGCGGAGGCGGAGCGGCGGCTCCCAAGGCGTCGGCGAAGGCGGCGGCGCCCGAGACGGCGTGCGCGGCAGCCCCGTGCGCCCGGCCGGAGGCGGCCCCGAGCGGATCTGTGGCGCGCCGGCCACGGCGGGGCGCCTCAGTGCTGCGCACGCAACGGCAGCGGGCGGCGCGGGTCCGTGGGGCGGCAGCGCGCGGCTGCGCCATCGGGAGGAGGCGGCGCCCCCCCCCCCCCCCGAAGCGGCTCGACGGCGGCGCCCGGCCCTTGCGGAGCACGTGAGTCCCCCTCTTCCCCTTTTCCTTTTTTTTTGATGTTTCTTTCCGATCCGAGGGGAGCTAGGGTTCGGGATTTTTCGATCTTTTCTTTTCCGCACGCCGGCCAACTGACGGCGGTCTTCTGCTCTTTCCCCATCTAGATCTACCCTTAGGCCAAAGCTCTGATACCATTGTTGTACTATGGGTCTCCTAGGGTTTAGATCTAGAGGGTTCTTTTCGGGTTCAAGTGATACACGGAGAGGGAGAGAGAAGAGGTACCAACCGTCCGGTGTAGAGTATGAAGAGCCGGCCATCGCGGGTTCGTTGGTGAAGATCTGCGCACGGGCAGCGACGGTCGGGGAAGAGGTGCGGGGCTCCTCGGCGGCGGCGTGTCCCGGGCGGCGGCGAACTAGCGGCACGGTGGAGCTTCCCGTCGCTGGAGCGCCCCCTCAACAGATCGGGTTTAGGGTAGTGTCGGTGGGGTGACGACGGCGCGGTCAACCTCTGTATTTATAGCGCTGGCGACAGGGGCCCACCAGCCAAACGGGCTGGGCGCCCCCGATCAGGGCGCGGTCAAGGGATGGGCTTTGGCCCAACGGCCAAAGCCCTGAGATCACTCTAACAATTGATAAACATCATCCGAATAATTTTTTTTAACTATTATTTAGATTTAAGATTTTCCCGAATGGATGACTGGACGAGGGCAAGAGTCCAAGACGTCCCCGTCGCCGCGCGAAAGCGCCCGCAAAGGAACGGCTTACCGCGGTTGCTTCGCGGGGGCGGCAACGACGCGTGTCCCTCCGGCATGCTGGTTTCCTGGTGATGCCATCAGCTTCTACTTAATGAAATGGACAGAAAATTTCCTAATGCAATCTACCAATGAATTCAACTGCTGACTTGATTTGTACAGCAGTAGTGAGCATTCACCTGATCAGTTGGCAATAAACATACATGTATGCATCTCTCTCTCAGTCAGACAGGTAGAATTAAGTACGCAGTACAACCTTCGCGAAGACGGACAGGTTGTTCGCAAATTAGCACATCTCTCCCTAAAAAGAAAGGTTGTGAGATCTTTCTTCATATGATATGGGAAAGATCAGAGTCAGGAGGTCATCAGGTTTTGTTTCTTTCTACCGAGTTCTGAATTTACGCGCAACGAACCCTCATGCGCAGCTCACACCGCGCGTCCTAACGCCATCCACGTGCCCGCTTTCTGATACCACGCCTGTTGGACATGTAAGGGCATGTTTGGGACTGCTCCGCTCCAACTTTTTCAACTCTGCTCTAAACTTGTCTAGCCAAACGGGTCTAACTCTAAGAACTCTGCTCCAAGAAAAAGTTGGAGTTGAAGGCCTACTCCACGTTTTTTCTGGATCTCCTCAAAGGGTACTCCAGAAACTGAAATTTTGTATCTCCTCATAGAGTTGAAAGAAAATTACCCACCACTGCCATTACTTTTCCCCGTACCGATTCGTTTCTTTTCCTCTCCTCCCCACCCACCGCGCGGCTCCTCTCCTCCCCACCCACCCGCGCGCTCCTCTCCTCCCCCCACCACCCGCGCCGGCCTCCTCCCCGCCCCCACCCGCGCCGGCCTCTTCCTCCGCCCCCCCCCCCCCCCCCCCAACCCGCGCCGGCCCTCCTCCTCTCCGCCCCCCACCCGCGCCGGCCTCCTCCTCCGGCCCCCCACCCGCGCCGCCCTCCTCCTCTCCGCCCCCCACCCACGCTGGCCTCTTCCTCCGCCCCCCTACCCGCGCTGGCCTCTTCCTCCGCCCCCCCCCCCCCACCCGCGCCGCTCCTCTCCTCCGCCCCCCACCCGCTCCTCGGCCCCGCTTTTGCAGATTTGCTTAGCTTTTTTCGTACTTGGGTGCGTGCGGAAGCAGCGGTGTTTTGACTTTGGCTTCTGTGGTGGTTGGTTAGATCGTGCCAAGGGATCATCAACGAGCTGGAGCAGGGAGCAGATGCGGGGGCGCTGCCGCGGAGCAACTCCAGGGTTTCGTCACTGGCCACTTGCTGCGGGCCGAGGTTAGTAGGCAGGGCTGCTTTTAGTTGGGTTGGTCAGGAATCTGCTACTGCTGTTGTGCTGCTTGCGGTAGAGTGCAATGTAGCTTAATTGAATTCATGGAAACGTACGAGGCATTTCTCCATTACTACTGAGTTGAAAAGTCTGCTGAAACTAGCTGCGACACAGATTGTCTCTATCCAAGTACAGGGTTTCTTGCAAATGTTATGTCAACTGATTTGAAGATAAAGAGTGAATATTAATGCTTAACACTCCTTTTCAAAACAAAAAAAGAGAGAAATTGTTAGTACTTCATCGAATGGTTTAGAAAGGATTCTCATGTTACTACGCTAGAGACTAGTTGTTTGCAAGGTGGTTGACTTGGTAGCAAGCACAAAGTTGTCTGAGCAATGCAGTCAAATGAAAACTAGGCTAACTTCTGACTGGTAATATCTTTAAGGGTCTGTTGGTGTTTCTGTGCTCTGCTGTGTTGCAGAATCTAGTTAGTTAAGAGAATCCCCCACAAGGTAACATGGTTATCTACATATGGTCATGTAGTTTATTGTTTGTTTAATTGTTGACAAATTCTAACTTATGTCAGAATTATGTATGCAAATTCTAACCATCTGAATATAACAAACATATGCCATAAGCATGTTAAGGTAGAAAAGATCAGATTAGTTGGTCATACCACACATGATCAACACGTCCAAAGCCAGAAAGGCTAAAGTGGTTAAAAATAAAATGGCTCTCTAGAAAGTTCACTTTGATATGAGAACTTCCTTTTGTGTCATTGATAATACATAAAAATTTCTAACGACAATGGTAATACAGGTTGGCATTGGTCACAATTTCCAGCTTAATGCAACTGGATGGAAGTGGAAGCTTTCTACTTGCTTGGGGGGAGATGGTGTCTCTCAGATAAGAAACAAATCAAAACTCAGCATGTTCCCAGGGTTTGATTTGAGGATTGGATGGAGAGCTGAATATGTGCTTCCTGAGATTCATGGGTAAGTCTGGGTCAACACTCAACACTGCTGAAAATACTCGAGTAGACATTGTTGCAAGTGCAGGATTCTAGTATTTATCGATAACCTACTAACCGGGGGCAATTTGAACTCACAATCACTACAACTCAACTATTGTTATCCTTGCTACACGCAGGGCTGTTGGCACAGGAGAACCTGCCTTCAGTATGAACTATGGGCGATTGCAAGCATCCATAGATCGGGTTGAGGCTATTGTAACCCAGTCAGATCGTTATTGATCTCCTAGGATGGAGGTATACTAGGATGGCGATGCTGATATGGTCCAAAAGGGGGTCTTCGACTGCAATTATCTCACCCGAATCCCATGTATTTTGAGGCTGTGTATCTGATGTACAGCAGTTAGCAAACTGTTATTGTATGATCATCCGAGTATTTTTCGAGTTTCTCCAAACCCTTGTGCGGCATGTCTTGTTTTGGACAACGTAATGAATTATGTTATAGATGCTTGTGTTTGGCACATGGACCGTCTACTTTGGACTACTCGTGTTCATCGGCTTTCACATTAACGAGGCACTTAGTGACATCATTAACAGATAACCTGGGCTGGATTGGTGCATACTTTCATCGGATGGGAGGCTGGTATATGATTTCAAGCATTTAGGCAGTGCTGACACATTACCATCCCAATATACCTGCCTACAGCTTGCATAGTAGAAGAAATAAGTAAAATGATGACGTGACAAGAACAGAACAAATATAATATAAAATGATGACGTGTTTTTTGGTTTTCTCGAATAAATTAATTGCGATTATAATATTTTACATCATATTTCAATTGACAACAAAAAAAATTAGTTACATATGCTCCGCAGACATCAAAACATACACCAAACATCATTCAGGGGCACATTGGACCTTTCTCAGGGAAATCTCACATTCCTGGAGCTGGAGCTAGCTGCGTGCCAAACAGGACCACCTGCTTCAGGAACTCCACAGTGGAGCTGCTCCATGGTGGAGTTGGTGGAGCAGAGCTGAAAAAACTGGAGCAGAGCAGTCCCAAACAGGCCCTAAGTTACTAGTATGTACCACAATACAAATTAAAGTGGATTTGGGTCCTGCTCGTTTGGGTTTAGGCTTCTGATTTTCAGCTTAGTTTTTACTATTCTTAAATTTTATCTTTTTCTGAATTTTTTGAATTTTTTGAGCTTTTTTGCCGGTTCTTTTTTTCCCGTATTCGTTTGCATTATACGTGCTGGGCTAACCCTTTTTTCTATTTTTAATTTTTTTTAAATTTAATTATACCAAATAAATCACCATCAGCTACAGTGTAATTTCATCTAGCTATACTGAAAATTTAGTCATAAGCTACAAAAAATTAGCCCAACCAAGCATCACCTTGGAGAGATGGAAAAGGACATGTCATCACCATTTGCCAAGATTCCAGTACACTGGTTACGTGTATAGCCTGCATGCAGAGTGTACCTAATTGGTAGCAGTAGTAACTTGTAAGGAAGCTGCTGCTGAACGCTGTACCATGGAACTTGAAAGTGCTCTTTAACGATATAGAAAAATTTTAGTAAGTTTTATATTTTATTAAAGTTTTGTTGAGTTTCACATTTTATCAAAAGTTTCAAACAGATGCTTCAACCAAGTTTCAGGAGGTTTCACCAATATTTTGAAAAGAGTTTCAAGTATGTTTCATAGAGTTTTAGCATATTTCAGGGGTTTCAAGAACATTTCAGAGAGTTTCATAGAGTTTTCAGCATATTTCATGGAGTTTCAAGTGTGTTTCAGAGATTTCACATTCGAAAACTTGCGGTTTCATGAAGTTTCAAAAACATGAGTTTCGAGTTTTAAATTTGAATGTTGGTGTTTTAATGAGTTTCACATTCGAAACTTGAGGTTTCATGAAGTTTCAAAAACAACGACCTTCGAATATGAAACTCGGCATTTCAACGAGTTTCACATCTGAAACTTAAAGCTTTCATGAATATCAAAAACGAGCTTCAACTTTCGAAACTAAAACTCGATGTTTCAATGAGTTTAGCATTCGAGATTTAAGGTTTCATGAAGTTTCAAAAAATGAGATTCGAATTTCGGATCGGAAACTCAGTGTTTTAGTGTGCTTCACATCTGAAACTTGATGTTTCAAAATATGAAACTCGGTATTCCAATGAGTTTGAGGTCTGAAATTTGATGTTTCAATGCATCAAAAAGAGTTTTATACATAAGTTCCAAGAAATTTCAGTAATGTTTCACAAAATTTTTTAAAAATTCCAATGAGTATTAATAAAAAAACGGAATATGGGGTTACACCGCTCCTCGGCGGCATGGCATCATTTGCCTGTGGCGGCCGTGCTCGCCCCCATCGAGCCGCTGCCTCCTTATGGCCGCTTTTTGAGAGCTAGCCCGCTCACATGTAGCCTTGCCCGTATGGCTCACCTACAACAACTTGCGGAGCGTCGCCCCATCCTGCCGCCTGTCCCGCAACCTCCGTCTATGAATGGCCACTTACTGCACGCTGTCATGCTTGCCCACTGCATTTCGTGGCATGCCAACAAGTTGCCATGCTTACTTGCCACCACCTAGCTTGACATTCCTTCGAGAGAGAGAGAGAGAGAGAGAGAGAGAGAGAGAGAGAGCGCGCTCTAGCTAGCCAGCCATAGAGGAGATGTTGAGAGAGATGAGTGGATAAGGTCAAGATGAGGGGATAGGAGTGAATTAATCACATGGTAGAGTAGTTGAGAATCTTATGCTCGTATCATACGGTAGGAGTTATCCCATCAAAATAGAAAAAATGATGTACCATTGTTTAGTATTTCTAAACTTCTAATTGGGAAGCGACTATGCTACGATATGTCGTTGTACCCCATATCAACAGGATAGCTTCCAACCATAGGATGTATTTTAATCGGATGACTAGGACATACCTCAAGCAATTCACTCACATTCCTCGTTGAGCCCATCGAATCGGTAGTCGTCTTGCTCGTCGAGCCCGGATGACCTGTTCAGCTGCTCCGTGTGAGACCTCGTCAATTATAGCCATCCTCCACCTCACACGCAAAGCATGTAAGAGACCTCACAGTCACCTTTCATTTCATGCACAAAGCACACTGGAGACTTGTCATCATCTTCTGTCCTACTCGCGAAGCACACTAGAGACCTTTCGTCTCACTCATGGAGCACACAGGAGACCTCGTCGCCACCCTCCATCATCTGCACTGGAGCATGAGCTCGAGCTCATCGCTGACCTCCTCTGCACTTAGACTTCGCCACAAGGGTCTCGAGAATCTCATCACCGCTTCAAACATTGTTAGGCAACGCTGACCTAAAATTTTAACTTTCATATTTGAATAATGAAAAATCATTTATGAATCTCCAAGTTTTAGAATTGAAACTTTGTTAAACTTGAGTTTTAGAATTTGAAAAATGTTGGAACTTCATGTTTTAGATTTAAGCCCCCTATATCATCAGGAGCAGATAGCAAAGTTTCATGATGTTCCAAGGGAGCTTCACAAACACAACAAGTTTCATAGCAGTTTCAGGCTTGAAAGGTCGAATTATCAAGCAAGTTTCACAAAGGTTTGATAAATAGTTTTTGAAAGTTTCAGTAGGTTTCAAAACAAAAACTTACTAAAACCTAAAATTTCAACTTTCAAAATATGAAACTTTATTGAAAAGAGTTTTAGAAAAGTTTCACCAAGTTTGAATATCTTAAAAACCTCCAAGTTTCAAAGTATCAACAAAATCTAAAAAATTTGAGCAAATTTCAAGAAGGTTTCAATCAAGTTTCACAAAAAAAAATTAGACAAGTTCAATCACGTTTCAAAGAGGTTTCGGTCAAGTTTAACAAAAAAATAGAATTAAAAATATGTGAAACATGAGTTTCAAAATTTAAAAAACACTAGAACTTCATGTTTTATATTTGAAACCCTCTATATCATTGGTAGTACATAGCAAAGTTTCATGATGTTTCAAGAGAGTTTCATGGACATGACAAGTTTCATAGTAGTTTCAAGTTTGAAAGGTTGAAGTATCGAGCAAGTTTCACAAAGTCTCAAAAAGAGTTTTCGAAAGATTCAATGGGATTCAAAACTAAAATTTACTAAAACCTAAAGTTTCAACTTCCAAAATATGAAACTTGATTGAAAAGAGTTTTGGAAGAGTTTCACCAAGTTTGAATATCTCAAAAATCTCTAAGTTTCAGAGTATCAATAAAATCTGAAAATTTTGAGCGAGTTTCAAGAAGGATTCAGTCAAGTTTCAGAAAAGAAAATTAGATAGGTCCAATTGTGTTTCAAAGAAAAAATAGCAAAATTTTCAGAAGAAATGTACTATATACGTTGGTCTCAACATCTTCCATTGGGAGCAATCAGAGAGCCGCCAAGAATCTTGCTTACGGGGAGGATGCTAGTGGATGAGTGCGGGCTGCATGCTACTTCACTCGCCAGTAGCTATTCACGGTGCGCTTTGTAGCTCTCGCCACCTTGCGTGGGAAGATGTTAGGGAGCCATCTAGGAGCTTATCAACAACAAGAATGTCGACGGCGAGGATACCGGTAGGGCACGCTCTACCATGGCTGTGTGCCCCTGGTCCGCTATGGTAGTGCAGAGAGAGGGAGGGAGGGAGAGAAGATGAGTGGTTATGTGAAAGGGTCATGTGAATAGTGGTAATAGTCGTGTTGACGTGTGGTGCATAAAAAGACTATGCCTCTAGGACTTGTGCGAACGATTGGATCAGACAGTGAAAAGCTATCATGTTGTTGGGTGAAGGAACAGTATACTATTTTGTAGCATTTCTCTCTAATTTTGTAGCTCATATGGCAAAGGCTGTCGTTGAGTGCGATGTCTATCTGTATTCGAACCCTGAGTTTGGCGCACATGTTCATCAAAATAAAATAGGTATACATATGTGTGTGTGCTGAGTGAGATAGCATATGTCCTTGCTCTGGAGGCTCTATAGTCTTCCAATAGTTATTCGTAGACATATATAGTAAAGTCGCTGTTGTACCCTTTAAGAAAGTAGTAACTTCTAATTTGGCACTTGGATCGTCAAGGGGCACTTCGTTTAATCGTTTGGGTGGCCTTTCGAAGGAAATTTCATTTTTGTCTATCCTGGGTTTGTGCGACGTGGAAACTGGTAGTGTATGACATGATGCGCAATTGATTATGATCATGCATGGCGAAATGTTACAGAATCGAAGCAGCGTGGCACCTCAATAGTTAGGCTAGAGAGGTCAAGTTCGACTTACAAATACAACCGGGCTAGTTAGAACTTGTGCTTGCTTCGTAAGTTGAGTCTGTGGTCATCTGTTGGCTACGTAACTTCCGACCAGCCTTGGAAGGTACTGCTTGTTTTCTGTAGGACCTTGGAAGGTACTGCTAGACGGATCGGAATCCTTCCTGCTACTAGCACTTCCTTTTCTTTTCTTTTCTTTCTTTCTTTTCTCTCTTTCTTTTTTCTTCTGGAGAGGGGGCTACAAGCACTATGGTAGTGCAGAGAGAGAGGGAGGGAGAGAGAGAGAGAAAAGATGAGTGGTTATGTGAAATGGTTATGTGAATAGTGGTAATAGTCATGTTGACGTGTGGTGCATAAAGAGACCATGCCTCTAGGACTTGTGCGAACAATTGGATCAGACAGTGAAAAGCTATCATGTTATTGGGTGAAGGAACGGTATACCATTTTATAGTATTTCTCTCTAATTTTGTAGCTCATATGGCAAAGGTTGTCATTGAGTGCGATGTCTATCTGTGTTCGAACCCTGAGTTCGGCGCACATTCTCATCAAAATAAAATAGGTATACATATATGTATGTGCTGAGTGAGATAGCATATGTCCTTGCTCTGGAGGCCGTATAGTCTTCGATCAATAGTACGTAGACGTATATAGTAAAGTCGTTGTTATACCCTTTAAGAAAGTAGTAACTTCTAATTTGGCACTTGGATCGTCAAGGGGCACTTCGTTTAATCGTTTGGGTGGCCTTTCGAAGGAAATTTCATTTTTTTTTGTCTATCCTGGGTTTGTGCGACGTGGAAACTGGCAATGTATGACATGATGCGCAATTGATTATGATCACGCATGGCGAAATGTTACAGAATCGAAGCAGCGTGGCTCCTCGATTGTTAGGCTAGAGAGGTCAAGTTCGACTTACAAATACAACCGGGCTAGTTAGAACTTGTGGCTTGGAAAGTTGAGTCCGTGGTCATCTGTTGGTTACGTAACTTTCAACCAGTTTTGCACTCCGTTCATTTCAGTTTGAACTTTAAACTTCTGATTTATTTTTCACTATTCATAAATTTCTCTTTTTTTCTAGTTTTTTGCTTTTTTAACTTTTTTGTCAGTTCTTTTTTCCTGTAATTGTTTGCATTGTCCGTAATGAGCTAACCTATTTTTTCTATTTTTAAATTTTTTAAATTTAGATACGCCAAATACGCTACCATTAGCTATAGTGTAATTTTAGCTAGCTACAATATAATTTTAGTTATAAACTAGATTATTTTAATATAACCGAGTGGTAGCTTGGAAGGTACTGCTTGTTTTCTATAGGACCTTGGAAGGTACTGCTAGATGGATCGGAATCCCGCCTGCTACTAGCACTTTCTTTTCTTTTCTTACTTTCTTTCTTTTCTTTCCCTTTCTTTTTTCTTTTGGAGAGGGGGCTACAAGCACTAGAGAAGGTTCATGGCTTTGCCATCTGCTAGGCACTCCAGCTTCACCAGCCCAGCAACTATTTGGGCCTGTATCTTTTGGATATCCTTTGCCCATTTAGTTCCGATTGGCTACACAGTGCATCAACTTTGGGATCCATCCTTAAGATGATGTTACAAAGTGTAGTGACTTTTATCTTTTGCGTTTTAGCTAAAATAGTGCTGCAACGACTGCTAGCTTTTTTATGTATTCAATTAAAGGAAAAAAAAGAAAAAGTTAAAAACATTGTTATATCTCTACAGATAATACAAAGAAAAATGAAAAAAAACTGTTTTAAACAACTTTTGATTTGTATAAAATAGAAATCATCACTCTTTAAAACGGAAGCTAAAGCTAGCTAGAAAACATTTCAGTGGAAAACACTAGTGAAGTGTTAAATGGCCATTGGTCCCGATGCAGAGATGCAGCCTAGGAGGTCCCAAGTTTGGTTCCCAGAAGAAGCTAGCACAAACTACACAATGGCTAGAAGAAGAATTCTCCGGTTGCCATCAATCGCTTCTCCAACTCAAATATACAAACGAAAATTTGAAGACTTTTAAGGACGCCCCCATTTCTCTAACTCAAATATAACAAGGGAATTTTGCCAGTATGTCACTGCTGGAGCTATCCAAGTATTCGTTGCTGCCTATTTATTGTCTGACACACCACGAGATTCAACGGCCTTGTTCTAAATAGCTTTTGACTTCTAATTTTTAGCTTTTAGAAGTCAGAAGCCGTAATTTTTTTTTCTTTATATTGTTCTTAAAGAAGTAATGGTTTTTTATTTTTTTTCTATTTTTCTTTAATTTAATATTTTAGCTAAGTTAACGGCTGTTGTGAGGCTATTTCCGCCAAAAGCCAAAAGGCATCGTCCACGTAACGGGCGGCAAGGATCTTCTCTCTCCGGTCCACGCATGAAGGATTCAAGCGTCCCAACAAACACGATGTACCTAAAAACACAAACACGATGTAGTTTTACAGCGGTGCGTGACAGGGAGACGAAGGAGCTCCGTCGACGCATGGTTGGCGACTGACAGCAAGAGAAAAAAAAGCAAAAGGCACCGTTTCCTCGCACCTGATATTCGGATCACATCCGTACGTGTAGGTGTAGTAGATTACTACTAAGCTAGCGGCCGGCAAGAGTCCTCTCTCTCTCCGGTCCACGCACGAAGGATTCAAGCGTCCCAGCAAACACGATCTGGTTTTACAGCGGTGCATGACAGGCAGACGGAGGAGCTCTCCGTCGACGCATGGTTGGCGATCGATTGACAGCAGGCGCACGCACGCATGTGGTCGGCAAACAGCAAATCGTTCGTGGCCTCCGCAGCAGCAACGCAGCACTGGCTTCGCAACGCAGCGCACGTTGCCTCACATGGCCGCTGCTGCTGCTCGGTACGTACCACGCACGCGCACGCGCTCGCACTCGCGCGCACGCTCCAGCTGGTCCTAGCTGAACATCCAATCAACACATCTGCGTGTCCGTCGACGGGCCGGCTCGCTTAATTTCCATGCAACAACGCATCTGCCTGTCCGTCGATGGGCAGGCAGGCGAGCGGGAAGAAAAGTAAACGCCGCACGGGATAGATCGATGAGATTTTTTTTTTTATGGTCGGTGAACGACTTGTCCCCGGTTTACGGGTCATCGATCGGCCAACCGGTGGGCGGTTCGGCCGGTATGGTTATGGTGTAAATGCTGAAGTACAAATCGCGTCAGAATTTGGAGGGGTGCTCATGGGATTTCCGGGAGTTGATTCTAACTCGAAGGAGGTTTAACGGGTGGGATTAGGGAGGTTGCTGATGCTGACGCAAACCACAGGGATTAGGTTGGGCCTAGGCCGACAGTGCAACTGACCCGATTTGCGCCCACGGGCCCGTACTCGTACGCACGTGTCGTGCTCGGCGCTGTTGGCCTTCGCTGCAGCGGGGAGGACGGCCCATCCGAGTCCCAATCACCTAGGATCTCGCCGACCTCTGCACGTGGCTCTCCCAAGTCCCAATCGCTGCAAAAACTGGTCCTGTTCTTTTGGCGTCCACGTTTTTTTTTGTGTTTTGGATCTCCGAAAGTTAAAATAGATGTTAAATTAACTAGGATAATTTCTTTAGATCATTTCTTCAAATTTTTTAAATTTAAAATTATATATACCATCTATACTAATATCTTCATTATCTACTGGTGTGCTAACATAAAAGTCATCGGCCAGCGAAGAACATTAGCCGACCAAAAGAACAGGACCAGAGGCCTCGCTAGTCGCTTCGCTGTGCCTCTGTCTCTCTCGCTATGCTGCAACGCTGCTCCATTCATCTAGCTACCTCATTGGCTCAATCGTAACGTGCACTGAATTGATCACTAGCGATCGATTTACTACATGCAAATACAGGCCGGCAATAATATTTACATCTCGGTTCAAGCCCGCCGTCCGCGTACGTACGTACATGCACGGTTGAAATCTTACGTAAGTTTTCATGCGCGGGTGGGGGCAATGCGTGCGCATGTGGCCGACCGTTCGGGCCGGATCATACGGCCGGCTGCCGACTCAATTCTGTAGTACCTTTTACTCTACTCATCCAGTTGATCCCTGGACCGTTCCTCAAAGTAAAATTTTATATATATATATATATATATATATATATATATATATATATATATATATATATATATATATATATAAACAGGGACACCATAGTACTCAGGCTTTATGATTGAGATTTTCTATCTATGATTGATTCAACATGCTAAAACAATGATTTCCTTTTTAAATTCTTTTCAAATTAATAAATATTAACATGTTTGCCTGATATATTATATATCATTACACTTACACGTATCTAAAAGCAATTCAAAAACAGTGAGACTTGGTGTCCAGACACGCCATAATACCCTATTATCTCTCTCTCTCTCTCTCTCTCTATATATATATATATATATATATATATATATATATATATATATATATATATATATATATATATATATCTCACACACACGTGCGCGCACGCATGTAGAATAAAATACATATACCGTGTATGAATATATAATGTCGTCGAAGCGCCGGAATTAAGTTGGAGTGCATGTACATACATACTCCCAGAGAAACTAGACCGATTAACACGCTAGCTAGCTAGCTGCAGCCTCCAAGAGACGCCTTCAGATACGTGGTGCGGTAGCTTTTTTCTTTAAATCTAGCCTTTTGACATATGAATTTTTAATTTTAGCCCCTCTACAACTGTATAATTAGTGATAAATGACACATATTATCTACTGAACTATCACTACACAGCAGATTAGGCGCACCGCAATAGCCATCTTTAGCTCTGTAGGCGACTGTGTGCGGCCGATGATACGTTGTGTCTTCCGCGGTAAGTGTAAAGACTAATTTTTTTTTAAAAAAAATATTACAGTGCCATATATATGCTGATAGGTTTCCTCGAAGCGCTCTGCGGCTCTGCCTGCCTACATATAGTGATATAGAGGTACGCAAACACGCACACAGGGATCAGAAAAGAGGAGAGAACAATATCCTAGATTGAGCTAGACCAGTAGTCATATCATGGAGAGCCACCTCCTGCTCGCTCTCATCCTCGTAGGGTCTTGCACCCTCGCAGCCTACCTCTGCGTCGCTGCATGGCTGAGGGTGCAGCGCGTCGCCGAGATCTTCCGTCGGCAAGGCGTCGACGGCCCGCCACCGTCGTTCCTGTCGGGGAACCTCCCCGGGATGCGGGCCGGTGACCACCGGGCGCCCCCGCTGGAGGAGGGCTGCTTCGGCGACTACTGCAAGGACATCTTCCCCTACTTCGACAAGTGGAGGAAAGCCTACGGTATGTAACGCGCGCATTCTAGCTAGTTGCTGGACCTGTTCATCTGAGTTGGCGTTGTTTCTGTACTCATCATCAGTGCTCGACGATTATACGAAGAACAAACATAAGTATTCAAGAACATACACAAATGAAGCGATTCTTCTGTACTCATCATCAGTCGTCATTCATGTTAGTCAAACATAGTGCCACCGCTTGTTCTTGCCACCTCCATGTCAAAATATAAGTCATTGTAGGATCTATATTGGTCAAACTTTTTTAGATTTGATTATCTATATAAAAATTTACCAAAAATTGGTATCACATTAGATCCATCATGAAATATGCTTACATAATATATAATTATTTTTATTAAAAAACATATTTTTATATAAACTACTGATCAAAATGTTACCTTATAGAATTATATCAACGTCTTAAACGACATATATTTTTGACAGAGGTAGTACTCAATCAAACAATAGTTGTTGCAGCAAAAAGAACGCGCTGGACTTGTGAAAATTGAACTCAACATGTATCGCTCTAGGAGTGAAACAGGAACAAAATTTTAAGACAGGTCGACTAATTAAACTCGGATCCTGCACCATGAAGCCGTCGAGTAGTTCACTAATCGTATGTATACGGTCCAATTTAATTAAACCCAAGCACTAGCTAGTAGTCACAGATGTTGGTACCATGCATGGTACATTTGTATACTTGGAGCTGCTGTCCTACTGTACATGCATACGTGTGCCTATTTAATTTTGGGGTTGATTAACGATATGTGACCTACAATTATCATTGACTTAGTCCTACTTATTTTTCTTAACCTAGCTGTCAACCACCGTTCCTTCACAAAGATTAGTAATTGAGTGTATTAATTAAGTAGGAATCTGATGAGCGTAAAAGGCTACACTACTATACTAATTAAGCTACTACGTTTTGAGTACTTCACCTTCTAATTCATCTCTTATTATAGGAGTGAGTAGTCGAACGAACATCCATGTTCCAGTGATCAGACAAACAACGTTAAGTTTCTCTTTTACCGTCGATGAAAAGCTAGTACGCTTTACAAACCAAAGGAGTTCCTCATTAATTAATTCCCATACGTACAATTATTTCAAGAAAAATCCCCGTACGTACACGTACGTACCGGTCGGTTCATGATGCGATGCAATGCAATTGGAAGAGCTTGGACAATAACTCCAATCAATCCAGTACGGTCCCGGGCTCCCAGCCCGGCCACTTTCAATCATACTATGCTTATGTAGGCAACGAAGATAGTGCTCGAAGCATTCTACATGTTGGTTGAAAAAGCATTAGAACGGTCGAAAATACATCATAGAGATTATTAGCTTTTTTCTAAGTAATTAAATTTAAAAAAAATTAAAAAATTATATCATCATGAACAATGCAAAGAAATAAGAGAGAAAAAAAGAAAAAACCCAAAAAAACTAAAAGAAACAAAAAAAGACGAAAATAAGAGCCTGGCGTGTTCTAAAAGCCAGAAACAGAAGTCATTTCGAGCAGGCCTAAATTAACAGGATTGCATATGCAGCCACTCTGCTGTTAAGAAATCATTAAAGTCTATCGGCTACACTACTAACCTAGTTAGGACTTGGTACATTTTTTTGGCCCCTTGGGAGTAGTTTTTTTTTTTGCGAAAATGGCCCCCTTGCACGGCTGGAACTGTGCAAGGCACCTGGCGAGGCCAGCGAGCGCGCCAGGTGCCTGGTGCTATTGGGAGGTGTGTTAGGCTGAGTGTAGCTCCATATTTTCCTGATAATTTCAACTTTACATTGCATTGTGTCTCGTCTCATCGCGTCCTGCAGTGACGTGACCGAATGAGTCAACTTTTCGCAGCGACGGGCCCTCGCCTCGTGGACGCAAAAAACATCAACCGAATTGCACTTCACCCGCGTACGCCACGCTGGCTCACCAAATAAGTACTACCCCTTCCACCGTGGGTTATCCTACACGAGAGTACAACACTATCCTCCCTCACATGGACAACCAATGGGATGAGATCCACAACCTCGCAAGAGCTACTGCAGCATAGGACGAAGAAAGCGGCGTGCTAGGAGGGTACCTCCTCGCAACGACGCCCCCCAGCAGCAACCCCTACCTGAACATTCCGATGAAGCATTCCTCGCAAGACCCCCTGAGGGGGACACGCCGCCCCTCTGCTGGTGCAGGAACAGATACAAGTTTTTCAAGTTCAAAGAGCGCCTAAACCTAGGCATGCATTACTAGGGATGTGGTAACTATGCCTAGGACTATCCCGACCGTCGTTGGGACACGAGCAGCTACCGGTAGCCCGTAAGGACCGCATGTAGTACATTTCCCCTCTATTTATGTACGAAAGTTCGCACTGACAACTTCTCCCAGCTACCCGAAGTCCCCGGATCCACTGTGTGGCTATCAGAAGTGGATCGACCAAGAGATTCACCCATACAACCAGTGGCATCTTGATTGCAAGGAGTAGGATGCAAACAGGGACCTCGAGAGGATGGAGGAGCAGCATCATAATGAGGAGTGTGACAATCGTATCTGGCGCGAGACGCAAGCCCACCTCAAGGCGTGCAAGCACACAGAGTGCCAGACTCACAAGAAAGAGCACAACAGAAAGTGCGCTAACATGGCCCAGGCCAAGGCGGCCGGGGACGAGTACAATGCAGAGCTAGCAAAGAATGGCAAAAGGCCCCAGTCCACACAGTAAGCCGACTCATCACGTATTATTCCCCAATGCTGGCTGCCGTGTTTTTCCAACCTCCTAAAGGCATGTACCCTTCCATGGTCCAGATCCTTGTCGCGCAGTGCACCGTTGTACTCGTGACGATGACAACCCAATTTATTGAACCATCATGCCATGTAATCTCCTCCTCCTGTGGATTTCAATGCATGTATGCTTCCATTGATTTGTTGGGCAACTAAAAAAATTAACCTAACTCTATTGCATACGAACACGTGAACCAATACAATAGTCACAACATTACACCTTGCAAATGACAACTAACAGAAAAAAGAAAACAACACACAACATAATGTTTCGGACCTAGCCAATGCATGAGACCTGAATTAAGCAAGTTTGATAGTGTCCACTTCATCATGCTCGGTGTTTTCGAGCCGCTCAGTAGGTGGTTGTGTTGATGTCTCGGCCACATAGGTGTGGATAGCCATCACATGATGGTGGCTGCTGAGTACCATCGGCGGCTTCCAAGCATGGCCTCGTACGGACGGTCGAAAGAGGCGACGATACTCCTCCGCAGTGAAATTGGGACAATGTTGCATAGTCATCTGCAAGTTTGTTGATAAGAGAGCATTAGTAAGTGACTCAATGTGTAAGATTGCAATGCCACCCTCGTTGCTTGCTTCATCCTCGCTCGATTGTGAGTTCAAATCATCCTCATCTTTGGTATTTATCCCCTCAGACATGCCGTGAATTATCTCATGGCAGTCAATGCGAGCAAGAATACATAATTGAGGACATATGCACATATTCATCCTAGACTTTTGGTTGAGTTCAATCTATAATTTGGATCTGAGGAATGCAATATAATATAGGAATATGATGTCGAATACATACCTCTTATGATTTTTTTTGCTTTTTCATCCAAATGAGATTAAGCAATATCATAATCAATAAGAGTTAGTCTCACATTTGTATTTATCATTAATTATATCCAAATGAGACTTAGGCAATATCATAATTAATAAACAAGTTAGTCTCACTATTGCATTTGTCACTATTATCAAAACCAACTTAATTGAGCTTGAACTTACAGGCGGCCGGCACGTAAGTGATGCCGCAAGGCGCCCATGCAAATCACCAAAACAGCATGACACCTATGCGGTGGACACTTTAGCAGCACTGTAGCACTGCACGGCTACCATGCAATGGCACTATAGCAGAACTGTAGCAATTTTCAGAAAAATCTATTTAAGTGTGTTTTGTAGGAGTAGTTTTAAAATATAGCAAATGAGCTCCAAAAATTATATTTCTTGTGGAGCCTTCTGGTACAGTGTATTTGCTTATGTAATATTTCTATAATTTTATCCATTCTAAACTTTTTGCGAAAATTTATTTAGGTATACTATTTTCAGGAATTTTTTAATATATAAAATGAGGTCTAAACATTATGAATTTGTTTCATGCTCCTTACATAGTGGACTTGATTGTGTAATTTTTCTAGAATTCAGTGGCTCCTACTCTAGTTTATTCGTCACCGTTCTTTAGAAGGTGACTATTTATAATTTTTGGAGTTCATTTACTATATTTAAAAGTTTCTATAAAAAGTAAATTCAAATAATTTTTTCTGAAAATTGCTACAGTGCAGTGCCACCGCATAATAGCCATGCAGTGCTACAGTATTACAATGTCCATCACACATTGTCGTGCATTTTGGCTAATTCACTCGACCACCGTGCGGTATCACTTACGTGTCGATCATTTATTACTCCCGCACGATAATTGTACGATGGAGATGTTATTTTTTAAATTCCGTATGATAAGTGACATTTTTACGAGTCACACTTCAAATACGTACTGTCGTTTCAACCGAAGATTTAGCAAAAGGACGAGCCTTTGTACGTACGTACGGTGTATTAATTCCGCTCATCTCTAGCGTTTTCAGACGATTGGTGTAAAAACAAATCTTTCCTTGGGTCTGGGTCTCCCTGACGAATATTCCAGCTCCACCTGCATGATCTGCACGGAGAGGCTGCGCCGCCGCCTCCTCGTGGTGGGTCAATTCTGAACCAATGCCTGATCATGCTTCAGAGTAATTCCTTGTGGATCGTGTTCACCGTGATATCCTAACAAAGCCATCACTTTTCCCATTCCCATCAAGCTGCTCAGAGTCAGATCTCCTACGCCATGAACGACAGCGACGACATACGGAAAACGACAGTAAAACACTTCTGGAGACTGGAGATGTTAGTAATCCCTTTTCCATGTGTTTCCTCTCTATTTACCATGATGATAGATGGGTCTTGTTGATCACACACCAGCATGTGTTTCTCGGTAGTGCGGACTTGGAGTCCAGTTGCTTGTCGATGGTGACTCCAAATTAGGGCCTGTTTGGGAGAGCTTCATCAGTTTCAGATCCACAAAAAACAACTTCACTCTACAAAATTTTACCCAAACGCTCCAGCTCCGTGAAATTTGGATCCACCAAAATCCTGGATCTAAGGGCCAGATCCATGGATTTCATGGAGCTCCTCAAGGGGTGCTCCACCGTGGAGTTGGGTGGTAATTACCCACCAATGCCACTAGTTACACACCCCATCCCACCAAAAGTGACCATTCCCACCAAAACCTCAATTTCGTGGATCTGGAGCTGCTGTACAACCCAAACACTCCATGGTGGGATCCCAGATCCACGGTGGAGCTGCTCTATGGTGGAGTTGCTGCTTCAGATCCACGTTTTCAGTGGTGGAGCTCTCTCAAACAGGTCCTTAGATCACAAGATCAAGCAGGGCTTGAAAACCCTTTTCTTTCTTTTTTTTCTTTCTTTCTTTTTATAAAAACTAGTAAAGTATTCGTACGTTCCAACAGAGTACCAAAAGAAAGTGTAATACATATCATCAAACGTGATCTTAAAAACGGGCTATTGGCGTTAATATCTTACATAGCCGAGTGTCCGTACGTTGCAACAAAAAAAATCAAACTTCAAGCCACCGTGCACTCATCCGGTGAAGCAAACAAATTTTTTTTGTATTCTTGAATTTATGCAAACCACCCCTGCATGTTTTGGAACATCAAAATCTAACTGAGTCCTACGTAGTTACCAAAATAACCCCTACAAAAACCATTGGCATTTATCTTAAAACAAGCAATTATATCATTAATATAGCCTGGCAACATGTAGCCATAACATCCTTCCTTCTAGGTTCTTAAGCCTGGAATATGTCAAGCATTACGTCTAGCAAATGATAACATTTGAGAAACCCAATGCTTGAATATTTAATCACGCGAAGACATAAAATCTGCAAAGGAAAACATGATTCATGCTAAGAAATTTCCTAATTTAAGTGGCCCAAAATAGCAACAAAAAACATGCCGTCTGGGATAAAATACATGCGTGCATAGGCATACATCTGGGTGCAGTAGACAAAGACATGAAACGAAGAATTCCTATTTTGACTTACGATCAAAATGGGCATGGGGATAAAAACCAAAAAAAAATATCAGTATCCTTTTTGTGCATGAGGTTGTGAATCTATGCTCCATAGTTTGCACACGAGATGATCACGTACCTCCTTCATGCTTCTTGATACGAGAGTTATCAATGCTCAACTGTACTGTCAGAGCAAACCAAAACGTTGATGGCCATAGAAGAAACTCGGGCAAGTACCCAAGCAAATAACTATTATGTTCTTGGGACCTTCTATTGCCTCTCTTCGTCAATCACTTATAATAGCCGATCAATAGGGAATAATTATTGAAATATTTTCACTACATGGCAAACTAATGCGAAACTTGAAATAATAGGAAATCAACTCGTATCATGGAAAACCAATAATGAACTAATTGGAAGAAAAGCCTAAATGTTTCTAAAAGAATATATAATTGATAAGAATTATCATCATTACTATCCCATTTACACCTCCTTTACCATAATCTTGATTGTATGCAGCTATTTATTTATATGTTACATGACAAAGGACCTACTTTTTTTTGCCAAACATTCAAAGACCGCTACACTTTAACCTGGCATAGCTCAAGCTCAATATCACAAATCTTACACAACTGGAACAACTATTTATCGGTTTATATATTAAAACATCTGGAGCCTAATTCCACTTAAGACAAAAAGATAGTTTAAAATACAATAATTTATTTGGAAACGACATATATAACAATCAGCTCATATATCCTATTGCTAACCAGGAAAAAATCCTAAGAAAACATTCAATTGATTGCAACTAGAAACTAACACAATCACCTAGAAACAATGAAGAAGATTGAAAGTTTAATATATGCAAACTTGAACTATGACACAATTGTAGATGTGCAAATGGGAACTTTTGCAAGAAATGCTCCTGCAAAGTTAACGAGAGGTGATGTAGAACTGTCGTTGTCATGTTCTCTATGACAAGAAGTTGGCACCGCATATATAAGGGACTGGCATTCCCCGTCAAGCTACCACAGTGTACGTGTATCGTCGGCGAAGCCTATAGCTGGACGGTGCCACCATAACTAGTCCGAGCCATGGCATCCGGATCGAATAAGATTTGGATGCTAATGTTGTAGCCTCTTAGAGATAGTGTATCTACCATCATCCATCATGGAGCTCTATCAGCCTCTGTCGTCCACTAGCCATGGTTGCAGTCGCCATGCTCTGCCACGTTGTCTTTTCACTGTCTTGCGTTCAAATCTGGGCTGCACGACCAAGACAACGATCATGGATCTGGTATAAGCGTGGCAGCCATCTGTTGCCATATCTCGAAGGACACGCGTGTGAAGGCAGATGCGACCATGGCTACCAACTGCAGGGGAGCTGAAGGGGGTGGAGGCAGCGGTGGAAGGTAAGAGGAGGGGGATGGTGAATACGTTGGAATTTGTACCTTTGCATTGTACGTGATGATATAGCATTTTTTAATTTTTTTCCTTATTTTTCTCGAAAAAATTAACAGCCGTTACAGTGTAATTTTAGCCAACAACCACAAACAAAAGTTTAAGCTGAAAGCTAGTTAGAGCACCACCTAAAATAGTTTGACTAATAACTACCTGAGCAATCCATAGCAAGATTAGGGGTACGAGAATAGGTACGACAATAAGATAGGAAACAAATATGTTTCGCAATAGTTTTGTTTATCAATATTCAACATAAGGATCCATGTCTTTGGACTCCACACGCACCAATATCTAACCAGAAAAAACATGTAGTACATCACTGACAATGTAAACGAATATGGAAAAAAGGTAAAAAAACCCAAAAAAAGCTAGAAAAATACAAAATCGAGGAATAATAAACCAGAAGCCCGAATCTCAAAGCAAAACAAACGGATGTCCTTTGTTCAGTCTGTCGTACCATCCTTCCAGCCAAGGAACCACATGAAACTGTGAAAGTGCATCAACAATTTGTACTACTAAGATTCTTTTTTTTGTTTTTTAAATAAATATTAATTATTAGACTAATAAATCGTAACAAAAACCAAATTAGTAGAAGTCTAAAAGAACAAGAAGTGCATTTGCACTCGACAATAAGAGCACGAGGAAAACCCGAGTTGAAGAGACTAGGGTGAGTTGAGCTCATCCTACGAGAGGACTCGAACGTTCCTAAAGCCTGCGTGGATGATCGGCCGGCCGCCCGCCAGGCAGCGCCGTGCGCCCGGGCCGTCCCTAACGAAATGAGCGCGCGCCGTCGCACGTCAGGCCCGCAAGATTGACTTGCTGAAATGCAGAAATGATTTCTTCTGGGCACAAAACGGCCGAAACCCGATTGGGTTGCACAGTGCGTTCTGACGTTTGATCCGCGCGCCGGCGCCGCGCATGCAGGGGGGACGTACCTGTACTGGCTGCGGCACCGGCCGGCGCTGTACGTGACCGACCCCGGCCTGATCCGGGAGATGGCGCGGTGCGTGTCGCTGGATCTCGGCAAGCCCGCGTACCAGCAGAAGGGCCAGGAGCCGCTCTTCGGCCGCGGCGTCCTCAAGTCCAACGGCACCAGCTGGGCTCACCAGCGCAGGGTCATCGCGCCCCAGTTCTACATGGAGAAGGTCAAGGTACTACGTTACACGGCCGATGCTTGCTTCGTGGTTCTTGCACGTAGAATATGCAATGGTCTCACTGCGGAAGCTGGGATTTCAGGGGATGGTGGACTTGATGGTGGGCTCGACCGGGCCCCTGCTGAGCTCGTGGGAGAGCGCGATCAACAGGCGCGGCGGCGTCGTGGCGATCGACATCGACGACGACGTCCGGAGCTTCTCCTTTGATGTGATATCCAAGGCGTGCTTCGGGAGCGACTACTCCAGGGGCAAGGAGATCTTCCTCAAACTCAGGGCGCTCTCAGGGCTAATGTCAGAGCCTAGCAATGTCTTCTCGGTCCCGTCCTTGAGGTAGGAAACGAAACTCCGGTCTGCTTACGTCTGTGTGGAAGGAAATGAGCTGCATTGATTGACTTCCTGCGTTTTGTTAGGTTTCTAATCACAGAATTATATTGTGTGTGCGAGCATAGGTATTTACCGACGGAGCAAAACAGGAAGATATGGAAGCTGACGCACGACATCCGCTCGCTGATCCTGCAATTGGTCAGGGAGCGCAGGGCGTCAAGGAGGTCGGCCGGCGACGACGCCAAGCCGGAGATGGACTTCCTGGGCTCCATTATCGGGGGCGGCGATGACATTGGCAAGAGCTGCTTGTACTCGGACGACTTCATCGTGGACAACTGCAAGAACATCTACTTCGCCGGGCACGAGACGAGCGCGGTCACCGCCACCTGGTGCCTCATGCTTCTCGCTGCGCACCCGGAGTGGCAAGACCGCGCACGCGCCGAGGTCCTCGAGGTCTGCGCCGGCGCCGCGCCGGACTTCGAGATGATCAGGAAGATGAAAACAGTACGTGCTGACATTTGCATCCTGCAAATGCATCGTGTCAACTGTTTATGATCGACTTGATACTAATATTTGGTTGTGTTTTTTATCAGTTGAGCATGGTGGTCCAGGAGACGCTGCGGCTGTTCCCGCCGTCGTCGTTCGTGGTGCGGGAGGCGTTCCGCGACATGCGGCTGGGACGGCTGTACGCGCCCAAGGGAACGCACCTCTTCGTGCCCATCTCCGCCATGCACCACGACGAGGCCGTCTGGGGCCCGGGCGCCGGACGGTTCGACCCGGGCCGGTTCCGGCACGGCGTGTCGGCGGCCTGCAGGCACCCGCAGGCGTTCATGCCGTTCGGCCTCGGCGCACGCACCTGCCTCGGACAGAACCTCGCGCTCGTCGAGGTGAAGGCGCTCGTCGCCGTGATCCTCGCGCGGTTCGAGTTCGCGCTCTCGCCGGAGTACCGGCACTCCCCGGCATTCCGGCTGATCATTGAGCCCGAGTTCGGGGTGCGCCTTCTCATGCGCCGTGCTGGTCAAATAAGCAAATCAGAGGGGTAGTAGTTATTGGACGATTGAACTGGGACATATAGCATCTTGCATATAGCTCCATCGCATGGGAAAAAAATTCTTCAGAAAGTATCGGCCGGTAGATCAAAATCCTGACACATTCCATATACGAATGTACAGAAATGAACATTGTAATTTGCCACTCACTCTCTCTACGCGTAATTAATTGATGACTCTGCAGTTCGTCAAAGCTTCCTCAAGAGTTAGTTGTCATGGGCCGAACATAATTATTCATGTCATCGCTAATTAACGCCGCGGCAGCGCAACTGCCGGCCGCCGGCGACGACGCCAGCAGAGGCTCTATTGCTCCGGCGGTGGCAGCGCCTCCACAACCCACCCTCTGCAGCCGCCTTCGCCGTCGCCATCGTCGGACTAGGATCTCGGGTACGGAATACGGATCCGCACCGTGATCCACCGTACGGTTGACGGGAGACGTTGGATGGTCATGGTACGCCCTAGATTAAGGACAGGCAGGCGTGGGGCAGGTAACTTTCTGGGAAAACCCTTATATTACCTTATATTAGTTTTTAAATTAGCTCCAATTTGGATCGCGGATAAGCATCGCGATCACGTGCGGATTACAGGGCCAGACACAGTACGGCCTAGATTAAGGAGCGGAAGAGGCGTGGCACTAGTAATTTTCTATGAAGACCCTTACATTACCTTGTATTTCCCTCAAGAATACCCGTATGGTGGTACCCGAGTACCCGACTCCAGCTCGAGACTCCAACCCTAACCCCCCCCCCCCCTCCCCTACGGAGCTAGCTCAGGCGAGATGCTCATCGACTTTTCGGCCTGACCCAACCTCTCGTCGGCGGCGAGTCGAGGAGTGCGGAATGGAGGGGAGGCGGATCTCCGCAAAGCCTCGGCCATCCTGTGTGCGGAGGGTGGTCGCGAGGAAGCGGCCGAGGCCGGAGGCGTCGGCGAACAGCGCGCGGAAGCTGCAGCGGCGGGAGATTGCCGCATTTCCCGGCCGCGCCTTTGCCGCGAGCACCACTCGGGAGCGATTCCGCAACATCCAGCTCCAGGTCCACCAAGCGCCCCTCTCCCCAGCGTTGCGTTGTGGGTGTCATTGGTGACGTAGAGGCGGCCACGATGCGCGTGCTTGGCATTGGTTAGTGGGTTAGGGTTTAGCGAGGGGAGAATTGTTCAGAAATCTTTTATTTATATATTAATTGTGGGAAGAGTTGGAGCCTGAGAGCTTAGGTTGGTAGGTACCGTGAGGGGCGATGTGAGGGCTATCCGGCTATGTGAGGAGGAATCGTGGCCTTACTTCAAAAAATCTGAGGACAAATTAAGATTTGGCAATGATGACTTGTTTGTAGAGATTTTTTACTCCTTTATTAACTTTGCTTTGGTAAAGCTGCTGGGTGTTGGGAGTGCATTGGTTAGTAGCAATGCATTAGCAGTAGTGTATTGGGCGATGGTAAAGGGGAAATGATGTGTTCTTAGTGTTGAATTCCTAGGTTTTGTTGCTTTCTATGGTCATCCCTATGATAATTTGTTTCATTAGAGGAATCATGTGCTACAAAATCTCTGGAGCATAACTTTAGTGGGATGAATGGCTAAGCTGCCCTTGGTGTAGTGGGAGATGAGACCTCCCTTTCAAATTTCAATTTCCCAGCCTTGGAAAAGGTTGACATGAACTGTTAATGTCAACGAATATATTTCGTATAAGCTTGTAAGTTGCATTTGAGCAATTGACTCAAGTAGTCAATTCATTCGCTGTAGAAATATGGCGTTAGCGAGTTAATTTTGCTATCATTAGCACTTAATTCTCAAACCTTGTTGAGTTGCTTGGTGGTGCGAATAGCATTCCTGATTAACAAAGCCCTCCCTCTTCATAGTTGCCCTTCTCCCTTTGTTTCCCATGCAATTGTTTTTCCTTTTTCTTTTAGTAACATATCCCACTCTCATTGGGATTTTTAATAACGCATTTGTTTTTTTCTTACTTTTAGGAAGAATTTGATACTCATGATCCTAAGGAGAATGGTTCACTACTACCTTACTTGAGGAAACGGTCGAAATTATCGAGATAGTTGGAGCCTGTGATATTATCTTTGTGTTATCACAGTCGGGAATCTGTGCTGCGTTCAGTAGAGGTACAGCTGTCTTGGTAATGGCTGGTCCTGTTTAAAATAACCATTCTGATATTCTCTTTTTTTCCAGTAACAAACCAGAGAATTTGCTTTCTGAATGGATGTTCAGATGAAGTCATTCGCAGTTTGTTTTATAACAAGAACAACAACTCACTAATAACCGTATCAGTTTATGGTTTTGAAAATTTCAGTGATTTAAGATGCAGAACAACCCGAATTGAGCGAGCTTGACTAGCTATATTCCTGTTACAGTAATAGGTTCTAGTTTTGTCGTATTGCTAATTGCTTACATAATATTTTACTCTTTTAAGGTATATACGGCGTGCAAAGCTAGATGCTGGTTTCCCTCTTTTTGAGAGAGAATCCTTGACGTGGCCAGGTTTCGTGGAATTTGATGATGTAAATGGAAAGGTGCTGACTTACTCTGCCCAAGACAGGTACGGGAACTCCATACTTTTTTAAAGTGCAAGACAGTTTACTTAATCCAAATGATGACATTATTTTCTCATTTCAAACAGTACTTGAAAAACTGCACACTGTTGTATACCATATCTGATAAAAATGTTCAAGAAATAAAGATTAGGTGAGGAAATCTCTCTTGCTTGTCTTGATTTGTTTTTCCTAAACTACATTGTACCACAATCCCAGTTTTTGTTCTCTGCATTAGTTTGCTGTTCTCTGGCAAGTGGCAATACTGGCAAAATGTTGTTTGTTCTATATCTTTTTCTTTTGTAACTAGAAGTACAAGCTACACGGTAGGATGTTCTGTTATCCTCTTTTGTAAGAGATACTTATGTTTGCTTTGATGATTTAAATGTGCTTGAATCAATTATTAAATTTGAATGTTTTGCATTAAACAAGCTACAGAAGGTGATACTATATTCACTAGATATTGTTGGCACATGTTGGAAGTGCCATTGTTGTTCCCTATCCATAGGTGAAGATTGAAGAATAGTATGTCTGGTTGCACTTTGCTCTTGTGTTACTTCATAGATCTCTTTCAACATACAGTCTCTTTGCACATTATATTTATTTGATGGAGAAGCTAATGGTGAGCAGTTGGGAAGATGGAATTGTTTTTGCCAAAAGGCACTTTGGAATTGCTTCCCTGCTCTCCCAAGAAGCAAATAGCACAATTTTTAAAGTAAACCCGTGGACCTGATTTGCAACCATCCACAACTCTATCGACTACTGCTTTAATATTTGTGTGATTTAGTTTTGGGGAGAGCATAGAAATACCATTGCCAAGTGTGTTAGTATGAATTTATTCTTGGTCACTTCCCGAGATTAGTTGATTGCTTTTCTGTCAAGGGAAATATGGTTGGATTGATTGAAATATCTTTCTTGTGCACAATTTCCATTCATGAGTTTCATACTCTGGCTTGCAAATTCATATCTTATTGCTTATTGTTGCCTTCTGTCAGCCCTGGTATAATGTTATTGATCTACTCAAGAAAAAAGGGTTTTATTCCTCTTGAGATTCTTTCTATTGAAGATGGTAAGTGCTTGAAGTCATTCAACCATCTTCTTCATCGCAATAAGAAGGTTGATTTCATCGAGTAATTCAATGAAAAAATTCTGGTCAAGCAGGAAGGGGAGAACCTTCAAATTCTTGATGTAAGAATTTTACCTATATTACAGATGACAGCAAATAAAGCAAAAACAATATTCCGTTTCTTGTTTGTAGTTAACTTCTGTGCACAACTGCAGGTTAGAAACTTCAATTTGATAGAAGTGCGCAGGAGTGAGTTTGTGACTCCATCTGCCTTTATTTTTCTATATGAGATGCGGTTGTTCCTGACCTTTCGTAGTCGATCAGTATCAGTTTGGAATTTTCGTGGCGAATTGGTAACATCTTTTGAGGATCATCTGTTGTGGCACCCTGATTGCAATACCAACAGTATTTACATTACTAGCAACCAAGATCTCATTATTTCTTACTGCAAGGCTGATCCGAATGACTCATCTTCAGAGGACAATGATATCATTTGAACTTTCTGACGCTTCGACTTGTATCACTGATGTGTTTACTTCGTAATGGACTGCCAACTCTACTGCTTGTTGCTTTTGACTGGTTATTGGTTGTTGCAGTTTCCTGTCATTATATTTCCATATTATTCATAGCTGCTCCTTGTCATGTTAGATGTAGTTTGCAGCAGTCTCAGTCTGCTCTTTGATTGGATGCACTGCTCTCAAGCTTTTAGTTTCAGCTCAATTTGATGACTGATGCATGGAATTTGCAGTATGTTATGATCAAATGTGCGCCATTAAAGTTTTTGTGTGTTTTGTACAGACACATCAGAATAGCAGTGCTTTATTGTTTATTCCAAGTACCTTATGAATTATGATCACTGAAAAATTATTTTGGTGATGTATTTCTGCTGACTAAGTGGTGATGTATTTTTGCTGACTAAGTCAATTAAACAAATATGCATCAGAAAGTATGTCAAGTTAGAGATGTGCTTATTAATGTTCTTGTTTCGAATTCATTTTTTCTTTTGTATCTTAAATCTCCTTTAAAACTTGCTGATGCATTTAAATGATGATGATGCCACTATTTGTCCCTACATAATTTAATTTGCATTTTGATTCTTATGCAGCTTGTTCTATAAATATCAGCGAGATATTAACCGGAAAATGCTTGGCCAAAATAAAGGCAGGGAACCTCTGCAAACAAAAGAAGGCATCAAAGTTCCAAACTACACCTTCAGAAGCCCTGGGGGACATCACAGCTCTATACTATGATGAAGAGTGTGATGAGATCTACACCGGCAATCCACAAGGCCTTGTCCATGTGTGGTCAAATTAACGGTTGCTCAGGCAGACTCAGGCTACATTGGAGCACCAACAAATCCTTGTTAACATCTGGCACCAGTCAGTCGCCAAACTGACCTAGTGTGGCATCCTTCATCGAGGCCTTCATCGTGAAAACGCTATTTATTCGTGTATAGCTCACCATCCATCACCAATCTCTCATCTGCTGCTGAGTTGACATTAGTAATGTATTTTAGGATGGGTGTAGCTTCTAAAGATGTTTATCATAGGGTTCATCTAAGAAGAAGAGTTTGAAGTGTATTAGTGTAACATGCTGCCCCGCAAGCTATTTATCTGATTCTGATCCGAGATATCGTTTTGCTCTGTGCCTGTATTTCCATTTGGAGCGACGGTGTGTCTTGGTGCATGTCATTTCTGTTTGTGGAAAACAATGTGCAAAATTTGTAACTTGGTTGGGTATCGTCTTTCACCTTCCCCAACGTACTTGTCATTTTTTTGAGATGAAACAAGGTAATTTGCGTTGGGGGTGGGATGAACACGTTCGCTCACTTCTGTTGGGGCGAGGGGCGCACCACCATACAATTACCCAGTAAAGATGCATCACAATGATGCAAGTTGATGAGAATTAATATATCTACTGTTTAAATATGGGAAGGATACACTAGCGCGATTAAAATTTTCTATTGCGTAAACTAGGAAGTGTTGTATGTGAGAGGGGCATTTTGGGAATTTCCCAATTGGATCAAGGCACCGGTTGGATTCTAGGGCGGGGCCCACCCATCGGTCACTGGCGCTATGAGATAAGGGGAGAGGAGACTCTGTCTCCTCCCCGATGCGCGCTATGTGTGGCGGCCGTTCGCCTCCCTCTTTGGATCTGGCGATTTTGGCGGCGAATGGAGGAAGTGGCGAGGAAGAAGCGGCGGTGGAGGTGCGGGCAGGCCCGGGTTCTCCGGAGCCGGCCGCTCGTGCCACCTCGCGGCTCACCTCGTCTCCTCTTCATATGCCGGCTCGGCTACACGGTTGGAGATAGATCTTCTTGACTCCCGTTCGATCTTTGCTCCCTTGAGTTCTTCCTCCTCTCCTCTGCGGGCTGCGCTGAAGTTGGTGGCTTCGACCATCTTCGATTGAGGCTGGTTCTTTGATTCCCTGTGTGAAACCCTAATTTGGGTGTGGGGATTCAGTGAGCTTGCGGTTTTGCCCAAGAAGAGAAGAGGCGGCGCTGGTTCCTATTGTGATTGAGTACTCTTGGCCGGAGCACTTTGTGGTCTTGTGCGGCATATCTCTGTACCTCGACTTCACCTCTGGTTTTTCGGCTGAGAAGTGAAGAGCGGCATTGTATCTCCGTGAATCATCTACCCGCGCGTGATAGTGGGCTGATAGATTTTCTGGGTGAGCGATTCATCGTGCCTTGCCGCGCTGATTGGTTTTCTCCTGTATTTTGTCGGCTCCTGGACAGTTTTGAGTACTGTCCGTGTTGTGAGTATATTTACCCGTTTACACATTTACAGCAGTACTTCTTGATCTATTATTTTGCTCAAGGATTGGAGGATTGCTGTGAATAATTGTGGGCTTCTTGTATTTGTTCTGTGATGAACTTGTAAGTCTGAAATTGATCTGGACTGGATTAGGACCTTGAGCTCTAGGGTTTAGTTTTCTACTGTCCACCTGGATGCTGCTTTCGTCTGGCTAGATTTGTTCACATTCCAGTATATGCTTGCTGTGCAGTAGCTATTTTGTATTAAGGAGAGTACCTTCCTGTCATTACTTTCGGTTCTCTTATATATATATATTGCATGGTATCAGGCTGTTAGATGCTTTATAATCATTCTGGAACTGCCTGTTAATTGTTGATTACTGTTTTGACTGTGAACAATTTTATACCGAAAGTATTGCACTGCTGTTATCTATGTTTGATCGGCTGTGACAGTAGAAAACTTGATTGTGAGCTCAAATCCTGATTTTAGTTTTTAGATCAATTGTGATTAAATAGACATGTGCATGAGAAGGCCAAAATCTTTGATTTTGCGCACCTCTGTTCTGAGAGCAATCATGAAACATTTATTTTGTCCTGTGCTAGATTTAATTGTTTCATTGTTGCTATTGATATTTTGCTGTTTATTTTCAGCAGTAATCATGTTATATTCTTTAGATATATCTATGATTGTGAATGGCAAGTTAGAATTTCATATTTATGTGCAATTTATGTCATTCTTATTGTGCTGGAAATATGGTCATTTGATATGTTTGGCTGGAATTAAATATTCAAATATGCTTATATCGCAATATTTATAACAGGAAGTCATACGAATAAGAGATCATAAATCGTTACTGCTAGACACATAGTATAACGGAAGTAGAGTTGAAGCAGCCGGTTCAACGTAGCACACGTCGATGTAGTGGAATTAATCAGGTTGTTCTCTAGCCAATCATCTCCTCGCGATTGTCCTAATCAGCGTCGCAGTCGTAATAGTGACTCTAAAGTCTACACGTTCAAGGATGGAACGTCAATGCGTAAGTGTGCTAGCATGATAGGACCTATGAGAGGTGGCAGCTAAGATTTTGGTGGGTGTAAACCAGATGCATCCCTTAACTCCATGCCACTCTTACTATAGTACCTCAATAAAACCCTACATTAGAGGCTCAACAAGGTGCGAAGCCCACTTGGCCCATTAGTAATAAATGTAATCTAATTAATATGTTCCAACTTGTTAAATATGTGACCCATTAGATTCATGTATATTCCATCATGGTCCAAAAACCCTTTTCGGTCTACAAGTCAGTAATGGTCCCTAACAGAATATATCGACTTCAAATATACATAAAGATCATATCAGACGAACCTATATAGCGCTGTACTGCCTCACGATATCAGATCGAACTTAAGGCGAGAAGTGTGCCATCCTATGATAGCTCTATCTTTCACTCGAATCTGTATTAAATTGATTAGTTGTGATTGACTCCTCAACCATATCCAGCATAGTCATGCACTTTCTTAATCCAATCACGTTGAGGGGCCAGAGATATCTCTCCCATTATATAGGAGGGACCAATTCTATCTTAATCGCTCACACTTCTCTGTTTGTTTCAGAGTAAACCTAAAAACTATATTTATGATTACCCAGTTACGGAGTAGTGTTTGACAACCTTTAAGTAAACTATTACACATGTAGAAAACTATAATGATATCATATCTAAGGATCCTACATACACTATATATGAGACTAGCTGATGACATTTAAGAATATAACAATTCCTGTAGTATCTTATGGTACATCAATCCAACACCATGTTTTTTAACATGTGTCCATATTATTAATTTGATATTCCTATATCCATGATCCGTGAAATATGAACATCAATTAATACATGTGATAATATATAAATTATAATTATCCCACGTAATGATATAAGATCAGCGATAATTTAGAATAATATTAAAACATGGATAAAGAGTTCTATAAACAAGTCATATATTTATTAATCAATACGAAAGATATTTATTCAAGGAATAAAATAATCTATTATTCATAAATCATAAACATAGAAGTGATACAATCATCTCGATGATCACCCCTATTGCATATCACTAACATATAATATATTTTATTTTGTAACTAAATTCTTGTAAAAAGATGACACGCAGCACGCTGAGATTCTGAGGTAGTGGTCGATTTGAATACATGCGTCTGTGGCATTTGTGAACAGGGAGTCAACGCAATAAGAACAAATAAAATCAAACGGACATGGCATGCCACCAAGAACAATATTAAAGCAAGAGTAGCATATACGATACTTCTCGTGACCTCCGTTGGCTCACTAATTAGTAATACAAATGTCGCCCACAATGTAGGGCATGCAAGAGGTGCACTCGTCAAAATTTTATACCGATTTTTTCGTGTCCCAGTTTTGTCCGTACGAGCTCCTGGTATCCGTCGTGATTCATCGTGGATCAAAATTTCGATTACTAGTTAGGAATGATTCAAAATATCACCTATGATGTTATAAGGCATGCAAAAAGTGCACTCATCAAACATTGATACCCAGTACCTGGTTCCATTCTGTGTCTAGGTTTCGTCCACACTAGTTTTTTGTACACACTGTGGACCAAAATTTATAACCCATTATGTCCTACCGTGGACCACAATTCGGCTCACTGACTAGGAATGATTCTAAATTCCTCCCATGATATCATAGCACATGTAAGAAATGCACTTGGTAAAGTTTGGTACGCGGTGCCTTTCCGTGCACTGTTTTCGTTTGCACAAGCTTCTGGTACCTATCGTGACGCGCCATGGACACAAATTTGGTTCACTGACTAGGAATCATTCAAAAATGTCTCCCATTATGTCATAAGTCATGTAGGAAGTGCACTTGCCAAAGTTTGATCCTTGGTCCCATTCCATAGCATGGTTTCGCCCACACGAATTTCTACTATACATCGTAGACCAAAATTAATACCCATCGTGACCTGCTGGGACCAAAATTTGGCTTACTGACTAGGAATGATTCTAAATGCCTCTCATGATGTTATAGGGAATGCAGGAAGTGCACTCACCAATATTTGGTATCTTATTTCTTTTCGTGCCCCGGTTTCACCTGCACGTGCTTGTGATGCCTATTGAGGATTGAAATTGATAACCATTGTGACCCGCCGTAGACCAAAATTTGGCTTACTAACTAGAAATATTTTCAAAGATCTCCCATGATATCAACTCGCCAAACTTTGATACCCGATTCCTTTTTGTGCCCCGGCTTCACCTGTACGACCTCCTAGTACTCGTTCTAGACAAAACTTAACACCCATCATGACCTATCATAGATCAAATTTTGGCTCATTGACTAGGAATAATTCCAAGTGCCTCGCATGATGTCATAGTACATACAGGAAGTGCGCTAGCAAAAGTTTGAAAACAGGTTCCTTTCCATACCCAAGTTTCACCCGCGTGATCATCAGGTACTCGTCGTGACTTGCTGTGGACCGAAATTCATTTGACTGGCTAAGAATGGTTAAAAATGCCTCCCATGATGTCATTGGGCCTGCAAGAAGTGCACTCGCCAAAGTTTGGTACCCGGTTCCTTTCTGTTCCCCGGTTTTGCCCACAAAAGCTTCTTGTATCCATCGTGACACGCCTCGGACCAAAACTCAGCTCACCGATTAGGAATTGTTCGAAATGCCACCCATGACATTATAAGGCACATAGGAAGTGCACTCACTAATGTTTGGTTCCCTATTCCGCACCGTGCCCTGGTTTCGCTTGCACGAGCTTCTAGTCCTCATTGTGGACCAATATTGATACCCATCGTGACATGCTGTGGACCACAACTAGGCTCACTGACAATGAATAGTTCCAAGTGCCTCCCATGATGTTATGGCACATGCAGGAAGTGCACTCGCCAATGTTTGATACTTGGTTCCTTTATGTGCCCCAATTTCGCTGTGCGAACTTTTGGTACCCGTCATAGACTACAATTCGGCTCACTAACTATGAATAGTTCTAAATACCTCTTATGATGTCATAAGGTACTCAGGAAGTGCACTCGCCAAAAATTGGAGCTTGGTTCCTTTCTATGCATCGGTTTTGCATGCACGATCTTCTGTTACCCATCATGACCCTGCATGGATAAAATTTTGGCACACTAATTACAAATGGTTCAAAATGTCACCCATGATGTTATAGAGCATGCAAGAAGTACGCTAACCAAAGTTTGCTATCTAGTTCCATTTCGTGCCCCTATTTCACCCTTACGAGATTTTGGTACCCATTGTGGACCAAAATTGATACCCATCGTGACTTGTCATGACCAAAATTTGGCTCATTGATCACGAATCACTCCAAATGCCTTCCATGATTCCACAACACACACAGTAAGTGCACTCACTAAAGTATGGTGCATGTTTTGTTTTTGTGCCCTAGTTACACCCGCACGAGCTTTTGGTTTATGTCGTGGACCAAAATTGACACCCATCGTGATCCAACTTAGACCAATATTTGACTCACTAATAATGAATGGTTTCAAATGCTTACCATGATGTTATAGGACATGCAATAAGTGTACTTGCCAAAGTTTAGTACCAAGGTCCATCCCATGCCCCGGTTTCGCCCACACGAGCCCCTGCTACCTGTTCGACTCACTTATCAGAATGGTTCCAAATACCTCCTATGATGTTATTGGACATGCTGGAAGTGCACTCGCCAAAGTTTGGTACCCAGTTCCTTTACATGCCTTGGTTTCACCCACATGAGTTTCTGGCACCCGTCGTGACCCGCTGTGGACAAAAATTTGGCTCACTGATTAGGAATGGTTTGAAATGTCACCCATGAAATTATATGGCACACAAGAAGTGCACTCACTAATGTTTGATTCCTCATTTTATTCCATGCCTTTGTTTCACCCGCACGAACTTCTAGTCCCCGTGGTGAACCAATATTGATACCCATATCAACCAGCCATGGACCAAAATTTGGTTCACTGACTACAAATAGTTTCAAGTGCATCGTATGATGTCATAGCATAGGCAGGAAGTGCACTTGTCAAAGTTTGGTACCCGGTTACTTTTGGTGCCCCGGTTTCACTCGTATGAGCTTTTGGTACACGTGATGGACCAAAATTGATACCCATCGTGACCCATCATAGACCAAAATTCAGCACACTAACAAGGAATGGTTCCAAATGCATCTCATAATGTCATAGGGCATACAGAAAGTGCACTTACCAAAGTTTGGTAACCGGTTCCTTTCTGTGCCCCGGTTTCACTAGCATAAGTTGTTGGTACCCATCGTGACATGCCGTGGACTAAAATTTAGCTCGCTAATTAGGAATGGTTCAAAATGCCACCCATGATGTTATAGGGCATGCAAGAAGTGCACTCACTGATGTTTGGTTCTCAGTTCCATTCCGTGCCCTAGTTTCACACGCACGAGCTTCTAGTCTTCAATGCGAACCAAAATTGGTACCCATCGCGACCAGCCGTAGACCAAAATTTGGCTTACTAGCTACGAATAGTTCCAAGTGCCTCCCATTATGTCATAGCGCACGTAGGAGCTATACTCCCCAAAGTTTGTTACTCGGTTCGTTTTTGTGCCCAAGTTTCACTTGCACGAGCTATTGTTATACGTCGTGGACCAAAATTGATACTACTCGTGACCAGTTGTGAACAAACATTTGGCTCACTTATTAGAAATGTTTCCAAATGTCTCACATGATGTCATACAACATGCAGGGAGTACACTCACCAAACTTTGGTACCTATTCCTTTTTGTGCCCTAGTTCCGCCCACACGAGCTTCTGCTAACTATGACCCGTTGTGGACCAAAATTTATACCTATTGTGACCCATCGTGGAGACATGGACCAAAATTCGTCTCGCTAACTATGAATGGTTCCAAAACCCAAATGCCTCCCATGATGTTGTACGATATGCAGGAACTGCACTCACCAAAGTTTGGCGCCCGATTCCTTTTCATGCCCCACCGTGGACCGAAATTCGGCTGACTGACTAAGAATAGTTCCAAATGCCTCCCATGATGTCATAGGGAATGCAGTAAGTGTACTCACTAAAGTTTTGCACTTGGTTCCTTTCTGTGCACTAGTTTATCCTCACGATCTTCTAGTACCCATCATAACCCGTCGTAGATAAAAATTTAGCACACTTATTAGAAATGGTTCAAATTGCCATCCATGATGTTGTAGGGTATGTAAGAAATGTACTCATCAATGTTTGTTACCTGGTTCCTTTCTATGTCCATATTTCCCTCGCACGGGCTTTTGGTTTTCAACATGGACCAAAATTAATATCCATTGTGATCTACCACTGATCAAAATTTGGTCAATTGACTACGAATCGTTCTAAATGCCTCCATGATGTCATAGCGCATACAAATAGTACGCCCTCCAAAGTTTAGTATCCATTTCTTTTCCGTGACTCAGTTTCACCCACACGAGCTTTTGATCCCGTAATGACCCATCATGCACCGAAATTTACCTCACTGGCTAGAATAATTCAAAATGCCCCTATGATATTATAGGGCAAGTGCCTCCCATAATACCAATAGTAATATAACGTGAACCAAAGTGCCTCCCATGATACTCAAAGCAACATGATATAAACCTATATTTCTCTTTTAATATATGTACAAATAGTTCCAAGTGCCTTCCATGATTCCTATAGAAACATGACGTGGACCAATGCGCGTTCAATGATATCCATATTAACATGACGTGAACCCATAGTTTACTCTAATAGTTCCAAGTGTCTTCCATGATACCTATAGTAACATGGCGTGAACCAAAGTTTGGCTGCCTAACTAAGATGAAATTCTGCTGACTGACTAGAAATGGATAATAATACCTCCCATGATCCATGATGTTATAACAAGTACACTCGCTAAAAGTTTAGTACAAGTTGCTTTCCGTGCCTTGGTTTCGCCTGCTCCAAAATTGATGCCCACTTTTACAATTATCGTTTGAAAATTATTACTTTCATAGATAAACTGAAAATTGGTTTTATGCAGCAAGATATTATAGCCTTACATGTAAATTGACACAAAGTTTGACGTCTCACATGTAGCTGAGTAAAAATGGCTATCAGACTGTCAAGCCAGCCCAGGCGGTAACGTCGAGTTACATATAAATAGAGCAACTGCAACTGCAAGTCAAATCCACTTTTCTCAGTGTATATGAATCACGCATGAGTTTGGTCAGCATGCCAGCTAACAAATTATTCGACGATATGATCCCCTTGATCCATCTCAAAACTATAGCAACAAAATTGGCTATCGCAATTTTGACTTCGGACTGTATTTAGTTGTCAACAACTTCGATGAGGGTTGGCTCGTAGTCCGCAGGAGCCTCAAAGCCGTGGAGGTTCATTACGGTGGCGGCGACATTGGCGAGCCCAGGGATCTGAATATCCGACCGGAATTTCACTCCAGGGTGAAGACCAGGGCCTCCAATAGCAACCGGGACCTGTAGGTTTTACCGTTTTACAGAGCATTAAAAACAAAGCGATCAAGATGAACACTCAGGGGTTTCAAAGGAGAATATCAAAACCTAGCAAATGGCATTGCACTTACTGGTTGAAGTGTATGGGAGGTCAGAATCTGGACACCACCACTCTTGTCAAGCATCGGCTGGCCAGATTTGTTTCTTTTCACCATGTCCTCTGCGTTTCCATGATCAGCAGTGACAAGATAGATACCACCTACTTGCTCCACTGCATCCAGTATAATCTGATCCAAAGAGGAACCAGTGAGTACAGACTATGTAAATGCGTATAGAACACTCTGGTAACCAAGGTAAACATCAAATTGCAAAGCCCAGGAAAACAAAATTTTCAGGGAAATTTCCATTCAAACTATAGAACATGAGTTATTTCCCATCAATGCAATTGTTCAGCTTTCAGAATATACAGGCCTGTTCTTTTCGGCTGCGGCTTATGGCCCTAGAGCTAACGCTTGTGCGAAAGAACCGAATACCGATAAGCCGCTTCGAAAAGACTGTCCCAATAAACCACTTCAAAAAGGTGGCAGAGAAGACGTCTCATTTGTTTGTTTGAGGGAAGCCATAAACCATAAGCTAAAAAGAATGTGACCTACATATAATGAAAACAGAACACTGACAGAGCAACAGGACATAAGTTAGTTTGTCTTGCTTGTTCTCACCTTGACAGCTTCATCAGCAGCCTTGCAAGCAACAACTGTGGCCTCAATATCACCAGTGTGACCCACCATATCACTATTTGGCAAGTTGACACGAACCTACACGAATAAAATGATAAGCAACTTTACAGCAAACAGATAAAGTCACCTACTGTAAATTTCAGAATTGTTTACCTGGTCAAACTTTCCACTGAGGATAGCATCCCTGGCTTTCTCGGCAATTTCAAGTGCCTTCATATTGGGTTTAACATTGAACGTGATACCAATGTCACTAGGAATTTCTACATATTCTTCCTTAGTTTCATCAAAGTATCCTGAACGGTTTCCATTCCAGAAAAATGTGACATGGCCAAACTTCACTGTCTCGCTGTTATGTACATACCAATGAGTTACACCATAAATACAAATATGCCAAAAAGTAGAACATTGTGTTGTAAGCACAGATCACAACGGAAATCAAACAATTGCGAACCAAAATAGTATGGTACAAGCTCTAATAAATGACAAGACATACTTCAGACAACCCTGCATACAACAATGCAGTCATTTTATCACACTGAGTGAAGCAAATATACTTTGTGACCAAGCTTAGTACCAGAACAAGGATGACGAGTAAAAACTCGTATAGAGAATTCGAACCACTTTGTAGCTAAGCTTATGCCCCTAGGTGACACCAGGAATAAACATAACAATAGGTGACCGAACATAACAAAGAACTCCAAGTGGCATCCACGGTGACAGCAGATTTTTGTGTCTCCTGCTCTATCGGGCAAATTTGCCTTTTCCTAGTTAGAAAATTTAGCCCATGATTGAGTGATAAAAATGCAGCACAAGGCAGTAAATATAGCCAGTGATAAGATCTTTTGGCAGGTATAAGCACCTGACTGGTGCTTGCAAATTTTACCTCATACATGACCTATATTTGTTTTCATGTTCAAATTGTCCTTTAGAATATGCTAAAACTTGATACAAGTCCGGTCGAAGTAAATGTGCCATATGCCTGAGACCGGTCACTGATCAGTATTTTTAGTACAGAGATGAATGTGAAAAACAACACTGACCAGTATTTTTAGTGCAGAGATGAATGTGAAAAACAACACTGACCAGTATTTTTAGTACAGAGATGAATGTGAAAAACAAAGTGCTTTAACATTGGAAGAGAAGAGAATGGAAATCAGGTACTTGCCTGCAGGCAAAGGTGCGGATGCCATTCTTTACCAAGTATTCACCAGATGTCCTCTCTATCTCTGGAGGGGAAACAAGGTAATGGTTTGGAAGCTTCAACTCACCATCATACTGGAGCATCCCAGCATACTTGATTTTTGGTACACGAACACGATCAAATTTGTCAAAATCTGCATACTCCAGTGCTTTCGCAAGCATAACCATGCGATCAGCTCGGAAATTGAAAGTCACAACTGCATCACCATCTACTATAGGCCCAACCGATTTTCCACTCTCATCAACTATCACAAATGGGGGTAAATACTGATCATTGGCCTTGGGCTCTGCTCTTAGCGTTTTCACTGCTTCAACTGCACTTTGGAATTTGTGGGGTGCTTCTCCAAGTACCTGGGCATCCCACCCACGTTTGACCACATCCCAGTCATTCTGCAAAGTATTAAATAAGATGACTTTGACTTCACCAGGAAAACAATACATCTAAGATGTATTGAGAAAATAGCTCAAAACTGTAAGACACACTGCTAAACAATAGAAGCTGATGGTTGACAGAAATGAGATGAATTTACCTCATAGCGGTCCATGGTAACATACATCCTTCCACCACCTGATGCAATCCGTGCATCAACACCCTTTTCACGAAGCTGAGAAAGATCATTCTCTAGCATCTCTACAAAACCAACACTACTGCCATCCAAAACATCACGCCCATCAGTGAGAATATGAACACGAATTCTTTTTGCTCCCCTCTCACTGGCACCTTTCAGGAGCAACTAAAAATAGAATGAAACAAAAAGGAACAGTTTAAAATTGGACAGATTAAATCATCAAAAGACAGCAAGATAATTCCTAATCACTCATGACATAGTAGCAGGATAAATCAAAGAAAGCTTAGCAAACCTGCACTTGATCAAGCCGGGAGTGGACACCTCCATCACTCAACAAACCAATAAGGTGCAGAGTACCTTTATCAAAACATTCTTTGATGTAATTGAAACCCTCTCCTTCATAAATCTTCCCAGAGGCAAGAGCAAGATCCACAAGCTTAGCACTATAGAATGATAGAATATATTATTCAATTAGTTTGGTGGTAAACAATGCGAAAACTTGATGGTTATATCATATAACAAATGAGAGCGTGAATGAGGCAGACAAGTTTGACAAAATATGCAACAAAATTTAGAGAGTACGTAGATTCTAGATTTCTTTGCATAACATCCATGGTTACGAATACAAGTCAAAAAGTTAAATAGAAAAGTATGCCAACCAAACCAAAGCAAGCACAAAGTAGCACCCACAAGAGATGGGTCCTAGCTAGTGATTGCTCAAAAAAAATCGTTGATATATCAGTGATATCAATAATTAATGAAGATAGCTATGCAGAGTTTCTCCAGGCTCCATGCTGTTCAGTAGAAGACTATGTAACACTCCCAAGGTTCCGGTTAAAGTCAAGCCAAACATATTTCGAAATCTTATGGACACTGGAATTATTATTGGCTGTATTATCACATTTCGAAGCTAGACCTATTTTACCATTGGACAAAAACTTGTACTTGTGGGCATCCAGACCCCAATGACATACCCAAACAAACAATAAGTGCATTAGTTACAGCAAAGACTATATTTCCAAAATAAATCAAAATCAAACAGCATACCCTTGAGCATAAATCCGACCAGCGCCAAGAGCATTGTGGCCAACTTCACTGTTGCCCATGTCGTCATCACTAGGGAGACCAACGGCTGTTCCATGAGCCTTCACTAGTCTCCACCTCTCTGGAGCACCCTTATATTACACAAAAGAAAAGCAAGTTAAGCATAGTGATTGCACATATAAAAATGAAGTTATGCAGGACAAGATCAATATTACATCTAAATATTGTCAAAACCACATTTGAACAAATCGAGGTTCGATGCAACATCTGATTTCCCCATGTTAAATGGCTACATGAGTGCCCACTAGCTGCTACTATGCTAGCTGCCCAACATTGACTATGTTAGAGCACAAGGCCAACCCTGTGCAAGATAAATGCACTCAATATTATGTATCTAAAGTATAAACCTCTGACTGAGTTATAGCATGATCTTGCTGACCACAGGATCATGCAACAATTACAACCATGACTAACCTATAACAGAAGGGGAATAACATATTTGCAGTCACTGAATCACACTAACAGATGAACCTGATAAAGATTGCATCTTCGCTATATAAGATAAAGTAGACAGGCTCCAAGAAAGCATACATTCTTGAGCGAATCCATGACGGGCGTCTGGGCGACATGGATGCAGTTGTACTTGTCTGGGTTGGCCTCGCCCCATCCGTCCAGCACGACCACGGCCACCGTCTTCCCCTTGGGGAGCTTGGGGTGCTCCGGCAGCGTCCACGAGAAACCCGAGCTCGCCATCGCCGACTACAGGACTACCAAATCGCACCCACACACACAAGAAAAAAGAACATGTCAGTGTCAGGCACAGTAAATCCGCAGAACCAAACAGATCAGCACAAGCTCAGAGTCGCAACATGGCATCATTAACTCGTGCTAATCAACAGATCGGAGTGAGCAATCTTAATCAACCTTGGTCAATTAGCAAGACTAACCGCGCCAGGAACCAGAATAACAACGGAACTCATCAAAATTAAGTGTAAATCTCGTTAAAAAAATCAGATCTGGACAAGCGGATCCGACGACCGATCGGAGGTTAACCGAACATCAAATATTGACGAAGGCTACAACTTGCAGATGGAGAGGCATCGATCAGATCAGGAGGTTCTTCTTACCTTGCTTTTCCTGCGCTTTGCGGAAGAAATTTTTCGTGAGCGGAGGGCAGGAGGAGGACACGAGGCGGCGGCCGCGATATTAATAAGGAGGCGACCGCAACGCTGCGGGGTGCGAATAAATAGGGTGCTCGCGTCACCATTGGACGGCCCGATCGGCGCTCGGGGCCAACGACTCGAGCCATCCGACGGCTGAGGTGCCCGAACTAGCAGCAGAAAGCCAAAACTCCCCACTCGATTACGGGTGGTTCCCCCAGATTTGATGGATCCAAACGACGTGATCCGCCGGTTTTATATTACGCCCCTGGTATTTGACGGGGCGACGGCTTCCACGGAGACAGGTGGGGCCCAAGCGTCATCGAGACAGCAAATATAGTGCTAGCCACGTGAGTCCCTGGGTTGGATATTCTTTCGACAATCGACATATTCCAACAATTTTTGAATTTCACCCGCTGTTTTTTGCTTTTGTTTCCAATGTAAACGTCCGGGTTATTGTAAATGGACTTTTTTGTCTTTTGGTTCATTTACTAGTAGTGTGTCCGTGCTAACGCTACGATAAAATACAAAACAAGATAAAATTTGTAAAAAATAAAACGAATAATGTAACATCTCTCGGTATACTTTCCCGTGCTAGCTTGATTTTTTTTAATAAAACGCGGCAGCATCCTCTAAAAAAACAAAAAAAAACTGCAATATAGCAATTTGATTTTGCATAAGATATTACCCCTCAGGGGAAAAAAAGAGCACGCTATCAACTTATCCTTTACTGTCATCAGTCTGATATTCATGGGAATATGCACCTTCCAGGTCTTTTAGTTCCAGTTCAAAACAGCTCAAAACAGCTTGTACTAATTGCTTTTGTATGTGACGATTGACTTTTGGCTAAAATAGACACTATAACAGATATTAGTTTTTGGCTGAGACATTTAATTAAAGAAAAATGAAGAAACAAGAAGGAAAAGATGAAAAATCCGTTATTTCTCCATAGACAATGTAAAGGAAAAGGGGAAAAAAGAAAAAGATGGGAAAAAAGGCGTTAAGAAACCAATAAATTTAAAATAGCTCCTGGCTTCTGCAAGCTAGAATCCAAAAACTGAGTATATGAATGTACAAGTAATAATGTGAAGGCCAGGTAAATCGGTTAAAAAGGGTCACTTGTAAAGGGGCTTTCGTTTATAACAAAACGCGCCTTCTCAATTCTGAGGCGATAATTTGAACTTGCAATCATCAATTCCCTGTACCAAATATCAATACGACTTGAAAAACAACCAGAAAAATAATAGGCTATGCACAGAGACTACCCTATCAAGAGTTCAGCTATCTACACAGCACAGCGTGAACTTGCATAGGCAAAAGGGCCAGTGCTGCAGAAAGGTTACCAGCAAGTCTTGTAACAAAAGTTCACTTCCTTTTTCACTCAGTATGGTTTGAAATATACCAATCCTGCATATGTTTAAATCGTTAATTTTCTACTGCCCAGCGGCGACCCCTTATCTCATAGCCATCAGATGTCTGATCACCACCTCCCCAATTGTCCACAGCAGCAGCTAGGCTTACAGCTCTAGGATGTTTTTGCCCTTGGTGACCCCACTGTCACTTGTGCTCCCGCTTAATAGCGGATCATCGATCCCACAAACTGGTCTCTCTGGTGATGCTGCACTCACCCAGTTGCCATCCTGGCTTTTCTTATACTTGTCATTCTTTTTCAATAGTTTGTCGAGCCGCTTCTCTACTGGTCGTACTCGTACCGCTTGCTTAACAGTGAATTTAAAATCCTTGATCACCTAACGGTAAAAAGGGGAAGAAAAAGAACACAAAAAACGTGAGAATCTTACCGATAAGCACATGCTAATCGGTAATAATAAAATGTGAGACATAATAAAATGAAATGTATTGACTGCTCCAAGGTAAGATTTGTTCAGAAGTCTAGAACTCACATATTTCCCACTGCCGATCACGAGGTCTCTAACACTCTATTTTATGTTTGTTGCACTTCTCTCAACCGGTTTAAATTGTGGAAGCTTCATTTTGGTGGGTCGGTTGCTTTCCTTGATTTCATAAGGATATACAGAATCAGAGGATACATAATCTCCAAGCACCGAAACGTTTCCAGGTGACTGGTTAGCTAAGAGCTCATAGGGCTTGGCAGGGAACACATAGAGGTGAACAAATGAAGCCAAGCCCATCTGTGCTGGAGGAAGACATGAATACATGATGCTATCAGATATCTACAGCAGCTAACCACAAAAACATGAACTTTTTAAAGCTAAAGCTAAGAGAGCTTTAACAAGCTAAGAGGACTTTTAAAGGCAAACCGAACGTAGATAAAATACCTCTATGCAAATAACGATATCTTGAATACTTGATTTTAACTCCAAGCTCTGGGCTAAAACTTCTAATCAGGCCCAAAGCATACATTATTGCAATCACCACCCCTTGCCACCAAGTCAAGAATACTATTGGTTTCAACGAAAGAAACTTAGCCAGAGATTTTATATGTGCCAATTAGTCCTTGGTAGCTGTGTACCATTCTACTAAATATTACAGGGCCCAATATTGACTAAAGTTCAGGACAGCAGCAAAGTAAGGCTATCTGCATAAAAAAAGAGATATCTAGGAGTTAAAAAGACAAAATGGGGCAAAATATAAGAATAGGGAAAGCAATTAATTGATTTAGCAATCTCAGCTTGGGCTTTGAGGGAAAAGAGTGGAAAGTGAGATCCAGATTTATTTTCTGAGGATTGGAGGGCAACATTGGAGCATGTTCTGATTTGTTTAATTCATCGTCATTAAGATGACATGAGAAACTTACATGTCCATTCTGTTTACACAGTCAATTCTTCTGCACAAACAACTCAATGTATGGACAGTGCCCTTTTCCCATATGAGACTATAACAAGCAGAAAAGATAGATTATCTTACCCACATCACAAATTGAATTCTCCATCACAATATACACCAAAAGCTTCTAGAAAAAGAGATAAGCTAGCTGTGAGTGTCTTTATAATCACCTGAAAGTGCATATTCAAAGTTAACAATGGCTCTATCATGCTAATGCTACTTAAGTCCTATAAGGCACTAACTGATAAGTAGCTAGCTTACCATATGGTGTAACATATAAAATAACATTGCTTACATCGTCTTTTTTTTTGGAATTGCTACATCGACTGAGAAAAGCATGCCTTCTAGTTCTCAGATGTACAAGGCAGACGTAAACGCAAGAATGAAGTCATGCGCCATTCAGGCCACGAGGTTGCATACTTGCATTGTTCAAAAGCATGTTTCATACTTGTTCTGTCAAAAGGAAAATTTCAAATCTAAAGAATAGCAACAGCAGCCTAAACGTTAGCACTTCACTGTGGAAAAGACTGAAACCTTAACCAGCTCTACACTAAATCCAAGTCCACAGGCAAATGCAATTGCTGCCGGTAACAATGTAGGTGTCATCACAATGTCACTGGACACAGCTTACCTAAACATACAGTAATATATCTTCCAAAGCAGTACATAGCAAATGCTTCATAACCATCGCGCAGGATGCCACAGTAAACAGTGGTATTTGGATTTATCAAAGAAACATACTGTTCCAAAAGGAGAACAAAGATCGTTAAACATGTTGCATACTGTTGGAATAATTTAGCACATATAGAAATTGCTTTAGAGGTCTTACCGACTCAATTGCATAGCAAGGGACCATCAAGATAACACCTAGAACAAATTTCTGTTCCTGCAGAAGTAGAACAAAATACAAAACAGAAAAAAAATGCCAGTCATACTATTGGCAAACAAAAGTATGTTGAAAATTGATGACAAGGTGCAGCGAAAGAAAAGCAAAAACCTCTGGGTTGTTATATGCCGAAAGATGCTCAAATATCAGGTAAATGGAGACGGCGTGGTGGGGCACGCGGAGGACGGGGTGGTCGGGCGCGCGAACGCGGCGGAGGGAGTGGTGGGGCGGCCGCCGGAGGACGACAACGGGGTGGTGGGCCGCGCGGAGGATGAGGAAGGGGTGGACGGGCGGCCTCCCGACGAGGTCCTCGCCGGAGGCCCCGTCGCCTGCCCCGCCGGCGAGCGGCGGGATCGGAATGGGGAGATACTCGAGCGCGTCGATCTCGACGACGACATTGCCGCGGAGGTGGAGCTCGGAGCGGAGCCGGGGTTTGGGGAGTGCTAGGGTTTTGGTGGAAGCACGCGGCGGCTTTTGATTAGGAGGCGGCGGCGGAGTGGAGAGAGGGAGGAGGCAGCGGAGCAAAGGAGTGGGGGGAGGAGGAGGCGGTGGCGGCGCGGGGTGGGGAGGAGGAGGCGGCGGCGGTGCGGAGTGGGGAGGAGGAGGTGAGGGGAGCGGCGGCGCGGCGCCGCCTCCTCCTCCTCCCCCTACCACTCCGCTGCGCCGCCTCCTCCTCCTCCCTCCTCCGTCGCTCCGCCCTCGCCTCCTCCTCCTCACCCCGCGCCGCAATGCTCCTAGTAACTGAAGCTTGGAGCGACCCGATAAAAGATACAAACAAACTAACCCCTTTACTAAGGAGAGATGACCTGACATGTCCATTTGAGAGGACCCACTTCAGCAAAATGGGAAGTCATAGGATAGTTGCTTGAACTTTGGAACATAAAAGTCAGGTACCAATTAACCTCCTACTAAATGAAAATTACTAACCGAATAAGAATAGATATAGTCAGCTATATATATTTTTTAGTTGTATATCTAGCCTCCTATGCTGCATTGCTCGTTAAACTGGGAAACCAATTTAGATTTTCCTGTTACCCTATACTCTGCTTGACTTTTAGGCGATCACTGTAATCACTCTGCTTGACTTTTAGACGATCACCGTAAGCACATCACTTTGTTTGGGTTATCAAAACTTTCGCAATAATAGAATCTCACCAACCTCAAGAATATTCAGTACCTTGCGATATATCCAATTGCTGATTGCTGTATAGAATTCTTGTTCAATGTTAAAAATGGATAGAGCCCTACAAAAAATTTTACCTGTACAGGAGAATCGAAGACAAATGAAACAAGTACACACTTCAGTAAAGGAGTACCAGACTTGGACAAGTACCCATACCTTCTTCTGAAGTCTTTTGAATATTTCCAGCCCTATGTATGCACCAATCGAATGGCCCACCTTCATTTAAACGAATAAATAGAGTTAAGGTGCGCTTGTTCATATACAAGTGAATCACAGAGTTACAGACATATCAAGAAAACTACTATAATATCCACCTAGCATAGAACAGATTGAATTTAATCAAAGAAAGGTTGTGGTGGTGAAGACAAAAGCATACCAAAACTATTGATTGTTTAGAATGTAGAAGCTCTTGCTCAATGAAATCAACCTGCAGACATGGACATGAATTAAACTGGAAAAATATGGGCAATCAATTCTGAAAACAGTTGGAGTGTTATCATTGAAAAAATGAAACAGGAAAGTGTTAACACGATGGAAGAAAAGAATTATGAGATGTTCCTATTTATTTTCTTAGTGCTTTGGTGTTTGGAGGTATGTCAGTAAAAAGTTGTTGCAGCATGACTAAAACTATGAAAAGAAGTTTCAATTGAAAATACGAAAACATGCAAAACAAACCTTGTGATCAATTTGTTCATGCAATGAAAACAATCGTCCATGCTCCGAACCCTGTCACAGATAGTGTAAAAAGCAGATACAGTAGCAATATTAATACGTTGGCAAAGCAATTAAAACCAATCCAGCCAAATCGTAGTATAAATGCGAAGAATTTCTAGAACAATACGTTTTTTTGCATTTATTGTTGACCTTGATCGTAGTATAAAACAAATGTCGAACCTTGTATAGGAATGGCCTCGGAGTATAAAATCCTCCTGTTCTTGACCTTCTGAGCCCAACTGGAAGGGAGATTTTCAGTGAAATTCTGTGATGAGTTCGACATAGCGTTGGAGTAGACAGGAACTATGCCATTTGCATCAGCTGACGTGGGAGATAAATCAAATTGGAATACTTCAGTGCACATTCCAGAGCTCAACAGAGGACCTGAAATGGAACGTAAAGAGCAGTGCGTCAGCAAACAAAGGAACGACCTACTTGTAGCAAGTGCAGTTAATTACATGTTTGATTGAATTCAACTTCACAAAGGTGACTAAGATAGCCCATAATCATTTCCCTGGATCAGTCACATTTTCTCATTTTCTCTAGAGGAATAAAGTTCTTAGGGTTAAGCTATATATATTATATTAATCCATCAGCCAATAGACAATCAATGCATCACATATGCAGAACTACCACTTCACCGCACAGTTTTAGACAAATAGTATACCGGTCAACTTTGTATCACAATGCATGCCCGCATGTTAACAGACGCGCTAATACCGAAACATGCATGTACACACAGGCAACAAGAGGACTGATGCAAGATATGTCATAATATGCTGCATTACCAATCACATAAGGAAATACTACACCAAATATAAAACTTTGACAATGGTAGTTATTTACCAAGGGACCTACTAACCCTACAAGCCTATGATCACCTCACTATGTGTGCTTCATATGGCAGTTATTTTCCAAGTGGCCGACTAAGGCCCTGTTTGGATCCCTTGGGCTAACAACTAGTTGCTAAACTTTAGCCCTTGAGGATCCAAACAGGAGGGCTAATGGGTGGGCTAAAGTTTAGCCAAAGCTCCAACTAGTTGTTAGCCAACTAGTCCATCAAACCCAACTAATGAGGGCTAAAGGACCAGCAAGATGGAAAAAAGACGCTGATACCCACGCCAACCCTCCCAGACCGCCATGCATAGGGGTATAACAGACTTTGTACTGAGATAGTAGTACTTATTAGTCTTTGGATCCAAACAGGACTAGACTAATCTTTAGCCAGCTAACTACTAGTCAACTAACAACTAGTCCTAGCTAACAACTAGTCCTAGTCCATCCAAACATGCCCTAACCCCACAAGAAGCATCTATTACCTCTAATATTGTGAAAAACAAATGTGTAATATATGCTATCTTCTGTTCCCAGCCATATTAGTCTCATTTTAATTATTTACAAAGCATTGTATGTTATCTACAAGAGTCCATCACTCTTATGTTAGCTAGGCTACTTGCAAATATTGAACAGTTGTCTATTAGCAAGCCTTAGCAGCTAGTGACTGCTATATTCATATCACTAAATGGCACATTATCATACAAAGCATCAAAGCAATGTGACATATACAAAAGCATTACTCATTCAAATTAAATAGAGCGTGTAACTGTATGCAGCATTCTTACCAGACATTGCTTCACTAAACCACTGTGGCAGCATTCCATCATCCTCCCTGTATATGCCTCCAACTCCAGGGGCCAAAGCCATCAGTTCGTCACTCCGCCTCTGCCCCGATGCCACTCCATCCCGACGCTGATCTAGCCGCCCCGCCGGATCCTACCGCTGTCTCCCGCCCGGATCCGGCCGCCGTCTCCTCGGTTCTGGTCGCCGCCGACACCTTTCCACCACCCATGGCACCGCTGCCTCGTCGGATCCGAGCAGCCTACGTCGGATCCCGCCATCACCGCGCCGCCCCAGCCCAGATCCGTCGTGGGGTGGGGGGAGGAGGAGGCGGCGGCGGAGTGGAGGAGCGGGGGAGGAGGCGGCGGAGCGGAGGAGTGGGGGGAGGAGGAGACAGTGGCGGCGGCGCGGGGTGGGGAGGACGAGGCAAGGGTGGAGCGAAGGGGTGGGGGGAGGAGGAGGCGGCGGCGGAGCGGAGGGGTGGGGGGAGGAGGCGGCGGAGGAGCGGGGAGGAGGCGGCGGCGGCAGCGCAAGGTGGGGAGGAGGAGGCGAGGGCGGATCGACAGAGAACGGCCGAGCGGGGGGGGGAGGAGGCGGGGAGACGCAGAGAATGGGGGAGACGGGGGAGAAATCGGCGGAGGAGCGGGGTGGAGGCAGCGTCGGGGCGGCGCTCGTGGTGCTCGTGCTGGTGCTATCGCCCCCTGGCTCCGCCGCCGCGTCGCGGTCGCCATCTCCGGCCGAGGAGGCCTCGCCCGGCTCGGAGGCGTCCGCGCCGTCGCCGTCGCTCTCGACGTTGGCGCGCGCCGCCGGCGGGCAGCGGATGCGGCGGTGGATGAGAGCGAACCCCAGGCCCCGCGGCGGGGAGGAGGCGAGGGCGGAGCGCCGGAGGAGAAAGGGGAGGAGGTGAGCGTGGCGCGGCGGCGGGGGAGGAAGGGGAGGAGAGATGGCTCCGTGCGAGGGAGGCGGAAGAATGAGGTGGGGGAGGCGGCGCACGGATTCACGAGGGGGCATACCGATTCGGGGGCTGTTCAATGATGTGCATGATCCAAATAATATTAGCCTTAGGATCTTCAATGAGTAAGAGAAGAAGGCTTGAGGAGCGATCCAGACTATTCATTTGTATGGAGTTGGATTATTTGGTACACAAATCTGGGTGGACTTAGATTAGGCATGACTGTGGGGGAGGTTGAGGGTGGTGGATTTAGCAAAGAAAATTTTGGTGTACTATAGAGTAGGGTAGAAAAGTCAAAATAAATAGGACAATTTCTTGAAATCGATTCTTTAAAGAGCTTTCCTGAAAAGTTACAGTTTTGAAACAAAGAGAAGAATGCAAATTACCTCCTCTTCACTTCTTTCACCTCTGGCTAGCAAGATGTTCTTCCCATTAGTTAGCCATCTCTACCTTGAAAAATTGAGATGTGCAGGCATGGCGGTTGCCGTCAAGAGGCTCATGCCCAACGCCCGCCAGGTACCCCACACCTGCAGAATGCAATGCAATTCCTTCACCGAGTCTTGAGCCATTTGGCTCCGTTCTTCCCAGTCCCATTTGAACTCTTTGGTAAATCCACCTACGCATGCCATGATCCTCCATTCCTTCTTGTGGGTAAGGAACCTAATCTGCTAAATTTATTATTCTAATTTGATGCCTTTTAAAAATATAATTTTTGCTTCCTTTTTTCATCCTGGTTTTGTTTGTAGTGATGCTACTACTCAAGGATTACTTAAGGTGAGGTGAACATATCCATTTGGTGTCGATCCGGTAATGGCATGGTAGCCGCAATGAGCTTCCGTTTCTAAACTCCTTGAAGATGTCAATTCTTCTTGGAGTTGCACAAATGAACCTTGGAATTGTGATGAGTTACTTTAATGCAAAGTTTTTCATAAATGCTCTTAATGTTTGGTAATTTTATCTCTTCTCAGGAATAGACTGACCCATGATTGAGTTGACCTACAGTGGATGTTGTGAGTGATACAGGGGCTTCTTTTCACTACTATCCTAAGGTTTTTTAAAAAAACAGTAGAGCATACTCATTCAGCTATTCTGTAATTATGCAACAGGTACGAGTTTATTCCGCAGCTGATCTTCTTGACTAGCTTATTTTGTTACCTATCACTCCTCATCATTATTAAGTGGTGCACTAGCTCAACAGCTGACCTTTACCATGTAATGATATATATGTTCCTCAGTCCAACCGATGATCTTGGGGAGAACCAACTATTTCCTAGTCAGAAAATAGTACAGGTTTGGTCATATTCATTGTTGCCGATATATGTTGATTCTGTGTAGTAAGTGTAAGGCTTATTCGTAACATTGGTTTTCTTTAGGGCATCTCCAATGGTTCTAGCTAGCAACTAACTAAAAAACTTCCACATCATTTATATAGTACACACTAAAGCTAGCATTCTAAAGAACTATCTATAAGGATAGCTATTTGATGCTTACATGCACACACAGAAAAGGACTATCATTTATAGAGGCTGCCTCTTTTTGCGTTATAGACTAGTGCTTAGAGCAGCTCCAATAGTGACTTATGAGCTAGCTCTAAGCATATTATTTCATATTTTAATAGAAGAGAGAGAAAATATATCTCTTGATCAAGAGTTAGTCTTATACACACATTCCAAGATTATGTGAGAGTGTCATGTGGGGCTATTTATATTATGAACTATGTGCTAAAAGTTACTACCATTAGAGCATCTCCAACAGTATGAGTTAGTTACTAGCTCTAAGACAACTTCTCCAATAGTACTAACTTTTAGCACATAGCTCATAACATAAATAACCTCACATGACACTCTCACATAATCTTGGAATGTGTGTATGAGACTAGCTCTTGATCAAGAGATAGTTTTTCTCTCTCTTCTATTAAAATATGAAATAATATGCTTAGAGCTAGCTCATAAGTCACTATTGGAGATGCTTAGAGAAGTTGTCTTAGAGTTAGTAACTAGCTCATACTGTTGGAGATGCTCTTAAGGAAGAGCTGGCTCGGTTTTTTTGCATACTCTCTTTCCTCCACATAGGATATATGCTGATGTGTACATACATATAGCTAGCTGACTCATACCATTGGAGATGCCTAGCTTGTTGTACTTCTGCTTGCTCTGGTATCTGTGCCTTGGACGCTGATTCCCAAGCCATTGCTCTTGAAGAAGCAACATGGGCAGGTATGTGTTTGCATACTTTTCTAAACTCCTTCTAACTGTAATTTATATACCCGCATGTTGAACTTTTGTTTTTGGCTCCATTAGAGGTACCTAGGCCAGTGGTACACTATGCTTCAGGCTACAGATGAAAAAGTCATTTAGTTGGAGGAACATCGTCACGAAGATTCACACCACCATTAGGAGTTTGAGTTCAGTGTAGTTTTTGTTCACTAGCTGATCCACATGATTGAGTTTGTGGTCGGTGCAGTCTCAAATATCACCTATACATCACCTTTGAATAAGTTAACGTTCTCCTCACAATGCATGCATTGACGGTTGAATGCTTTTGGGTAATAATGTTTGCTTTACGTTTGCGAGTATGCCATAGCTAGATTTTAGTCCTGGGTTCACTACTGGGCAGTTGGACTACATTGTGTCATATATTTTTAGAAAATGGAACAAATCTTTTATGGTTTTCTTAGTTGTCATAACTCATTGAGATACTTGCTTCTATAGTTAATATTTCTGTTGCAACATACAAACATAGGATTAGTAGACAAAAGCCATTAGTCGTAACCAAAAGAAGAGTTGCTCCACATTGAGTCCTCTCCGTACACCGTGGAAAGCAATGGAGTCGCATGTACTATTGATCATCGCATCACAGGGATCTAGAGGAGAGCAGTTTCGCTATGCGAGACAGCGAGAGTGATAGCATAGGAAGAGGAAATTAAACAAAAAATAGGAAGAGGAAATGGCGAGGTGAATGCTACTATCTTCTCTGCCAATGGGTCAAACTGTTCAATGTTGGAACGACAAGCCAGCCGTCGCCGGGAGGGGCCCAGAGCGGCGACGAAAAGAAAGCCTCTAACCATTGACTGGATTTCGCTGGATCATTCTTCCGCCGATGGTCAGGAACGAGGGCTGGGTGTTGTGTGCGCCGGTGCCCAGGGCGGCAGGCAGAGCCGACTCGGCCTCGGGCTCCGGCAGGAATCCTAAACCAGCAGCGTTCTTCTGCTGTGGCTTGTCACGCAATCAGACCACCGTGTTCTCCCTTTTTTTCCTCTAAAAACTCGGCCATGCCTTTTTAGGCTGTAACTGATTATATTTAGATGTACTTTTTAGACGAAAACGAGCAACGAAGATGTCAACATAGTCGGCACATATAATTTTATACTCAAAATGTCATTTAGAGATTCCATTTAAAAAAATCACCCTATTTATTTTAAATCTTAAAATAGACAAAACAACAAAAGAGCCAGACAGAGTCTCTCCTTCATAAGTTCATTCCTAAGGGGCTCGCACACAGACCACCGTGTTCTCTCTTTTCCCCCCAAAAAACTTGGCAATGTCTTTTTGGACTGCAGGCAACTAATTGTTTTTAGATGAAAGCGAACGGCGGAGATGTCGACATAATTGGCGCACACAATTTTGTACTCAAAATGTTATTTAGAGAATCCGTTTAAAAAACCACCCGTTTATTTTAAGTCTTAAAAAAGACAAAAGAGCAAAAGAACTGGGCAGAGTCTCTCCTTCATAAGTTCATTCCTGAGGGGCTAGTGCTTCCTTGCCCAAAGTTTAAGATTACTAGCAGCAAAAGAGTGGCGCAGCGCCGTGCTAACTACCAAGTGGACCGAAGTAAAAGAGCCGACAATTCGTGGGGGCTTTTTATGATAAATTGAGGGCCCGCACGTATTTCCGCAAAAAGCAAAGGGTTTTTTGCAAAAAAAAATAAGGACCCGCACATAATAATAGAAAAAATGTGGGGTTTCATCTTGCAAAAGAAGGGTCTCCCTAAAAAATTGAGGACCCGTACGTAATTTCAGAAAAGCCGAGGGGTTTTCTGTGGAAAAATGCATGGCAGAGGTCTTTTGCAAAATTAAAGGACTTGTACGTGATTTCAAAAAAGTAAAAGGGTCTTTTTGCAAAGAAGCTTATGTGGATGCCCTCCCCAAGGGTGAATCCCCCAGGGTATAATATAGAGTATACATGGCGGATGTCTTTTTGCAAAATTAAAGGACATGTACACGATTTCGAAAAAAGTCGAAGGGCCTTTTGGCAAAAAAGCTAACGTGGATGCTCTCCCCGGGGTGAATCCCCAGGTATAATATAGAGTATGCATAGCGGAGGTCTTTTTGCAAAATTGAATGACTCGTGCGCAATTTCAAAAAAGTAAAAGGGTGTTTTTGTAAAGAAGCTGACACGGAGGCCTTCCTAGGGGTGAACCCCGGGTATAATATAGAGTATAGAGTATGCATGACAGATCTTTTTGCAAAATTGAAGGACCTATATGCGATTTCAAAAAAGTTAGAGGGCTTTTTTTGCAAAGAAACCGACGTGGATGTCCTCCCATGGTGAACGGGCGAATCCTCCAGGGTATAATATACAGAGTAGAGAGTATGTATGGCGGAGGTCCTTTTGCAAAATTGAAGGACCTATGTGTGATTTTGTAAAATTCGAAGGGCCTTGTTGCAAAGAAGCTGATGTGGATGCCTCCCCGGGCGAATCCCCGGGGTATAGGGCCTGTTTGGCAGAGCTCCAGCTCTGAAAAAACAGATCCAGAGCACCAGCTCCACCACAGAGCAGCTCCAGCGTGGATCTGTGCTCCCACCGTGGAGCTGAGAAAATGTGTTTGGCTGAGATAACAGCTCCAGATCCAGAAACAGAGGTTTTGGTTGGATTGCCCACTTATGCCCTTGGCTTTATGCGTTAATGTTGTTTTCTTCTTCTTCTTTTTTTGCTTTACGTCATGTGTTTGGACAGAGGCTGTACGTCATGTGCCCATCGTTTTCTTTTCTTTTTTTGCAATATCTCAATACAACTTTAGATGACCATCCATTGTTGTCACATAACATATAATTAACCTTGTTCATGACAATATCTCAACATAAATTAATTGTCCATACATCGAAAATAAATTTAAAGGTTCACTAGTCCTCCAGTACATGCTAGTTCCAAGCAAGAGCAAGAGCGGTGGCCAGCTCATCACGAAAAATATCCATAGTGGTGGCATTGCCTTCTGTAGTAGAACCATCCGATGGAACCGCAAATCGATTGTACCGTTGCGGTATTGTAGGGACAAAATGAGGATCACGATCAAACCGAGCGAAGTCTGAATCTTCACTATTATGCCCACGAATGAAATTGTGGAGGACCATACAAGCAACAACAATCATTTTTTGCTTCCACATCGGGTAGTTCGGCATCTTGTACAGAATTTGCCACTTCATTTTCAATACGCCAAAAGATCTCTCAATCACATTTCGAATAGATGAATGAATGCGATTGAATTTTTCCTTTGGGGTTTTCGGCTCCATACCTCTATGCCACTCAGGCATATGATACCTCTCACCCTTATATGGAGCTAGATAACCGGGGCGATTAGGATACCCCGCATCGACAACGTAGTATTTACCTACAAATGATGAAAACAAAAAATAAATTTAATTGCTGCCACATATAATGGTACTAAAGTAATTCTTCAAATTAATTTTACCTTGTGGAGGATGTGGAAAGAATTTCTCGTCCACACTCAATGCATTGTATAACACACTTGTGTCATGCATAGCTCCCGGTTGGCTCGTTGCCACATATGTGAACCGCATGTTGAAAGCATCTAGGCCCCTAAAAATATTAGTTTTGGTAATTAATGAAATTATGTGTATATGAGACTAATGTGTGCATTAAGTGTTTGAAAGGATAAGTTCAAATGGCAAAGAAAGAGGCTCACAAATATTCCATGAAGATTCAAAGATCTCTAGGGCGACAAGGTAAATAATTTAGGTATCTATTTTATTTTACCGGTCTTGGAGTTAGGTTGAAAGACCGGATTATAGGATAGACGTCGTACTATTAAGAGGGATCATGGTGATTGCTTGATCATGTTCAAATGTGCCCTTTGGATCAATTTAGGATCATGCATGCACTTAGAAATTAAAATCAAATCAAATCTGTGCATTGTCAGAAAATCCGGTAGTTCCGGTGTATATTGGGCGGAACTACCGCAGGTCCGGTAGTACCGGGCACCCGGGCGGAACGTTTTTTCCAGAGAGCGCCCGGACTCAGACTTAGTCTCTCGGAAAACGGAAGTACCGCGGGTTGACCTGCGAAACTACCGGATGGCCGGTAGTACCGGGCACCCGAGCGGAACTTTATTTCCAGAGAGCGCCCGGAGTTTAACTTAGCCTCTCGGAAAACGGAAGTACCGCGGTTTGACCTGCGGAACTACCGCATGTGCGGAAGTTCCGGATACCTGTGCGGAACGTTATTTCCAGAGAGCGCCGAGAATAAAACTTAAACTCGCTGAGATCGGAAGTACCGGGTCTTGGAGCGGAACTTCCGGACTGCCGGAAGTACCGCGTTTTCAACGGCGGTAGTACCGCACTCATTGACTAACGGTTACTTCTGACTCTCTGACATAGCCGTTCTGACCGGTCAGCGAGAGTCCGGAAGTACCGCGGTTTTGCCTGCGGTAGTTCCGGATTTCCTGAATTTTCAGGATTGTTTATTGTAACGGCTATTTGAGGTTGGTGAGGGTATAAATACACCCCCACCAGAACTTGTATGTGTTGTTGAACCTTTATTGAATACATTTGAGCCTAGTGCAACCTCTCACACCTCATTCACTCACTTGTGCATTCATTTGAGGTAGTTGACCCAAAATTCAAGTGCATTGCATTCTAGTTGATCCATTGAGCACTTGAGTGAGATCAAGCCGCAGTGGTCTATTCTCTTGGTGCTTGCCGGCACCTAGACGGCTTGGCGGAGGTCCGGTGATCTTCTCAAGAAGATTGTGAGAAGGCCCGGAAGATTGTGAAGGCTTGGAGCTCGCCTACCCGGAGAGGGAAAGAGCTACAAATAGTGATCGAGGTGTTTAGGCTCATTCGTGGAGCCGGTCCGATTTGTTCGGGCTTACCTCAACGTGGACTAGGGGAGACCGGCAAGTCTCCGATCACCACGGTAAAAAGTAATCGTGTCAATTGTGGTTTGCTCTCTTGTGATCATTTTCATTCAAGCAACACTCTTCATTCATATTACTTGATTGCTTGCTTAGTTAGAGTAGCAATTGTTGTTCTCTACTATTCGTTATTGCTCTTAGTCGATTACTTGTGCTAGTGATTGTTTGAACCTCACTAGGTTGATTAGTGGTGTTAGTGTTATCTTGCTCTATTTATCCATCAAGTTTAAAATTGCTAATTAGAATTAGACGAAAATTTTAAAACCTCCTATTCACCCCCCTCTAGTCGGCCTCCTCGATCTTACACATGTCGAAATCACAAACTGCTAAAATATTTTGGGTGGCTATCCCCGTCTTCCCAATATACCTCACTTGCTCGTCCGGTGGAAGGGAAACACGAATATGTGTGCCATCAAGTGCTCCAATGCAATCTTTAAAATGTGGATATGCTCGCCTATCATCCATTATTCTCCTATGAACCGTATGAAAATTTGGATCTTTTGGCCTAATAAAATCCTTTGCCATGGCCATCAAACAGTTAAGAACATCATCAAATTTCCTACTAATAGTTTCACCAGAGTGCTTGAATCGATTTTGACATTTTCTATTAGACTCATTTCCCGCACAGATAAATAAGAAAATTCCTATGCTCTCTTCGGTAGACATGTGCAAGGATGGTTTTAACCCATACCTCTGTACCAATAAACCATGAAGGTCAAAGAAGATTTCTGTGCTCATACGAAGTTGGCTATGGCATTCGCCCGGAGTGCGGAAGTCTCTAACAAAAATCCCATTCCACTGGTGGTAGACGTCCTTGTAGGGTTTTTAGTAAGGAACATATCAATATATATTTGGGCAAGCATAGCACCTCCTAAGACAATATTGAAAAATTCCTCGTTCTCATCACTAGACATCTGCAAGAATAAATTAAAACATGACAACATGTCCAACTGAGAAGAAAAAAATAGAGGAAATCACAACTTGACCAAATAACAAAAGTTGACCATCACAACTTGTCCACGTGACATAAGATGAATAAAAATGACATGTCCAAATAAAAAAGGTCACCAACAGAACTTGTCCACATGACATAAGATGAATAAAAATGACATGTCCAAATAAAAAAGGTCACCAACAGAACTTGTCCACATGACTCGGCTATCACTTTCCAAACATCATATCGTACTTCCTCTTAAGCCAACTCAACCTAGCCTCATTGGTGGGAATAGTCATGAACATTTCCATATGATCTTTCTTGACAAAAAGCTCAGTTGCCACAAAATGCTCATCACTGCCATACCCAGCCCCACATGCAACAACATGCCCCATTACTTGTTCAATAGTGATCCCGGCTTGCCTACTTGACACAAAAGAGGAAGCACTCTCTGATATCTTGGAGATGTGTTCTTGTATAACAAGTGATGTGCTTGTCTTAGCTTTCTTGTTAGGTTTTTCAAGGATCACATGAGCCTTTTTCTTAGCATTGGCAATGGCAGGAGAAACCTCCTGAACCTCATCAGCATTATCTAATTCATTGTTACCATCCATCTCATTCTCATCCTCAGCATCGAAGGGGGCATCTTGGCTTGGGGGTATGATGGGGTTGGAACTCATAGGATTCCAATGATCTTGCTCTTCATTAATGATGTTGCCAAACATCACCTTCAACTCTTCTTCATTTTGGAGAGGCCTACTCTTAAACTTTCCCACTCCAGGAATTTCCTAAAACATTTTGACAAAGGTAAGAAATTATACAAGAATAATAAAATCTACTAATGAACATAAGACCACGTGAGAAGTGCTCACTTGTTTGGTTTTTTTCCACCACTCGAGGTCCATGTTGATAGTTCCCTTGTCCCAGTTCCAACCAGTACCAGTTTGCTTCCTTATCAATTTTTTCCATGCAGTCAAATCACCCCTCAACTTGTCCCACTTGTTCTTAAGTTGAGATTTTTTCAACATGATACCGGTACACTGAAAAAACCTATCATTCACCTCGGTATAGCCCACATTGTTCAAATGAGTGTTAGGTCGATTTCCTTTTCTAACTTGTTCAGCCAACAACTTGCAAACAAGTGTGGTATGGTCATCATTCCAATCCATTGCATCACCCTAATCATGATTTCCCCAAAACATTTTTCAAATTACAACTGTATTCCACGTACCTAACAATAGAATGGAAGAGAAATATACCTCATCATCCCTTGCCCGTTTGTTAGCCGATGGAGCACGTCTCCTAGCTTGTGCACCGGAGGTAGCAGATGCCTGCGACGCCATCATCAAGTCATCGCCAGTCTCCGAGGTGGGTGCTGGGGCCATCCCCGCCCCAAGCAGACCAGTGGGGGGCGCCATGGCCGGCCATGGAGACCCGGCAGCCGCGCCCAGGCCAGTGGCGGCCGTGGCCGCGTCCAGGCCAGTGGCGGCCGTGGCCGCGCCCAGCCCACTGCCGGCCATGGCCGCGTCGTCCAGCGAGGTAAAGGGAGGGGAGCCGCCGCCCACGGCCGGAGTTCCACCGCCGCCGCCCACGGCCGAAGTTCCACCGCCGCCGACCGGACGGGGAAGACCAACCCTAGGTAAGGTTTTTCCAAACGGATTGGAAGAGGAAGGGGGCGGAGGAGGCGGAGGAGGGGTGGATCTTCTCATCCCGGTAGGTCGCCGGCCACCAGGACGGCGAGACGAGCGGCGTCGCGGTGTGGGCGGCAGCGGCCAGAGTCACGCGGAGACGAGGCGTCGGGGGAAAGAGGGGTCGCGCGCGCGGCCTTTCGCGTCGTGGGAAAAGGAAAGAAAGCGAACCGGTATGCAGGGATGTGTGTAATCGGTGGCATTGGTGGGTAATTTCTACCAACTCCATGAGGAGTTACAAAACCAATGTTTTCAGAGCACCCCTTGAGGTGCTCCGTGTATTTGGTGGATCTGGGAGCTAGATCCAAGTTTTTGGCGGATCTGGAGTTCGCAGAGCTGGGGCGTTTGGCTGGAAAAATTGGGAGCGGATCAGTTTTTTAGGATCTGAAGCTGCGTGAAGCTCTACCAAACACCCCCATAATGTATAGCGTATTCGGTGGGCCGCCGAACTGTTATGGCAAGTTTGCATTCTGCTATGCAAATGCTGAGATCCACGGAAGCAGCGGTTTTTGTATCCTGTTTAGGGCCTTAGCCCTGAAGGCTGCGTCAGCCCAGTCCGATTTAGCCCAATACACAGACGCACATGGATAGGCTGGCTACTCCAACAATGTCCAGGCTGCTGCTGCTTTGTGTCGAGACGATATTCTGAAGTCGTCTGCAAAACCGCGACTCACGATAAGCTATGCAGCTATGGAATGTTAACCGAAAGACGAGAGCCAAAAGCAAATTGCCACAGGGGAAAATGCTGCGACTGGGCAAGCCACAGCTCACAGGGGAAAACGCACTGTGTAATGTTACCGTCGTCTTCCCTCATGACAATTCAAAGGAACGAGAGAGATGGAAAACTGAAAAGCTTCTTAAACCACTAAACCAGAGTGCCGCAGCATACAAACTTTTGGAAAGGCTGCAGATATTGGGTTACTAGTGTATCTTTCAATCTTTCGGCGTCGGCCATGCATCATCCCCAGCTGGACTGACTCACCTGATATCTGGAAGGTAGCCACGCACCAGCCTTTTTCTCGGTTCTGACTGATTTTCAGATCCCAGCCTCCCAGGCGTGTACGTTTTCTCCAGGATGGCATGGTCCCAAAGCGCTAAGCTAGCAATGGGTCACAGTCTTGCCAGTCCACATGCAAAAGCAAACGAAAATGTTTCTGCAAGTGTGATTCCATGATTCCATTTAGCACTAGGAGTAGAATTACCTCTACAGAAGATGAAGACAGTAGTGTTCTATGAAGCAGTGGCGGAGGACGGAAAAAAATAAGGTACGACGAAAGACCGATAGCTCCAGCAAGCCAAAGAAAAGGTCAAAAGGTCCATACGTGATACACTAAATCACTAATACGTCCACACAATTAAATAAAGTAGCAGCCCAAAAGCAGCCAACAGCCCAGGAGAACGTCCAGATAACATTCGCTATTGTTCTTCTTTCTCTCGCCGCTAGCTGAGAGTTTATTACAGTGAAACTTCATCTTTCTTGATGTGTCCATGGTACAGAGTGATTTGGAGGTAAAAATCTCTGAGAATTCAAGGTATGGCGAGCGCCATACCTTGCCATACTGAGCTCCGCCCCTGCTATGAAGGACAAGATGTTGGGCATGTTCATTTTAGCTGCGGCATGTAGTTTTTAGGTTGTTTGTGCGAGAGATTACGGAGTAATAGAAACTCACATACTGTTTTTGCCGATATAAATAAAGTCGGTATAGTATGTATTACAATTAACTAGTAGACTCTATCTTTAAAAAATACTCTATTTAAAAGGTAGTTACTATATAAAAACCAAAAAGCAACTTTTAGAAGACAACAAGGCCGTTATCTTCAGAAGCCAAGAACCGTGTGCAAAAACAATTGTCTAGTATTTTGATTCCTGCTTTAGATACATATTTGCACTTCCACCTCTCTTTACAAAATTCATAATTTGCGGTCGAGAAAACACGCTGACACAGCACAGGAGTCAGGACTCGGGAGAGACTTCCATGGAACAAAAAAGAACCCAATTGGTCGTATGGGCATTTAGGGGCAACCAGGGACAGAATTTGCTCTCATGCCCACACACATCGATCGATTTCACCATCAATAATTCATAACCCCAATCAAGGGGCAAAAAAACAGTAATTAACTCGACTAATTTGAACTAAATAAAAATAATCTACGAGGACCAGCTCCTCAAGAGAGACGGCCTCGCGAACATCTGGTCGAGCGCCACCACGACGGCCATGGCGAGCGACACGCCGACCCCGTGCTGCACCACCAGCCGGAACACGTCCGTGCCGACCGCCTCCTTGGGCCGGACCTCCATCACCGCCCGCCTCTCGCCGTCGTACACCACGCAGCACCGCCGCGCGTACGACCCCTCCACCTCGTACGACGCCCCTCCCGCGGCGCCCGCGCACGGCGTCACGTGCGCCATCGACTTGCCGCGCCCGCTCCGCTTGACGGCGTACAAGGGCCGCCGCGCCTCCTCGCCCGCGAACACGAGCCACTGCTCGCCCTGCAGGCTGAGCCTCTTGCGGCGGACGGTGAAGGCGGGGCGGCCGGCGGGGTCCATGAGGACGACCTCGTCCCCGGACTCGGACGCGTAGCTGTCGACGCGGTAGGCGAGGTTGCCCTTGGCGTCGAACACCGTGAACCCCTTGCAGTTGAACAGCAGCGACTTGCGCCACACCGTCAGCGTCGTCGCCTCCTCCTCCCCACGCTGCACGCCGGCGCCCGGCGCGGGCACCACGTTAGGATGAACCCTCGACATATACCGATCGATCGAAGGAGTTGGAGATTGATCAGGTGGTTGCTGGGTCGTAGTCACGCAGACACGCAGGCTAGCTAGGTCTTGTTGGTTTTGAGTAGAGGTAGGCGGTATATATACACACGTCTGGTGTCATGGACAGAACAAACTGCACACCTGCAAGGCTGCAAAGGCGACGGCGACGGCGAGTAAACAAGGCCATGTTGCTCTGACGTGCGTGGGGGCAGGGGTGACATGGGGTGCTGCTTAACGACCCCCTCCCATAATAATGATTTGCTTTCGAGATCACCGCTTTAACTAAAAGCAAGAGCAACCAGTGCAGGCATGCACGTTTAATTGTTTTTACTGTCAAACCCATATAAATAGGGCATCATAGGAAACAAAAAACGATGATAATGACGCATGTAAATGCATAGTCAAATTTCATGCGTATCTTTTGAATATTTAGATTAGGTATACAAAAATTATATATAAATATTTCTCGAATAGTGTCAATATAATATTATAATTTTATTATGTTTTTATAAATATATGACAGCATAAATTAGTGTTCAAAATTATATTTTAAGGGCCATTATGATGTCTATAATATACATATTTGCGATTAAAGAGAGTATAATTTTTTTCCATCAACGCCAGAAACTAACCATTGGATCATATCCGGAAACAAGCCAAACGTTTTGTGCGTGGTACATGTGGTAGATTAGATCGACCAGAGCTGTTTAATTTTTTCTTGTCTTCAGTTTTTCTAGCATGTGGGTCAGTGGGTGATAATGCGATTACGCATCAAACGTAGACACATCACCGGTCCGATTAGGACGCTCCTTAATTCATTAGTATATCCATGTACTGCACAATAGAATTACGGATGCTGGGCCCGGGCTTGACACGCGGCAGGAGGCGAAGCCTTGGGTGGGTAGAAAGATCTTTTCAAAAAGTGCAAACAGACAAGATGTTTTTTAAGTTGGATTTTTTAGTCGAATTCTTTAAACGGATTTTTTGATATTAGAATTATGTGTATTATTCATATCAACATTTTTATCGTTCACTGCTATATTAAAAAAATACAAATAAAATCACCGACGTATCTAAAAACCACCGGCCACAATGAAAATGAAAGACCCCGCTCGTTTTGGCTTCAGCTTCTGGCTTATTTTTCACTATTCATAAATTTCATCATTTTCTGAACTTTTGGCTTTTTGAGCTTTTTTTGCCGGTTCTTTTTTTCCTGTATTCGTTTGTGTTGTCCGTGATGAGCTAGCATATTTTTTCTATTTTTAATTTTTTTAAATTTAATTACGCCAAATAAGCCACCTTCAGTTACAGTGAAATTTCAGCCACTACAATGCAATTTCAGCTATAAACCACAGCTTTTCAGCCCAACCGAGCGGTGCCTAAAACAAGCGTAGCCGGCTCTGCTCAGACAGTAAGTCGTACTAGCTAGTCGCTTGGTGCTCCATATATGGTCGGCTAAAGTTTATTGCAGAGGAGGAATTCTATTGGTGTAACAACACGTGATTATTGGTTCATTAACGTATGATCGTATGGTGAACGATCGAGGGAGTGTGATTAACAAAGCTTACTGATCGATGTTTGCGTTAGCGATTAACTAGCTTTGCTGGTCATGACGAAAATGATGAATGGACTGGTTAGACTGACGAGCTAGAAGCTAGTACCGAACATTACTTTTGTTTGCATTCGAGATGTCGTTGGCCGATTCAGCTGCTTGCAGCCAGCCCAGACTGCTGAGAAAAAAAACAAAGATTGAGAAGTTAAGAGCCATCTGTACGTTATTGATTGGTTTGGCTTGGTGTTAAAACTAAACTATATTGGAGAACGGCTAGAAATACCTGTACTACTGGTGTATACTTATGATTTAACCAATCATTGGAATCGGATATTCTTGTAATCTTGTGATCATTATAGTACTATGCAGGTATAAACAAGGCGAACTTACGTATGCAAAACATGTTGAGTGCAACACATGGAGTAGAGGGATTGGCTCTCGGGTACTCGCGCGATAGACTAGTATTAATTTGTTTGACAACTCAGAAAATTATACATGCTAGTTTTGAATCAACAAATCATGCCGAACTGAAACAAGATTAACGTCATGTTAATCTTCAACCGATAATCTACTGTCCTCTACACGTGGCATATATTGTAGAAGGTATTTTTGACACCGAGAGGATATATCCGGCGCATCCTACCCTATGGCAAGAGGTCACGCATCCCCTCTAAAAACATTCAAATGATCATGAAGAGGTAGTGGGATACCACGGGGAGAGGATGCCTTGACCAACTACTTATTTTAATCTTGTTTTAAGAGCCTTGTCTCACAAAGCACCAGCTATATATTAGCCCAGCGTCCGCTAATGCGAATATGTACATTTGTGATATGATCTCGTTCCGGCATATATTAGGGCATGTTCGGCTGGCCACAAGCTGGTCGGCTTTTCGCAGCCGCTACAATACCTAACTTTTAAATGGAGTACTTTTTCAAAACGGAGTCTACAAGTTAAACGTAATACACGTTAAAAGCCCAACATCTGTACCAGCCAAAATCGCAAGTGAGTATCGATCTCTCCGTAATCTGTACCGTAAACAGCTAAAATTCAAAAATTTCAGCTAAAAATCATAAACCGTAGTCAAAAAGAACAGGCACTAGTCACAAGTGCACAACTGGTTCTTCACCTTTTCCTGTTCCTTCTGACCTTGCAGCTAGTGTCGCAGCTGTCGCTGGTTCTTCACTTTTTTCCTGTTCCTTCTGACCTTGCAGCTAGTGTAAGTTCTATCGTTCTCGGTGGGGCATCAACGTTTGCAGCAGTACGTACGTACTTGTTGATGCACCCCCCATCAAACGGGTGAGCGAGGCACCATGTGAGGTTTTTCAGAAATATTTATGATGCATAATTATAAATTATCAATGTTTATAGACTTCAAATTTAAAGTTGTGAAAGATTTAGATTTTTTAAAAGTTTTTGTTCCAAACGGTCTGATCGGCACTCTTGAGCGGTCAGACTGACTAGGCATAACGATTTGATCAGTTGGCAGAGTACGTGGTCAGACTGATCGAGATATCGGTCAGACTAGCCGTCCTCTGATTTCGACAGATATTTATGAAATGTGGGGTTTTGATAGAGGATTAGGTAATTTGGTCATAGGTCAATGCATTCATGTTGCATGAAGTATATTTTAGCTAACGTGGGTTAAATTGTGAAGAACTTGTGTTCGAAAACGATTTATTTATTTTTAGATGTGTAAGGAGGCTTGAAGTCAACCATGATCAACGACGAGGACCGGGATTACTCTTATGGAGGAGCCGATATCCAGAATGATCAATGATACTGGGTGATATGGTTGAACTCAAAAGTGGTACAGAAAAGGCAAGAAATGTTGAAAGAAAGGTACGAGTGATGGGTTGCACCAAGTGTCTTAGTTAATCTAAGTGAGGCATGGTCCGGTGGAATCGGAGTGGAAGAGACCTACCAACGCGTGGCATACCATTGGTGTATCTACATGTGGTAAGTATGGTGATTGCTTGCAAGGAAGGTGAAGACCGAGTCAAGGTGATGGTATTTTGGTAGTTTGTTAAATACCGAAAACTTCATTAAATCAAAACCATAGCGCTTGAGCGGCATTTGAGAAAGCGGTTTAGATCAAGGAGATGCTGAGAAGATCAAGTGGATTAAAGGCTAAAGACTTAATGGGTTCGATCTCATGTACTTTTGAAAAGCATGTATGAGTTAAGTGTGAGTCTAAAATCCGTATTGTGTAGGGTTAACAGATATTTCCATTTGTGCTAGTGGATAATATTCATTATAGTTAGATGTGAGCTGATTGTCTCATCTATTTAGAGGGTTAGGGATAGAGGCTTGTGGCTAACCATTTCCAACTATTCTTGAGTTAGGGTTAGAGTTTGAGAGAGAACAGTGCGTACTGCAGTGTGCTCTCTTATCCTTCTTATGGAGTGGCTGTAAAATAGTCATCCATAAGTAGCAATATAATCAAGTTTGTTTCTCTCACATGAATCCTTCTTTTCATGGTTGATTTGTTCTTGTTCATATTGGTTCTTTGTCTCTTCTCTATTCTTCTTGATCTTGTTGATGCCAAGGATGTGTAAGTGATGAAAATGACTCGTGTAGATCAAATTTCATCCATCTAGGCATGTGGTTTGTACGATCTTGAATTTGCCCGGTTCTTACATGTTTTAGCCTCCCTTCGAGAAATCGTGATATGTGGGTTTTGACTTTGATTCGTTGGATAGTTTTGCTTACTATGACATATGGAAACACATGTAGAGTCATCTTGGCTATTCTTAACCAACAAATAAGTTGTTTATTAAGATTTTGATATTTGCCCATTTTAGTATAGCATTGCATGTTCTGAGAAAAAATTAGGATTTTGACCAAGATCCTTTCTATCATTGGGTGAAATAGGTTACTGAGATCCTCAGCAAGGTGCGTGTAAAGCTTGATCTCTTTTGACCATGAATTTTGCACCAAAAATGATTTAGACTCGGGCTAATTTTCTGTATAGAGAACAAGGGAGCATTCAGACCGCTCTTAGACCCGATCAGACCACCGACTTGAAGCCGATCATACCGTCGATCTGTGTCTGGTCAGACCAACCAGGTGCAGTGTTGTACATCCTCGTTGTTTTTTAGGATGTTGCTTGATTGTAGGCCACGATATCTGAGCTTCTTAACTTTTTAATTCTATAGTAAAATATTTCTTGTACTTTAAGAAAAATTTAAAAAGATACAATTTATCCTCTCCGATGCTCTTGCCTGTCCTACAGTGAGCAATCAGCTGGTCTCCTCCGTTGGTAGGAGATGCTCCACGATCGATTGAGATTGGGAACCGTTCTTGTGGAGACCGGTGACCATAGCACAATGATTTTGTCCATAATTTCCGGCCTAATCAATCAATTTTCTGATGTCCGAGTGCGTTGGAAGAACCCAATCAATAGAACTATCCTGCATTTCAAATCAAGGTGCTGGCTAGAGATGGCAATGGGTACCCGATATCCGAATACCCGACGGGTTTTACCCGATAAAGAGACGGGCATGGAAAATTTTATGTACCCATGGGTACGTTATTGGGCGAAATCCTCTACCCGCCGGGTAGGCGGGTGCGGGTGTGGGTATATACTACCCATACCCGCCTACCCGCGGGTAATGAATACCCGCATTAGACAATTAGACATCCCACTCAAATGTTAATTTTATTATCTACTTGTTGTTGATTGTTTATTTGTTTGTCATATGTTGATATGGTCATGTCAAGTATGTTTATGTGATGTACTAATTTTGATCATTAGACGCTTTTGTGCTTGGCATGTATGATTAATGAATGTCTAAATTGATGATATTCTTATGTGTTGAACCGGATATGCTTGCGGGTACGGGTTACCCGTCGGGTAGTAACACCCGCACGGGTACGGGTATGGGTAAATTTTCCTACCCGCATGCGGATACGGGTAACCCGACGGGTAAATTTACACCTAGCGGGTACGGGTATGGAATGGTAATACCCGATGGGTATTTACCCGTTGCCATCTCTAGTGCTGGCAGTGCCATCGAAAGTTGGGAATCCACACTACAATTGTACTAGCACTAGTAAATTACTAGTATTGAGTATAGTTTCTTTTTTTTCTCCTTGTGATAATCTGTGGACTCTAGTTTTGCTTTAATTAGCAAAGGTCTTGCCGAACCTCAGCAATTTTGTATTTCAAAACAAATGTTTGTTCTAATATATCATATGTAGATATTTAGTCTGATAAGTATGCCCACTTACCCACTGTTAGAAATAATCTTGACTTAAAGTTCAAGACATGGTAGAATCCGTCTTCGTGTGTAACTCAAGTTGCAGTTGTGTCTAACTTGAAATCCGAATACGTATGCTAGTAGGAGAGTATTAGCCTATATATGAGAAGATTTGTAACCAGTTAATTACAAGAAGGGGGAGCAAGTAAGAGAATAGAGAAAATCAGAAATTCTCATGTGTTCTCTCAGTTTATTTGCGATATGTGCATTTTCTCCTGAATCAAAGTTTTAACAAGTGGTATCAGAGCCTAGGCGAGAACCAAGCTGCTGAAAAATTGTCTCGGCGATTCCGTTTTGCCCTCGTCTCGCGCAGCGCTCCCAAGGCATCCGCTCCACGTGTCATCATGTTTCAGCAGCCAGTACGTAAAAAAAAGAAGAAAGGTTCAGCGAAAGCAACAAAGAGCACAGAGACAAAGAGCAATGAGTCGCCAAGAAAAAAAAGGAGAAAAACAGCGTAGTTTTTTTTCCTCCATTCCCTCGATCCAAGAGCCACTTTAAAGTAGCCCGAGATCTTTATCCATGCTCAAGATCATGTCGCGTTCTCCGGGAAGTGGTGTCACCGGTAGCGAAGCATCATCCAGTGTGATGGCGAATGAGAGTTCCGCTGTCTTGCTGCATTATTCGATGTTCATGACGAGTAAATTATGCAGCCTAGGCAATCAAGATGAAGGTGTACATGAAGACTCAAGGAGTGTGGGACGCAATCGAGAACGGCAACGTCGATGTGCGCAAGAATCAGATGGCATTGGCGGCTATCTATCAGGGCATCCCAAAGGAGACGTTTTTCCTACTGACCGAAAAGGAGACGGCCAAAGCCGTGTGGGAGGCGTTGAAGATAATGTATCTTGGCACTGATCGTGTGAAGGAAGCAAAGGTACAAACTCTCAAGACCGAGTTCGAGGTGTTGTGTATGAAGGAAACAGAGTCAATCAATGACTTCGCTGTCCGGTTGACGGTCATTATCAACAAGATTCGGGCCCTAGGCGAGAAGGTGGAAGAGTTGTACGTAGTAAAGAAATTCATTCATACTGTTCCCTACAGTTTCTCCTGATTGCTTTGGTCATAGAGCAATTTGGAGACCTAAAGACAATGACCATAGAGGAGGTCATCAATTGTCTTAAGGTGTATGAGGAACGGATCTGCGACAATAGCAACAACGACGACGGGCAGCTCTTATTGACATGTGCTGAGTGGGAGATCCGATCATCGAAGCGCGAAGGCAAGAACACTTCTAGCGGTGGGGGCCAAGGCTATCATAATAGGAAGTTTGATAAGGCAAAAGTGATGTGTTATAATTGTAACGATTATGGACACTTTGCTTTAGAATACCCCAAGCCGAGGATGAAGAAAATGTTTCTTGTTGAAGCGCTCAGCGATGATGAATCAACAGTGTTCTGATGATGAGTTGAGTTAGAGATGTTGAGAAGATGTGTCGTCGTCCAAACTCAAGTAAGGTGAAAAGAAATCGGAATGTTGAGGAGATGTGTCACCATTCTGTATCAAGTATAAGTTTAGTAAGTCGTAGTTGAGACCAACTGCCTCAATGTTTTAGAATCTTTGCATCTGGATGGACCCGTACCAGTTGAGTTGAGTTCCTACATGTAGTTTGCATCTAGAACGCTTCATGTGGAGGCGTGGCTGGTAGTTCATAATGCATTGAGACTAAAATTAGAGGATGTGAAATCAAGATTAAGGGGGATATTGTTAGAAATAATATTGACTTAGAGTTCAAGACGTACTAGAGTCCATCTTCATGTGTAACTCAAGTTAAAGTTGTACTCAATTTGAAGTCCGAATACATATGCTAGTAGGAGAGTATTAGTCTATATATTGAGAAGACTTGTAACCAGTTAATTACAAGAAGAGGGAGCAAGTAAGAGAATAAAAAAATTCAGATATTTTCTATGTTCTCTCAGTTTATTTGCGATGTGTGTGTTTTCTCCTGAATCAATGTTTTAACACCCACTAATCATATTTTTTCAAAAACAAAGACACAGTTAAGAAATATATTACGAAATTAGCCCTTGCTTGCCATTATCGACACTGGCAGGCCCTTTGCTCGAGAAGTTCATCAGTGGCAACATTTCCCTTTAATCTTTAGATTTTATAAAGATGTCTGTAGTGTGCCAAACCTACACCTTGTTGGACTCATGTCTCAGTGCACACATCACCCCACTAAGCTTTTGCTCCATACTAATGCATGCATCCGTTGTTAGATCTTGAAAAGTAAAATCACAGCTCCCATAATTAATAGGGTTCATCCGCATGGTGACTCTATGGTTGGCGGATTTTTTTGGGGGGGGGGATAAGAAATATCTCTATAACCAAGGGGACTGAATAGGAAATTTTTTATTTTTTTACATGAAAATATGTATGCCCACAAGGCCCGCGTGGCATATATGTAGCATAGAGAAGGAAACGAATTCTATAGAGAATGACATCACATGAGATTTCCCTCTATCAGCCGTTAGATCAAGGTTGATCATCTCGATCCTACAATGAATAAAGGGCCTCATGTGAGACCCTTCCCGTAAGATTTCTTCCCATAGAGAGCGGCCAAGTTCTGCAGTCCCCCCTGATGCTGTCAATCGCCTATGCATTTATTACAAGCTGAGAAAAGGGCAGATGAGCAGATCGCGGTACATAGTTCTACCAACACAAGGCCAAAATTATAACCTGGTTAAGTTCGCAATCGCAAGCATGGCAAGAGCAACTGTGATTCTGATTCCTGCGCCGGAAAGGCGCCGTCCCGGCCAGCATGCATGCACAGGTCCACGCTCGAGACACAATGATGGTCCAAACACCCGACTCGACGCCCGTCACTCTCGTAGGCAAGGGGATTAATACGCACAGCCTAGTTGCATGATCACAACTAAGCAGCCATCATGGTGCCGTGTCTGCGTGTCCCAGCGGCCTAATCAAGACCCCTCTAATTGCCCCCGAGGAACCAGGCAGCGTGTCCCCAACAGCACAATCTCCGCCCCGACACCGTCGCTCTCGGACAGACCTTCCCCGTGCCCACCCCTCGCAAGTCGCATGCCCCACCGCCCGCTGTACGCTTCGCGTGTCCATCCATATTGTTGAAGAACCGTGGCTGACGATCAGGTCGATCGATTTCTTTGTTTAGAACAAAACAAATAAATTACAGAAGACAGAATAATGGTGGTGATCGGTTCGGCTGAAAGCCTCATGGCTTATGGCTGAAAACACTGTAGCTGGCTGAAAAAAGCACTGTAGCTGACAGAGGCTTATTTACCATAATTAAATTTAAAAAATTTAAAAATAGAAAAAACATATTAGCCCATCACGTATAATGTAAACAAATACGAGGAAAAAAGAACTGGTAAAAAAACTCAAAAAAAAGCCAAAAGTTCAGAAAAAGACGAAATTTATGAATAGTGCAAAAATAAGCTGAAGCCAGAAGCTGAAGCCATATTGAAATCACACAGAGAGGTAGAGAGAACTCCTGATCTTTCTTTATTAATTTCTGATTGCATGTTTATAAAATATACCGGTATGGCTCTCTAGGCCCTGATCAACTCGGCTTCGGCTTCTGTCTTCTGGCTTATTTTTCACTATTCATAAGTTTCGTCTTCTTCTGAACTTTTAGCTTTTTGTTGAGCTTTTTTGCCGGTTCTTTTTTCCCCATATTTGTTTGTATTATATATAATGGGCTAACATATTTTTTATATTTTTAAATTTTTTAAATTTAATTATGCTAAATAAGCCTCTGTCAGCTACAATCTTTTTTCAGCTAACTACAGTGTTTTCAGCCATAAGCCATGAGCTTTTCAGCCGAACCGATCACCATCTCTATTTATAGTCTCCAGTGAGATATCTATCATAGACCAGGTCTACCGACTAGGCCCAGGTTTCTTAACAGATATCTCCCACGCGTTTAGCTCGGCCGAGCCTGAGCGGCCGCGCGCACAGTCACATTGCCGTGTTCCCTCTCGCCCGCGTCGCTACTCGCTAGCTAGGGGCTTCGCCTGCGTTGCGTGCTGCGCGGATCACTGCACAGCACACTGTACTGGACTGCTGGTTTTGCCGTGATCCCGAGGCGGTTGGCCTCGGTGGTGCGCTGCCCGTCGCGAGTTTAGCGTTGGCCCCAGGGCGCGGCCATCGGTCGATCAGGAGAGAGCAGAGGCGTCGGAAAAAGCACAGTGCCGCCTGTGGGATCCATGCGCAACAAGCCATGTGGAGACAAACAAATCATGTGAGCGGATGGAGCGGAGTTGGTGATCCAAGAGAAAGTTCTGTGTTAGTGCCGCCGGATAGATGGATGGGAGGACGTACGCAAGCCACCTCTTGGCCTTTCCGATCGATAACTAGCAGCTAGCTACTGAGGACTAGCGCTTCTGCTCTGTACTTTTCTTGGGGCGATCGTTCTTTCGGTCTTAGGCCCTTCCCAATCTTCATTGGCATGCATGAGCGCGACATATATAGGAGCGTACACTAGGGGCTTTGTTTCCTTGTCGGTGACGACGGTGAGGGATTTCAGTGTCGCTAGATCTGTGAAGTTTGGTTCAGAGACCAGACCAAGGACGTCTTATCTTTCCAAAAATTAAATTATATAAAGGTCTGATCTAATAGGTTTTAGTTTTTGATTTTTTTACTTTCATCTTATTTATGTCAGAAGACACTTAAAATACACTGTCTTCTAATTTTGACTTATTTTGACTTTTTCGCCTTTTCTTTTTTTTCCACTTATTTTTGTTGCATGGTCCAGGACGATATAATAAGTTTTTTAAAAAAACTTCAATTTGTTCTATATTTTTTATTTTTATTAGAAAAACTAACAATCATTACAGTATAATTTTAGTTAAAAGATAAAAGCTATTACCAGAAGCTTTAGCTATAAACTAGTTAGAGTACCGCATAAATCTCGAAGCAACACTGTCAGTACTAGCATGCGGTTACAAACCAGACCTTCAACGCGATTTAGATTGTTTATAATCTCCGCTTTTCGGGAAAGCATTGAAGCAGCTCCTAAAATTCACATGAATTTAGTACGGAAAGTGTATTTCCTGCATGATTCCTAGTTACAAACGGGTATAAGGACTGTGTGTGAGCGCACCACAACATGTCGACATGCTTTCAGAAAAGAGAGAGCAATGGCAAGATACTTTAGAAATCAGGACTCAGAGCCCGAACAAATAGCCCGATAGCTGACGGGCCAACATAATGAACTAGGCCACCAAAACATTCAGGCCGTCTGACTTCCGAGGGGGCCGGCCTAAGGTTAAGCCTAATACTTCCTAGCTCTATCTGTACTTACAGTCCCCTGGTGCTCGTCCACGCACGAAGAACCCTAGCCGCCAGAGCCTGCCGCCGGCCACAACTTCGTCGATCCGCCGTTGGCCCCTCTGCCCTCTCATGGATGTTGAGTGAACGAGGGACCCGTTGATTTTCAGGAGTAATATTTTTCTTTACTATTCTTCTATTTTTTTCCCCTAGATCACGTTGTTCTAGTTTGTTCTTTTCTAGCAAATTTGTTGGATTTTTATTTACACATGATAGGTTCTATCAAATCAACTCATCTTGATGACGGCGGTGACACCCATGCCAGTATCGACACCGCCCTGAGTTTGGTATAAATAAATCACCTATGATTTTCCACTGATGAACAATATTGTTTTCGAGGCGTAGGTCTTATACACCAATGAAGATCATCGATAATCTACTTTTTGCTAGTGTGATCATTAGCAATCATGATATTGTTGCAAGATCCAGAGTCTTCAGCGAGGAAGATAAAAAAAAGTTTAGCACATTCATCAACAATAGTGACATGTTGTTCATTTATAATCTTTAATGTAAAAGTTGAGTCCTTGTGTACTTTATCCATGAGTTATTAATATAAATAAAAGATCTTCCAAAAAAATCTATCTGTATTCGAGCATATTTTTTTAAAGCGATTTTGCTGCATGCAGAATTGCCTAACATTTTGAGTAAATCATGAACTTATGTTTGGACACTGTAGTGTGCATAACAATTGCAAAAGGTGACAAGAAATTCACACACGCCCATATCTAAAAGAGGGAACATCGGGTTAGACTTCCATGACAAAGATATGGCATTTGACTCGCGCGTGAAAAACACGGACAAATAAAGCGAACTAACGTATTTGCATATCTGAAATAACAATGAAAATACCGTTGTTCCCCCTCGACACCAAATCTGATCTAACACGGTCTTCAAGAATCTGATTTATTTGGTTCAGGTATTGAGGTGGTGATCGGTTCGGCTGAAAAGCTCGTGGCTTATGGCTGAAAATACTGTAGTTGACTGAAAAAAGCACTGTAGTTAACAGAGGCTTATTTAGCATAATTAAATTTAAAAAAAATTTAAAAATATAAAAAATATGTTAGCCCATTACGTATAATACAAACGAATACGGGGAAAAAAAGAACCGGCAAAAAAGTTGAACAAAAAGCCAAAAGTTCAGAAAAAGACGAAATTAATGAATAATGAAAAATAAGTCAAAAGCCAGAAATTTAAGCCGAAATTAATGAACAGACAGGCAGCTAGCTGGTCGATAGGACAGTAACCTCTCCCTTCGCATTCCACGATAGTAACAAGCAGCTACAAACCCGATACAGGGTAATTCATGCACTAAGACAGAATGATTCGGAAAGAACACTATACGCTACAGAAATGAGAAGAAAAACCAAAATCAAAACGACGAAGTCCCTACGTGCCTCGCAAGCCTACGGTGCCCCTAGACCATCTGCTGTTGGCCGTCGATGATGCGGCGCTCGTCCGGTGCGCCCCGGACGACGCCGACGTCGCCCGCTGGTTCGTGTTGCTCACGTACTGGCGCACCGGATCGCTGTTCGCGGCGGCAGCCGTGGGTGCCCCCGCCACCACGTACTGCTTCACAACCAACACCGTCATCGAGAAGTCCGACGACACAAGCATGTCACCGATGGGCCCCAGCTCCGGGCACTCCATCCAGTCGTCCAGGGCGGACGTCATCGGCGACCCGGCCTCGCCAGTGTTGGAGTCCTGATATTGGCCTTTGGTTGTCGTTTGAGTCATGGAGTCTATTTTTAGTTATGATAGTTCAGTTTAAAGCAGAGTAGGTTTTAGAGTTTAATTTCCAAAGTTTAGATTATATCTTTAGTTGAGTTTGTGTCGGATTTAGCCAGTATTGTAATCTATCTCTAAGATGTAAAGTTGAGTATAAATATGGAAGAAAACCTAGAAAAGTGTGCTGTTTTGGCACCACAAACTTCTGCCCAGATCTAATCTTGTTGTTACAAATCATCGTATGGCAATGCCACCGAATGGTTGTTGGCGCTAGTGATTGCAGTTGAAGTTCACGAGTACATACAAACCAGTCGAATTTCACAAGTACATACAAACTAGTCAAAGTTCATGAGTGCGTGCAAACTAGTCGAAGTTTATGAGCACGTGCAAACTGGTCGAAGGCTATGAGTACTTGCAAAGCGATCGAAGGAGCGGTCGAAGCTATCATCTGGTATCAAAGCCTCGTATCAGGGATTGGGCCGTCGAAGATCAAGATGGCGAAGGAAGGATCAGTGTCATTCTAGTATCTGGTCCTCAGCTCTGAGAATTATCCCATGTGGGTAATAAAGATGAAAGCAAATATGCGCGCCCAGAGCGTTTGGGCGATGTTGATCCCAAGGCGAAGGAGGTGGTCGATGACAAGCTTGATCAAATGGCATTGGCTATCATCTATTAGGCAGTTCAAGATTCAATGATGAGTCAGCTGGTCGGGAAAGAAACGGCATGTCATGAATGAAGGCATGGATCATGTCAAGGAGGTTCGCCTGCAGGCTTTGCGGAGTGAGTATGAGAATACGCAGATGGGTGAGAACCAATCTGTGGATGAGTTTGTTGCAAAACTCATCGCACTTGTGAGTGAGATTCGGTCTCTCGGAGACAAATTGGAGGAAAGCATTATCGTAAAGAAGTATTTGTGAATCCTTCTAAAGAAGTTTCTCCCGATGGTCATGATGTTGATGTACTCAAACGACCTCCCAAAGATGAAGGTTGAGAAAGTGACTGGGTCTCTCAAGGCACAAGAGGGGCTCCTAAAAGGCTAAGATCAAGCTTGTTCGCAGGGATCAACCTCAATACCATAGGGGCATGGATCTACAACATGGCGTGGCTGAGGTGCTCGTGGCCATGGCCATGGTCGAGGAGGTCGAGGAGGCAATGTTGGTCGCAGGGAGAAGTTTGAACGTGGAAACAATGGCTTCATTAGAGATAAGTCAAAGGTAAAGTGTTTTGATTGCGACAAATTTGGCCATTATGCTTCAGAATGCCACATCCATATCAAGTGTCATGAGTGTCACAAGTATGGTCATTATGCCTTTGATTGTTATAACAACAAGAAGAAGAAGGATGATGTCAATCTCACACGGACTCAGGAGGACGATGAACCGGCATTACTTTTGTTCACATGTGAAAATGACTATGGTCTGGTAATGCTTGAAGAGAAGAGCTTGCACCCAAAGCTGCTAAATATTGGGGAGGAGATGGTTGACTCACAGATATGGTACCTAGATAATGGAGTCGTCGAACCACATGACTTTCCAAAAGGGGAAGTTCAGAGAACTAAATGAGAAGTATCATGGGTAGGTGAAATTTGGTGATGGGTCTGTTGTCCATGTACAAGGCAAAGGTTAAATTTTGCTCCAATGTAAGAGTGGTGAACAGATATTATTGTCAGATGTCTATTGCATACCTAGACTCTACAATAACATTATCAGCCTTGGACAATTGACAGAAGATGGTGTGAATTAGTAGCACCGAAAGGGTCTCACTTGTTCTTGTATGACTGATCTGGCAGTTTGTTGATGAGAGTTCCACGAACACCAAATAGATTATACAAGGTGCAGCTGAATACATGCAAGCCTATTTTCCTGAGTGCTACACTACTGAACCCGGCATGGTTGTGGCATGCAAGATTGGGGCATGTGACTTTTCAGTCATTGAAATAGATGTCTGACAAGAAGATAGTTCTTGGTCTGCCACATATTGATCATCCCACTCAATTAGCCATAATTTTTTTGGGGGTAATGATATGGGCCATGCATCTGGAAGCACTACTCACATCAAATGCCTCGCTCAGCAGCTGAGCAACACGGTCATGTGACTTTGCGAGGAGTGGCTTTGAGCAGCATATGTTTGCATCAAAATCAAGCACCTTCTCATCCACTCATTCCCCATCCACCCCCAAACCCATGACCATGAGTAGTTGTCTCTCCCCTCTAGTCTCCTCCACCCGAACCATGTGGGGACCATGAATTTACCAGGAATCTCTATATTCATGCAACTGTTCAGGATTTTAATTGTGCACAGATTAATAAATAACATACTTACAATTATAGTACCATAACAGAGTTCTTATATAAAATACAACATAACAGTCGATTACAGAGTTTTAAGACTTTCAAGCCAAACCTACTTATATTATAGATAAAAGACGACAAAAGCCAGCTATACCACAGGCAACACTTGAGTGTAAGGTCGACCTAAACAATATGATTTTCACCATCATAGTATTCATCATCTGCTAGCGTGCCTTCTTTATAATAATCATTGTCTGAACGAAAATATGCAAGAATGAGTATATTCGTACTCAACAAGCCACAATGATAATGTTTTATAATGCAATTGAGGATTTGGACATATCATTACTAGTATCCATTCAATTTTATTTGTAAATATTTGACTTAAATCAAAACAAGTTCATAAAGAAATTTTGTGAGGGGTTGTCCATTAACAAGTTCTCACTTCCAAGTTACCATAATTATTAACTAATAATACCTTATGGCTTGATTTAAGAATCACCCCTTTTGACACAGCTCTATTAACTGGAAGCATGACACATTTAAATGATTTTGTTTAATCTCTGTAGAGAATTTTCAGCTTTACCCACACGATATCCACAACTCAATCAAAGACAAGATAACATAATTCATTACTGATTCACAACATCAGTGTTACCCAGTACAGAGAAGGTCCCTCTCAGCAGCGGGTCCCTTACCAAACCTAGGTACAGGTGACTCCTCTACTACTCCCAGGGTTCATACTGTGGCATAGGCTGGTCTGTGGTCCATGCCAACACCGAACCTACCCATGGCAATACCAATGAAACTAATACAATAACTAAATCAAGTTCGAGTAATCGATCCTATAGATGGGAGGCAATCATGTCTTTTTTATGGCACAAGTTAATTTTTTGTATTCTTTGAACAGAACAACATTTCTAGCAAAGACTTATGTATGCAACCACCGGGTAGCATTTGCACACAGTCGCATCCAAACCACACATCCATATCCGCCCTCAGCTAATATTATCCATAACATCACTCCAGATGAGTGATCCAATACTTTTATTCATCGTACCACAATGGTCATAAATTCTGACTTGTCAACTCGTGACGGTGGACCACATTGTAATGAGATTATTGTTATCCATGTTCACTACTATGTTAATATAAAGTATGATATACTAGCTCTTAAGTTCATCAAAGAAAATTAGATCAGATTATTATCAAGGATGTCAATTAAACAATATAATTAAGGCATTAACTATTTGAACATAATTATTTAAAAGTAATTGATAACAAATAGCATTAACAAATAAATAATGTAGAAATTAACCATACCTAATGTAAACCCAACTAATAGGAATTCAATATAATCAAGGAACATGACTTGCCTTGCAATTCGTAGTCAGTGTTCACTCCTTCGTAGGTTTCAGGGCCGTTACTTCCTGTTCTAGTTGTCTGAGGGGCTTCTTCTCTATAATCTAGCGTACACACATACACACGAATAAAGCCAAATAGGCCTATTACAGATTTGCAAAATAAAACACTATAAAAAAAAGGGAAATGAAGGTGAAAAGCGATTAGAAAGGAAAACTGATGAAGAATTGGCTTTGGAAAGCTTGAATTTGGACATGGAGGGTGAACAATGATGTTGGAGGCTCTGCTAGGGTTTAAGTTTAGTCTACTATATTGAAAGATTGAGGAGGCTGACTAGAGGAGGTGAATAGGCGGTTTCATAAACATTCCCCACCTATCAATTATTTCTATTTGGCTAAACCAAGCAAATAATGCGGAAGCTTAACACAAAAAAGTTTAGCACAAATAACACCGAAAACAACTGGGTTCACCTAAGTGCACTAACAAGATAAGTCTATGTCAAGATTTGCAATCCTGGGATAACAAGCAATCAATTTAATTCCATGAATGTAGATTACTTGAATGTAAATTGAGCACCAGAAAATAAACCACAATTGACACAATTGCTTTCTACCATTGTGTTTGGAGACATGCCGATCTCCCCTAGTCCACATTAAGGTTAGCCCAAATGAATTGGACTAGCTCCATGAATTAAGCCGAAACACCTCAATCCACTAGTGGTAGCACTTTCCCGCTCTAGGTAGGTGAGCTACAACCTTCACAATTTTGCCGGGTCTTTTCACATTCTTTGAGAAGATCACCACGCACAATGCCTCCAACACCGTCTAGGAGTCAGCAAACTCAAAGAGTAATAAGTCAAGTCCTTTGCTTAACTCTCACCATGTGCAACGAATGCACACCACTCAAGTGGATATACATCCACCTCTAGATGCAACACATGCAATATAGAACTTTCCTCCTTGCTCACAAGGTGCAACACATGCATAATTAAGAGGAGAACCTCACACTAGCTCAAGAGAGTAAAATAAAGTGCCAAAAGTTATTCTCTAACCGGCCACAAGGGGGTATATATTGTAACAGCCCAGCTGTTTATTTCAAATTTTGAGAAAAAAAATTCAAAATTAAATTAATTTGCTTTAAAATAAAAATAAGTATTTTGTTGCCTAAGTTTTACTTTTTTGCCCTGATTTTCTGTTTTTGAAAAGGCTTGATTTTGAAAAGTAATTTGAGTAAAAACCTAAAAAAAATTATTAAATAAAATGATATTTTGATTTTCTATAAAAATCTTAATTCAAATTAATTTTTGGGTTTATTTGGCTTTTATCTGGGTTTCTGTTTTTTTCTGGATTTTAAAATTTATTTGAAATTAAAAATTCTTTCAAGTATAAAAATATAATACCAACTTTAGTTGGAAATAATTTACTAAGTACAAAATGGTTCCAGGAATTTCTGTGAATTTTTCTGGGATTTTTGCAATCGATTTGGCATTTTTCGGAGTCTTTTTGAATTTCCTTGGCTTTTCTGAAAATCAAAATCGAAAATAAAATTTTAAATATCCTCTCCTTCCCTCTGGCTGATGCGTGGACAGCCCAGATGCACCCACGTCTCCGCCATCCCCACTGCCCACTCATCCTGCCTCCCTCTCTCCTCAGGCCGACAAGTGGCTAGCCCAGATTGAGGCACGTCGACCCGCTGCATTCCCGCACTCCCATCCCACCATCCGCGCTCCTTTCTCTCTCTCCTCTTTTCCCCGCCCAGCTGCAGGATCCTTTCCTCTCGGCCACGTGGTGCAATCCTGCCTGTTCCCCTCTCTCTCCCACTGTCGACCGACCCCACCTGTAAGATGTCTTCTTCCCCACCCTCTTCTTCCTCCTCGCGCCGCACCCGCTGCCACCGAGCCGTTGCACCACCTCTGCCCTTCCCAGCCATGCCCACTTCATCCCGCGTGCCACACCACGTTTCCCCTTCATGCACCCACCTTCCTCGCCATCTCCGTGCCCGCCTCCACCTTCCTTCTGCAACTGCCGCCGTCGCCGCCATTTCCGCAGGCGGTTAAGCTCACCGCTCGGTCACCCCTCCACTATAAAACCCCCCTTAGCACCGCTTTTCTCCGCACCATCTCCCTCCGCCCTCCTCTCCCCTTTCATGTGAGCTACGTCCCCAATGCTGTGCGCCATCGCCGCCACCGCCACCAACTTCGGCGAGAAATCACCGCCGCCTTGGCCACTTTCGAGCCTCGCCGTTGCCTTCCTCAGCATCCCCGTGCCCGTGTGAAATCCCTCCGCCCTTCTCTGGGCTCAAGCGCTGCCGGGACGCCGACCTCGCCGAGGACCGAACGCCTCCGCCGCTCCTTCCTCATCATCGGCCGTCTCCCGTACTCGCCGAGCTCCGCACCAGGTAGAAATGGGTTCCTCATGTCCTCCCCCTCCTCCGCCCCTCGCCGGTCACCGCTGCCCGCCGGAGCGCCGACGAGCCCGTGGACCCAAGCGCCAGCCTGGCCGGCTTGGCCACGTCAGCGGCCGATTCCTTTAGAAAAATAAAATCCCTACTGACATCATAATTTCAATTTCCTTTAGAAAAATAATTCCAAAAATCCAGATTTATTCTTTTTCTCTAATTTTAAACTTCCGAGAGCTCGTTCTCCTTCGTCCTAACTCCGATTGAGCCCATTCAAATTTCTAAATTCATCAAAAATTACCTTCTATCCAATATACCCTCAATTTAAATATTTGAGGTTATTTAAATTTATTTGAATTTAGTGGGTTATTTTCACGTGTAGACTGCAACAATTCGGGAGAATTCTTCGACAAAGATTTGCATCATCTGAAGAGCAAGGCAAGTCACACTCCTTGATCATGTTGAATCCAGTTTACAAATAAAATTATGTTGTTTTAAATTATATTGCATGCTTAATTTTATTCAACATATTTCAATTCAGTTTTAAATTTAGTTATTACCTACTTGTTAATTACTCCATTGACATTGAATTCCTCGATACCTTGTAACCTTAAAACAAAACTCTAGTTAGTACACTGGTATGGCTAGAGAATTTTTGTAGCAAACGCTTAGCCCTGCATAGATATAACTTAGGCTTGGGATGCCCTTTTCACATAAAATGTTAAGCTTTTGAAATGTATTTTTAACTTCGGTGAGTCAAGAAAGGATTATGAAATATTTTGAAATAAAATATAAAATCTGGTTTAGACTTAGGCTAATTGTTATGTGGTGGGTGCAGGCATGCACTGTTGTTCGGAGACACATTGTTGCTTGTCATTAATCATCTAACCATCAACACATAAAGGAGAAACTAGATGACAACCCGATTATGAGTAAATATGAACTACACAAGCTATATATATTCAAGGGATATGTTTCTAAGTAAAGATCCTTAATATGTGAAAATAGAATATGGATCAATATTAATGAAACCAGAAAATATATAGTGAACTCCCCCTAAATGTGTGCATGCAAGAATGTATTGTGAAAGCATATGCATATATTTAAGTTTAACTTATTTGATGAAGTTCATTCTATATTTCGGATCCAAAGAATGCAATAAGATAAAAAAATGATATTGAATACATACTTCTTATGTTTTTCACCTTTTCATCTAGATAAGACTAAGCAATATCATAATCAATAAATATATTAGTCTCACAATTGTATTTATCATTATCACCAAAACTAATTTAATGGAGTTTGAACTTGCACAAGCCACCACCTTCAAGCTTCTCTAGTGAGCTATGGTAAGCGCCCCTCTCCCATGTGCAAGCATGCAATCTCCTTCCACCCATCTCTCTCCACCCAAGGTTGAGCTTCACCGCTGTTAGAGAGTGAGCGTCGTTGTGCACAATCTTCATGAGAACGCTACGACAACCCATGTCTCGTTGCAGGGGCATGACCTCCATGAGCACCACCGAGGCCGGCCGATATCCACACCTCTAACCAGGTACGGAGTTGCCATCCTTACCCTGATGCTAATAGAGATGAACGGAGGACCTCAGTCGTTGGTGCCATCTCTTCTCAGTGCCACCCTCGTCGAGGACGAGCAACACGCTTGGTGATGATGCAAACAGGTCGACCTTGTCCCTCATCATATCCAGTCCTAGATCTACCTACGATGAGGAAGCAGACGGCCTCCTTCGACGAGTTCTGGCGACAAGGTTCTAGATTTGGTCAAACACTGTCTCCTTCATGTTTGTCCGAATTGTTGCAACAAGTAAGTTGAGTTGTTACGGCAAGTCTTTTTTCTATATTGCAATTCATTTTCTAAAGTATTGCAGATGTTCCAATGAGTGTTTTATTTATTGCAATAATATCTTTTTTTTGTTGGAGTTGTTTTTTTGTATTGTTACATAAATAATTCCCATTTTTATAATTGTTTTAGTCATGTTTCATGTTTGTTGCAAGACTATTTATTTTTGTTGGAGTAGTTTTCTTATATTGTTTTACAGATAATCCCCATTTGTTGGAAATTTTTGGGTTATGTTTTGTGTTTGTTGCACATGAGGCGAGTTTTTGTTGTAAGTTGAGTAACTTATTGTTGAGTTTTATAAATTTTTGTTTTATCAGATCCAATATTTAAGATTAAACGTTTTAAGTGAGATCCAATGGTGATTAAAGCGGATGATAGGAACGCTCTTATTGTACATCCAACCGCTAGCACATCCCTTCTTTATTTCAGGATTCTTGTCCATATTTCTCTTCTCTCTTCAGCCTTTGCAAATAAACATTCACACAATCATGCCTCAATTCATTCATAATAGGGGTATTGTTCCTCGCAAAAAAAAGTACTGTAATTTCTTTCGGCATAACGTCTTTAATCCCTCTTTTGCCAAAAAAAAATACGTACATTTATAACAGAATAAAAGTAATAATTAAAGCATGCGTAGTCCAAGCAGCTTCCAAATAACTGAAATATCAACAGCACAGTATGCTGCCGGCTTTGTGCACACGAAGCTGCCCGGAGCCAGAAGATCAGCCACAACGTGGCAACGCTATGAAAAAAAGGAAAGAAAAAGGGACCCCACACCTCCAGGAATATTAAAAGCAAGCAAACCTCAAGCGAACAAGGTCTCTGCCTCTGCCTCTGCCTCTGCCTCCTCTCCTTCCCGGCATCGCTTCCCTTCCGTCCTGACTCCTGTCCATACTTCCCGCTGCTTCCCGCCTCCGCTTTGACTGCGCCCCGCGTATCTCCCTACCCCTCCCTCCCTTCCACGCAACCGCACGCGCAGACCGATGTCAATGTGGCGCTTCTCCCGCTCCCTCCTCCGCGCCGCCACCGCGGCCTCCGCCTCGCCGTGTGGCGCCCTCCAGCGCTGCCGCTACGCGTCGCTGCCGGCGGCGGCGGAGGCGGCCGTGGGGAAGGACGGGGAGGCGGAGGTGACGGCGGAGGAGGCGAGGCGGCTGATGCGGCTGACGAACGTGGAGGCGCTGAAGCGGCGGCTGGGGGACGGCGAGGTGATCCCGTATGCGGAGCTGCTGCGAGCGTGCGAGGAGGCCGGCGCCGCCCGGACGCGCGCCGACGCCGCCGCGCTTGCCGCCGAGCTCGACGAGGCCGGCGTCGTGCTCCTCTTCCGCGACAAGGTCTACCTCCAACCCGACAAGGTCAGCTCACTTGCTCACCCACCTCGCATTGCGACTCTTTTAGTCCCAAAATCTTCTCTTCTGCTTTGGTTTGCTGCGTTCGCGGCTCGGTTCCTCTCGGCGACTCGTGGGGATTTCCCGATTCTAACCATTCGTCCATCATTTCTTCTCCCGTATGGCCCGGTTCCATGCTGGTCGGCACCGAAATTCTTAGGAATGCGCACCCCCCCCCCCCCCCCCCCCCCCAATTCGGCCCCGGAGCTAAGCATGGTCCGCATCGATCAGGCCATTGGGCGCCTAACGGCTCAAGTACAGACAGATCTGTGCACCCCTTGGCCCTTGTTCCGATTGTGACCTGCAGGTGTTCGGTAGATTTCCTGCAAGTATAAGTGCACTTGACCAAACGGTGGTCCAATGTTGCACTTGCACACGCCTTTTTTTTGGGCTTCAAGGATATCCAAATCCCACCAATGGCTGTCCATGGATTCACTCATCCAAATTGCACGTGCCGTTCGATAGCAAACCAATGGTTAGGTGAAATATAAGCACACACTTGAATTCATCATCCACTTTGGTGTACACTGTTCAATTGCTGATTGGAACCGCGACCTAGCATTGTGGTGCAGGAGTGCGCCCTTGGCCCTACTGTCTAGACTTTAGACCAGAAGCAATCCACTTGTCGTTGACACTTCTCTGGAAAAAGCCGTCTAGTTTCTTCAGGAATCAGGAGTCGGGACGCAGCTCCAAGTGGTGGTGACTGGTGGCTCGCTACGTGCCCCTCCCGGTGCGCACGCTGGCCGCACTAGTACAAAAGCCATCTCCGTTTCTTGCATGGGGAGGAATTCTTCCGATTAAGTGTGCTCATAAAGCACCTAATAGATACGTTTTCTTGTCTACCTTTCTTTGCACTGACCTTTCGGTTTCATACAGGATGGGTTGTTGCTGTGGAGAGGCCAGTGGCTCTTTACACTGTTTTTGCCTTGTTTCCATTTTAGATGAGTGACTTCTGGTGCAGGGTGCCCAGACCATTATATAACAGTCGTTTTGCGTATTGAACTACCGGTCCACCGTGCATGAAGTTTGTGGTTTGATAGCAAAATCCTTTGGTTGGTGACGAAGAAATGCAATTTGCTTAAAAGTTGGTTGTTTTCACAATGCCCATCTTACATTGTTTGTTTAATTAATCTCATAATAGCATTGCTTGCATTATTTATATTCACTTTTTTAGACATGCTTTCCTTGATTAAACCTCGTTGTCACGTGTTGAACAAGTTTGAGCCTTGTGGCTGGGTGGGCAAAAAGGCACAATGTCTCCTCTCATTTTCATTGGGTGGATGGTGGCGCATGTTTAAATCAGTTATTAAATGTATGAGACCAAAGCATGTATTTACACAAATGAACTTGTAATATTCTTCTAAAACATGTTTAATTTCCATTGGATTTGATATTTTCTGTGTTTGAAATGTTTGTCCGTGCATCACTTGTGTATTATGTTGGATTGTGTTGTTATTATTTTAGAATTTGCATTGGGTACTATGTTGTCAGAGATTGAGGGTGGGTTCTTTTCGGCTGCGGCTGATAACTTTTGGCCCTAGTGCAAGCGAACCCAAAGCCGGTAAGCAATTTCAAAAAGGCTATCTCGATAAGCCGCTTCAAAACGGCAGCAGAAAGGCCGTCTCTTTTGTTTGTATAGGAGAAGACATAAGCTGAAAAGAACTAGGCCTGATTTTTTTTTTTTGTTCCATATAGATTGTGGATCTTGTAAGAAAAGTCATGCCCCTAGCACTGACACCTGAGGATGATCCAAGAAAGGAAGAGCTCAAGCAGCTCCAGACACAGTTGGAAGATATCAACAAGCTTGCACACAAGCAAGTCCGGCGAATCCTCTGGTCTGGGCTAGGGTTCTTGATCACGCAGGTCGGGCTCTTCTTCAGGCTCACCTTCTGGGAGTTCTCGTGGGATGTCATGGAGCCCATCACATTCTTCACAACTACGACAGGCCTGGTTGTAGGGTACGCCTACTTCCTCATTACATCAAGAGACCCGACGTACCAAGATTTCATGGAGAGGATGTTCCAGTCTCGGCAGAGGAAGTTGATCCAGAGGCAGAACTTCAACCTGGAGAGGTACCTGGAACTTCAGAGGTGCTGCAAAGATCCTTTTGAGAAGATGTGCGGCACAAACCATTCTTCCAATGCTGACATCGCTCATCTCCACGAGGTGTCCGTTCACAAGTGACAATTTTCTTTTCTTCTTTCATTCTCTTGGAGTAATGACCAAGAAATCAGTAGAAAAGCTGATGTTTCTTGCACCGGTGACGTAGACCTATTTCATTTGCAACCTTTTTCATGGTCTTCCCCTATGCAGCCGTGTAGGTCAGTTACTTAGTTTATCTTTTTGTAACAGTGCTGAAGCACGAGCACCTGATACTCGGAAGAAAACTCATTTGTATGACCAGAAGCTTACCAAGAGCTGTGTAACTCTCCAGCCTATGCTAATCTACCGTGTTCTATGATTCATTATCTCCTTTTGGTTGATATGAAAGCTCTTATATTTGGTGACATTAGATTAAATTGTCACCGCTGAATCTTTATGCCTATAGGATTATTGATTTGTCGTCTTTGATCTGCTAGTATGTGATGGTGTTGACTGTTCAGCAATGGACAGAATATCGCTAGGGCCTTTCATGACGTGCCTGCAAAGGTGGTTATTTTTTAAAGGTAAATTAAGGGCTGGCTGATGGCTCAATTTGTGATGTAATTACCACGTACTCATACTAGTCTAACCGTGGCCGCGCACACACTGGAGTTGATTCCTCCCATGAGTTGCAACTTGCAAATGAGTGATCCTAAGCGTTGATTCCTGATCACTGCAACTCGCAAATGAGTGATCTTAAGTGGTTGATTTCTGATCAAACGGCACAGGAGGGGAAACGCACTTGCAGTTGTTCGTACTGTTTGGGTTGTTGCTACTGTTTCGAAAGTAACCTCACATAATCCATTCTAAATCCATAAGCTGCAAAAAGTCGCAATCAGGCGATGAGATCATGTAGCTCGTAACCTGTTCTTTTCTGAAGAACCTGCAGTTTGCAGCTGATGATTCCATGTGGATAATAAAAGAAGGTCCAAAACTACGCAGGGTCGTCGACTACCTGGTGCCCGAGCCCGGCGTATCCGGCAGAGGATCCGCTCTGCCACCCACAATTCTTGAACGTTGTGCAGGCGAGGCGACGGCCAGCGAAACGTTCGTCTCTAATACCGGGTGGAAGTTACTGCGCCGGCGCGGTCAGTTTATTCATTGGTGCTCCTAGTCAAGATACTGCTGCTACGGCTAAGCGGCCGTTACTTCCTTGGAATCCGGACTCACACAGATCGTTGTGCTGTTTGTGCGAGGGTTGCCGTTCTTGATGTCCTGTCGGTTTGCCATAGCAGTTGGATTTTTCAGACAATGAACTTCGTGTTGGACTTTGTTTGACCGGCAAGCTGAACTTACACCTTGTGCCTTCTGTCCTGAACCAACGGCAACTGGTTCTAGTGAATGTGACGTGAGAGTCACACCTCTCTTCTGCAATTTGTATACTTTTTTTTAAAGGTGTCGGCAATCGAACCGTCGATCTCACAAATATCAAGTGTCACAGAAAGATGAATACGAAAAATTAACCTTTATTACTATATTAAGATTACAACTTACTCTAAACGAGTGATTACAAAGGAAAATGCTACGTGCCGAATGTGGAATGATCTTGTTGTTGTTCTCTTCTCTCTCCTAGGTAAGGCTTAAATAACGCCGAAGAAACGTTAGTTATTTGCACGGACAGATGTCTTGTTGATTCCTTCTGTCTGCACGTGTAAGAGGTTGATGACGGTAAGAGAGGCCTGATAATAACCGTCTATTAGTTGTTGTCGGTGAGGGAGAGCCTCAAGAAACAACTGTAAGATGTTGTTGTCAAAGATACTGTACCGAACGTGGAGCGGTCGTGGGAATGGGAGCGCACGTGATATGCTCCTTAACCACGTAAGGCATTGCCTCGGAGGAGGCCCAAATATTGGATTATAAAGCTTCGGAGGGAATCTGTCGGGCGCTCGGCCGAGCGGCTGATTATATATGAGTTCCAGTCGCCAAACGGCTAGACGACTGGAGCTACAGTCGCCCAACGGTTTGGCGACAGGGTCCGGTTGCCTAACCATTCGGTGATTGCAATTATATCGCCCAACGGTCTATGGACTGCCTATGTGTCGCGCGGTCGTTGGGTAACAGGTTCCAGTCACTCAACGGTTGGACGACTGGAACCTATTCCTGTAAAAAATTTACGCATGGGTATATTTTTGTAATTTTGAATAAAAATATATTATTTTAAAAATAATCCCAAAACTAAACGGGGACTGCTGTTGCCTCTAAAGAATTCTGCACTGTGGAGTGTACACAGCGTGAGGAATTCCATAATCATGACAAAGGCCCAACTGGAGCAAGCGACCTTCACTTGGATCTCAACCAGGTCCATGTTGTGTGGTTGTGTTCCAAATTCCAACAGCTATAAGCAAAACATCGAATATAATTAGCAAGTACACAAACAGCAAAAACTTTTGTGGATGGCAATTCAATTATGAAAAGAGCCTGGTGTGTAAAAAAAAGTTACTACCCGCTTGGCCTACCAGGCTTCCACTGCTTTTGTCCAACTTGGCCGGTCCAATTACAGAATTACTCGGCCTACCAGGTACGAAGCCTAGATGACTTGAACAATGCCATGGCTGCCCGAGCAGAGGAAGGAGACGGCGATGGCAATTGCACGTCCGCGAGGGCTACTGGTGGCGAGCGGTTGCACGACAAGGTCAAAGGAGCACCGGAGAAGACTAGTGATGGTGATGGCTTGCCAGAGTAGAGCCATGGTGCAGTAGAGCTCTGGTGGGGCTCTGGCGAGTTTGAGGATCAAGAAACACTACATCCCTCATTCAGGAAATAGGAAACCACGCTAATTAATTAAGAAAGTTCCAAAGCTATCTCCATCGTAGACATCTGAAGTCGTTAAGGAACACAATAAGTAGAATAAGTTCAGTTTAATCAGAGAAACGCTCCATGATTCAGAATATGTATGAAGTTGAAAAAGACAATTGAAGCTTCTTAAAGGGAGAAGGATAAGAGCAACATTTTCTTACTGATACTTTAGAGTTTATCCTGTCGTGAGCTAGTGCAATATGTTCTGCACTTCTCCCTATTTAATTTTTCAAGATCTAGCATTCAATCTATACATCCATGCACACAAATTATAACATTATATATATTGTATGCATGTCATCCGAGCATATGCTTTAATAATTGAGCTAACAGAGCTGTAAATTTGCATATGCTAATTATCATACGAAATTTCCTTAAAATTCAAATGGTACTCTGGAACTCATGTTGTGATGATTACCATATCTATTGAAACACCAACTTACAAAGGTAAACTGAACCAAAAATAAAACCGAACGAAAAAACATCGAATAAAATCAGGAGATGCTCATGTACATATACTATAGACACAGAAGAACCAAATTTGCACGAAGGACTTAGGGCATCTAGTGTATATAACCAAAGGGGTCTTAAGGTGGGTCCCATCTAAACCTTAAGGTCGACGCTTCAATGTATATAACCCAATGGGTTTTAAGATAGTCCCACTCAGCAGATAAAGAAAAATTGTATTTTAATACTTGTGGCCAGGTCTTTAGCTTGAGGACTAGCCTCAAGCCTTTTTTGCTTATAGCCTGTTTAAGATCACCTCTGTAATATATAAAGTTGACCTTAATATGACTTAAGACCCTCTCTTATCATACACTACAAATGCCCTTATTGGATAAACGATCAGATAGAATTAACTCCCATTACAACGATTCGAGGGTGTCTCGAGCTTGTACGCATTCGTATGCATCTGGCCAAATCTTTCTTCTTGCTTTCATCCTCGTTCCGATGACAGGTAGTGTCTACATAAAATCATCCTGAGCCCCCTTTTATTCCTCGAAAGAGAAAGTAAACCCGACAAGAAGAATAAACGGGGGGCGTACGCAAAAAAGAAACGAAAAAAAACCCCTGCCCTTGTTGTTGTTGTGTGTACAGCGCCATGCGCGGGCTCTCATGGACCATGCTCCGATCTTGAACGGATGGACTTATGCGGGGAGGTAGGACGGCGGCAGCGGCAGGCCGACGACCTTGCCGCAGCGGAGGCCGTTTTCGGGCATGTTGTACTCGTCCCTGAGCGACCTCGCCGGCGAGATGACGCTCACGTAGAGCTGCTCGCCCAGGTAGTATCTCTCCCACATGTTGGACCTGATGTTCCACATGCCGGCGTTGTCGAACGTCAGCATGATCGCCGACCACGACCTTGGGTACACCTGGATCGTGTGCCGGCTCACCGTGTCGAGGAGGTTGTACGTCATCCTGCTCTGCGGCGTCCATGTCCCCGGTCCCATGCTGCACGTACGTGTGCGTATATCGGTCAGAATTAATTAAGCTTGCCGCTACTGCAATGGCGTATATCAAGGTGTATTTCTACCGATCGAGCCAAGAGGTGTTTAGGTAGTTAACGCACCCCGCAGCGAAGAAGGCGTAGCCGTTGAGGTGGAAGGAGTCGATGCTCTTCTCGGGGTTCTCGAAGACGACCTCGATGAATGTGCGGAACTCGGCGGTGATGACGTTGGGGGAGAGCTTGATGGGGGCGCTCGCGGCGGGGGGCACGTCGCCGATGATGTTGTACTGGAACAACCCGGTGGTGGCGTTGAAGTACTCGGCGAGCTTGAGGGGCGTCTCGGTGTCGACGTGCGACACGCCGTTGAGGGCGTACCGGACCTTGCCGTCGACCTTGGCGCGGCTGGTGGAGAGCTTGATGGTGCGGGTGATGTTGATCTGGCCGTAATGGTAGGAGCCCTGCGGGTTGGGCCTGGCGGCGCTGGCCGTCAGGTTCCAGCGGAAGGACCTCCACTGGTTGATGGACCAGGCCCAGCCGCTGGGGCCCTCCGGCAGCTTGGGCGACGCCGGGGTGTTGGAGCCGTTGTAGCGGATGATGGCGGTGATGGTGCTGGCCTGCTTCATGAAGCGGGTGGAGGCGACGAGGAAGTAGTCACCGGGCTTCTGGTCGGCGGTGACGAGGAAGGAGAGGCACTGGCTGACGTGGACGTCGAGCGAGTCGTAGGTGTTCTGCACGGTGTGGGAGCCCTCCATCTCGACGAGCTTAAGGATGTGGCTCTGGATGCGGACGTTGAGGGAGGACTTAATGCCGACGTTGCAGACGCGGTACCGGTAGACCTTGCCGGCCTCCATGGTGTACATGGGCGGGTTGGAGGCGTCCTTCTCGTTCTTGCCGTTGATGAGGAGGCCGGCGGGGCGGCCGAGGGTCTTGCCGGCGTCGAGGTTGCGCGCCAGGACTGTGTGGTCCTTGGTGTACCAGTCGCCGACGAGGACGGAGTAGTCGCCGGCCGGTTCGTCGAAGGGCACGGGGATGAGCAGGCGGCTGTGCACGCTGATGAGCCCGTAGCCCCCCGCCGCGCGCTGCATGCCGATGCTGGGGAAGTAGAAGAAGCTGCCGATCTGATCCTTGGGCTGCCAGTGGTACGTGAAGTTGGTGCCCGGCTGGATCGGGCACATGGTGCCCGGCATGCCGTCCTGCCACGAGTTCTTCCTCTGCTGGATCCCGTGCCTGCGTTGCGCGGCATGGCATTGCGCATCCATCGGTTGGCAAATGATCGATCGATGCAAACAGAATCAACGCATGCAGCAGAAAGATCGGATCGTACCAGGTGAAGAGGAGCGGCTGGTCGAGCTGGTTGAAGACGTTGATGACGATGTTGTTATTGGAGCTGCAGTTGATGGTGGGGCCGGGGAACATGTCGTTGATGAGGATGACCTTCTGGGGCAGGCCCATCGGGGACCTGGTCCCGTACGTCACCTTCCACTCGAAGAAGTGGTACGGATCCTCGGCGTGCCCCACGGCGAGGAGCGCCGCCACCACGAGCAGCGCGGCGGCGGAGGCGCGCATCGTTGTCATCGGACGATATCTCGCGGCGCGCGGAGGCTCGATCTCTCCTCGGTCCTATGCTCTCCCCGTCAGGTACCAATCGTTGGAGCTGGGCGGAGCGGCTAGGTGTGAGTGGGGAGGGGGAGGCAGGAGGACGCGAGGCTTATATGGGTGGAGGAGCCGTGGGAAGGAGCGGTGCGCGCGTGTCCGTGGCGGGGGCGCGTACGTGCGTGTGGTTGGTTTCCTCCAACCACCGCGCGTCCGCTCGCCTCGGCACCGCCGATCTGGCCAGCGGTGCGGTGGGTCGCTCCGAGCCGCTTGTTCCCGTTCTTGACTTGTTCTTGCATGCATCGATCGTGCATGGCATGGCGTGCGCGCGCACGCATGCACGCGCGCCACTCGGTCGGTTCGTGTCATTCTGGTCCATTGCCATGTGGACGTTGTCAGCAACAACACAGAATCACGGCAAAGCAATGGACAGAAAACCGGACTCAGGAACTTTGCTGTTTTTGCCGAACAATGAACAGTGCGTTCAGACAAAAAAAAACTGCTGCTGCCGAGAACTTCAGAACAGAGGAGAACAATTCCAATCTGGTGGTGCAATCACACAGCACCTTTCAGGGTTGTTTTCTTCCTTATATCAGCACTCAAATTGCTAAACCAATCCTACTTCTTTTCTTACACGGACTCACAGCTGAATCAAAAACTAAATCGGTAAAACACAGACTGAAAATTGTTTCAATCTGGACTGACTTCAGACTAAACTTTGACACCGAAACGGAAACAAACTGTCAAATAACTCTACAACCAGTTTAACTCAAACATTCACCTCCCTAAACTGGTTGTTCTTTCTCCACAACCCGCGTGCCAATCTCCTGTCTCATTTCAAGGAATTTTAGCCTGCTCAATGGCTTTGTCAGTATGTCCGCAAACTGATTGCTTGTATTGATATACTTGACGTCAATTTTGCCTTCGTCTACACATTCTCGAATATAATGAAAACGAGTATCAATGTGTTTACTTCTGTCGTAATGCACTGGATTCTTACACAAGGAAATTGTAGACTTATTGTCAATATTGAGCTTCACCTTCACTGGATCCCTATTCAGCAAATTTCCGGGGAGTGATCCCAACCACACTCCTTGACACGCTGCAATCACAGCTGCTATGTATTCGGCTTCACACGAAGATAATGCCTCCACCTTTTGTTTGTGAGACAACCAGCCGATCAGGCTTAAGCCTAGGAAGAATGCTACTCCTGTTGTGCTCTTCCGATCATCGATGTCTCCAGCCATATCGCTGTCACTGAAACCTATCAAGCGGATTTCCTGATCATTCCTTCTTTCTCCATAACAATAGCCCAAGTTGAGAGTTCCTTTGACATATCTTAAAATGTGCTTTACTACACTCATGTGTTCAGTTGTAGGCTCTTGGTGCTTGTTTTAGGCCGTACAAGGCTTTATGCAATCTCAAGACTTTGTGCTCCTTGCCTTTCTCAACAAACCTTGGTGGTTGGCTTACATATACTTCCTCCTCCAGATCTCCATTTAAGAAAGCCGACTTCACATCCATATGATGGAGTCGCCATCTTTCTTGTGCTGCCAAAGCAATCAGTAATCTTACCATCTCCATTCTTGCAATAGGTGCAAACACTTCTTCAAAATCTACTCCCTACCGCTACACATAACCTTTGGCCACTAATCGCTATTTGTGTTTCACCACATTACCTTGCGAGTCTTTCTTTACTTTGAAAACCGATTTGAGGCCAATAGCTTGATGATTTGCCTAACTCCATGTTTGATTATTTTGAATACAATTCATCTCCTCTTGCATGGCACACCTCCAGCTCTCTTGTTTGTCGGCCTCCTGAAAATTCACTGGTTCTTCTTAGGAAACACAATCTGGAGTACTCAAGCCGCACAGGTTCGGTTGCTTCATATAAGTCCTACAATGTACGCATCCGCAGTGGGGCTCCTCTAGTCAAGTCTGGAGTTCTTTCAATCTGTGGAACTTCTCCAGGTGAGGCCGGTGCTGATGCATCTCCATTTTGCATCTCTAAACGTATTGGGCTGAAGGGCGCCTGATCGGTCTCAGTTTCATCTGTGATCCCCGTTGTACCCAGATCATAAGACACATGAAACACGTCGCTGGTTGAGACTTCCTTCGTCTGCACTGCGGTGTCCCAGTCCCAAGCTCTTTCTTCTTCGAATACGACATCTCTTGTGATACAAACTTGTCCAGAAACTGGATCAAACACTCGGTAAGCTTTTGAACCGATTTCATAGCCGATAAACACCATCTGTTAACTTCTGTCTGCCAATTTGCTCTTGTGTCTACCCACCTTCTTTACATGAGCTATACACCCGAAAACGCGTAAGTGGTGAACTACAGGCTTCCATTTGCACCAGGCTTCATACGGTGTTTTTCCTACCACACTCTTAGTTGGCGATCGATTCAAAATGTATACTGCTACTGTTACAGCTTCCCCCCAAAATCTCCCGAGCATATTCATACTTTTCAGCATGCTCCTCGCCATAGCAACTACGGTTTGATTACGACGCTCAACAATTCCATTTTGTTGAGGGGAGTAGGGTGCTGTCAGGAATCTTCTGATGCCGTGTGTTGTGGTTACAGACCAAACAGAGAGATGGAGTATGGTAGTGGAGAGTTAGGTGAGCAATGCTTTTTGCTCTTCCCATGGCCTGGATGGCTTATATATACTCACATGGGGAGCGTATTACAGTTATGTCCTTACACCCAAGTATCCATCTCAAGGACATTTTTGTCATTATACATGTCCCATTTTGGGCTTTACGACCTTCTAGTAGGCCGGTTGGGCTTAGGTGGGGGCCACCCCTACAACACCGTACATTTCGTAATAGAGATTGAACTCATCAGAATTGCATTCGCCTCCCCGATCAGTGTGGACGGCCTTCAGTTTCTTATCCACTTCATTTTCAGCCGCCTCCTTGAACTTCCTGAAAGCTATAAGTGCTTCATCCTTGGTTTTTAGCAAAGTAATCCACATGTACCTGCTATAGTCATCAACAATCAGAAGAAAGAACCTGTTTCCAGCTGGTGTTGGAGGTGTGATTGGTCCACGAATGTCCCCATGAATCAGCTCCAACGCTTGAGTAGCCCTGAAACTTGATGTTTGAGGGAACGGAGTGCGCTTTTGCTTTCCAACGAGACACCCATCACATACTTTCTCTACATGATGCACCGTTGGAAGCCCTTCCACTAATCCTTCTCGAGCTAGCTTCTGCAATGCCTGAAAATTCAGGTGTCCAAAACGCGTGTGCCATCTCCATACCTCATCTCCCAGACGAGCCAGTAGACACACTAGTTGGGCAATATCCAGGTTGAGTACATACAACCTGTTTCAAGCTCTTTCGACATGAATCAATAGCTGCTTCTGTCGATCAAAGACATCCAGGTACCCTTCTTCGATTAAAACTTTGCAACCTTGCTCTTCCAGCTGCCCTAAACTTATCACATTGCTCGTCAATGCTAGGATATAGTAGACATCAGTCAATACCCGGTGATCACCAGTGTGTCCTCTGATAAGAACGGATCCTCGGCCTTCTATCCTCACCACCGACCCATTGCCAAACCTGACAGATCCTTGAACCGGAGTGTCCAGTTTTGTAAAGTAGGTTTTACTCCCACTCATATGATTGCTCGCTCCTGAATCTAGGTACCAAACTCCTCCATTCTCTTCCTCGTTCATCCCGAGATGGAGTTGAATCTTGTATTCTACTAGGGACACTTCTTCCGTGGGGTCTTCTTCCTTTACTTCCATCAATTCACAGGCTTCGAGCATCAGCAAAATAGGCGATTCGTCGGTCTTCTCGGCTTCATGTGCTCTCCCCTTCTTGGGCTTTCCACATTCGGATGCAAAGTGCCCAAAATCTAAGCAATTGTAGCACTAGATCTTCATTTTGTCAAATTTTTGATGTGGCTTTTTGTCGTTTTTAGAACCATGCCATCTTCCTTGCCCACAGCCACGCCCTCGGCCGCCGTTGCTTCCACCGCCTCTCTTGACATTGCTGCTGTAACTTTCGTTGCTCTTCTTATCTTTTGTGACCAGCGCATCCCACTGGGCACGAGAAAGTAACAACTACTCGCCTTCCTCCTTGCCTTGACGTCACCCCTTCTGGCTTTCTTCGAACACCGTCAGGCGTCCAATTGCTTCGGTCAGTGACATCTTCGACATATCCCCAAATTGCTCAATTGTGCTTACGATCTAGAGATACTTATCGGGAACAACACTGAATAGTCTCTCAATCACTGTTGAATCCGGCAATTCAACACCGAGCGATCGAATTTCCCTGTCCAAACTAGTGAGCTTCTGAGAAAATTCATCGACGTTCTCTGATTCTCCCATGATCAGACGATCGAACTGCCTTTTTAGCAGTTGTGCTCTTGCTTTCTTGACACGATCTTCTCCAATGCGCATCTCTCTGATTGCTTCCCACGCCTCCCTCGCAGTTTCCTCTTTTGCGATAGCCATCATGACTTCATCTAGGACTGCTTGGGAGATGGCAGCCAGGGCGCCCTGATCCTTCTCTTCTTCGACCAGTGCATTCCCTTCAATGGCTGCCCACACACCTAGAGATCGCATTATGATCTTCATCTTTACGTCCCACAGTCCATAATTTGTGTCATTGAGCACGGGATATTGGATCGGCACCAGTCCTCCTCTCGCCAGTACTTGCGGTGGCATTTTCATCTCTACTGAGCTCTCGCTAACTGCGTCCTTCTTCTCTGAAGTTTTGCCCTGCATTGCCTCCACACTCTGATACCAAATGTCAGCAACAACACAGAATCACGGCAAAGCAATGGACAGAAAACCAGACTCAGCAACTCTGCTGTTTTTGCTGAACAATGAACAGTGCGTTCAAACAAAAAAACTGTTGTTGCCGAGAACTTCAGAATAGAGGAGAACAATTCCAATTTGGTGGTGCAATCACACATCACCTTTCAGGGTTTTTTCTTCCTTATATCAGCACTCAAATTGCTAAACAAATCCTACTTCTTTTCTTACACGGACTCACAACTGAATCAAAAACTAAATCGGCAAAACATAGACTAAAAACTGTTTCAGTTCGGACTGGCTTCAAACTGAACTTTGACACTAAAACAGAAACAAACTACCATATAACTTTACAACTAGTTTAACTCAAACAGACGTGGCCGTGGTCGTTATGGGCCGTAGTAGTCATGGTCGTTGGGGTCTATGGCCATCCTGAACTCTCGGATGATGTACCTGCCCTTGGCTATGGGCTGCCTACTGCTTAGCAGCTCTAGCACGATGATGCCAAAGCTGTACATGTCACTCTTCTCCGAGAGTGGTCGAAGGTGGGAGTTAGGCCGAGGTGCTTACCGGGCTCAGGGGACTTTGGTGGTGAGGCTGCGTTGAGAAAGAGCTTGATTGGTTGGCTCTGGCGAGTAGAGGGGAGTGGTGCGGGGCTCTCTGTGGAAGCAATCGAGCTTTAAGGGCGAATTGAGGTGGTGGGAGCAGTGGCTTAACTCGGGTGGCACCGACGCGTGGAGGGGAGAGAAGGGGGGAGCTCTGCTGAGGAAGGAAGATTGCAGGCGAAGTGGTACTGGTAGCACTGTCGTCTCTGTGGGAGTTGGTGAAGGTGACGGCAGCTGGTACGGTGGTTCATGCGTGTCGGTCGGGGATGGCAGCGAGCTGCAGCGGGAGCGAGCTCGAGTCAAATGGCACGCGAAGTGAGGGAGGGGTGAGGTTAGTAAGGAAGAGCGTGAGGCTAGGAGGTGGGGCCACAGCGTCAGGAGCTGGCAGGCAAGGTGTAAACGTCGGGGCTAGCTCGGCCACAATCCTGGGCGATGGCGTGAGGCCACATGGAAGGGGAAAACGGGAGGCGGTGGCAGGAGACGACTTCACCAAAGGCGCCAACAGGGAGGGAAGATGGGTTAGCCAAAAGAAGAAAGTAAGAAATCAAGGAGGGTTACCAAATTGGGAAGGAAAAGGAATTCAAGCAAAAACCCAAAAGGAATTCAAAATGGTTTTGAATTTTTGAGGTGTTTCAAAACCCTGGAAGGGGGGTGGTGCAAGTGCAGTTCTGTGAAGTCACTGGATTCGCTGACTGAATAGTGGGGCATGAAATGGCACAACATGGGCCTAGGCTAGTAGAGTATGGTACTTGATGCTTTTGCTTGAGTGTGCAGAAACTGATGTTGTCTAAGCATACAGGATTCCCTGTTACTCTGGACGAGAACAAAAAAAGAAGGGTGAGAATGCAGGCCATATAGTTGTACAAGTATACAGCCATATGGGATGATGCATACATGAGGCTGCTGGTGTAGCTTAGGTCAAATTTAGCGTCGATGATTTGATTATTTGTCAAATTAACAACCCGCAGTAGTGAGCTGATGTTACCGCTCATATTAAGTGTCCCACGGAATGCATCTTAGCTAGTGATCTGCATTACAAGTTACAACATCAGAAGGCATAAAAATTTACTGAAGCAAAACTTTCATAACTAGGTATGCTTAAGTTGTAGCACGAGTCTTGAGGAAATTACACTTGCTGCATTTGTGGGAGACTAAAAAGAGCGCTAGGGATTGTCCCAGTACGACCACCATTATCCATAAATCTGTAAATTATCTGAAACAAACCAAAAAAATTTGCAAAATTTTTGGATTTCTCTTGAATTTCGGCCAAACTCAAAAACTTACCTAATTTGGTAACTCCATGGCCAAAGATGCTTTCCCTTCTTGACTACCCGTCTCCTCTGGTCACTAGGCACCCCTCCAATTCCTGCCACCACCCCTGTTCAAACCACGACACTCGGCTCCTCCCCGCTCGTCATCGCAATCCACCCAGTCGTCGTTGTCACGCCCCTGTCAACCCTCTGACACCCTCTTGACACGCCTTGCCACCCTCATTACTGCACGTCCTATCTCTCCTTGCCGCCGCCGCAACACTCTACTCTCTCTCACGACCGATGTGCCGCGCCACAAGAATTGACCGCTGCCATTTGATCACTGCAAGCACTAGGAGGTTGTGAGAACTGAGAATGCCACTGCAACGCCAACCCTGCCCCCGAAGGCCGTCGAACACCTCAGAAAGTCACCACCACATCATCTGAGATATCTTATTGGTAAAATTAAACAACTCTACAGAGTATAATAAATGGTATTCGAATACACCATGCTCGGTTAATGACGTTGTGTTCATGGGTGATTTCAGCAAGAAGACATAAGTGGAATTTAGAGTATTTTGATATGAGAATTGCAGATAACAAAACCCTTGTTAATTAAGTATTGTTTTATTATTTTAAATGCAAAGTTCTTTACGGACAAACTTGCATCTATTATTGTCATAGTACAACATATGACTATCTATTTGAACTTCTTTCATATTGGTTACATAGCCTTCTTATGTGACTTACTGAGAACCTAGCAATCTTATTTATTTTCATTAGAACTAACACCAGAAAGAGGAATGAATCAGTTAACATGTTAGAGTTACAACCGCATACAAGCGTTCCTATGGAATTTCTTCGAATCTTTTCAATGTAAGTTAAGTTTTGAATTTGGTAACCAGTAAAGCTGTTGTATTTTGGCTGTTATGTAATATTTTAATCAAGCTAATCTTTTTTAAATACTCATAAGTAGACATGATATTTTCTTTATTCACAACTGAATTTATGAACTGTTATGAGAAACTTCTTGGCCCTATTCCAAAAATGGGATAGTTACAAGTACATCAATTTATAAGCTGGTAGATACTGCATCTACAAGGATCTGTCAGAGTTACACATATTTCAGTTCTGCCATTTTACTGAGATCTGGCATTGATTCATTAAATTTAGGTGGTGCTTCAACTAGGTTTTAGTTTAATCTTCTCTCTATATCTTTTGGCTAAAATTGTACTATACTAACTGTTAACTTTTTTGCGAAAAATAAGGAAACATAGAAGAAAAAAAACCGTTATATCGCCTCGGACAATGCAAAAGAATAAAGGAAAAAAAGCCTAAAAATAAAAATAGCCAAAATTAAAAGTCCAAAGCCAAGAAACCTAAAAACTGAAACCGTTTAAAATAGGGCCTTATTTCCTGCTAGGTTTATGTCAGAGTTCTTACACATATTTGAGTTCTGTCATTTTACCGAGATCCGGCATTGTTCCACTAAGTTTATTTCCTGCTAAGTTTCTGCACAAGACATTAGTCATGAGCGACGTGTATAATGCTTTTGTGTATACATCTTGATTTAACCGCACCTACAGTTCACGGAGGGAAGTAATGTTGCTCATACTATCTGGAACACGGTTAGTAAATTGGTTGTATCACCCATCCGTCTGTGGCAAGAAAAAAGTAGCTGATTTACCACTCTAGCAGAGCACGTTCTTTTCAGCTTATAGCTTATGACCTTATTTGAACAAACAAACGAAACGACTTCTCTGCTGTTGTTTTGATACGGTTTATTAGTATAGCCTGGGCCCGTTCTTTTTGACTGCGCCTTATGGCTTTTGGCTGAAAATTTTGAATTTTGGCTGTTCGTGAGAGAGGGCATGGAGAGAATTTTAGCCGATATAGATGAAGTCGGTATAGAGTATACTATAATCAACTTGTAGACCCCACTTTGAAAAACACTTCATTTGAAAACTAGTTACTGTAAAAAAAGTCAAAAACCAAAAGCCAAAGTTGTTCTTTTTGGCTTCGGCTTTTGGCTGCTGCTTATAGCTTTTTAGCTGTTCGCGAGAGAGAATACGGAGAGAGGAAGACTCGCGTGTGATTTTGACTAATATAAATAAAATCACTGTAGTGTCTACTACAATCAACTTATAGATCTGTCTTAAAAAGGCACCTAATTTAAAAGATATTTACCATAGAAAAACTAGTTATTGTAGAAAAAAGGTTTTTAGAAGTGAAAAGAAGAGGCTCTAGAAGCGGCTTATTGGTTTTCATTTCATTCGCATAAGCGTTTATATTAGAGTCAAAAATTATAAGTTATAATAGTAAGCTATAAACCACAGCTCAAAAGAACAACGCCGTATACATGCATTGAAGGCAGCAATTGGATGATTTATTTATTGAGCACTCACAAAGCTTGCAGTGTCTGCATGTGCCCTGTAGACTTAGGGATTGACCCACGAAACTGATTACCATCCAACAACCTCCATTAATATTACTATAGTGGTGGAAACAGTTTGGTACTCAAAAACTACAGATAGTCACTTACAATTTTACTCACTCACAGCTCTATTGGGTGTATTGAGATGAAAAATATCTTATCAATCAGACCATTCAACTGATTATTGCTGAAATATCTGTTTATTTCATCCTAGTTCCAACAAATGCAGGGACATGTAATCGTGCAAATTAAATATTTCTCGAAATTAGCCAAACCTTTTCATCAGTTTCATTACTTGATAGTGTACAGTCGGTACTATCTTGATGTAAAAATGATGACAGCAAAAATACTTACGAGTACTTTGCTCAGTTGTTGTGACAATGTTGTCCAGTCCAGGAGAGGCATAGTTACTGATTGGGAGATGTCCAAACAACCGATTATCTGCCAGGTCCAACCAGTTGAGCTTTTGGAGAAAACCAAGCTCCGCAGGTATTGTTTCAGAGAAACTATTCGAGTTTAGAGCCCTGTAATGTATTAGGTAGTAATCAATATAATTATTCATTGCACCCTGCCTCTTAAAATTGAATGAATAAACAGAAAAGGGTTTGCCCTGTGACCTGTGTCCATGCTTGCAAAAGGAAAAAAAAAGTGATTGTCCGACAAACTTAAAAAACAAACTCCGAAAATGAGATTATGGGGAGTCGTATCTGTGCCATCTTGCTTCTTCTACTTCGTATGTAAAGATTTATGGAAAGTAGATTTGGAGTTCCACTACATATGCAATTGAAGTGAGAAATAATCAACCCGTGTGGCACTTGCCAGAGGTACTCAGCAACTAAAACAATGCTCTCCGTGCAGGGGAGCAAGGAATTGCTTCAGAGAAATTTCACTTGTAAAGTTCTGGGATGCTCATGTAATGAGAATATGAACCTTAATGCAGACCATAGAAATGCATTTTTCTAGTTTCTATTGATATAACGTTCACCTACAAATGGCATGCTTTTCTTTGCAGGGTATATTGATCTAGCCACTTCTGTGGGCCTTTCATCTAACTGAGCCACTCAGAAAAAAGTGATCCCTGGCATTTTGGAATGTTCAATTGTATTTTCATTTAGAAACAGCACTTTTGGGACTTATAAATACCTAGATTGAACACATAAACAAAACTTCGATAAAATAAATAAATAAACAAAATATTTAATTTTGATGGGAAGCTCTTACGATGCTTTATTTAAGGTCTTTTAAATTCCACAGTTCTGGAGGAATTCTTCCAGTGAAGCTGCAACCAGTTAAAATCCCAGTAAAATATGAAAGATATTATAGCCTAATCAACATCAACTTTGATGAATAAATGTACTAAGTCAAAAAAAAATGTTCCTTACAGATCTTGCAGATTCCCCAGGTTGTGTTAAAAAAACACCATTTTCTTTATTGTAGGACAAATCCCTGCAGTTTGTTTTATTAGTGATTATGCTTTCTAATATATCTTGTTTTCTGCAACCTCACCACTCACTGTTTTCTTACTACTAACGTTAGTAGAACAAAAACTGCTTTTTATGGTGAAGGATGAAAAATGGAAGCTAAATATTGTTGGTTGTACTCAATCTTGCTATATTTCCACCACAACAGATGCCAGAAGAAGAAAGAATACTTCAACTTTTCGTGTTAGGGTTATGGCTGCACTCAAGCATTCCTAAAGTTGACCACTAGATTACATTTTAATCAAATTAACCCTTTTAAATGTTTGCAAGTAGGCATGACACTCCTTTTACCCATAACTGAATTCTTCAGCTGTTACAAAAGGTATCGACGTTCATATTCCCAAAAATAGGGGCGTTACAAAGTGGTATCAGAGCAGGCTTGACTGTAGGTTGTAACCCTAGGTATAGATTTGGTTACGATAGGAGTACGGTTTTACAAAACCCTACTTTCAAATACGAAAGAATTGTGAAAATCATAAGTATTATTGCTATCTCGCCTTTCCTATTTCTATCTCATCTCTCTTAGAAATGCAAAAAAAAAAAAGCTTTTCTTTTGAGTTTGTCAAAAATCTCAACAACATGTTTAGTCACTTAGACTAATTTTTTGCCATTGAAAGCTAACCTTAGTTGAAGAAGTGTTAAGGATGATGTTACAAAGAACAGTGTGAATATCTTGACCAAAGATTTTCCTTTTGAAAAGTTATAAGGTCACCACTCGAGTAGTTAGCAAGCAATACCTGCTTGATATCCATGATGTAATGGGTAAAACCATTTAAGTAGACAAAGTTTTTCTGATTGTATTAATAGCCAATTGCACTATTAGCCTATAAGATGTTATATAAGCAATTTTTGCAAAACTAATTCCTATTTTTAAATAAATATTATGTTAAAAGCTTTCTATTTCTTACCTATATTATTCTAATCTTGCTCTTACCTTACCTATCAGACTCAAATATCAGAAGAAACTAAATGCGAATTTCTGATTGCACTAAATAGATTGAATTACACCTTGGGAGTCATAAGTGAAGGAAGTAGATGAACCCATAAGGAATTTACATAAGAGATAATGAATAGACAAAGGTATCAGTGGATTCATGTTCATTATAGGGAGAAATTGGTGATGTGAATTTTGAATGGATAAATTGGTGGAATTTGATAGATTGGATTAACTAGATGGATGAGTAAGTTGAACTTTAGAGAAATAGGGAATGTGAAAATTAGATTTTAGGCTTAATCAATGATATCGTTCTCGGTGGATGTTAATAATAGTGATTGTTGGATTATAGACCTGATTAATGATGTTATTCTCAGTGGATATTTATAATATTGAATTAATTTAGAAGTAGATAGTAAGAGGCTTAGTTGATTACTTGAGAAGCAGATTGAGATTATGAATTAATGACAGAAAGAATTGGATTTTTAGGAAAAATTTTAATATATATGATATTGGTGGATTTAAAATGAGGATATTGGATTATAACAGATTTGAGATTGGATTTATATAATCATGGTTGAAGTCGGGATTCATGTGGAATTTGGATAATCATGATTAGATAAAGTTGGAAATGATGCAATAGGAATTATATATTTGGTGGATCAAAAAAATGATAATATTTGTTCAGAGTTTTAGATAGCAATGATGCTATGATTAAGTAATTAAGGGAGATAGTAAGAAGTAGAAGCTAAATTAATAAGGCAATTGGATTCTAAGCTTATGTATAGCAGTAGTGTGGAAGTAAATTAGTTCATTGATGGACGGTGAATACTAAAAGAAGTTGGATTATCTTTACAAGTACATCAAAAATTTTGGAGATAGATACATTAGGAAAAGAATCAGAAAAATCATTTAATCTTACTTCACTCCATTCCTCTCCTTCTTCTTTCTTGCTCTCTTCCTTATTTCGGTCCCACTTTCCCTTACTAAACCAAAAAATGTTATAGAACTGATTCATAAGTTTTGGTTACTATTGAGCAAATTGTCACTGAACAAACTAGAGGTCTAGCAGTGCAACAGATGAAACAAAGAAATCTTGAGAAGCAACCCACTATGATGGAAGTTCTAACCGTCATCAAGAGAAACTAGATTGAATGTGAACAAAGCCAAACCAAGATGTTGAAACCATATGCAAAGCTACTAGAGTAGTTTACTATAAAAATGTTATCAAAAGAATCCACATCAGCACCAAGCGTAACTGCAACCAAGTTCGCAACCTTTGTGAAGACCCAACTGCCTAAATTATCAATAGCCACAGAACCGCCAAGTGCAGACAATTGGTTACAAGTTATTGAAAGGTGAATGAATACTATTCAGTGCGCGGAGAAGGAGAAAATTCTTTTTGCTACATACCGACTTTTAGGACCAGAAGTTACTTGGTGTACTCAGTGGACACATTTGAGGAAAGAATATATTACGTGGAAAGAATTTGTGAAGAAATTTCGTAAGGCCCGCATTTTCTAAGGTTATCATAGAAAAATCATCAAGAATTTCTTGATCTACGATAAGGAGAGAAGACTATTATAGAATATTTGCAACAATTTCACCATATATCTCAGTATGATCAAGATAATGTTAACACCAAAACTAAATGGGCGGAGTACTTTATAGAAAGGACTACAACCAAGTATTAGAGTCATATCAACCACCAATGCGAGAAGACGGATTCCACCCTAAGAAAGCTAGGAAGAAAGATCTACTCTAAAGAATAATATGAAGAGAAGCAGCAAAGAAGACAGTCAAAAAAGCATCACACATCGCCACTAGTCAGGAACAAAAAAAAACAAATAGAATAGAAACTACCTTATAACCCTTTTGTGTAAGCAAGTCTAATAGGGTCAGATGGTTTGCTTATGAATTAAGGTATGCTATAAGACTATGGAAATATACGTGAGCTGTCTGTACAAAAATATAAGGAATAAAGAAGTCTATACTATATTGAGGTCAAATCATAGCGGACTTGATTTACAACTTCAAAGTACAAGAGAAGAATAAGTATGACAAAGATGAATATTTAAATAACTACATACAAGGGATGGACTCTCAAAAGGAACAAACTTAGTTTGGGCAGAAAATCGGAGTAGCACTGCGGAAGCATGGTAAACCCAAACACACATAACACTAGTACAAAAACACCAGAAATGTCTAAGGATACTAAAGGAAATCATAAAGAAAAATGGATATAGAGAATAAGTATCTATGAAGGTTCAGTGAAACAAATCAAGCAATTCGCAAGGAAAGTTAGCGAGACACATAATATTACAAGGATGATATACATGTATAGTCAAAAAAAAAGGGAAAAAGAGGAGCATGTAAAGAATCAAGTATAACAAGAAAGTTTGTAGGAGCTGAGCTAGATTGATCACAGCCCTAATTCTAATACTAACCCTGAGAAAGATTTTAAATTTACTATGACACTTTAACACAGGATTAGAATGTGTATTGATGCAAGATAGAAAAGTTATAACATATGCGTCAAGACAGTTACGACCACATGAAGGGGACTACCCTACTCATGACTCAGAATTAGCAGCCATAGTACACATATTAATCAGCTGGAATTAAATCTGTGACAATGAAGATGGTTAGAATTAATCAAGGACTATGATATAGATCTTCGATATCACCCAGAAAAAGTGAATGTCATAGCAAATGGCATTAAGTCGAAAGGCATATATGGTGTGGTCACTATTTCAAAGTGTCTATCTCAATTACAACAAGAAGAAAATTCTACATAATTTGTAGGATCGTCGATGACAATCAGAGGGGGGGGAGTGAATGATTGCAGCGCACAGCGGAAACTTTTCTCAAAATTTATTGTTCTCAGTTTTTATTCAACCTGCTAATCATACGAAGCACACCAAAACAAAAAAACAATATATCTAATATATGATTTTTTAAGTTACTGTTGCATCTAATTAAAAACAAACCAATGACTAATTATACTCAACTAGCCTTATGAACCAACTAGTCCTGTGAAGAAACTAATCATGAGAGAGAAAGGATTAAAAAAATAATACTAAACTCACTGCATGCACACGTGATGGAGTAATGGAGTAGATCAAACTTGCACATGCACGTGATGGCTTGTTGTGATGAATCTCTCATGCAGCAGCCTTGTATTTAATCCATACATGCACGCTGATCGTGCAGGCGTACACGAGAGACGTCGACCGAGGTACACGAGCTCGATGAAAAGTCGACGAGCTGTTTCAGCAAGATGTGCAACCGTGATGTGCGAGAAACCGAGATCAAAACCAATCGCTGCACGAGCACGAAAAACGGAGAGCAAAACGCCTCCGCAATCTTTTTCTTCCCAAAACCAGACAGCACCTTCGGACCAAAAAGCCGTACAGAATCTCAGGACTGGACAACCCTTTTATACGGCCGCTACCCTCCGTTTTCTTTTCCAAAAGCATGTCCGACTTCTAATCCGATCTCACGCCGCCGCTATCTCTAATACGAACTCGTTTCTCTTCAATCTACTAGAAACCCTAATACCACTCATCCAATTGGGCCTAGACCTTTTTAACTTACCCAGACTTTTAGCCCACTACTATTTAAAGGACCCGAAACCCTTCCTAACACGGGTTTTCACACTTTCGATTTTTCGACTCATCGCGTGTCGAAGCCTCCAGGATCGCACCTCCTGTATCTTCTCCACGCATCATCCACCTTTGATCTCCATGTGCTCCAGCGTGAGCCCGACCACCTCGTGACATCCTCGACCGCCTGGACCTCAGATTTCCCCCTCCTAGTCCCGGTCTTCCTCGTCACCGATCATGACCGTCTCCACGCCCAACCTGCACATGCAAAGACCAAAGAACGTTTTTCCTGGCACAAGTTCTCACCAACTTGACCGATATTAGTCCACGCACACACGCACACGCCTCGAATAACAATATTAAGCCATGTTGTCAATTATTCATCATTATAAAAATCCTAAACCTAGCCACATGGTCTTACAATCTCCCCCTTGATGAATACATTGACAACACCTTAAGATAGCATGATAAATTAGCTTCAAATAGATATAAGCGAAGAACTGAAGCCAAAAGTCTCAAATCTCTCCCCCTCAACACAAGAGAGCAAATTTCTTCAATATCTCACAAATCACACCAAATCTCTCCCCCTTTGGCAATGTAATCATCAAGAAATTTCAAAGAAGAACTATTCTAAAAAGAAGCAAAGAGAATAAAAATTTAGAAGCTTTGTAATTTATCCAAGTCACTTTGAATTGATTTAGTAATTTAACCAAGCCATATTTTTGAGTAGAGCTATCTAGATCATATAAATTCATATATCATATAGCAAAATCAAAACAAGTCTGTCAATATGATTAAGCAATTTTATATCAATGACATGCATCGCAACAATGATCAGACTAATTATAAAGAGCACAATGAAATATCACAATGAAAAGTCAAAGCTTAAAAGTGAAGCAAATGTTAACTCTAAGCGAGCTAATAGTCTCATGTAACAACTTATTGCTCCACACTCAATTCTTAGGCATATGGCATGCTTGTAGCATACTTCTTTTCATAATGACATACTTTCCTTCTTCCCTTTATTTTTTGATGGTGGCATGCTTGAAGCATACTTCTTTTCATTTTGCGCACTTTTGTGCCCTTTTTTTTCACCATGGCATGCTTGAAGCATACATCTTTTCAATTCTTTCTTTCTTATATACCTTTTTTTTAACAATAACATGCCAAATCGAGTGATCATACAAATTGTAACATGAAACATACGAGCCTCATAGCCAAGAGTTAAAATAAGACTCACAATCAAGCTAATCTTTTTCGATGGACATTGCAAAGTAATAAATATAATTAATCTAGTCAAAGTATCCCGCCATGTCATACTTTTAATTCAAATGTAGCAATTTAATTATAAACAGTCATGATCAAAGCTACACAACATATGAATAGATGTGATAAAGAGAGCTCTACTACTCAATTGGTTCCAATGACTTGGATTTGATGAGTTATTTGACAAGGATAATAAACAAGGCTTCCAAAATTTTAAACACCAAGCTCCCCCTCAAAATAATCCCATAAAATGTAATACGCCCAACTCACTTCGCAAATGAGGAAAACGAGAAGTATCAAGCAATTTCATGAGCAAATCAGCAACTTGAGAATTTAACAAGATGTAAGACAATATCACCTTTTCCACATGGTCTCTCAAAAAGTGAAATCTCTTGCAAGCCATAAAAAAAAGAGTGAAGAACCATCGAGTGTTCCAATCAAGTAATGATGTAAAAGCCTGGAACCCAATCTACTTCATGTTCTCCATCCTTGTCAGCTGTTCTTACATGACAGGAAACATCGGTCTCACAGTATTGGGGTTAGTAAAATAAGATTTAGGAATCCAGTACTGTGACACACGACAAACAGGAGCAACAAAGCTAGAACCAAAATCACGTGCATGTGGATGATTAGAATACCGAAAAGAACGTGAATCATTTGAATTAAATCCCAATCTAGCATGTGAAGCATATTTAAAGCCATCATGAAAGTTCTCAAAAAACATAGCTTTCACATTAATTCTAGGAACAAAAGACATTGCATGTTTTTGTTTCAAAGCATTCAATCTTTCCTTTCTCTCTTTCTTGACACGTCTAAAACAAAATTCATTCAAGTGTCCATCCCTTCCACAGTAGGTGCAATGAAATTTAACATAACCAGAATTCTTTTGAGATGATGAGCTAGCACCTACATTATTATTTGATGAACTTTGCACAAAGCCAGCAGATTTAAACACAGTTTGTTTTGATTCAAGTTTCATTTCAATTTTTCCAGGTTCAAGAGACTTAATAACCTTAGGAGGATTATTCTTGGCATGCTCGACAAAATTAAATCCTAAACCACGATTCTTCACACTTGTTTTTGACTTGTCTAGAATCATATCTAAATTTTTCTTGCCAAAAGAAAATCTCTCTAAAGTGTCTTTTAAGTACTCATTCTCTTTAGCTAGCGTGGGACAAGTTGTGCATTTAACAGGTTCATTCACAAGATTTTTAGAAACACTAGACTGAGCCAATCTTTCTTTTTCAGTAAAATCATTAAGTTGTCTAGTCAAAGCTTCTAATTCAGTGTTAAGCTTAGAACAATTAGAGCAAGAAGATATCTCATGATAAAGCATCTGTTGAATTGTTTCTTGTGATGAATTAAGTCTAGCTTCTAACAAATCACATTTAAAGCAAGTTTTAGATTGAGTATTTGAAATACCTGACTCTAAACATGTAGGAGAGCTAAACTTAAATTTTTCAATTTCATCGTGTGCAAGTTTTAACTTTTCACCACAAGAGTCATGTGCCAATCTCAACTCATCAAGTTTAGCAGTTACATCACTAAGTTGAACCAAGTTTGATGCATTAATTGTTCTAGCAGATTCCAACTCAGTATATAAAACTTGACAAGACTCACAAGATTCATCATCAGGAATAGAAGCTCTAAGTCTATTGATTTCAGAATTTAAGCCCTCAACAATGAAATCATGATTTTTAATTTTCTTTTTGTACTTCTTAAGCTCATCAGTCAATCTAAGCACAGCACGAGATAAATCAGTGTAAGAAGGTTTTACCTCATCAGGATCACTGTAAAGATCATCATCATTGAGCTCCTCACTATTGGCCATAAAACACATCCCTGTGAAGTCCACCTCCTTTGCCTTCTTCTCATTGCCCTCATCATCACTTTCAGAATCATCATCACTCAAAATAATCTCATCAAGTGCTGAAATTATCTTATTGACTGCCTTGCGATAGTTGCGCTTCTTGTTTGGATCAATCTTGATTTGGGAGCGACGAGTTGGTGCTTTGTCATCTTTGACCTCCTTGCTTCTCAGTTTGGGGCAATTCATCTTGATGTGGTTAAGCTCACCACATTCATAGCATCTGATTGGACCTCCTCTCCGCCTTAATATGATATTGTTAATTGCCTTGGTTACCCTGTTGGAGAGAAGTACAAGCTGCTCTTCTGGAATCTCTTCTAATTGTTCATCTGAAATAGAGCACAATGCAGACAAAGAAACAATAGAAGAACTAGAAGAATCGTCAGCTTGGTTAGTCACTAAGCCCAAAGAATTAGTCTTGTTTATCCTGGCCAAAACATCAATCTCATGTGTTTTCATCTTGGAATAAAGATCATTCAAAGTGAGTGTTTCCATGTTAACAGAATGATTAATAGTAGTGACTAACACATTCCAAACAGACATATCCAAAGCATTTAAAATTTGACGGGCATTGTCAGAATCAGAATATGTGACATCAACAGATTGCAAATCACTAACAATTTTATTAAAGCGATCAAAAAGAGCATCTACTGATTCTCCAGGTTTCATCTCAAATTTAGAATACTCCTTTTTAAATTGATTCTGACGCACACCTTTAACAGATTTAGATCCTTCATGATAATCAGCTAGAGTGCTCCAAATTTTATTTGCAGATTTAAGATGAGCAATTCTGACAAACTCGTTTCTACTTAAACCTTGCAACAAAATATTTCTAGCCTTAGCATTAGCTTCAACATCAGATGAATTTTCAGTTGTAACAACAGGAGGCACATCATATGTATGTTCAACTTTTTGCCAAATAGAATTACCTTGTGCTTGAAAAAAAACCTCCATACGCGTCTTCCAATAAAGATAATCTGATCCATCAAAAAATGGTGGCTTACCTGAAAATCGATCCTGATCTGATGCCATTGCAACCTGGCTCTGATACCACTTGTAGGATCGTCGATGACAATCAGAGGGGGGGTGAATGATTGCAGCGCACAGCGGAAACTTTTCTCAAAATTTATTGTTCTCAGTTTTTATTCAACCTGCTAATCATACGAAGCACACCAAAACAAAAAAACAATATATCTAATATATGATTTTTTTAAGTTACTGTTGCATCTAATTAAAAACAAACCAATGACTAATTATACTCAACTAGCCTTATGAACCAACTAGTCCTGTGAAGAAACTAATCATGAGAGAGAAAGGATTAAAAAAATAATACTAAACTCACTGCATGCACACGTGATGGAGTAATGGAGTAGATCAAACTTGCACATGCACGTGATGGCTTGTTGTGATGAATCTCTCATGCAGCAGCCTTGTATTTAATCCATACATGCACGCTGATCGTGCAGGCGTACACGAGAGACGTCAACCGAGGTACACGAGCTCGATGAAAAGTCGACGAGCTGTTTCAGCAAGATGTGCAACCGTGATGTGCGAGAAACCGAGATCAAAACCAATCGCTGCACGAGCACGAAAAACGGAGAGCAAAACGCCTCCGCAATCTTTTTCTTCCCAAAACCAGACAGCACCTTCGGACCAAAAATCCGTACAGAATCTCAGGACTGGACAACCCTTTTATACGGCCGCTACCCTCCGTTTTCTTTTCCAAAAGCATGTCCGACTTCTAATCCGATCTCACGCCGCCGCTATCTCTAATACGAACTCGTTTCTCTTCAATCTACTAGAAACCCTAATACCACTCATCCAATTGGGCCTAGACCTTTTTAACTTACCCAGACTTTTAGCCCACTACTATTTAAAGGACCCGAAACCCTTCCTAACACGGGTTTTCACACTTCCGATTTTTCGACTCATCGCGTGTCGAAGCCTCCAGGATCGCACCTCCTGTATCTTCTCCACGCATCATCCACCTTTGATCTCCATGTGCTCCAGCGTGAGCCGACCACCTCGTGACATCCTCGACCGCCTGGACCTCAGATTTCCCCCTCCTAGTCCCGGTCTTCCTCGTCACCGATCATGACCGTCTCCACGCCCAACCTGCACATGCAAAGACCAAAGAACGTTTTTCCTGGCACAAGTTCTCACCAACTTGACCGATATTAGTCCACGCACACACGCACACGCCTCGAATAACAATATTAAGCCATGTTGTCAATTATTCATCATTATAAAAATCCTAAACCTAGCCACATGGTCTTACATAATTCATTAAGGATGAGCAGGAAATCTTGGGATTCCGGCCACTTTTGAATACCGAATAAAGAGGAATTAGAATATTTGATTATGAAAGAGGCTTACTCTTCACAATTCTCTATACACCTTGGAAGAATAAAGATGTGTCAAGATTTGAAGGAAGGATTCCAGTGAAGTAATATGAAGAAAGAAATCTCAAAATACATAGCACGTTGTGACGTGTGCCAGAAAATAAAGGAAGATCCCAGAAAATAAAGGAAAATCATCAAAATCTACCAGGATTGCTACAATTAGAGATGGCAACGGGTAAATACTCATCGGGTATTGCCATTGCATACCCGTACCCGCTAGGTGTAAATTTACCCGTCGGGTTACCCGTATCCGCACGCGGGTAGGAAAATTTACCCATACCCGTACCCGCGCGGGTATTACTACCCGACGGGTAACCCGTACCCGCAAGCATACCCGGTTCAACACATAAGAATATCATCAATTTAGACATTCATTAATCATACATGCCAAGAACAAAAGCGTCTAATGATCAAAATTAGTACATCACATAAACATACTTGACATGACCATATCAACATATGACAAACAAATAAACAATCAACAACAAGTAGATAATAAAATTAACATTTGAGTGGGATGTCTAGTTGTCTAATGCGGGTATTCATTACCCGCGGGTAGGCGGGTATGGGTAGTATATACCCAGACCCGCACCCGCCTACCCGGCGGGTAGAGGATTTCGTCCAATAACATACCCATGGGTATATAAAATTTTCCATACCCGTCTCTTTATCGGGTAAAACCCGTCGGGTATTCGGGTATCGGGTACCCATTGCCATCTCTAGCTACAATCATAACCAGTCCTAGAATGGAAATTGGAAATGGGAGGACATTGGTATGGATTTTATTACAGGACTCCCAAAGACATGAGAAGGATATGAGGCTATGGGTGATTGTAGACAGATTGACTAAAGTAGTATGTTTCCTATCGGTTAAGCAAACCTACTGTAACATCCTGGAAAATATAAATATTAAATTATAAAGTTTTTGGGTTATTTTATTTGCTTTACATTTGAATTTGGAGTTTGTTGACTTTTTGTAAGTATAAAGGAATTACAAAAGTAAAAAGAGGGAAGAAATCAACACATGAAATAATAAAACATGAGTATCAAATAAAGAAATTGAAAAGATGGTCCATAAAATAATAAAGGAGAAGTGTAAATAAGCATGGAATGTTATCCCTAGAAATTTTGGTAAGCAAAATAAAAAAAAATAAATATAAGTTCAAATGTATGTATATGTATATATATACATACAACTAGGCATAGCAAGGAAATAACCTTTATGTAATAAATATCCACAAGATGGTAAATATAGAATTATAAGGAGCAAGAAAGAGAGTAAATATAATTGAAATTATATGAAGATATACATAATTGTAGATAGATAATACACACACAAATGTCTAAACTAAAAAGAAAAGAAAAGAAAAATAAAAATAACACAGCCGGGCCGGCCATCACCTCGGCCCAGCCCTCTCTTTCCGCGCTGTCAACGCGCTCGCGCGGCCCAGCCCGCCACCAGCAGCGCGCGTTCGCGCCTCACTGCGCTGCGGGCCCGCGCCCCGCCCTCGCGCCTCTCCTCCCGCTGCCGCGTGGCCGCACGGCCGCTCCCTCGCGCTGTCTTGGCCGCGCCTGCGCGGTGGACCGCTCCCCCGCCCGTGTCTCTCCCTCTGCGAGTGGGTCCCGAATGCCAGCCGCGTCATCTCCTTCTCCCCGTCGCCTTCTTCTCCACGCGGCCGCGCCCCTAGCACCAGCTCTCTCTCGCGCTCTGCCGCAGCCGATCCTTCCCCCTCTCTCTCACACCCCGCGGGCAAGTTCAAAGCACCACCCGTCCTCTCTCCCCCACAAAATCTCGGAGAGATTGAGTTCCTCCCCCCTGCCAGCGTGAACAGCGGAAGGCCGACGCTGCCCCGCCGCGCGTCCACCTCTACCGGCTATAAAAGCCTCACCTGGGAGTCCTAACAGCGCCGCACTACTCCCTCCTCCCCTCCCTTGCAACCAATTGAGCCGAAGTGCCTCAATCGCTGTCGGCCCCCTCCATCTTCCCAAACTCCGGCGCCTGAGCTCCCCGCCGATTCGCCGAGCCCCGATTCAATTCCCGGTGCTGGGAGCTCCTCCATCAGCCGTGGAAGCCACCCCCGTGGTCGACCGCCGCTCTCCGCCGCTCAAGTTTCCCCGCCACGGTGAGCCTCTCCGCGCCCCCACGGTTCCCGATGCCGGCGCTCCTCGTCGCCTCCCCGCCACCATGGACGACATGGTAAGGTTCCCCATGACTCGTTCTTGCTTGTGCTCACCTTAGTTCGCCCTCTCTCCCTTCCGGCCGCCGCCAGCTCGCCCTGGCGCCTCCCCGGCCGAAGTGACTACCTCCCGGAGCTAACTCGTCGCCTGGGCATTCCGTTTTGCTAGTCGCCGCCGCCTACCCGGCCATTCCTCGCCGGCGGCGCCATCACCACCGTGCACCAGCCGCCTCCCCTGTTTCTTCCTCCTCTTCTCTGTGATGGCCGCACCGAACCCCCCCCCCCCCCCTCAATGCCTTTTCTGGTAAGCATGACATGTGGGCCCCACTGCAGATTAGCACCTACCTAATGGATATCACCTGCATCATCTCAATTTACTTCATGAAGCAATCTTAAAATGTGAATTGTAAATGAAAATTTGAGTAAAAATTTGGTTGTATGATTAAACTAAAAGGGTCATGAATGAAATTACAAATTTAAGACGGATTAATTGCATGTAAAGACACATTGTGACTAAGAATAAGAGTGTGTATATATATTTATAATGAAAAGATTCATACAACTAAATTGAAACTTAACAATGGATAATTTGAAAACTAAAACAGTATAGATGATCAAAAGAGCAAATTTTGTGAAAATATGGGCTGTGATTAGAAATGGGAATAACAATTTAATGGTAAGATTACACTAAAAGGGATATGAAATGAAATTTAAAATTTTAAGTTTAAATAGTGGCATGTAAAGACACATTATGCATGAGAGTATAAATAAGGAATTACCTATAAATTTATAATGGAAAGTAAGAATAAGAAATTATTTATAAATTCATAAATGAAAAAGAGAGAATTGGTTGCATGTCCAAAGTTTAATATAGAGTTCAATTAAAAATACCCTCAAGATTAGAATTAAAGAAATAGATTAAATAATCACTAAAGTATAAACAAAATATTAATGGTACCCTTAAATTAAATCATGATGTTAAACTTAATAAAAATAATAATACTAAGCATGGTTTAACAAGCTAGGACTCATACAAATAAATCCTAATTCAACTTAAATTTAGCCTAGCTATGAGTAAAGGTGTATAAAATATGATAATGGGATTATTAGATATGTAAATTCTAATTAATTACCATATAAGAATAAATATTGAGCCCTTGCTATTTATCTTAATAAATAAAAGCCTATATCAGAGACTATTCTAAAAACTTAATTAAAATATCCAAGTATTCTAATACCTTCGACTAAAAGATTTATAGAATAAGTACAGATCTCATCTGTCAGTCCAGTTTTCCTTGCCATAACCGGAGTTGCAAGAAATGCATACCCTAGAGATAAAATTAGTGCACTAAACTCCTGCACCAGACTATAGGTCTAACCTGACTCATGGAATTTCCTTGATAAATACGAAAATGATAAAAGAAATAATTAATAAAAAGTTTAAGTCTCGCTTCTTCCCAATCGACTATGTATGGCCACCTTCCCTTCCCAAAAGCAGATAGTTCCTGTAGGTACGTCTTCTCTTTCGATCCCTTGTATTTCTAAAATTTTCCCTCACGGTAAAGTATTCCGACAACTCGCCCTTCTGCTCAAATCCAACTACCGCTATGCTTACAACACACTAACCTGTATCATCCTTCTACTCTCAAATCATACTAAATGTATAATTTAAATTAAATCGGATATTTAAAGTGTTTGGATTTATTTGGATCTTTTAAGTTATTTGCTTTCATTTTGGATTCAGTCGTGTGTCGCGTAATTAGAAACTGAAGTCCGAAGATTCCACGGATCAAGCAATATCAAGAGCGAAGTGAAGAAAACATCCTAAGCTCAAGAGAAGGCATTGTGTGAGCTCAAGACCGCGGTAAACCGTGCCAGGCGAGTCAATACGTACCTTGATCATGTTGATCCTATGTTTTCCGCAAATTATTTTGTTTTAATTTATCAAACTGCATGCTGTTAATTTATATGCAAATACATGCTTAATTTAATATTCTAGTTATGTGTCCATTGTTTACCTTGAATAATATTTCCCTTCCTTTGGAATATTTGAATATCTGAACCTTGTCACCCTAGCAAAGTTATAATGCGATTATTTCGAAAATAAGTCCATAACTATACGACATGCTTAGTACTGCTTAGACAATCGGGTGTATCAAAAATGCCCCGAAGCATCACTTTGAAACATGAAAGTCTGGTTTGGGCAGTCATTGTGATAATGACTAGCATAATTGATATGATTATTTTACACTCTCAAAATCCCCAACTTGCTTAAATGTCTGGGCGGATTGGTTCGAGGGTGTGTATGTGTGTGGTGCAGTGATTGCACAAGTGGGTTAGTGGTAGACCGCCCAGGTAACCCTAAGGACTGAATCTTGTCATGCCAACCCGTGTAAAACAGTACAACCACAAGCTGGCAAAGTGTAGGCAGGGTTTACTAATTTGTGTGGCTCTAAGGTGGTTACGTGAAGGTATGACCACGAGCAAAGGGATGGATGGTCGCATCCCCGCCTTTGCCCGTGATGGCTCACGAGGGACCCTTCCCGAGGGATGGTCGGATCCTACGGAAGATAGACCTTAGCGGGCGTAACCACAGTAGGATTATGCATTGTAACAATCCTGTGATAGTCTGCTCAACCGCATGGCTAAGGAATCATGTGGGGCAACGGGTAGATTTATCTCTTGTGGGTAAAGTGTGCAAAACTCTGCAGAGTCAAAACTATTCGAATAGCCGTGCCCATGGTCAAGGGCAGACATGGGAACTTAACCAGATATAGTTCTATTTCAAAATGATTTATGAATGGGAATGGAAAAGTGAAGGGCGAAGGACTGTCCTGATTTGAATTGTCCTGGGTGTCGTCCCAGTGGTAAGTTAAGCGGTTATAACGCTGAAAGATGTCATATGATGTAATGCCATATGTGTGGAAAAACTATGGTGATATCAGGCATATGGTGTAATGCCATATGTATGGTAAATCATGTTAATATCCCTTGAACATTAAGATTTGTTCCAAAACTACTAGGTCTCAGGAAATTTTATGTATTGTATTTCAAATAGTGGCATTACTAATCTTACAAACTAAAATATGGGTAGAATAAACAGGGTTGTGAGCAAAGGTGTTAGATGTTTTTAGTATGCACATAAAGGTATTGGTGGATTCAGATCAATTATGATAAGAACATGCTAGTGTGGGTTCTGGGAGAAATAGATTAGTGAGCTTTAACTAAATAGATAGGCTAGATAACTGATCTAATTGAATTTTCAGAAATTTGGGAAAATAATACAAGTGTCGGAGTATAATTCTTGAATTGTGATACTCATGGTGGATATATAATAGTGAATCGATTTTGGGGAAATTAGATAATGCAAAGTTAAGTTGCTGGATTACTACTGATTAATATACATTCTTGGAAGATAATGGCGATAATGGAAATTTATAGGAATTGATCAATTACTAGAGGGACGAATTGAATTTCTAAAAGATTGGAGAATTCATAACATTTAATGGATTATCATCTTGGTGAATTGAATTTTTGGTGGAAATACATTTGTGGATTAGCTAGTGATAGGTAATGGAAAACGAGATAGATTATTGGAGTATGGTTTTGAAGCAACGACGAAAAGGATTAAATACGAATGATATCGGTGGATTTGAAAGTAGTTATCATTAGAATTCAGAGGTGAAGAGCTAATGAATAGTAATGACAGGATTGGATTATTAGTAATTCAAAATACAAGGTATGATCGGTGGAATAAATAAATGATGACACTTGCTGTTTGGAGTTTTAGACAGCAGTCAATAAAGAAGGCGCATTTTCGGTGGATTAAGTCAATTTTGGCAATCGTAGTGTGGAGTTAGATAGCAAAAATAACACTTTGATTATATAAGAGTAATAATGCTGCTAAAAGCGATTTTTGGCAAATAAAATAACCCGAGCCTCTCCTTGTTAAGCCATGCATACTATTTACTTGCATTCTGTGTATTGGCTCGCGGAGCACGGGGTCGGAGTGCTCACGCTCGCTTTTGCGACAAAATTCAGAATCAAGAGCCGCATCGCCGCGCCTCGGCAACAAGATTGGACAAGATGGCAGAGAAGATAAAGATGTCAAGAACTAGGCCGCGAACCTCCAGTTGGCTGCCTGTGGGCATGTCCTGAAGGTCCCACCTGTGTGCTTCGTTCTTCCGCTGCTGCAATTTATTGATTTCGGCCTAATCGGCCCATGAGTAAGTCTATTATTATATTTACGTTTCCGCATGATATGTATTTTGATATTCAGAACTGTAACTGTGTGTACTATCTACTGATCCAGGGAATAGTGCAATTGAACACAGTAGATTCCGGATTATAAAATCTGGGTCTGACAGGCATGGTATCAGAGCATATCAACTGCAGGTCGTGACCTAGTTAGCCTGGCCGTTAGTTTCATGACTAGAATTATTTCTTAAAAGCTATATCTCCAAAATTATAAGAAGTATTGTTTAATCTCTTCTCTCTTAGCTGATTCCTCTCATCTATGTGCTGCCCAGCCGTTTATACTTCTAAAGCTCTCTTATCCCAAATTCAAATGATAAAAATCCAGTACTCCTCTGGTAAACCCCCATTGCAAACATGCTTTTGGCCAAAGCCACAAAAGTTTAAATTTGAAACTCATTTCAAAAAAAAATTTATTATTATTATTTGTTTTCTCTTTCTTATCCTTGGGAGGATTGATTATCCAAAATTGTTTACAAAAATTCAATTCTCAAACTCATTCATTTTGACCAACCTGACCTTCCGAGGAAATTTTCATGAGTTCAACTACTTGCCAAGTATTTCTTCCAAAAGCTCATCTTGGATCCTCAAATAATTATAATAGAGTTATTTGTCGAAAACTTTTCCCTACAAAGGATCGTGTGTTTCAAAAGTAAAAACCTAAGGGAAAAACCGTAAGAAGTTGCTTCTCAAAAGGGTTATTCCGGTAAAAGTTTATTTTCCATGTTCAGTTTTATTACCTATGGTTAGAAAAACACTTCTCTTCAAAAATGTATATGCATATATTTCAAAGTTCTGTATTTCAAGCTAAAAAAATCCATTTACTTACCGAAATAATAATAGGAGAGTAAGTATTAATATCAATCAAATCAGCCCTGAATACTGTCCTTTTCCTTCTATTGATTCAAAAGGAAAATTTCAATCCTCTTCTCGTACCTTTACATCAAAAATTTAGGGTTAAGAACGTTGCAGATGGTCATGAAGATAAGGTAGTCTCGTTCTAAACGGACTATGCCAATAAACCTTGTGCCCCCACATATGTGTTTCCACGAATAGACGTTGTCCTGTCGCGAGCTTTCACTTTGGCCCTGTGCACTGCCTTCTTGCCCTCGGGCGTTATCTTTCGCAGTCACAGGAAAAGATTGTTTTAAAGAACTTGCAAGATTTGTGTGCCACCCCAGCTTCTCGGGTGTGCTCTTTTAAAAAAATTTAGAATGGGTTTGGATTACCTTATCCCCCCGACTCAATCCTTACCTCATGCTATTCCCTCTCGCCCCATTTGCTACAATCCCAGTTAAATCTCCTGAAACAAAGTGATGGATCGCCAAGGACCAAGACCTAAGACTCTGCCCTACCAACACTCTTTCCTTACCCACCCGGAGGACCCATAGATCAAATCACCACCTAAACACAATCGCGTCGATAACGTGAGGGGAAAAAACATTACGCATACCAATACTCCGTGAACTACTCCAACTGCGAAGACGACCATCAACCTGGCAAATATCATATGAGCAAGGCCACATATTCTCTCTGTGAAAGACAAGACCACCAACCTGAAGATTGCTTCTAAAACCTATTACTGACCAAGCAGCTGAAGTACCATGGATGAGTCTCCACATCGCCACAAGACCCACCATGTTTAGAGTTAAAAGAAATAAATAATGACTAGTGATACCCATTTTAAGGGGGGTAGCACTATGAGATAGAACTGCCGAAGAACTACTATGATGCATACTTTTGAAATTGCCACAACTTGGACTTAGGACTAATCAGACCAGTACAAGGAGATTCGCGAGACCAGAAATCTTCTGGTGATAAGGGTTACAAGGCATACCTTTAGCTGAACCCGACATGCGTGGCAAAGCTAAAGAGTAAGAACGAGGTCCCAATAGAAGTAAAAGGCCACCATATAGATATGTCCATTGGCACCTCTTACATTCATAAGGCCCTCTACCCCTAAGGTACAGACCATTCTTATCCACCTATCTATAAGAAATTCGGCGACCATATGTCCAATAGACGATGCAATTACTCCATTCCACGATGACGTGAAAACAACAATGTTAAAGGGCAAGTACTTGGAAGACTACGACCTATCCAGGAAAACCAGGTTTCTCTCTTTCCCTTTGACTTCTCCAAGTTCTAACCCCTGTTGCGCAGATTTTCCTCTCTCTGTGGAGCTAAGTTGAGCAACACCCCGAAACCCATTGCTAGCCAATATAACCCACCTCCATTCTTTCTGCGCTGCTGGAATCTCGGGGTCGAGATTCTTTTTAAGGGGGGTAGATTTGTAACATCCTGGAAAATATAAATATTAAATTATAAAGTTTTTGGGTTATTTTATTTGCTTTACATTTGAATTTGGAGTTTGTTGACTTTTTGTAAGTATAAAGGAATTACAAAAGTAAAAAGAGGGAAGAAATCAACACATGAAATAATAAAACATGAGTATCAAATAAAGAAATTGAAAAGATGGTCCATAAAATAATAAAGGAGAAGTGTAAATAAGCATGGAATGTTATCCCTAGAAATTTTGGTAAGCAAAATAAAAAAAAATATATAAGTTCAAATGTATGTATATGTATATATATACATACAACTAGGCATAGCAAGGAAATAACCTTTATGTAATAAATATCCACAAGATGGTAAATATAGAATTATAAGGAGCAAGAAAGAGAGTAAATATAATTGAAATTATATGAAGATATACATAATTGTAGATAGATAATACACACACAAATGTCTAAACTAAAAAGAAAAGAAAATAAAAATAAAAATAACACAGCCGGGCCGGCCATCACCTCGGCCCAGCCCTCTCTTTCCGCGCTGTCGGCGCGCTCGCGCGGCCCAGCCCGCCACCAGCAGCGCGCGTTCGCGCCTCACTGCGCTGCGGGCCCGCGCCCCGCCCTCGCGCCTCTCCTCCCGCTGCCGCGTGGCCGCACGGCCGCTCCCTCGCGCTGTCTTGGCCGCGCCTGCGCGGTGGACCGCTCCCCCGCCCGTGTCTCTCCCTCTGCGAGTGGGTCCCGAATGCCAGCCGCGTCATCTCCTTCTCCCCGTCGCCTTCTTCTCTACGCGGCCGCGCCCCTAGCACCAGCTCTCTCTCGCGCTCTGCCGCAGCCGATCCTTCCCCCTCTCTCTCACACCCCGCGGGCAAGTTCAAAGCACCACCCGTCCTCTCTCCCCCACAAAATCTCGGAGAGATTGAGTTCCTCCCCCCTGCCAGCGTGAACAGCGGAAGGCCGACGCTGCCCCGCCGCGCGTCCACCTCTACCGGCTATAAAAGCCTCACCTGGGAGTCCTAACAGCGCCGCACTACTCCCTCCTCCCCTCCCTTGCAACCAATTGAGCCGAAGTGCCTCAATCGCTGCCGGCCCCCTCCATCTTCCCAAACTCCGGCGCCTGAGCTCCCCGCCGATTCGCCGAGCCCCGATTCAATTCCCGGTGCTGGGAGCTCCTCCATCAGCCGTGGAAGCCACCCCCGTGGTCGACCGCCGCTCTCCGCCGCTCAAGTTTCCCCGCCACGGTGAGCCTCTCCGCGCCCCCACGGTTCCCGATGCCGGCGCTCCTCGTCGCCTCCCCGCCACCATGGACGACATGGTAAGGTTCCCCATGACTCGTTCTTGCTTGTGCTCACCTTAGTTCGCCCTCTCTCCCTTCCGGCCGCCTAACGCCGCCGCCAGCTCGCCCTGGCGCCTCCCCGGCCGAAGTGACTACCTCCCGGAGCTAACTCGTCGCCTGGGCATTCCGTTTTGCTAGTCGCCGCCGCCTACCCGGCCATTCCTCGCCGGCGGCGCCATCACCACCGTGCACCAGCCGCCTCCCCTGTTTCTTCCTCCTCTTCTCTGTGATGGCCGCACCGAACCCCCCCCCCCCCCCCCAATGCCTTTGTAACACTCCGTATTTTCTTTTTAATTAGAGAGAATTTATTCGGGAAAGGATCCGGGTAAAAATTATTCTTTTCGGGTTGCGGGGAAAACGGGTTTTGGTTGACGGGCCAGGATGGAGAAGCTTTGGGGGCCCGACTTGGAAGTGAGGGAGGCACCTTGGGCCTTAGGCCCATGCGCCCCCTAACCCTAACCCCCTTTTGGCCGCACCCCTCCCCCTCCTCCCCCTTTTGGCCGCCACCCCTCCCTCTTCCTCCCCCTTGGCCGAAATTTCCTCCCCCCCTCCTTCCTCTTCCTTGGCCGCCCCCTCTCCTCCCTAGTGCGCCCCTCCCTCCACCCCTTTGGCAGCCGCCTCTCCTCCCCATTGCGCAGCCCCTCCTCTCCCTTGCGCAGCCTTTCCCTCCCTTCCTCCCCGACGAGGCGAGAAGCCTTGGAGAAAGAGGGAAGAAAGAAGAAGAAAGGGAGAAAGGGGAGAAGAGGAGGAGTTCGTAGGGTGTTCTTCGTGTTCTTCGTCGGTTCTTCAAGGGTAATCCCCGCTGTTCGTTTGATTGGGTAATTAGTTTTGTTGTTTATCACTTTGTGGTTAGTGCTGTTTTTAGAGGCAGATTTGCTGTCGTCTGTTGGACCTTAGTTTTCGTGTAGGTAAAGGCAGAATCAGGATTTCTGGTCTCCTAGAGTTTTGTAGATTATTTCGTCATGATTCTGTAGCCTTTGAGTTCACCCAAATTCGAGTTGTGAGTCAAAAGTTATGATAGTTTTAATCCTGCTGTCCAGAACTCTGTTTTGATTCTTAGCAGTAACTTTGCGCAGCAGATTAAAAATGGTTAAAGTCTGAATCAGGAAACCTCCATATTATGAAAATTGTAGCTTATGATCTTATATTTCACTGGCCGCCAAGAACGCTTAATTCCGTTATGTGAATCAAAAGTTATGCAAGTTTTAATCCTGCTGTCCAGAATTATCTTTCTGTTTAGTGCAATCTGTTTTCGGTGTAGACTTATCTAGTTGGGCGGGCGTTCGGGATGGCGATGTAGAAGGTTTTGGGAAGCGTCCTGTTATGTTGTTCTTATTTAGATTATATATATTGTAGGCGAAAAGGTTTCAGGCTTAGAGGCCCCCGCCATTTCATCCTAACACGTCGTCCTTCGGAAGGCAAGTACCATGTTGATTTGATTCAAAGAAAACATTGTATGCTTGCTGTTTTATTTACCTATGTTCATCTAAGACCCTTGATAACACTTATGTTCATGATGTATTCCTTAGGTGAGTTGTCTATATGTGTAGAGAATGTATCGTTTTATTATGCAAGTTTCATTCCATGCATACCACTCATTGTTTCATCCACGGGAGTGGATCAAAAGACCCATTAATTCCAACATGGGCAAGTAAGACCCACCATTCCAAAGTGGGCCCCACCATTCCAAAGTGGGTAGTTCGGGACACCCGTATGAAACGTTCTTCATACGGGATTGAATCCCCACATTTTGTTAAATGTGGGTTTAAGTGAACACTAACGGGTGTGTCACTGGCTATACCGGTATATGCATTGTGTAGTCCCTCCATTCCATTCACTTCATTCATTCAAATTCATTCAATTGTGTTCGTTCTGTGTTCGCTTCATGTTGATTAACAATGTTGGCTTGTTATTCTTTGTCATATGTACTTGCTGAGTCGTTGGACTCACTCTTGTTATTATTGTTGTTGTTTTTTTATTTAGGTACCACCTTGAGGTCGGCATGCTTGGGAAAAGGGAAGGAATAAATTAGTAGCACTTGCACACTCATGAAAATAAAGGAAGATAATTAGTTATAGGATGCAAGAACCTTTTAAGAACCATTTGATTATCATTGGATTATAATTGTATTAAGAGTTAGATTATCCTTAATGCCTTTACTCTTTCATATTCTTACATGTTTTAGAATCCTTTTAGTATAACTGTTGAATTTGAACTAGTTACTCGAGCTTTGTCTTCTATAATTATTTCTGTTCATGAAATCACTGAATTGGAAAGATAAACAAGGTAGACTCTGCCAAAATTTTGTATAACTTAAATAGTTAACATTGCTTTACTTCTAGTTTAGTAGCATTCTGGGTCCTTGTTTGGCCGGGGTGTTACAGTTGGTATCAGAGCGGGCTGTAGGTCCGTGGTTAACGAAATATTAATTTTGTCACACTAAGCACTGTAGGTGGGAATGGGGTTTGCATTGCATCTACGTTTCCGTCGGATTACATAGTTGAATGTGTGCTTAATGTTTGACTTTGTACATGTTGTGAGATGATCATTTGTGCCTATGATTTGATTATATGATGGTTATGTGTGGGGATAGTTGATGTTGAGAGATAGAGATCGCGGTGTGGCCATTGATATGGCCAGGTTATATCACTATTCGTGGTATTGAAATAGTGAAGGATTATTCCGTGAGCAACTTAGTTTCAAAGGTTAGGAATGAATTCTTTGGAAAAGTTTCTCCCTTCTTGAATTGAATTTGGTCAATTCTTATCCTGTGGTGGTGGACGAATTTATCTTGGGCTCGTGGATTCATTGTAGTTGAGGGTTTTCAATTGGTTTCTACCTGTTCTTTGAATCAATTATTGTTCTTCGAATTATTGAGACACTTTTGCTGCTTGAGAGCATTGTGGATTTGCAAGGTTGGTCCCTCCGTGGAAGTTTTGTCTTGTTGTGAAACTTGTCTCATTTGTTCGCTTGGTATTCTCGTTAATGAAAGTTTTATGTTGCAAATTCTTTATCTTGTGAAAGCTTTGGCTTTATGTGATTCTTTTGGATTATTCTAAGTGTTGAAGTTTAATACCTCTCTTTTCTGAAGGGAGGTGTTAAAATCCTTTTGTGATGCCTTGTTATGGTTAAGTCAGAGTTTGTAATCAAATAGATTGGTATGGTATGAGTATCCTTGAAGTGAAACCGATTAAGTTGATGTCGTCTTCTTGTGGTTGTTCATGAACTGTGTTTATGAATAGGGCTATTCCTAATGGAATCAATAGAGTTACTAAGAGGCGTGGAACTTCGATGAACTTGTTGATCAATAGGAGAGACAAAATTAGTAAACTTTTTGGGATAAATTGGATCAACGGGTCTCAATGGATTAATTTAACAGTTTAGGATTGTTAAATTCAGAAGGTGTTGGATTACTGTATTAGTGGATATTAATCTTGGAGTTATCTTTGTGGATACTTAGTGTTCGTATGTAATTGCTAAGTGCAACTGTTGTGTAATGCAGTTTGGTGTTGCGCATCAATAAGAGAGCAATAGATGGGGTTTAAGAGGAAAAAAAAGTGTGATCTATATTTACATGATGGTGGGATTGTTAGATGATGTTATGTCTTTGATGAAAGAGTTTTGGTAGAATCATTAAAAGTGTGTATTAGATCTCCTCTAATTTAAAGCGGTTGTCGTAGTGAGGTTGTAATGCTTTGAAATACTCTCAATTTGAGGATGGGATGATATAGTAGCATGGATCTATTTGACGAGATTTTGGAGGACCTTATAATGGAAGGGTAGACGATGACGATTCTTGTTAAGAGTGTATTATTCTTGAGGTTAGTAAGATTATTGCAATCTTATTGGAAAAAAAATTAAATAAGTTATTGTGTTCTTTTGGAAAGGTTTTTGATGCGTTGGTAGGCTATGATGATTCAGGCTAAGAATATATATAATGATGAGGTTAGTAAAACTGAGTATGAGATGATGTCGGTAGTGTTGATTCTTTTAGAAGTAAAAAGAGTTTGTTCGTCTTTCGTGATGTCAATTAAATGAAATATTTGGAGATTTGCCTTCATGATTCTTTGGGAGTTTGTGAATTATTGTGGTATCTGAAATTAGTTACGCAGAGTGACATTTTGGAAGGTTCTATGTGTTCTTAAGTGATTCTTGTGATTTGAGCGAGCTTAAAGGATCGTTTGCTTGAAGGTGGTAAAGTGATATTTCCATTAAAGAAAATTATGTCCTTTATTAAATTGAAGGGTGCAGTAGAGGTATTTGCAGTTGGATTCAAGTTTTGTACCTTGCAGTTTATTGGAGCGTTCTTAACCTCATTGGTTTGCCTCAAAGGAATTCCTCAAGTTTCCCAAAAGCAGTGCTTTATTTATTTATTTATTTTCGGCTGAAGTTTGATATTCTCTTCTTGTGGGACTGGTGCACTCAACTGTGGTCTCATCTTCTATTTCCCAAGATCTTGACTATTTGACTTTTCTTTCCTTGGTCTTGTATCTCCGGTGAGTGGTAAATGTTTTGCTATGTGCTAAAAAAATATCTATATCTTCTTCTGAGGAAGGATTAACCAATCCGTGTTGCAAAGCCTTTTAGGTTGATAATGGCAACTCGATAGTGGTAGTCAAGTAGATGATTTCGGTGAGATTGTAGGTGTCAACTGTTTGAGATTCATTGAGTGATAAACTGATTTCTTGGAATAATTCTCGATGAGGATTTGAGGTACATAGACCGTTTGTCCTTGGAGCTAACTGACCTTATGGATTGCAGTTAGTAGAACTTATAGTAGATTGTGGTTCAAGAATGTTTCAATTATTTTGATGGAGCATTAGAATTATCAAAAGTATGAGAATCTTGATCGATCTTATTAGAGTATTGTGATTGGGCACTTTGCAAGGTTTAGTAGGATGATTTTGGTGGTGTAGTTAATGAGATAGTAATTGTGAAGAGGTCTAACCATTATGGGAGTCATTGGGATAGTAGGGATTGTTGAATTATTGCTATGCATGATTTGGCTATAGTAAGTAACCCTCCAAGAGTTAGAATCTTTCTAAAGATAATTGAGTTGAGATTATGTTTTCATGTGATTGTTAATGATTGAGCATGCTTGGTTGTGGTAATTTTAGTCACCAAATTCGAGAGTCTTCATATCAATTGTATCGAAATACATATATAGGAGCCCGGGAGATGGAAAATTTTTTGGTTTGGTGTGTTATGCTAGAACTTTGGAGGCTAATGATGTTATGTGGGAATATTGGAACAAGGGGATTCTAAATAGTGTGTTGCTCCTCGATAGTGTCCTTTAGGTGAAGGAACTGAGTGTGTGTGCTGCGAATTTCAAGTTTATTATCCTTAAAGGGTTGTGGTGAAGTGATTGTGGGTGAAAACAATGATGAGGAGCATTGGAAATTATTTATCAAAGTAACCCTGTTGGTAGAGGATTTGGCTAGAATATGTTATTGTGAGGACAGTAGAGTCCCTCCACAAAGGTGTGGCTCATGCGCTCGGTTTGATCATATTGTTGATGTTGCCAGTTTAAGAGAAATGAGTTAGTGTGGTGTGTGATGATTTGGAATCTTGTGATTCAAGAGAAAGTTTATTCCAAATATATATATATATATATTTCAGGTAGTGAAATACTCTCTTGATTCTTATTTGAGCTGTGTGATGATAGCAAAAGTCTTTTGTGGTTTGAGTTGACTTTATGTTGGCTTGTGTGGTTTTTCCAGTTCAAAAAAAAAGTTTGGCATTGGAGTGATTCTCCTCTGACTTTTGTGTTGTTATTTGCAAATTACCTACTTGGAACGTGGAGAGGTTCTCCTGTTGAATCCTTGATTCTTAGATTTGATTATTTTTGTGGGAAGCGGGTGAAGTGTGGTTGTGATGAGAATCCTTTATTTTCAGTTGGATTCTGAATGTAAAAGAGATTGTTTACATTGAGCACTTTTGTTCGTCAATGGTTAAAGGAGATGCTCCTTGTTAGGGTAAAGAGATCGTTTGAGAGTTGGAACAAGGGTTTCGGTTGATGTGCAGGTTGTATGGGTTGGTACCAAAGAGAATGATAACTCGAGGTATATTTAATCGCATCTGTAGTTGTGAGGATTTGGAGGGTGGTGTATCGCTAGGACCGCCTTGGGTCCTAGGGTGGGATACACAACGTTATATATGACCCGGTGTCGAGGAGGTACCTGTGAGGTCCGGAGCTATATAATTTACTAAAACCGTTATTACTTGAACAAGATCAGTCCTTTGAGTCCGAGCCAGTGCGAATTCTGGAAAGATCAGGAGAAGCATTGATGAATAAGTTTAAAGTATGTCAAGGTGCTTTGGACGCATTAGACAGAGAGAGAGGCCACTTGGAAGCTAGAGTCTCGCATGCGCGAGCAACATCCAGACCTGTTTGTTTCCGGTATGTGTTATTCTATTGTTTCCAATTCTGCGGTATTATGTTTTAGTAATGTTTTCGACGGTGAGAATTCGAGGTCGAATTCTGTTAAGGGGGGTAGAATGTAACACTCCGTATTTTCTTTTTAATTAGAGAGAATTTATTCGGGAAAGGATCCGGGTAAAAATTATTCTTTTCGGGTTGCGGGGAAAACGGGTTTTGGTTGACGGGCCAGGATGGAGAAGCTTTGGGGGCCCGGCTTGGAAGTGAGGGAGGCACCTTGGGCCTTAGGCCCATGCGCCCCCTAACCCTAACCCCCTTTTGGCCGCACCCCTCCCCCTCCTCCCCCTTTTGGCCGCCACCCCTCCCTCTTCCTCCCCCTTGGCCGAAATTTCCTCCCCCCCCTCCTTCCTCTTCCTTGGCCGCCCCCTCTCCTCCCTAGTGCGCCCCTCCCTCCACCCCTTTGGCAGCCGCCTCTCCTCCCCATTGCGCAGCCCCTCCTCTCCCTTGCGCAGCCTTTCCCTCCCTTCCTCCCCGACGAGGCGAGAAGCCTTGGAGAAAGAGGGAAGAAAGAAGAAGAAAGGGAGAAAGGGGAGAAGAGGAGGAGTTCGTAGGGTGTTCTTCGTGTTCTTCGTCGGTTCTTCAAGGGTAATCCCCGCTGTTCGTTTGATTGGGTAATTAGTTTTGTTGTTTATCACTTTGTGGTTAGTGCTGTTTTTAGAGGCAGATTTGCTGTCGTCTGTTGGACCTTAGTTTTCGTGTAGGTAAAGGCAGAATCAGGATTTCTGGTCTCCTAGAGTTTTGTAGATTATTTCGTCATGATTCTGTAGCCTTTGAGTTCACCCAAATTCGAGTTGTGAGTCAAAAGTTATGATAGTTTTAATCCTGCTGTCCAGAACTCTGTTTTGATTCTTAGCAGTAACTTTGCGCAGCAGATTAAAAATGGTTAAAGTCTGAATCAGGAAACCTCCATATTATGAAAATTGTAGCTTATGATCTTATATTTCACTGGCCGCCAAGAACGCTTAATTCCGTTATGTGAATCAAAAGTTATGCAAGTTTTAATCCTGCTGTCCAGAATTATCTTTCTGTTTAGTGCAATCTGTTTTCGGTGTAGACTTATCTAGTTGGGCGGGCGTTCGGGATGGCGATGTAGAAGGTTTTGGGAAGCGTCCTGTTATGTTGTTCTTATTTAGATTATATATATTGTAGGCGAAAAGGTTTCAGGCTTAGAGGCCCCCGCCATTTCATCCTAACACGTCGTCCTTCGGAAGGCAAGTACCATGTTGATTTGATTCAAAGAAAACATTGTATGCTTGCTGTTTTATTTACCTATGTTCATCTAAGACCCTTGATAACACTTATGTTCATGATGTATTCCTTAGGTGAGTTGTCTATATGTGTAGAGAATGTATCGTTTTATTATGCAAGTTTCATTCCATGCATACCACTCATTGTTTCATCCACGGGAGTGGATCAAAAGACCCATTAATTCCAACATGGGCAAGTAAGACCCACCATTCCAAAGTGGGCCCCACCATTCCAAAGTGGGTAGTTCGGGACACCCGTATGGAAACGTTCTTCATACGGGATTGAATCCCCACATTTTGTTAAATGTGGGTTTAAGTGAACACTGACGGGTGTGTCACTGGCTATACCGGTATATGCATTGTGTAGTCCCTCCATTCCATTCACTTCATTCATTCAAATTCATTCAATTGTGTTCGTTCTGTGTTCGCTTCATGTTGATTAACAATGTTGGCTTGTTATTCTTTGTCATATGTACTTGCTGAGTCGTTGGACTCACTCTTGTTGTTATTGTTGTTGTTTTTTTATTTAGGTACCACCTTGAGGTCGGCATGCTTGGGAAAAGGGAAGGAATAAATTAGTAGCACTTGCACACTCATGAAAATAAAGGAAGATAATTAGTTATAGGATGCAAGAACCTTTTAAGAACCATTTGATTATCATTGGATTATAATTGTATTAAGAGTTAGATTATCCTTAATGCCTTTACTCTTTCATATTCTTACATGTTTTAGAATCCTTTCAGTATAACTGTTGCATTTGAACTAGTTACTCGAGCTTTGTCTTCTATAATTATTTCTGATCATGAAATCACTGAATTGGAAAGATAAACAAGGTAGACTCTGCCAAAATTTTGTATAACTTAAATAGTTAACATTGCTTTACTTCTAGTTTAGTAGCATTCTGGGTCCTTGTTTGGCCGGGGTGTTACAGTTGGTATCAGAGCGGGCTGTAGGTCCGTGGTTAACGAAATATTAATTTTGACACACTAAGCACTGTAGGTGGGAATGGGGTTTGCATTGCATCTACGTTTCCGTCGGATTACATAGTTGAATGTGTGCTTAATGTTTGACTTTGTACATGTTGTGAGATGATCATTTGTGCCTATGATTTGATTATATGATGGTTATGTGTGGGGATAGTTGATGTTGAGAGATAGAGATCGCGGTGTGGCCATTGATATGGCCAGGTTATATCACTATTCGTGGTACTGAAATAGTGAAGGATTATTCCGTGAGCAACTTAATTTCAAAGGTTAGGAATGAATTCTTTGGAAAAGTTTCTCCCTTCTTGAATTGAATTTGGTCAATTCTTATCCTGTGGTGGTGGACGAATTTATCTTGGGCTCGTGGATTCATTGTAGTTGAGGGTTTTCAATTGGTTTCTACCTGTTCTTTGAATCAATTATTGTTCTTCGAATTATTGAGACACTTTTGCTGCTTGAGAGCATTGTGGATTTGCAAGGTTGGTCCCTCCGTGGAAGTTTTGTCTTGTTGTGAAACTTGTCTCATTTGTTCGCTTGGTATTCTCGTTAATGAAAGTTTTATGTTGCAAATTCTTTATCTTGTGAAAGCTTTGGCTTTATGTGATTCTTTTGGATTATTCTAAGTGTTGAAGTTTAATACCTCTCTTTTCTGAAGGGAGGTGTTAAAATCCTTTTGTGATGCCTTGTTATGGTTAAGTCAGAGTTTGTAATCAAATAGATTGGTATGGTATGAGTATCCTTGAAGTGAAACCGATTAAGTTGATGTCGTCTTCTTGTGGTTGTTCATGAACTGTGTTTATGAATAGGGCTATTCCTAATGGAATCAATAGAGTTACTAAGAGGCGTGGAACTTCGATGAACTAGTTGATCAATAGGAGAGACAAAATTAGTAAACTTTTTGGGATAAATTGGATCAACGGGTCTCAATGGATTAATTTAACAGTTTAGGATTGTTAAATTCAGAAGGTGTTGGATTACTGTATTAGTGGATATTAATCTTGGAGTTATCTTTGTGGATACTTAGTGTTCGTATGTAATTGCTAAGTGCAACTGTTGTGTAATGCAGTTTGGTGTTGCGCATCAATAAGAGAGCAATAGATGGGGTTTAAGAGGAAAAAAAAGTGTGATCTATATTTACATGATGGTGGGATTGTCAGATGATGTTATGTCTTTGATGAAAGAGTTTTGGTAGAATCATTAAAAGTGTGTATTAGATCTCCTCTAATTTAAAGCGGTTGTCGTAGTGAGGTTGTAATGCTTTGAAATACTCTCAATTTGAGGATGGGATGATATAGTAGCATGGATCTATTTGACGAGATTTTGGAGGACCTTATAATGGAAGGGTAGACGATGACGATTCTTGTTAAGAGTGTATTATTCTTGAGGTTAGTAAGATTATTGCAATCTTATTGGAAAAAAAATTAAATAAGTTATTGTGTTCTTTTGGAAAGGTTTTTGATGCGTTGGTAGGCTATGATGATTCAGACTAAGAATATATATAATGATGAGGTTAGTAAAACTGAGTATGAGATGATGCCGGTAGTGTTGATTCTTTTAGAAGTAAAAAGAGTTTGTTCGTCTTTCGTGATGTCAATTAAATGAAATATTTGGAGATTTGCCTTCATGATTCTTTGGGAGTTTGTGAATTATTGTGGTATCTGAAATTAGTTACGCAAAGTGACATTTTGGAAGGTTCTATGTGTTCTTAAGTGATTCTTGTGATTTGAGCGAGCTTAAAGGATCGTTTGCTTGAAGGTGGTAAAGTGATATTTCCATTAAAGAAAATTATGTCCTTTATTAAATTGAAGGGTGCAGTAGAGGTATTTGCAGTTGGATTCAAGTTTTGTACCTTGCAGTTTATTGGAGCGTTCTTAACCTCATTGGTTTGCCTCAAAGGAATTCCTCAAGTTTCCCAAAAGCAGTGCTTTATTTATTTATTTATTCTCGGCTGAAGTTTGATATTCTCTTCTTGTGGGACTGGTGCACTCAACTGTGGTCTCATCTTCTATTTCCCAAGATCTTGACTATTTGACTTTTCTTTCCTTGGTCTTGTATCTCCGGTGAGTGGTAAATGTTTTACTATGTGCTAAAAAAAATATCTATATCTTCTTCTGAGGAAGGATTAACCAATCCGTGTTGCAAAGCCTTTTAGGTTGATAATGGCAACTCGATAGTGGTAGTCAAGTAGATGATTTCGGTGAGATTGTAGGTGTCAACTGTTTGAGATTCATTGAGTGATAAACTGATTTCTTGGAATAATTCTCGATGAGGATTTGAGGTACATAGACCGTTTGTCCTTGGAGCTAACTGACCTTATGGATTGCAGTTAGTAGAACTTATAGTAGATTGTGGTTCAAGAATGTTTCAATTATTTTGATGGAGCATTAGAATTATCAAAAGTATGAGAATCTTGATCGATCTTATTAGAGTATTGTGATTGGGCACTTTGCAAGGTTTAGTAGGATGATTTTGGTGGTGTAGTTAATGAGATAGTAATTGTGAAGAGGTCTAACCATTATGGGAGTCTTTGGGATAGTAGGGATTGTTGAATTATTGCTATGCATGATTTGGCTATAGTAAGTAACCCTCCAAGAGTTAGAATCTTTCTAAAGATAAGTGAGTTGAGATTATGTTTTCATGTGATTGTTAATGATTGAGCATGCTTGGTCGTGGTAATTTTAGTCACCAAATTCGAGAGTCTTCATATCAATTGTATCGAAATACATATATAGGAGCCCGGGAGATGGAAAAAAATTTTGGTTTGGTGTGTTATGCTAGAACTTTGGAGGCTAATGATGTTATGTGGGAATATTGGAACAAGGGGATTCTAAATAGTGTGTTGCTCCTCGATAGTGTCCTTTAGGTGAAGGAACTGAGTGTGTGTGCTGCGAATTTCAAGTTTATTATCCTTAAAGGGTTGTGGTGAAGTGATTGTGGGTGAAAACAATGATGAGGAGCATTGGAAATTATTTATCAAAGTAACCCTGTTGGTAGAGGAGTTGGCTAGAATATGTTATTGTGAGGACAGTAGAGTCCCTCCACAAAGGTGTGGCTCATGCGCTCGGTTTGATCATATTGTTGATGTTGCCAGTTTAAGAGAAATGAGTTAGTGTGGTGTGTGATGATTTGGAATCTTGTGATTCAAGAGAAAGTTTATTCCAAATATATATATATATATATTTCAGGTAGTGAAATACTCTCTTGATTCTTATTTCAGCTGTGTGATGATAGCAAAAGTCTTTTGTGGTTTGAGTTGACTTTATGTTGGCTTGTGTGGTTTTTCCAGTTCAAAAAAAAAAGTTTGGCATTGGAGTGATTCTCCTCTGACTTTTGTGTTGTTATTTGCAAATTACATACTTGGAACGTGGAGAGGTTCTCCTGTTGAATCCTTGATTCTTAGATTTGATTATTTTTGTGGGAAGCGGGTGAAGTGTGGTTGTGATGAGAATCCTTTATTTTCAGTTGGATTCTGAATGTAAAAGAGATTGTTTACATTGAGCACTTTTGTTCGTCAATGGTTAAAGGAGATGCTCCTTGTTAGGGTAAAGAGATCGTTTGAGAGTTGGAACAAGGGTTTCGGTTGATGTGCAGGTTGTATGGGTTGGTACCAAAGAGAATGATAACTCGAGGTATATTTAATCGCATCTGTAGTTGTGAGGATTTGGAGGGTGGTGTATCGCTAGGACCGCCTTGGGTCCAAGGGTGGGATACACAACGTTATATATGACCCGGTGTCGAGGAGGTACCTGTGAGGTCCGGAGCTATATAATTTACTAAAACCGTTATTACTTGAACAAGATCAGTCCTTTGAGTCCGAGCCAGTGCGAATTCTGGAAAGATCAGGAGAAGCATTGATGAATAAGTTTAAAGTATGTCAAGTTGCTTTGGACGCATTAGACAGAGAGAGAGGCCACTTGGAAGCTAGAGTCTCGCATGCGCGAGCAACATCCAGACCTGTTTGTTTCCGGTATGTGTTATTCTATTGTTTCCAATTCTGCGGTATTATGTTTTAGTAATGTTTTCGACGGTGAGAATTCGAGGTCGAATTCTGTTAAGGGGGGTAGAATGTAACACTCCATATTTTCTTTTTGATTAGAGAGAATTTATTCGGGAAAGGATCCGGGTAAAAATTATTCTTTTCGGGTTGCGGGGAAAACGAGTTTTGGTTGACGGGCCAGGATGGAGAAGCTTTGGGGGCCCGGCTTGGAAGTGAGGGAGGCACCTTGGGCCTTAGGCCCATGCGCCCCCTAACCCTAACCCCCTTTTGGCCGCACCCCTCCCCCTCCTCCCCCTTTTGGCCGCCACCCCTCCCTCTTCCTCCCCCTTGGCCGAAATTTCCTCCCCCCCTCCTTCCTCTTCCTTGGCCGCCCCCTCTCCTCCCTAGTGCGCCCCTCCCTCCACCCCTTTGGCAGCCGCCTCTGCTCCCCATTGCGCAGCCCCTCCTCTCCCTTGCGCAGCCTTTCCCTCCCTTCCTCCCCGACGAGGCGAGAAGCCTTGGAGAAAGAGGGAAGAAAGAAGAAGAAAGGGAGAAAGGGGAGAAGAGGAGGAGTTCGTAGGGTGTTCTTCGTGTTCTTCGTCGGTTCTTCAAGGGTAATCCCCGCTGTTCGTTTGATTGGGTAATTAGTTTTGTTGTTTATCACTTTGTGGTTAGTGCTGTTTTTAGAGGCAGATTTGCTGTCGTCTGTTGGACCTTAGTTTTCGTGTAGGTAAAGGCAGAATCAGGATTTCTGGTCTCCTAGAGTTTTGTAGATTATTTCGTCATGATTCTGTAGCCTTTGAGTTCACCCAAATTCGAGTTGTGAGTCAAAAGTTATGATAGTTTTAATCCTGCTGTCCAGAACTCTGTTTTGATTCTTAGCAGTAACTTTGCGCAGCAGATTAAAAATGGTTAAAGTCTGAATCAGGAAACCTCCATATTATGAAAATTGTAGCTTATGATCTTATCTTTCACTGGCCGCCAAGAACGCTTAATTCCGTTATGTGAATCAAAAGTTATGCAAGTTTTAATCCTGCTGTCCAGAATTATCTTTCTGTTTAGTGCAATCTGTTTTCGGTGTAGACTTATCTAGTTGGGCGGGCGTTCGGGATGGCGATGTAGAAGGTTTTGGGAAGCGTCCTGTTATGTTGTTCTTATTTAGATTATATATATTGTAGGCGAAAAGGTTTCAGGCTTAGAGGCCCCCGCCATTTCATCCTAACACGTCGTCCTTCGGAAGGCAAGTACCATGTTGATTTGATTCAAAGAAAACATTGTATGCTTGCTGTTTTATTTACCTATGTTCATCTAAGACCCTTGATAACACTTATGTTCATGATGTATTCCTTAGGTGAGTTGTCTATATGTGTAGAGAATGTATCGTTTTATTATGCAAGTTTCATTCCATGCATACCACTCATTGTTTCATCCACGGGAGTGGATCAAAAGACCCATTAATTCCAACATGGGCAAGTAAGACCCACCATTCCAAAGTGGGCCCCACCATTCCAAAGTGGGTAGTTCGGGACACCCGTATGGAACGTTCTTCATACGGGATTGAATCCCCACATTTTGTTAAATGTGGGTTTAAGTGAACACTGACGGGTGTGTCACTGGCTATACCGGTATATGCATTGTGTAGTCCCTCCATTCCATTCACTTCATTCATTCAAATTCATTCAATTGTGTTCGTTCTGTGTTCGCTTCATGTTGATTAACAATGTTGGCTTGTTATTCTTTGTCATATGTACTTGCTGAGTCGTTGGACTCACTCTTGTTGTTATTGTTGTTGTTTTTTTATTTAGGTACCACCTTGAGGTCGGCATGCTTGGGAAAAGGGAAGGAATAAATTAGTAGCACTTGCACACTCATGAAAATAAAGGAAGATAATTAGTTATAGGATGCAAGAACCTTTTAAGAACCATTTGATTATCATTGGATTATAATTGTATTAAGAGTTAGATTATCCTTAATGCCTTTACTCTTTCATATTCTTACATGTTTTAGAATCCTTTTAGTATAACTGTTGAATTTGAACTAGTTACTCGAGCTTTGTCTTCTATAATTATTTCTGTTCATGAAATCACTGAATTGGAAAGATAAACAAGGTAGACTCTGCCAAAATTTTGTATAACTTAAATAGTTAACATTGCTTTACTTCTAGTTTAGTAGCATTCTGGGTCCTTGTTTGGCCGGGGTGTTACAGCCTTTTCTGGTAAGCATGACATGTGGGCCCCACTGCAGATTAGCACCTACCTAATGGATATCACCTGCATCATCTCAATTTACTTCATGAAGCAATCTTAAAATGTGAATTGTAAATGAAAATTTGAGTAAAAATTTGGTTGTATGATTAAACTAAAAGGGTCATGAATGAAATTACAAATTTAAGACGGATTAATTGCATGTAAAGACACATTGTGACTAAGAATAAGAGTGTGTATATATATTTATAATGAAAAGATTCATACAACTAAATTGAAACTTAACAATGGATAATTTGAAAACTAAAACAGTATAGATGATCAAAAGAGCAAATTTTGTGAAAATATGGGCTGTGATTAGAAATGGGAATAACAATTTAATGGTAAGATTACACTAAAAGGGATATGAAATGAAATTTAAAATTTTAAGTTTAAATAGTGGCATGTAAAGACACATTATGCATGAGAGTATAAATAAGGAATTACCTATAAATTTATAATGGAAAGTAAGAATAAGAAATTATTTATAAATTCATAAATGAAAAAGAGAGAATTGGTTGCATGTCCAAAGTTTAATATAGAGTTCAATTAAAAATACCCTCAAGATTAGAATTAAAGAAATAGATTAAATAATCACTAAAGTATAAACAAAATATTAATGGTACCCTTAAATTAAATCATGATGTTAAACTTAATAAAAATAATAATACTAAGCATGGTTTAACAAGCTAGGACTCATACAAATAAATCCTAATTCAACTTAAATTTAGCCTAGCTATGAGTAAAGGTGTATAAAATATGATAATGGGATTATTAGAGATGTAAATTCTAATTAATTACCATATAAGAATAAATATTGAGCCCTTGCTATTTATCTTAATAAATAAAAGCCTATATCAGAGACTATTCTAAAAACTTAATTAAAATATCCAAGTATTCTAATACCTTCGACTAAAAGATTTATAGAATAAGTACAGATCTCATCTGTCAGTCCAGTTTTCCTTGCCATAACCGGAGTTGCAAGAAATGCATACCCTAGAGATAAAATTAGTGCACTAAACTCCTGCACCAGACTATAGGTCTAACCTGACTCATGGAATTTCCTTGATAAATACGAAAATGATAAAAGAAATAATTAATAAAAAGTTTAAGTCTCGCTTCTTCCCAATCGACTATGTATGGCCACCTTCCCTTCCCAAAAGCAGATAGTTCCTGTAGGTACGTCTTCTCTTTCGATCCCTTGTATTTCTAAAATTTTCCCTCACGGTAAAGTATTCCGACAACTCGCCCTTCTGCTCAAATCCAACTACCGCTATGCTTACAACACACTAACCTGTATCATCCTTCTACTCTCAAATCATACTAAATGTATAATTTAAATTAAATCGGATATTTAAAGTGTTTGGATTTATTTGGATCTTTTAAGTTATTTGCTTTCATTTTGGATTCAGTCGTGTGTCGCGTAATTAGAAACTGAAGTCCGAAGATTCCACGGATCAAGCAATATCAAGAGCGAAGTGAAGAAAACATCCTAAGCTCAAGAGAAGGCATTGTGTGAGCTCAAGACCGCGGTAAACCGTGCCAGGCGAGTCAATACGTACCTTGATCATGTTGATCCTATGTTTTCCGCAAATTATTTTGTTTTAATTTATCAAACTGCATGCTGTTAATTTATATGCAAATACATGCTTAATTTAATATTCTAGTTATGTGCCCATTGTTTACCTTGAATAATATTTCCCTTCCTTTGGAATATTTGAATATCTGAACCTTGTCACCCTAGCAAAGTTATAATGCGATTATTTCGAAAATAAGTCCATAACTATACGACATGCTTAGTACTGCTTAGACAATCGGGTGTATCAAAAATGCCCCGAAGCATCACTTTGAAACATGAAAGTCTGGTTTGGGCAGTCATTGTGATAATGACTAGCATAATTGATATGATTATTTTACACTCTCAAAATCCCCAACTTGCTTAAATGTCTGGGCGGATTGGTTCGAGGGTGTGTATGTGTGTGGTGCAGTGATTGCACAAGTGGGTTAGTGGTAGACCGCCCAGGTAACCCTAAGGACTGAATCTTGTCATGCCAACCCGTGTAAAACAGTACAACCACAAGCTGGCAAAGTGTAGGCAGGGTTTACTAATTTGTGTGGCTCTAAGGTGGTTACGTGAAGGTATGACCACGAGCAAAGGGATGGATGGTCGCATCCCCGCCTTTGCCCGTGATGGCTCACGAGGGACCCTTCCCGAGGGATGGTCGGATCCTACGGAAGATAGACCTTAGCGGGCGTAACCACAGTAGGACTATGCATTGTAACAATCCTGTGATAGTCTGCTCAACCGCATGGCTAAGGAATCATGTGGGGCAACGGGTAGATTTATCTCTTGTGGGTAAAGTGTGCAAAACTCTGCAGAGTCAAAACTATTCGAATAGCCGTGCCCATGGTCAAGGGCAGACATGGGAACTTAACCAGATATAGTTCTATTTCAAAATGATTTATGAATGGGAATGGAAAAGTGAAGGGCGAAGGACTGTCCTGATTTGAATTGTCCTGGGTGTCGTCCCAGTGGTAAGTTAAGCGGTTATAACGCTGAAAGATGTCATATGATGTAATGCCATATGTGTGGAAAAACTATGGTGATATCAGGCATATGGTGTAATGCCATATGTATGGTAAATCATGTTAATATCCCTTGAACATTAAGATTTGTTCCAAAACTACTAGGTCTCAGGAAATTTTATGTATTGTATTTCAAATAGTGGCATTACTAATCTTACAAACTAAAATATGGGTAGAATAAACAGGGTTGTGAGCAAAGGTGTTAGATGTTTTTAGTATGCACATAAAGGTATTGGTGGATTCAGATCAATTATGATAAGAACATGCTAGTGTGGGTTCTGGGAGAAATAGATTAGTGAGCTTTAACTAAATAGATAGGCTAGATAACTGATCTAATTGAATTTTCAGAAATTTGGGAAAATAATACAAGTGTCGGAGTATAATTCTTGAATTGTGATACTCATGGTGGATATATAATAGTGAATCGATTTTGGGGAAATTAGATAATGCAAAGTTAAGTTGCTGGATTACTACTGATTAATATACATTCTTGGAAGATAATGGCGATAATGGAAATTTATAGGAATTGATCAATTACTAGAGGGACGAATTGAATTTCTAAAAGATTGGAGAATTCATAACATTTAATGGATTATCATCTTGGTGAATTGAATTTTTGGTGGAAATACATTTGTGGATTAGCTAGTGATAGGTAATGGAAAACGAGATAGATTATTGGAGTATGGTTTTGAAGCAACGACGAAAAGGATTAAATACGAATGATATCGGTGGATTTGAAAGTAGTTATCATTAGAATTCAGAGGTGAAGAGCTAATGAATAGTAATGACAGGATTGGATTATTAGTAATTCAAAATACAAGGTATGATCGGTGGAATAAATAAATGATGACACTTGCTGTTTGGAGTTTTAGACAGCAGTCAATAAAGAAGGCGCATTTTCGGTGGATTAAGTCAATTTTGGCAATCGTAGTGTGGAGTTAGATAGCAAAAATAACACTTTGATTATATAAGAGTAATAATGCTGCTAAAAGCGATTTTTGGCAAATAAAATAACCCGAGCCTCTCCTTGTTAAGCCATGCATACTATTTACTTGCATTCTGTGTATTGGCTCGCGGAGCACGGGGTCGGAGTGCTCACGCTCGCTTTTGCGACAAAATTCAGAATCAAGAGCCGCATCGCCGCGCCTCGGCAACAAGATTGGACAAGATGGCAGAGAAGATAAAGATGTCAAGAACTAGGCCGCGAACCTCCAGTTGGCTGCCTGTGGGCATGTCCTGAAGGTCCCACCTGTGTGCTTCGTTCTTCCGCTGCTGCAATTTATTGATTTCGGCCTAATCGGCCCATGAGTAAGTCTATTATTATATTTACGTTTCCGCATGATATGTATTTTGATATTCAGAACTGTAACTGTGTGCACTATCTACTGATCCAGGGAATAGTGCAATTGAACACAGTAGATTCCGGATTATAAAATCTGGGTCTGACACCTACGAAAAGGACAAAGTTAGCAGAACTATGCTTAACCAACATTGTAGTATTACATGAAATTTTGAAGGGAATCATCTTAGACCAATGAGCACAAGTCACATCTATACTTTGGGGAAAAAAACTTCATGAAGCCAAGGGAGCCAGGATATAACTAGAAAGGATAAAGGACCAACAGAAGTACTAGCTAACAAATACTACATGAAGCTTACCCTAAATGACAAACAAGATCTAAGAAAAGGAATTAGAACTGTAACAAATTTTGCTTTTCAACCCATTCTTTAGCTTGATGAGTCTTGTCCGAACGATTACCTCCTAGATAGAAGAAGGATAAAACATAGAATAATGCAAGAATAAATAGTAGATTGAACACAGAGAGATGGGGAAACTCCTTCTTTCTTTATTACTTTTTTCGTCCAAAAGTTACACTTATTATCATTGAGACCCTTTATTTATAGACTAAAAGGTAAGGTGCCTACCATGAACCAAGATCTATATGTATAGACCTAGGTTTTCCAACAGTTTTAAACATGACTTCATCGTTGAAGAATCTTCCTCTCATGCATTTGCAGAATTGGTTAAAGCAATGCACAGTCATACAGTCTATAAAGACAACACAAACGAGTCAGAAGATGGACTACTGTCTTGGGGATTGGTGGAGCTAAGATCTTCAGAAAGGCATAGCCTTGAGAACATCAGCAGAATACACCAGATTGCCCACATGCTTCTGGAACGATGGGACGCCAAATTGGTCCGCAAACTGCAATGGCAAACATTGCAACCATGGAGATCTCAATCATCCAATGGCAGGGAAAGCTAGATGGTGCTGCCCATGGAAGATGGAACGGAGCATTTGCTTCTGGTCAATGCTTCCCTAGGAGCAGGACAACCAACATGCAAGATGCTATTGCGTGAAACTAACATGGTGATCGGTTCGGCTGAAAAGCTCGTGGCTTATAGCTGAAAACACTGTAGCTGGCTGAAAAAAGCACTGTAGCTGACAGAGGTTTATTTAGCATAATTAAATTAAAAAAATTTAAAAATAAAAAATATGTTAGCCCATTACGTATAATACAAACAAATACGGAAAAAAAAGAACCGGCAAAAAAGCTCAACAAAAAGCCAAAAGTTCAGAAAAAGACGAAACTTATGAATAGTAAAACATAAGCCAGAAGCCAGAAGCCGAAGCCGAGTTAATAAGTTTTAGATTGGCATTATTGGCAAATGACTAGTGTAGATGATAACCTTATTCTGCACGATGCATCAGTGCGAGAGTGCCCGGTGAAGTTGACTTCATTTCTATTTGCTGTGCGATATATACTTGCTCAAGCAGTCTTCAGAATATATGTCGTGTCCTTTTTTTTACTGGGCTTCCACCGTGATTATTTCAGATGCTTTGAGACGCGTTTTTTTTCATCTTGCATCAATCTTCGAGAAAGATCTAGCCAGTAGGCGACTTGAAACAAGCTTTCGGCTATTTGGGGGGAAAAAGTTGGAATGCCTTTGTGATTTGTGAGACTTCGGTACTGTTGGTTGCGAACTCATACAAGTATACAACCGACTCCAAACGAGTACTACATTATGTAAAGTGTATACTCCTACGAACATGGCAGCTGGGAGACGGTATCATCATTAGAATACCGTTACACTACTGATTGATTAAACAGCGACAGCGTGTTCACGGGAGACACTGGACGTAAATGATAAAGATAATTATAAATGCAATCTTGTATTGGTGCTCGTACAACACTAATTTGTCATGTGGGGCATATTTTGTACGGCTTGGATTGAATGTGTGATACCCAAACCATGTGTTTACAGAGAATTTATGCTTTGTTGGGTAGCAAGATTGAAGAGGGTGAGTAAGGTGGTTGGTAGTATGACATTGTTTTTTTACCCCAATGGAAAATGGTATACGTACTTGTACTGATCCTTTACAAAATACGTCAGTGCGTGGTTCTACTCGTTTCGGCTTCAATTTCTGACTTTTTATTTTAGTTCACTATTTTTAATTTTATCTTTTTCTGGTTTTTAGTTTTTTTGTCTTTTCTTTTTTAGTATTCGTTTGCATTGTATGTAATAGGTTAATATGTTTTTTCTATTTTTAGTTTTTAAATTTAATTATGCTAAAAAAGCTACCAACAATTGCAGTGTAAAATAATCCAACTACAATATAAAATAAACTATAAATTATTAAAAAAAAAACCTAAATAAGTAGTCCAAAAGTATGGTGATTCCGTCGGAAGTTGTTGGACTTGTGCTCGTGCGGGTGTGGTTATCGGGTCTCACGTGGTGTGCTTTTGTGCCATGCGTAAACGATTTTGTAACAATTCTTTCGTATGTATACCACTGCTCTTTATCCGATTAGCCTCAGTTTCTCTTGATTTTGGCTAGTAGAGTAATTCATGGGATATGACTACCTTTTTCACTTTCAGAGAAACTCAGCCTTGCATTGTGTTCCGAATAGACTCTTAACTTCTGCAAGAAACTTACAAATTCCTACGGAGTTCGCACGAAATTCCCACGCCGCTAACCGAGCGGAAATTCCTTGTATTCCAAATAGGCTCTACATGTATAGCAAGTTTCTATTTAATCTCTACCACAACACCTTTTACCTGCAAAACTAACCATCCAATTACTCCCGTAGCTCCGCATTGCCGGGAAGCAAGCTAGCATTCCGCCAAAATGGACACCGGACAAGCCGTACCCTAGAAACCTCCCGTTCAGCAATGTTGCTCCAGCGATTTAGGTCACCTTCTAAACAGCGATAACTGTTAGCTTCTAAAAGTTAAAAATCATTTGAAATATATTAGCTTCTTAATATATTCTTTTCTTTTTTACATTATTCGTAGAGATATGATGTTGAGCCAAAAACTAAAAGTCAAAAATACAGTACTACTCATGTGTGCATCTATCCCTTTCCCGTACTTAGCACACTTGTCAGTCATTAAAACGAACATTTTTTACGACCTGGAGACTTGCTGTACTCCATAGTCCATATATATATGGCCATATATTTCGTATGGCCGGAAGGCCCGGAACCGGAAGAATATACTACTCAGCTATTCTATCCGTGCCGCATTCGACTCAACTCTACTCTACTGGTGGGATATGCTCCGGAAAGCAACGGTGCCAAATAATTAAAAAAAAAAGGTGCCTGATCGGTTTGGTTCCTGGCTACTGCTTGAAGCAAAGTCAAGAGGCTTTACGGGAGACACGAAAAGAGCAAATTATGGTATCCAACCACTCGCCCTGCCCCTTCAACACATGCCACAGTTAAGGACTGCAGCTTGCTTCGGCGATTCTTCATCTTTTGAGATGTTAAAGCTTGAGTCACACAGGTCATTGCGAAATCTCTTGGATCTCGCATTGTTGGATGCCAAGAATTTCTGCTCTTCTCTCCTCCCTACCATGAATGGCCATCTTTAAGGGGCAGTGCAAACAATCACATCCGATCCAGAACGTGAGGCTCTAGCACTTTGAACTTTGCCTTTCGCTTTCTTTCTTTCCTGCGGCACACGTTTTGGGTTCCGAAATCTAAACCACAATGTGAACAAGTGACGAGTTCAGTACCGTATAATTTTCGATTAAGACCAGAGAGACCAAAAGTTAACAACGATATACGAACGAACTTGGCAAGCAAACGACGCCTGACACTGTTGATGTGGACTGACAAACGCATAACCGAAAGAAAATCAGAGGATCGGTAGTTGCTTTATCATGTACGCTGCCTCTACTCTCTACAGCCAAGCCAATGGTTCAGGCTTCAGAAACTAAGGGCATGTTTGGGAGAGCTCCACCAGCTCCAGATTCACCAAATCTAGATCCGGATCCACTTTTCCAAGTCAAACAGTTCCAGCTCCAGCAGCTCCACCGTGGATCTGCTCCACCAAAACCATGGATCTAGCTCCAGATCCACCAAATCCATGGAGCACCTCAAGGGGTGCTCCACCAAACTCAAATTGGTGGAGTTGGGGAAAATTACCCACCATTGCCACTGGTTACACAAAAAACGGTTGTTCTTTTCTTTTCCCCGCCTCCTCCCGCACCACCTCCTCCGCCTCCTCCCGGCCTCCGCCTCCCCCGCGTCTGCCTCCTCCCGGCCTCCGCCTCCTCCCGCCTCCGACCGCGTCCGCCTCCTCCCGGCCTCCGCCTCCCGCACCACCTCCCCCGCGTCCGCCGTGCGCCTCGCCTGCGCCGCCCGGGGCCGCGCCCGCCGGCCGCTGCCGCGCCTGCGCTGGCCGGGTTTTTTTTCATTTTGCCCCCTGACGCGTGGGGCCCAGGTGTAAGTGAGATAGAGAGGGAGGTGGAGCTGTACCAAACACTTTGACGAATCCCAGATCCACAATGGAGCTGCTCCACGGTGGATCCAGCTCCAGATCCACCTTTTAGGTGGATCTGGAGCTGATGGAGCTCTGCCAAACAGGCCCTAACACAATCTGAAACAGAAACACAATGCAGCTGCGGTTCTGTTTATCTATGAACATTGGAGTACATAATGCTTATAATGTTCTGAATTTCTGATGAATGTTTTGCGGCTTAAAAGCCAACACCACGCTGGCTGTCCGGCAGATCGAGCTATGTAAAAGCGTTGCATGTGGCGCTGGTCGATGACCGCAAGGAGCTGAGGGACTCGTCACCGTACCCGGCAATATGGTTGTCTTTTCCTTTAAGTTACTAACTGACGCGGGTGCCTGCCTAGAATCCCAGCATTTGTTTTCCCATGGAACTGACATGGACCACTCGGAACATGCGAGGGCTGGTAACTTGGAAACAGAGTTACCACTGGAGATCGGAATCTGAATGACGTGATCAATACAGGCTGCTTGTTCTTAGAAAAAGAGTTTGCAATTTTTATATATGCTTCGTTGCTTTCTGTGTCACTGTTGTGTTCGTCCAGGCGAACTTGTCAGTTCGTTTGTAACAATTGAGCTTAAAGCATCTCCAACATGCTCCCCAACTTGATTACAAGAACAGAAAGAAAGAGTTTAGGGGGTGTTTGATTGGTGCCACAATTTATCACGTATGAGCTAGCCATATTTGAATTTGTTAAGCTAGTTTTAGTCCTTTTCCAAACTTATGTCACGCCAAACTTTTTTTAACACTATACCTACATGTCATAGAGAGATCTTTTTACCAAATCTTGCCACACTTACGGCCAATAATTTGCTAGACACAGCATTCAAATGTTGTTTGGCACAAACTTTTGGCAAAACATGGCAAGCAACCAGACACTCCTATATTTTCTAGAGTTGTCTCTAGAGTCGAGACTCTACACAATTGAGGGGTTCAGGTAAACGACTCAAGCTCTAAATGTTTGGTTTATGCCCCCTATCTAGCCTTATCAAACTCCGACAAAAATTGGCTAGCCAATTTTTTGGCGAGAGAATGTTGCACCCTCGGTTTGGCCAAAACTTGGGCAGGAATTGTGAGGGAATGACTAAAATACTCCTAGGTAGCCAAAATTTTGGTAAGAAATCAAGCAAAAATCAAATATACTGCCATGGCCAATATTTTGGTAGGGTAATTTTGGGGCAACAAACTAAACACACCTAAGTGAGAATTCGACTCTAAGGGAATAACTAAAATAAAACAGATGGTCTTGCTTGTGGGGACGCCATTGACGCAGACACAATGGAGGATATATATCCATGTTGCTGCCAAGAAGTTGTGCTATAGTGGGGAATTGTTCCGGACGTGATTTTTTCGCCTCCTTTGGTAGGGCTTCCATACATATGTGTCTGAAGGCTACTTTGTAGGTCACTGGCAATGTCGACCGTTGTGTTGACCCATAGGAGAGAGACCAAGAAAGAATCGAGCGGAGAACGGCTACACCAGAGACAAAGTAGAGAAGATAAAAACGACTAGAGAGAAAGGGAGTGTATAGGCATCACCCGGATGTTTTCTTTCTAATTATCATCCAAATTTATGACATTTGTATTAAAGATCAAAATATCCCCTGTTTTTAAAGGGGGGAGATTTTTTTAAAAGAGAGGAGTTAGAATTCAAGGGAGGGGAAGAATTCATGGCCATTGGATCTCTAATCCAATGGTCCTAAATCTGTATGATAGTTAGAAAAAAAACATCCGGATGACATTTAACAAAACCCAGAGAGAAAAATGATAAGCTCCAAGTTGGCCTTGAGTCTTGGTGGGTGCTAAGGCCCGTTTTGACCATGAAATTTCACAGGAAACAACTCAAATCCCATAAGAATATAAAAAGATTCACATTACAAATAGGGCCTAAACATTATAGATACTCTTACCATAACTATGTATACAAAGCACGTGTGAGTTTAGTCAAGTCCCATTCGTATTAACTTTTGCTAATGGTTTTTAACTACAGCTGATAAATAGTAGTAGCTGATAGAAACTTTGGTATTCGTATTAATTGGCTTATAGTTTATGGCATTTTGCTGAGTACATTATGTAAGAAAGACGATGCAGCAAAAGGCGCTATAATATTCAGACCGCCATGTGACTTACAGAATTATGATATAATAAAATACAAAGTGTGTTATAACATACGAAAGCGCAAAATAATAGCTAATAGAAGTAGCTTATAGAAACTGAAGCGTTCGTATTAGTTTGACTTCTCTAAGTAGAAGCCAAAACCAATACGAACGAACCCTCAATATATTTGATACAGTTGAATTCGTACTATAGACACATCCCTTCAGCACAATTTGTATGCATTCATTGAGGGCTTGTTTGGATCGCATGAATGAAAAACGCAGGAACATTAAAAATATAGAAGAAGGAATAAAAACACAATGACAACATCATAGGAATACAAAAGGAAAAAACGTAGGAAATGATGTTGGGGCCCGCTCATTCTAGTTGCCTGCTGCCGGCTGTGGTGTAAATAAATTTTTAAAAATAGAAATCAATACAACGATGGCAGCAACAAGCTCTAGCCCATGCTTTTGCAACGTGGCACACAATATATGAATATTTCCTTTAGGCCCCGTTTGGTTCAAAGGAATTTTGGAGGAATTAGTTCCTACAGAGATTTCTTCCGTTGAGGCATTTGGAATGGAGGAAATCATCGGCAAATTTCCACATGAAAGGAAAGAATCTTCTACCAAACACAGAAAATTGTCGTTTTTTGGAACAAGGTCGTTGTACATCCCACAATAGCCCAAGACTTCAGTTGCGAACAAAACGAGTATCATGTCTGCTCATGAACATTTAAAAATAGTTAATTTGATTAAAACAAAGACCTAACGGTCAATTTTAACAATTTTAAGGATGTACAAACCCAAAATTTAACTTACAATCAGAAGAACCAAAGAAAACTCCACAAGAACACTTAGTGCGGTTGTTCTGATTTCTGTGTTGGTATAAAAATAACGCAAGACTAAGTACAACCAACCATACTCAACAAAGTCACATGAGAAAATGCTATATAACTACTTGTCAGGATCTCATAATGATGAGAATAGATGTGTTTGATTAAGTAGTTGTGGATGCAGTTTTATTTGTAAACATTTTAAACACAAAAGAACAATAACTTCTTAAGAAATTGGGGTTTCAAAACTTGATTACCAGACTTCAACATTTCCAAATCATTTCTAAATCTACTTATGCTTCGCTATTAGAATCACCCATTAAACACAGCTTCATTTACCGGAAGCACGGCGTATTCGAATACCATTAATAAATGACTTTGCAAAGTTGCCTAATTTTACCCATAAGATCTCTTAATCCCCGCATCTGGGCTTAAGAAAATAAGACTTTTCACTGCTCAATTCTTGATATAGCCTCTACCCAATAATTCCAGTTCCTAACAAACTCGAGTGGCCTGCGACCTCGCTCAATTTGTTGCAGCCCTACTGTTGTATGGTTAACAACCTCCCATATGAACTCTTCCTCGGTCTCCCCCCACCATTTGTAGATATTCAATCGAATTTGAGTAGTTACTAGACCATGTTTGACGAATCAACGCTTGTGGTTGGGCGATCACTACGTTCTTTACTTGGCATAAGGGTCTAATCTTTAGTTTTCACTGAGACAACTTCCACCCACAAACCCATATTTCAGTGCCCATTGCACTGCCATCTTTTTGGTCTAAACCTCCACCCTAGAATAAGGTCATGGGACCAGATCAACTCATGGCCTCCCACGATCCTTTCTTACCCTAGAATCATTAAAATTCTGATAGCAAAATGCTAAGCCTCTTAGCAGTGGAAAATTGTTGAATTTCCATATTTACCATGGTTACTTTTTATAGTATATTTAATATTAATAAGTCTTGTCAAGGTGAATGTGGCAATAAAATTAAACATGGCTTTTCTTTCATGTGGTAGGACATAACTAACATCATGTCATTCTAAATATTTATTATACAAGACATAACAGTGCGTAAATAGCATAATGAAAATACTAATAAATAAATAATTAAAGAAATGTAGATTCAATATGATCAAAGGCATGTGACTTGCCTCTTTGTCCATAGTCTCTGATTATCTTACTGTAGTCTTCAGACTCGATACTGCTTTCTCTAATTTCCTTGTAGCTTTTCTGTTGACCAACTCGTGTGGTTCGAGTACTAACGTGGAAGACAAAAATAAATAAGTTCCTACTTTGCATAAAACAAGCTGGGAACAAAACACGATAAAATAGTCAAAAGACAAAGATAATAGGTTTGGGTGGTCAAGGTCTAGACAATGTTTGGTTTGGATGATCAGAGTTAAGAATTGACTTGGAATGGTCGAGATAATCAAAATGGCTATATAATTGGATATGGGTTTCGATGAATGGTTGCAGGCACAAATGGTATTGGGTTTTTGCGGTCGAAATATTATTTGGTTGGTTTAGAGCCTTATCAGAGTTTAAAATGATAGAATGGAGATGGGAATAGTGTAGATAGGTTCAAGACAATCAAAATGGGTGCATAAATATTTTTAGGGTTTTGGTGAATAGAGATGGCTTGAAGAGTATTTGAATTTTGGGTTTGGAATGGTGTTTGAGCTAATTAGGATTTTATTGGTGTCTAATTTGACCAAAGGGAGTAAAAATAAGACTTCGCAGGGGCAAAATAGTCAAAATGACTATAGATATGCTTTTCGAATTTCTAGATGAACAGTAACAGGTGTCTACTATGCATAACGACCTGCACTGTGTCACAGTGGGTTCCGACACTGTTCACTATGGGTTTTACTGTTCATACCAGGTCCATTTGCTATAGTGTCAGGTCTGCACTGTTTGCTAACAGGTTAGACTGCTACAGTTTCGGGTCGAGCATTGTTCATCGTCTTCCTCCTGCACGGACACTGTAGCAACCGAATAAAGGATTTTTGTGACGATGATTCTCGACGCTACGGTTAACTCCGATAGAAACCGAGGGCATGGATGGACTCCTGGGACTAAGGGGGATCCATTTTAGGGGTCGGTGGTGGTCGGCATGCTATGGTCCTGTTCTTTTCAGCTTCTAAAAGCTGCTTTTCGGCTTTTCTACAGTAACTAGCTTTTAAACAGAGTATCTTTTCAAGATAGGGCCTATTAGTTAATTGTAGTACATACTTTACTGACTTCATTTATATTGGCAAAAACCATACGTGAATTTCTGCTACTCTGTAACCTCTCGTACAAACAGCCCAAAAGTCATAAATCGCAGCCAAAAGCCAAAAGCCGCAGCCAAAAAGAACATGCCCTATAGTTGCCCGATGATGAGGAGGTTTCTCTTCTCAGAGCATTTGAGTGGCACAGGAACTACAGGGAGGTTCTTCCTTCTAATTGGCTGCTGTCTAACCATCTAGGAGTGGTTATGGTGGTTGGGGCGGCTGTGGTTTGGGTTGTGGGGGCTTGTAGTGAGCTATCCACGGTAAGGGGCTTCGGTCGAGGAGTGGACATGGCTGTCGGAGCAATAGGGGGCATAGGAGCTCATGACCATGACTCGGTTGAGTTTCTATGGGCGCTGCGTTGTGGCGGTCAAATGAACAGAGTTGTTAGGTCGGCTGAGTGAGAAGTCGTGCGTGAGAGGTTGACCGTGAGAGAGGTGGTGTCGCGGCGGCGGTGATATTTTCGAACGGTGAACAATATCATCTCACTATGTCACGGACAGATGGATGGGGAGGATGCTGCAACTGGGAATTGGGGGCTTGAATGGTGGAGAAAGGTGGTGGATTGGGTGAAAAATCAAATGAAATCAATTCTCAACAAAAATCAAAATTGTTTTCAAAATTTTGGTTTGTTTCAGAAATGAAACATGAGGGGCAAGCTCAAGGAAATTTTCCTCTTGTTTGTGTGATGCTCGCATGCAGGCTCTCTCTCTAGCACCGAAAAAGGTGACAAAGCCATTACTGTAGACTAATTAAAACAGAGAGAAGAGATGAATTAATGCGGTTCAGGTACCTAAAAAACATCCAATTTAGGTGAAGATCTATTACGAAATGGGCTTAAAACATAAATGAGATTATTATTCACTCCGGTGTTCTTTCCATTCCTATATTCCAAACACTTATTTATAAATTTTTTTCCTGTTTTTCAATCATCTGTTTGCTTATGCATTTCTTTCCTATTCATCTATTTTTAACTATTCCTATGTTTTCTATTCTGCGTTCCAAACATGCTCTGAGCTCCTAGCTCTTGCTTTCTTTTCTACAAAAGTACAGGTAGCGTTTCCTTTCCAAAGGAATTCAAGAAGGCTATTCCTTTGTTCCAAACGGTGCAGAGGGGGCAAAACATAGGAACGCAAACCCATTGAAATTCCTTCATGAATCCGTTGATCCAAACAGGTCCTGAACATGTATGCCGATGTTGGAAAAAAGAGGAAAACTCACCCCCATCACCCTTCAGCTGTATACACAAGAGATCACTACCGTACACGTGTCACCTAATGTCCATCCCGTCTTCCCCGGAAATTCAAAATCTTTCAAAAACCCCCGGCCGGACCGACGCCGTCCCACTCCCTCGCCTCGCAGATGGGCGCTCACTGCGAATAACCCTCTCACGGAACGCGGGCCCAATGGTGTGGCCCACTGGAAAGTGACTGATGGGTGCAACTTTTCGTACGCATAGCCAGCGACCCCGACCCGGAGCCTACCGGCTCCCCCGTGCGAACCCGGACGAACGAAAAAATTACGCTCCGCTCCTAACCTGAACTCCCTCTATTTCACCTCCATTTCCCACCTTCGAACAATCAATTTTCCCTTTTTATTTTCCCTTCTTTTCTCACCTCTGCTCTTCTCTCTCTCTCCTCACCCTCCGATCAAACTCCCCATGAACGCCACCGCCCCAATTTGAAACCCTAGGCCGCCGCATCGATCCGGGGCGGTGGTTGCAGTAGAGGTCGCTGGGCTGTAGCGTTTCGTCGAGCGAAGGAGACGGCGGCGGCCGCGCCGGTGGCGGCCGGCCATGTCGACGGAGGACGAGAAGCTTCTCAAGGAGGCGAAGAAGCTGCCGTGGGACGAGCGGCTGCAGCACAAGAACTGGAAGGTGCGGAACGACGCCAACATCGACCTCACCGCCCTCTGCGATTCCATCACCGACCCCAAGGACGCTCGCCTCCGCGAGTTCGGTGAGACACGCTCCCAGCGCCTTCTAATCCGCCCCATTTCGCGCTCGGATCTGCGTTATGCTTGATTCGTGCTGTTTCATTTCGAGATTTTTGCGGGACTTTTTGGCGTTAGATCTGAACGGAGGTGTTTTTTTTTTCTGCGGTGGTGGTTAGGGCCGTTGTTTAAGAAGACGGTTGCGGATTCGAACGCGCCGGTGCAGGAGAAGGCGTTGGATGCCCTGCTCGCTTTCCAGCGAGCGGCTGATGCTGATGCATCGAGGTGTGTGTGTACATGATGCTACGCCGTTTGCTGTTGTGCTCCTGATTGGTTTTTCGAGTGATTTATGGAGTTGGTCCGTCCCAGGTACGCCAAGGAGGTGTGCGATGTGATCGTTGCCAAGTGCCTCACTGGCCGGCCTAAGACTGTTGAGAAGGCTCAAGCTGCATTTCTCCTTTGGGTGGAGCTGGAGGCGGCGGAGGTCTTCCTAGTAAGTTGAACTGCAATTGGTGATTTCTTTGGCTATGAATTATCATGATAATCTTATGCATTCAGCACATAATGATGATGTGGTGCATGAAACCATGAATGAATGCCTGAAACAGCAAGCACCAATTTCCCTCATTTGCCCATCAGTCTTCTACTTTGATTGTGGTAATGTGGTATAGACGTATAGTAGACTGCAAAAGTGTGCAAATTTAGCTATTCTATTCTTTCTTTCATTTGTTAATAGGGAAAATTTTCTGTTAATTATTACAAGCATCCCTGGAGTGTGCTTCCTGAGCTTGCATTGCTGGGAAGCACTTGTTAGTTTGATTGATGGTGATGACAAACACTTTACATTTGTTCTAATTCCCATCCATATTCATACTTGAGTATTTTGTTATCACCATTTGTAAACAAGCCCTGCTCACCTAAGTACTACGAAACCGGAGTTTTGGTTCAAATGAGATGCATTATGATGGCGGTGGTGGTGCTCTAGAGGTATACCGATCTAATTTGAGAAGCATTTGGATGGAGATGGCATATGCATTCATGCAATTACATGTTAATATCAGCGTTCAGAGGTAGACATTTTAAGATGAAAGTTCCCTTTTAATAGAACTATTGATGTCAGCATATACATAGTAAAATTAGCTCCCATTCATTGATATATAGAAGCTTCATATGATATCCCTGTCATCATTTCTTTGCCAATACCTGCTTGATTGCTTCATCATTTTGAGGTGCTTGCTGTTTAATCTCAGTATTTGTGAGAGAAGGATTTATTCTGGTTATATCTTGCTGCAAGGCATTGATGACTATTCTTTGTCTAAGATTTTCTTCTTAAATTGCTTACTTAACCCATCTAAAAGATTTCTCATCTCTTTCTACTACCACACGTTCCTTCTTTTAATTAATGTTTATAGCATGCTAACATGCTCAAATGTACTTCATATGGTTGTGCTACCAGGAATCTATGGAGAAGGCTGTAAAAAACAAAGTGGCTAAAGCTGTTGTACCTGCTATTGATGTGATGTTTCAAGCACTTAGGTAAGTTCCTAGTTTATATTTTGGCTCCCTGTTGTGACAAGTTTTTATTGAACTCCCCTAACATTTTTTTTCTTGCTAGTGAATTCGGTGCTAAGGTGGTACCACCTAAAAAAATTCTAAAGATGCTTCCGGAGCTTTTTGATCATCCAGACCAGAATGTTCGGGCTTCTTCCAAGGGTTTGACCCTTGAGCTTTGTCGGTGGATTGGCAAAGAGCCTGTAAAGGCAATTTTATTTGAGAAGATGAGGGATACAATGGTTGGATTATTCGTACCAGTGCAATACTTATATTGATCATGCGTATTACAAGTCAATGGTATAACCATGCTTCTTTCTGTTTGTAGAAAAAAGAGTTGGAAGGAGAGCTAGCAAATGTCTCGGGAATTGCTAAACCAACTCGCAAGATAAGGTGATTTTCTTTTTTCAGAGAACATCGCTGTCTGATATTTTTGGCTGTGTTGAAATTTCTGACCTAACCTTTGAAAATAGATATCTAAATTCTAGGTTCATGCTGTATTATGATTCTACATGTACTATGATAAAATGCCACATAATATGTTTTTGAGTGCTTTTATGTTTGAGTTTGTCTGATTGTTTTGTTAGAGTAGATTCTCATGCTATGATAAAAATGCTACAGAACTATGATATATTAGCCAAAGTATTTCTCATGCTTGCTGCATAGACCAAACCAAATGTAGAATCTGCTATGCTTTACTGTTTGGTTGCACCTAAGTGTGGTTTGTTTTGTTAGCTCTCTCTCGTGCAGTAATAATTATTGTAAGTGTAGAGAATCAACCACATATTTGCAATATGCTACTTCTACTGATTTGAAGTGGAATATCGTAGGACGGTTCAATGGGGGGGGGGGGCAAATCATGTGGTACATCCACAACTTGGTTAATACCTTCTTCTGAGTGTTCTCTAGGGGTGCTGCCAAAAAAAATGTTGGTTTCTAGTCCCCAAGAGATGTAATGATGTTTTGGCTTGTTTGATATGTTTTTGTGCCGTAAGAGATGTATTGATTTTTTTTGATGACTTGTGTATGTTGTTAGACATCTATGGATGTCTAGGATAATCTACTGTGAGATTGTTTTGTTTTACCATGTCCATGTAATGGCATGTACCATATGTTTATATTTCTTCTACTTGCCTAATTATATATTGAAAATGGATATGGTTTAAACATTATTTACTAGATCCGAACAAGAAAAGGAGCTTGAGGAGGAAGTTGTGCCAGAGACAACAGGCGTTAACACTTCTGAAGAGGCAGCACCAGATGGTGTGTTGTTTGGAGGAGCAATTTTATTGTTATTTTCATTTCTATTATTGACATGCTTGCTGCCTTTTACATTTATTACTATGAGAGTGCTGACAGTCTGACACAATTGTACTTCCAGCCCCTATGGAGATGGACGAATATGATCTTGTTGATCCTGTAGATATTTTAACTCCACTTGAAAAGTCTGGATTTTGGGATGGCGTGGTATGTGATCTGACTTGCATACACAAACTGTTGTTCACACCATCATAGCGAAAGATTGGTATTGTTATATCAGTTTTTGATGTCACCGTGTTCTATGTAATACCAGAAAGCAACTAAATGGTCCGAGAGAAGGGATGCTGTGGCGGAGCTAACTAAGCTTGCTTCAACAAAAAAAATTGCTCCCGGTGATTTTCATGAAGTTTGTCGAACACTTAAAAAGGTTAATCTTGGCTTAAAGTATTTATCATATTTTCATACATCCAAATTTGCATCCATTTTGCACACAAATTTTACTCGTTCTTGGTTAGGATGGCATGGTATCTGATTTTGTTTCAAAGTTGCTTTCTTGATGCAACAATGTTTTCTTTCTTTCTCATAGGAGGAACAAAAATTAAAAGTTTGCTGTGAATTGTGATTTATCTAGTCATCTCTATCTTTCTCTGTTTCCTTATATTTTATAAGAAAATTCATCCGCAGGAAACATTCTTTGGGATGTTGTATTATGTTGTTTTAGAAAACTTTTGACTTATTGTGGAATCATTTTGTGATAGAATTAGCCTTTGATTTATTTTCTCATACTTTCGTTTTCTTGCCCATCTATTGTTGCTAGTTTGATCTACCAGAGGTATTCAGGAGCCTGGGTTCTATCATGAGGTTGTTGGTTCTAATCATGTTTGTTAATTCTGATTCACTTGCTTTTTGTGTTTTTCTGGCTGTTGCAGCTTGTTACAGATGTTAATTTGGCTGTTTCAGTGGAAGCTACTCAAGCAATAGGGAATTTAGCTAAGGGTTTAAGAACTCATTTTTCTGGAAATTCACGGATTCTGCTTCCTGTTTTACTTGTAAGTAGAATTATCCTTTTCTTTGATTAACCATAAATTGCCAGCTAAATCATTTCGTTGCTTATGGTATCTTCTAACTTATAGAATAGGTGTACGACTTGCTTTAGATGGTTTCTGTGTTTTTGTAAGAGTTTTTGTAACATCTTGGCCCAATCGCTGAGCCTGGAATGCTACCACTACCCTAACATCTACCATTTACATCTATTGCTACTAGAATTCGGCAGCAACTCCTTTATTCCACTCAATGACATGATAAGCACAGATGCTTACCGGTGAACGTTGAGGCAAATGTTCCCAATTACCAACTATCAAAACAGAGGCATAATCCACACCATACAAGGCATTTCCAACAAAACAATAGATTTTAATGCTAACTACTAAAACATGCTATTAAAGTCTGATTATGTCAACTAAATGTGACCTATGAATTACTGTTTGCATGTGAGATAAGGTGTTATTCCCGTCCATACATGACGACCTCAATGATCACCTACAAAATATAACAAAGTAAGGATGAGTCTGAAGACTTAGCAAACACACAATAAAACAAGGGAAAATTTGTTCAGTAGCACTGAAAGCTCACCTCTTTCGGAAAATACCACTCAAAAAACGGGGTACCGGATATTACCACCGAAAAATGCATTTTTCTTCGGGATTTACCATTCTGGACAAAAATACCCCTCTCCCTCCCCCTCCCTCACCTTCTCTCCTCTGCGCCGCCCCATCTCCTCCTCCGCCCGCCGCCAGCGCCTCCTCCCTCTCCGCGCGCCCCCTCCCCGCCGCCGTAGGCCTCCTCCTCCGACCGCCGCCTCCTCCGCCCGCCGCTCGCCTCCCCGCCTCCTCCCTCTCCGCGCGCAGCAAAACCGCCGCCGCCGCTCGCCTCCCCGCCTCCTCCTCCGCCCGCCGCTCGCCTCCTCCCTCTCCGCGCGCCCCCTCCCCGCCGCCGTTGGCCTCCTCCTCGCCCCCTCCTCCGACCGCCGCCTCCCCGCCTCCTCCTCCGCCCACCGCTCGCCTCCCCGCCTCCTCCCTCTCCGCGCGCAGCAAAACCGCCGCCGCCAGCGCCACCTCTTCGGCCGGACGCGGGGGAGCGGGGAAAGGAGGAGGAGGAGGCGCAGGGAGGCGGAGGATGAGGCGGGGAGGCGGCGGTCGGAGGAGGGGGCGAGGAGGAGGCCAACGGCGGCGGGGAGGGGGCGCGCGGAGAGGGAGGAGGCGAGCGGAGGAGGAGGCGGGGAGGCGAGCGGCGGCGGCGGTTTTGCTGCGCGCGGAGAGGGAGGAGGCGGGGAGGCGAGCGGCGGGCGGAGGAGGCGGCGGTCGGAGGAGGAGGCCTACGGCGGCGGGGAGGGGGCGCGCGGAGAGGGAGGAGGCGCTGGCGGCGGGCGGAGGAGGAGATGGGGCGGCGCAGAGGAGAGAAGGTGAGGGAGGGGGAGGGAGAGGGGTATTTTTGTCCAGAATGGTAAATCCCGAAGAAAAATGTATTTTTCGGTGGTAATATCCGGTACCCCGTTTTTTTAGTGGTATTTTCCGAAAGAGGTGAGCTTTCAGTGCTACTGAACAAATTTTCCCATAAAACAATGATATTAATATAGCAATTCAATCAATTCCATGACTGTGAATTGTAAATCATAATCCCTGTAGTTATATCACTTTATCTGTCACTTTCATGCAATGCAATGTGTTGTCTGTAATTGTAGCTTATATCGGTATAGCGGAGTGTTCACCCGTCGATGAACCACTCAATCGCCCCGTCCTCTTTCATACGGGGTCTTAACCTCCACTATTGTGGAGTTCCTACTGAAGTAGGTCCTGTGTATGAGTGCAATGCATGGTGCAACATGCTTCCAATGTTGGCATTTAATTATAAGTAGTACTCATAAGGGTATGATTAGCATGCAATCATGTACACCATTTCATAAATACTATAGATCATGGCATGGAAACACGAGTAGCAAGCATTCATCACAATTCACTGTTCTACTATACACTTGCCTGTTCAACTTTGTGGATGATTCGTGGATGGCACCAAACTCGAAACTCCACCTAAACAAGCATTAACCCACCTCAAGACATCATAGCAATACACGCACACAGACGAACAACGCCGTTCCTACGTGTAAAACCAACACATATCACACTCTTTTACTAGATACCGTCCTGCTGTTTCGGATGCTCGAACGACCGTGTCTTTCAAACGCGAAACCTAACATAGAAAATATTCTGGGTTCGGTAACATGCATAGCACTACTCACATATTTCTGGTTACTATAATTTAAATATTATACCATCTAAAACTCCAATTTCAGCCCGAAGGCCGCGCTATCCCATACTGGGCTGCATCTGGCTCAGATGCCAAACTTCCAATCCGATGTGCCAAAAGTAGCAATACAACATTCTAGAGAGATTTAGAAGTTACATACGTTAATTAGTCTACACTGATTAATCAATACTACTTAATCCCTACTAATTATTCACTCACCTCATGGTTCTCATGCACTCGACCAAAGTACCCACCACTACTTGCCGACTCACTAATCAACCACTGAACACTAGTCGGTCATGCACGCACCGACACAACACATGGCCAGCGCTCTTCATTAGTTCTGCACACACATGGCCACAACACCACCACGCTGCACATGAATCCTAACGACTAGTTGTGTTCTAACCATTGTATACATCTGTCCCGCTATTCGATGATTCGACCTCTACATAACTCAATAATCAAGCAAGGAGAAGGAATCGAGGTGTTACCCTAGCTCTGCATAACTCGATCGGAGCTCCTTCTTTCTTGTCTTGGTTGGATCCGGCGGACCAGGCACCATATCAGTCCTCCCCTTCTTCTCCTTTTCCTCTTTTCCCCTCGTTCTTCCTTTTTTTTCTTTTCTTTTCTCTCTTCTTTTCTTCCTTTCTCCCTTCGGCCGGTCGGCCTTTTCTTTTGCTTTGGCTGGCTCTCATGACTGAATTCTTCCTCCCTTCTTTTCTCACAACCGGCTGTTTTATGGGGGATGGCTTGGGTTGGGCTGGAGCCGACCCAAGCTCCCTCTGGTATTACAGTTTTCCTTTGGCCTTCACTTTAGCCATAGGATCGATTAGTGCTGTCAAACTTGCTTGTGAATATGTATTCCACTTGTACTGCGAAGTGTCTTAGCAGGGATAAAGAAAAAGCTCTCATATGTGGGATTCATATAACTTAACGGGGAGAGAGTGGTTGAGGGAGAGAGGGTCCTGAACCCTAGACGCATGTGTTGCTGCCGCTGACCAGCTGGGTGTAGCCTATGGAAGGGACTAGGGAAGAGGTGGAAGTTTGAGAAAAGAACTTGGGAAGAGGGTCATCTTGATGGGAGAGTGGTAGGCTGGTAGCACAGTAAGGGAGCAAGCTGAGTTGGAACATGTCAGGATTGGAAGGTTCGGCCAAGTCTACGGGAGAAGATCGACTGCCGTGCAGCCTTCAGCAGGGATTGCGGATCAATCATTGTCAGGTTAGAAGTTGTATTCGGTTATGAGTAGAATTGGGCATAGCAGTCGGTTAAGAATAAGAGTCCAGGTCTGATTAGGAGTCCTTGTGTAATCCCGGCTTAGCCGAAGTACTCCTCTATATAAAGGGGCAGAGCTATTCTAATAAAGCAAGTATGAAGTATTACCTCAGATTCCAATCTCTTCTTCCTCAATCTCTGCCTCCCGCTCTTCTGGCCGATTGGCCCTCTTCCAGATCCATCCGCCCGAGACTTCAGACCCAGCCGGGAAACCCTAGGTTTCCCGAATCCTCAGCACGGCGTCTTCGTCTGCAACCAGCTCACGGCATCCTGCAGCGCATACGTACAACCTGAGGCCCAGGCGTGACAGAAGACTAGTATTTTTATTTAGTATTTTACTATTTCTTTTGCAGAGAAGTGTTGTGGAACAGTGGGCTGTTGTTCTGCTTCATCCACTTTTCTCTCCAAGTGTGAGCCGGGATCATCTGTGACCGAGGGAAATACAAGGTTCGATATAAAAAGAAGATTAATTGGGATCTCTTTGGTTGAAATGTATGGCCTTGTTAAATAGAAGTTATACTCTTGTTATTATATTAAAATATTAATTTTATACAATATATAATCTATTGCCTTATTGTCGTGCCTTGGTGTCCAGGCAGTACCGAGGCACCGCGATAACCTTGGGTGTAAACCAGCTCATGTAGATTCAGTGCTTTATGATAGTAATAATGTAAATGTTAAAAGACGGTGTTCAAGACGGCACCCAGTGTTCAAGACGGTGGCCTGGGCGGCCGCCTAGGCGTTGGGCGGTAGGGTGCCACCCGGCCTTGGCCCCTAGTCAGATGGCTGGGCGGCGAGGCGGTCCAAAGCGGGATCAGGCGGCCTCGGCGCGGCGGCCGCGTGATGCCAACGCGGTCGCTAGGCGGAGAACAGAGGAAGTATATAAACAGAGGGAGGGGAAAAGAGACCACACAAGACCAAGAGTCGGGGGTGCCGCACGAGATTTGGAGGAGGCTGTGAAGGATGGTGTGGTGCGGTGGAGTTGGGGTGGCGCACCGAACTGGTGGGGAGGTGTGGCGGTGAGAGGATGATACGCAGGAGGTACTGGCCGGCGAGCTACAGATGGCGCGGTGACCTGGCCTCGCCACCGACCGGAGTAGAGGGAGGAGAGGAGAAGCTGGGCTCAAATTGGGGATTTGGCCGGAGGATTTATTGGGATTGGCAATTTTGTGATTTAGCCATCTGACTTTTGCGATATTGCAAAATAGTCCTTTCCTCATATTTCTTCTATTTGGACCCTCCAAAAGTCTATTTTCTTTGCAGTTTGATTCTACATGTCCGTGATGACCTGTACATTTGTAGGTTTTACAACTTTATATCAAGCATTTAGCCATTTACATCAAATATATATGCATGATTGCTCATCTTCAGCCTGCTGTCCTCATTTTTAATTCGGCCGCCTAGGTCCCGTCTAGACCCCCTAGGCGCTAGGCTCCACCTCGGCGCTTGCCTAGCGTCTAGTGCCTTCTTGAACATTGATGGCACCTGAGGATGTTTGCTACTACTCTTATTGTTTGATGGAATTCTTATGCTACACTAACTTAAAATGCCGATCAAGCAAAGTTAAATGTTTTCCCCCATTTGTCCTTTTTGTGGTATACAGGAAAAACTGAAAGAGAAAAAACCAACTATGACAGAAGCACTGAGTCAAACGCTTCAAACAATGCATAAGTCTGGCTGTATCACTCTTCTTGATGTGATCGAAGGTTAGTGTTTTCTTTTGGGTAGAAGCTGAAATTTTTTATGTCGGTCTGTCACATTCTTTTTAATATTGTGATGGGCTAGCGTGTGGTCCTAAAATTGTGAGATGCTTGTTTAGTCTGCACTCTGCAGTAAGCCAGTATGTAATTGGCAGCATACTTTGTTTTAAAGTAACTTCTTTTTGTGCTTGAAAATCCTGAACTCAATCTTTATGTTTGGCTCAAAATCTGAATAAGAAAACGTTTATTTTGGTGTTATTGCAGATGTTCGGGTGGCTGTAAAAAACAAGGTTCCTCTTGTTCGATCCTTAACATTGAACTGGGTTGCATTTTGCATTGAAACAAGCAATAAGGCAACTGTCCTAAAGTTGCACAAGGATTATGTGCCTATCTGCATGGAGGTGAACAGCCGTTTTTCTGTTTACTGCATGGGATTTCTTCTTGTTGTATTTACTGTTATGTATCTGAACTTATCTTTATTTTCTGTTGTTAGTGCTTGAATGATGGCACCCCAGAAGTGCGGGATGCTTCATTTTCCGTTTTGACTGCCATAGCTAAGGTTTGTTTCTTGCGAGCACATTTTTCTCTTGACATCTTGATATCCTTAAATTTTACTTAGTCTATGGATTTTTTGGTACTTTTGCTGTCTGTGTAGATGGTTGGTATGAAACCCTTGGAACGAGCCCTGGAGAAATTAGATGACGTGAGGAAAAAGAAACTGTCTGATATGATCGGTTCTGCCAGTGATACTGCTTTAAGTTCAGGGGCAGGTTAGAGCTGCTATTACTTTCATAGTTTTCCATCTTTTCAAATGTGATCTATATGCCTCTGTTTTGTACTGATTTCTATACAAACTATACCATTTCAGTGCCTACCTCAAATTCAGGAATTGTCACATCTGCTCGGGAGGTACCTTGTCTATCTTTTGATTTTACTATTATCTAGCCGAGTGCCCATGTGTTGCAACGGATCTCAAAAAATTGATACCATAAATTCTAAAGTCTAAAAAAACAAAATATTCTGAGTTTCCCTAAGACCATGACTTGGATGCCATGAGACTTGAATTTTTCACTAAATCATCATACCAAAGCAACCATATGAAATCCATCGTGCACAAATAATTAACCTTAAATTTGGAAATTACATAAAAATCCCCACCCATAAGCAAGTCAATTCATACCACGAGTCACATGCATAGGTTATCCCATGCTTCACAGAAGATCCTCCAAGGCACATGCATATGTATACATGGATCCATCCGCAAAAGATCCTCAAGGTGCAGCTACCAACCTATCATCACCACTAACTCAAGTATTTATAGGAGTGAAGATACTACAAGTTTACAACTCATTACAACCTGTAGTCTGTAGAGCTTCTCTTGGCCCAGTCTGCTGTTGTGTTGTTCTGTGCTGTGCTGCGCTATGGAATCTAGTTTGTTACAAACAATTACCAACTCCAGTAAGATTCTGCTGTTATGGCTCAAAAATAAAAGCTTTTAGGTTATTATTATACCCATTATCCAAAAATAGAAAATAAAAGTGCTTTGAAAAACCACCACAGTACCCCCATGAAGCTTAACGATTGCAAGTTTTTACAAAGCCATGTTTATCGTAATAACATCTTTTCATGACCAATGCTTAAAAGTTAAAATACCCGTTCCAGTGTTCCATGATATAGCAATTGACAAACCAACCATGATTATGCTGTGTTTGTGTAGGTTACAGATAGCTCATCAATGAAAAGATCTGCTGCAAGCATGCTTAGCGGAAAGAAGCCTGTCCAGGCAGTGGTTAGTATTGTTTTACCTGCTGATGGATGTGGATACCATGTCTGAGTTTCTGATATTTGTATTTGGCCACCATGTTTGTATAATGATGGTTTCTTTTTCTTGTTTTAAGGTTGCTACTAAGAAATCTGGACCAGCTAAATCTACTGCTGCAAAAAAGACAGATGGTGGACCACAGTCAAAGGCCTCTGCTTCTCCTGACATTGAAAATGTTGAGGTGATTTGCTTATTGGAATTGAATCCATTTCTTTCTTACTGATTTGTATGTTTATGCAATCTTTAAGATGTTTTAGTTGCTAGTTTAGAGCGCATATTTGCATATTTCTCAATTGTCACACCATTTTTTTTTGGAGAATTTGTAAATAGTCTAAACTCGAAGTATAATGTCCAGACTCCAGTATTTGAATTTACCATAAGGATACTAAAACCATGTATATTTAACTGAAGATGTCTCAATAATGCCTGACAATTATGAGGTTTTTCTAACAAAATAATACTAGCTTGTCACGTGTTGAAATCACTGTTTATGTGTATTGTTCATACACATGAACAGTACGGTATGTGAAGTTTGGCGTTAAGGACCTCTGCTGTCCCTGCGTGTTAATATAGGGCTGAGCCCAGAGAATAGTTACAAAGGAAACCGTGAGAATAGGAAAGGAGATCTGATCAATCTATACAAGGAAAGATCTAAACTTCCTATACCTAATCAGATCTCTATTCTATCTCACGGTTTAGTTACCAAATACAAGAGATTGGGGGAGATATCCCTAAGGATTACACCGGCTGGTACAGATCTGTTATAACAGATCTGGACGCCAACCTAAACAGGACTCTATCTCTAACATCCCCCCTCAATCACAACTTATCTAAGTTGAGATTGTATCTGAATTTTTCATGCTGTTTGACTGGAAGTGATTTGGTAAAGCCATCTGCGACTTGATCCCCTGAAGACACAAATTCTACCTCCAGCAACTTGCTCTTTACTCTTTCTCGGACAAAATGGTAATCAACCTCAATATGTTTTGTGCGGGCATGGAAAACAGGATTAGCTGACAAGTACATTGCACCAATATTATCGCACCACAGTTTTGCTGTTGATGGACTATTGATACCAAGTTCTTTGAGGAGAGTCTGAACCCACATGATTTCGGCTGTAGCATTAGCAACTGCTTTATACTCTGCTTCTGTACTGGATCTTGACACTGTTGCTTGCTTTCGAGCACTCCATGAAATAAGATTCTTTCCCAGAAAAACTGCAAACCCTCCAGTTGATCTTCGATCATCTAAACAACCGGCCCAATCCGCATCAGAGAAGGCCGAGACTAACATGGATGATGATGCACTTAATTTTAATCCAATGCCCAGTGTATATTTTAGATATCTCAATATCCTTTTGACTGCCATCCAGTGTAAAACAGTTGGAGTATGTAAATACTGACAAACCTTGTTCACTGAGAAAGAAATGTCAGGTCTAGTCAATGTTAAGTACTGAAGAGCTCCAACAATGCTTCTATACTTGGTGCAGTCTTCTGCTCCAAGCTTTTCTCCTTGTGCTGTCAACTTGTCACTTGCTGACATAGGGGTGTTAACTGGTTTGCAATCATACATCTGCACCTTTTTAAGCAAATCTGCAGTATATTTTCCTTGAGTTAGGAGAATACCATCCTGTGTTTTCTTTACCTCAATACCCAGAAAATAGTGTAGCTCTCCCAAGTCTTTTAGAGGGAACTCAGACTTCAAGTCTTTAAGAAGGGCTGTAGTAGCATCAGAATCTGAACTAGCAACAATTATATCATCAACATAAATGAGCATGAAGATTACAGTACTTCCTTTTCTATAGAAGAACAAGGATGTATCAGCTTTGGAAGGAATAAAGCCAAGTATCTGCAGTTTTTCACTAAGTTTGGAGTACCATGCTCTTGGTGCCTGTTTGAGACCATATAAAGATTTGTCCAACTTGCAAACATAGTGTTTAAGAGATTTTTCCTCATATCCAGGGGGTTGTTTCATATAAACATCTTCCTCAAGAACACCATGAAGAAAAGCATTTTGTACATCAAGTTGACGAAGGCTCCAACCTTGAGAGACAGCAATGGACAAGACAATTCTAATAGATGCTGCCTTAACAACAGGGCTAAAAGTATCCTCATAGTCTATTCCATATCTTTGCTTAAAACCTTTGGCAACTAAACGGGCTTTGTACCTATCTATACTTCCATCAGCCTTCCTCTTGATTTTATAAACCCACTTGCAGTCAATCAAGTTTATTCCATTCTTAGGTGGAACTAGATGCCATGTTTTATTGTTTTTTAGTGCCATATACTCTGCATCCATTGCCTCTTTCCAATTTCTATCTTTCAAAGCTTCCTCTAAAGTGTGAGGTTCTTCATTCGAAGTAAAGAAACTATACTTAACTCTGCCATCAGTATATTTGACTCTACCATCAGTAAAGGTTGCAGGTTGGATAATACCTCTTTGTAGCCTTGTTACTGGACGGTGCTGAGGTGACATTGAGACAGGAAACTGTGAGGATGTGCTATTACCGGATTCGGATGACTCTGGGTCACTGTTGGATGCGGTTTGGCCAATGCTGTCACCTGAGAAGGAAGAAGCTGTAGTGTTATTATCTGAGGAAGATGATACCTTGCTGCTTGAATGGGAGTCAGGTGTTTCTTCTTGAGCAGAAAACGTTGGAACAGACTGTATAATCTTAGGTGTGGATGCCGGAACTTGAGCACGCCGGCTGTAAACTTGAGTAACATGTGGTTTTGGCTGTACAAGTTGTGCAGTTTCAGATGCAGATGCTGAATTCTGGACAGCCCTGCGCCTGCTGTAGACTTGAGTGATGACTGGTTTCGGCTGCAGAGAAGTATCTGGTATGTCTGTGAAAGATGGTCTGTTGCCAGCTGACGCCGATTGTAATTGAACTCCACCAGACAAACCTGAGACTTTATTTGATTCAACAAAAGAGTTAGTTTCAGATGCATCAGAAACAGGACATATATCAGCAGATTGATCAATCACAGTGTCACCCCCTTGATCAACAGGATGAGAAGAAGTATTTGGAAGAAGAAGTGTCTCAGACCTAAGTCTGGCACCTGCATTTGGATGAAGCTGAGCAAAAGGAAAAGCTCCCTCATCAAAAATAACATCTCTGGAGATGTAAATACGCCCAGTGGAGATGTCTAAGCACTTAAACCCCTTATGTAAGTTGCTATAGCCAAGAAAAGCGCATTGCTTTGAGCGAAATTGAAGTTTGTGACTATTATAAGGCCGAAGATTGGGCCAACAAGCGCACCCAAAGATACGAAGAGAGGAATAATCGGGAGGAGTATCATAAAGTCTCTCTAAGGGAGTGGACCAGTTTAGAATTTTGGTTGGTGTGCGATTTATCAAGTAGGTGGCAGCAATGAAGGCCTCATCCCAAAATTTAAGAGGCATAGATGCATGTGAAAGAAGAGCAAGACCAACCTCAACAATATGCCTATGTTTTCTCTCAGCAGCACCATTTTGTTGATGGGTGTGAGGACATGAGACGCGATGAGAGATTCCAATCTTTTGAAAGAAAGAATTGAGTTTCTCATATTCACCACCCCAATCTGTTTGGACATAGAGGATTTTCCTATTGAACAATCTCTCAACAAGAGTCTGGAAGTCATGAAACTTTTGGAACACTTCTGCTTTGTTCTTCAGCAAGTATATCCAAGTGAATTTGCTGAAATCGTCAATAAAACTGACATAATATTTATTTCTACCCACAGATTCTTGGGCTGGACCCCATACATCGGAGTAAATGAGTTCTAAAGGAACACTAGACTCACTAGAGGACCTGGAAAAAGGAAGTTGATGACTCTTTGCTTGTTGGCAAGCATTACAAACCGAGTCTTTATTCGAGTCTAGAGAACAAGGCAAATTATTGTGACTAATGACTTGTTGAACAACATGTAATGAAGGGTGGCCTAGACGACTATGCCATTTCGACAAGGATGGCTTGGAGACTCCAAAAGCTTGTTTTCTTGCGCTAACAGAGGAGAGAGGATAAAGCCCTCCTCTACTCTTGCCCTCCAGAAGAACCTGCCCCGTTGTTTGATCCTTAATCAAGAAAAAATCAGGATGGAACTCAAAGTAAGCATGATTATCAGCAGCAAATCGATGGACGGAAACAAGGTTCTTTGTAGATTTTGGAACATGAAGGATGTTTTTAAGATGAAGATTACGATTAGGGGTGTGAATATGTGAATGACCAATGTGCCTTATGTCCATACCTGCTCCATTTGCTGCATGAATCTGATCATTGCCTCCATACTTGTCACGAACAGTTAGTTTCTCAAGCTCGCTGGTGATGTGATCTGTAGCACCTGAATCAGCATACCAGTTAGTATCAATACCATAAGAGGAGGCTGCTGCAGCTGTCTTCTCAGTTGGAGGCACAAAGTCTGCATCAAATCTGTGCCAGCAGGCTTCAACAGTATGTCCTCTCTTCTTGCAGAGCTGACACTTCGGACGAGTGTCTTCGCCATTGCTTGAGCGGTTTGAGATGTTGTTGTAGCTGTTGCGATTGCCAGAACCGCGGCCGCGTCCTCGATTCTTCTGGAAACCACCGCGCTGGAATCCTCCACGCCCGCGCATAGCAGAGTTTGCAGAGGATTGGATCAGGCCGCCTTGCTGAAGGAGTTGGACCCGCTGTTCAAAACTGAGAAGCTGGGAGTAAACTTCTCCGACTGAAATTGGTTCAGCACGGCCAACAATCGTTGAAACAATTGGATTGTAATCCATGTCAAGCCCGCTCAGAATGTAAGAGATCAACTCTTCATCTTCTAGAGGCTTTCCTGCAGATGCCATCTCATCTGCTAGCATCCTCATCTTGCCAATGTATTCAGCCACGCTGGAGTTTCCCTTCTGGGTTGTGGCCAGTGCTATGCGCGTATTGACAGATCGCGCACGCACTTGTGAGGCAAACATTGCCTCAAGGGTCTGCCATGCTTCAGCAGCAGTTCTCTTCATGGCGACATGGACAAGAATCTCTCTGGACAGAGATGACAGCAGGTAGCCAAGGATCTGCTGATCCTTGACCAACCACTGAGTGAACTCTGGATTCGGGATCTTGCCTGTCTTCTCGCCTAGTTTGGCTTCAATTTCTTCTGGCGGAGCTTTAGTGGTTCCATCCAGGAATCCCATCATCTGGGCGCCTCGCATCGTGGGAAGGATCTGCGCCCTCCACAATGCATGATTGGTTCTGGTAAGCTTCTCAGTCACCGGGACGGCAAAGGGGAAGATAGAAGAGGAATTGGAGGCGCTCGCCATTTGATGGGAAGGCTCTGATACCATGTGAAGTTTGGCGTTAAGGACCTCTGCTGTCCCTGCGTGTTAATATAGGGCTGAGCCCAGAGAATAGTTACAAAGGAAACCGTGAGAATAGGAAAGGAGATCTGATCAATCTATACAAGGAAAGATCTAAACTTCCTATACCTAATCAGATCTCTATTCTATCTCACGGTTTAGTTACCAAATACAAGAGATTGGGGGAGATATCCCTAAGGATTACACCGGCTGGTACAGATCTGTTATAACAGATCTGGACGCCAACCTAAACAGGACTCTATCTCTAACACGGTAGTACTGTAGCAGAAGTGTGTGGTATGATTAGATGAATTAGGATAGAGATAAGAATAGGTAGTTTCCTTATTAGATGGATTTTCTACCTTATAGATATATTTCATTTATTAGAGATGGGTGTCCTTAGATATAGAGATTATTTCTTGGAGCTTAAGTCGAGTTATCTTTATAAAAGAGATATATCAATCAAGCAATGAAGATAAATTAAACTAGTCTTTTTCCCACGTTCTATCATCTCGGTCTATAGTCAAACTCTCATCCCACCAAGCCGACGCCGCCCGACCTTCCTCCCGGCGGTGTTTACCCCGATGAACTAAGGTTCATCACATTTGGTATCAGAGCAGTCGATCCTTTCCTACGACTTCTGCTACCATGGTTCCTGTTGCCGAGTCGTTGGCCAAGATAAATGTTAACGCCAACAAGATGACGGCTATCTTCCTCAACATGCATGCCACTTTGGAGAAGATCGTAAATCAGGAAAAGGCGCAACAAGAGGCGGCAATAGGGGATGTGTCACGTGCTGAAATCACTGTTCACGTGACTATTCGTACAACACATGTGAACAGTACCTAGGTACTGTAGTAGACGTATATGGCATGATTAGATGAATTAGGATAGAGATAAAACTAGTTAGTTTTCTTATTAGATAGGTTTATTACCTTGTTGATATATTCCATTTATTAGATATGGATTTCCTTAGAGATAAAGATTATTTCTTGGAGATCAAATCGAACTATTCCTATAAAAGGGCTAGCACGTATTTATTATCAATTAAGTAATGAAGATGAATTAATCTAGTCTCTTCTCTAAGTTCTATCATCATAGTCTATAATCAAACCTCTCATCCCACCAAGACGCCGCCGTTGGCCTTCCTTCCGGCGGTGTTTACCCCAATGAACTAAGGTTCATCATATAGCTGAAAATGATTAGCCAAGGAAGATAGATGCAAACTCACATGTTTATTTGTTTGATGTCTTGCAGCCAGCAGAAATGAGTTTGGAAGAAATAGAGGAGAGGTTAAATTCTGTTGTAAAAACAGAGATAATTTCCCAGTTAAAGAGCACTGTCTGGAAAGAGCGCCTTGAAGGTTACCAAATATCCTGTCCTGCCTGTTTTATTCGTTATTTTGTATGGATTGGAAGAATAAACCTTGAGTTGTGTCTTATACATCTCATGTGTTGATGCTACACTTAAACAAGTAAATATTATCATAACAGTGTTTGATCCTATCACCATTTCTGTTTTGTTCCTTTATATGCTATACTTTATCCAGGGATTAAGGTTGTTCCAATTCTTCTAAACCTTAAGTATTCTCTGGTCTACAGTCAGTCCCTAATATTGTACTATTTGGCAGCTATTGGCTTGCTAAAGCAGGACGTGGAAAATCTTACAGAACTGGACAAATCTGCTGAACTCTTGGTTCGTTTATTATGTGCTGTTCCTGGATGGAGTGAAAAGAATGTGCAGGTAATTACTAATAATTTTGCGTTGAGTGGAAAAAAAGCTTCCCTTTCCTTCCTTATGGAAGTAATGCAATGTATATTTTCAATGAAACAGGTTCAACAACAAGTTATAGAGGTCATCACCTACATTGCCTCAACTGTAAACAAATTTTCAAAACGATGTGTCGTTCTATGCCTTCTTGGTATGAGATCCTCTTACTTCAGTTTGTATTTTTGCTTTGCTGTTGGTTCACCTTTGAAATGGGCGTTAGCCTGTCTCAATTAAGCTTGGCAATATGTCTAGGGGAGAAAAGTGGTTATACGAATTATCCATATTATCCGGTTACCTTATTTGATAGGATGCAAATATAATATAGATTTTCCCTTCCGATTAACAATTTCTATCATATTCATATTCGTATTCGAATTTACATAAAACTATGGATGCGAATATGGTATGGATTTTTATCATCCGAAATGTTATTTTATCCGGACTATCCGTATTCGATGAAGCAATATGCATATTTTATTACAATACGACTAATTTGTTGGACAAATTTTTTTAGTTGAACGTGAATTCGTGTTTCTTTAAGTGAAGTAAATGAATTAGAATGATTGAATATGATTGTACGAGGATAAAATGGCATTAATGTTTTCATACTACATAAGTTACGAGGATACCCGGATCCGACTGAATTAAGTAGATATTCGATTCGAATTCGTATTCGTTACAATATTCGATTCGTATTCGTATTCGTATTTGAGAATATTTGGATTTATATTCGTATTCGTTTACAAATATGAATACGAATGTGGTTTGGGCACTATCCGATCCGTTTACACGCCTAAACATGTCAAACAGCATAAAACGGCATTAGTGAGTTTGAGCTTGTATTGAGCCTGGTGACACTTGCATCACTATTTAACAACAAACATTATATATGAGGCTTGGTTGCTGGCTCCTAAGTTTGCATTATTACAGTGCAATATATTCATAAATGTACTGGGCTAAATGGCTTATCAAGTTGACCTCATGCTTGGCTTGATGAGGAGTTTGAGCTTTATTATTGTTATTCAAGCTTGGTCAATTTGCGCCTAACCCAAGTTCGAATTGCTTGTGTGAGAGTATTTGTCCAGCTGTACTTCTGAGCGTAAGTCCCTGTTTATGAAGGCTGAGCTTCTCTGATAAGCTGGAGAGGGGCTTTGTCTTCTCAATAAAAATGGGCCTAAGCTTCTCTGATAGTCCTGAGAAGGATCCCCCAAACAGTGCTTAAAATTTAAGCTGCCCATGTCTAAGGATTAACTGAAACTCATTTTAACTACCTACTTGCAACTTATGCCAAACAAAGGTATAAATAGTTAGTTTGCAGTATTGCACTGGTGCAAAATATTTTTGAGCAAAGTTGGCAACAAGGAAAATCTCTGAAAGAATTTTTATGTTGACCTTAGACATATTTCAGCATATGTTAGTTTTTAAACCAATAATTGTCAACATTTTTTATCCAAATCTAATGTAGTTTCTTCCCAGAACCTCGTTTATGTCCAGAATTGTATTCTATTGGTCTTTACATTTTATCTTGGAGATTTCTGAATTTGTTCTGCATAGCATGTATGGTGCATTATCTGAGATTACATCTAGCCTTCTTGTATCGATCATACACTGTACCTTTTCATATCCTATTATTGCTTATGTCTTATAAAACGCTGATTATTGCAAAATTGCTATTTCTCTCAGGCATAAGTGAAAGGGTTGCTGATATAAAGACTCGGGCCCATGCAATGAAATGTCTCACTGCCTTTTGTGAGGCAGTAGGTCCGGGATTTGTGTTTGAAAGGGTACGAGATAACGTAACAATAAAGCCATTATCGCAATTTTTTTATGTCCTGTTATGCATGTTCACACTTTCAGCATGATCCCCATTTGGTGCTGAGGTTATCACCTATGGATCTTAATGCTTTTGCAAGTAACATTTAGTTAAATGGACAGTAAAGATCTGTGTAGTAAGATATTGAATATTACAACAAACAACAGTTTACGTATCACTTTCACTTGCTCCTGATTGGATATTCAGCAACCACCAAAATTATGCCTATCATTTTTGTAGCTATACAAAATTTTGAAAGAGCACAAGAATCCAAAGGTTCTTAGTGAGGGTATTCTTTGGATGGTCTCTGCTGTAGAAGACTTCGGGATCTCCAATTTAAAGCTAAAGGTGTTCTTTGCTTTGTATGTTTTGATTATACTTATAAAGTCACTGCACTCTTGTTCTTAGTCTTTTTTATCGTTCCAGGATATGATTGATTTTTGCAAAGACATTGGTCTGCAATCTAGTGCTGCTGCAACAAGGAACGCAACTATCAAGCTGATTGGGATGCTGCATAAGTTTGTAGGACCAGGTTATTTGCTCGTTTTTAATGTAAGTATGGCTTGATGAATGCACTGATTATATGTTTTTGAAATAAATCTTCCTGCAGATATCAAGGGCTTCTTAAGTGATGTTAAACCGGCCCTTCTCAGTGCTCTGGATGCTGAATATGAAAAGAATCCATTTGAGGTGTGCCGTGTTTCAAGTCATTGTTTGGAAAATGTGTTCATTTCATGTTTAACATCAATTTGGTTCAATTAACAGGGTGCTGCTGTTGCTCCGAAGAGAACAGTAAGAGCTTTGGATACTGCATCTCTTACATCTTCTGCCTCATCTGATGGGTTGCCAAGGGAAGACATAAGTGCTAAGATAACACCTACCTTACTGAAAAACTTGGGGAGTCCAGACTGGAAGGTACTAGACAGTTATTTGGTTTCTCTTTAACCTCTTGGGCTGATTCTGTAAGTTTGCCTGCATTTTGTTTTGATATCATGCTTATGTGAAATGGCAGGTACGGCTGGAGTCCATAGATGCAGTCAACAAAATTGTGGAGGAGGCCCATAAACGCATTCAGCCGGCTGGCACAGGTTCATCTTTTTTTCCCCAACAACTGTTAAATTTGTTTTGTTGGGTTATATTCATCTAAGTTATACCATATTATCTTGGTCGTCTTGGAACTGCAGTGGACCTGTTCACAGCTTTAAGAGGCCGTCTTTGTGACAGCAACAAAAATTTAGTGATGGCAACCTTGTCGACGATTGGTGGTCTTGCATCTGCTATCGGCCCTTCTGTTGAAAAATCAAGCAAGGTTTGGAATCAACTCTACTTCTACATTTACATTTTTCTTACTTTTGCTCTTTTGCATCTATAATAACCATAGTTTAAAACACTGTACCGGATCTTCGGGAAAAACCGGAACCTGTGGCTGGCCCAGTTTTTTCAGAGAAGCAGACGTGAGGATAAAAATGACTGAATAATACAAATCTTCTGGACCCAAGGCCCAAACAAACGGCCCACAAGCCCACAGTGAATATTACATCAAATATTTGTGTAAAGGAGGGCAGCAGGGGTTCGAGCCCTGGTTCGCTGCATCAACTTTGGCTCTATTGACCAACTCGGCAGCCAAGTTATGATTTGTGAGAGATAACTAACGTTAATAAGGCTTCATTGCACCGCGGTTCAACTGGCTGAGCTGCCGGTCAAACTGTCGGACCGGTAGCACGGATGGTTCGGTGACCAGTCTGGTTTTTAAAACTATGATAATAACTGGCAACTTTATACTATGCAGGGTATTTTGGCAGATGTACTAAAGTGTCTTGGTGACAATAAGAAGCACATGCGAGAGTGCACATTGACTGCTCTAGATTCATGGGTTGCTGCTGCTCAACTTGATAAGATGGTTCCATATATTACAGTAACTTTGGGTGATCAGAAAACAGGTTCAGAAGGGCGAAAAGATCTTTTTGATTGGTTGTTTAAGTGTGTTTCAAAAATGAGTGATCCATCTGAAGCTTTGCCTTTATTGAAACCATCTGCATCTTCTTTGATGGTATTAGCTAAATGATTGAATTATCTGATTGGTATTCATTTATTTATAGCCATATTGCAGCTCATTTGAATTCTAATGACGGCTATATCCTTGTATTCAAAAGGATAAATCTTCTGAAGTCCGTAAATCTGCTGAATCCTTTATGAATGAAATACTCAAGATTTGTGGCCAAGAAGTGGTATGGTTTAATCCTATAGATTCTTTATATTCACTTGTAGATTCTTTTTATTCACTTGTCCTTTTTTCGAAACATTTCCCCTGTGATTGAATACATTGTTTGGTACTTTGGTGTAGGTTGCAAAGAACTTGAAAGATTTGCCATCGCCTACTTTGGCCATTGTAGCGGAGCGGTTGAGACTGCCCACTGTACACGAAGGTGTTTACTGAATGTTGTTTTCAATGTAGATTTTCTCAACTCTTGTTGATATGTCTACTTATTCGGTATTACTGCATCACTTAAACAGGAATTTCTGATTCTGTGAAGATTGTGACAACAAGCATAAGCTTAGCATCAAAAGGGGGTTTGAAGAATGGCAAACATGGTCCAAATGATCGTGGGTCTAATGTTGGCAAAGCTGTATCTCAAGTGCGTGACTTTGTTGTCTGTGTCATTGTCAAAAGTGATTCCCTTTTTCTGACTGTTATTTTCCTTTATCAGAGAGGGGGTCCAGCAAGGGCTTCTGTTACTACGATTTCTGCTCAAGACTCGTTGCAATCTCAGGCAATATTTAACATTAAGGACTCAAACAAGGTAGGCAATCATCAAGCCCTGCAACCTCTCAAGGTTGTGCATTGAATTCTTATATTTATATTTAATTGTTCAGGAAGAGCGGGAGAGACGTGTTTTGGTACGGAAATTCAAGTTTGAAGAACCACGCCGCGAGCAGATCGATGAACTGAAGGTTTATGTTGTGGAAAGAGAGCTGTTTTAAGTTTGTTGCATTTTCATCCAGATATATTTCTTTACTTGGGTGTTCTCTCATGACATTTATCGTGCTGGCATTCGTTAGTTGCAACTTGAACTGGCTAATAAGCAAAACAATACGCTTAGCCGAACCTTATACTTAGCAGATGTAATGGTTATTTGGTATAGCAGGTTAATAAAAAGCAGAACCTTGTACCTAGCAGATGTGCTGGTATCCAAAGCTGGTATATTGGCTGTTGTTGACTTCGGAGCAATGAATGTTGGCTTGGAATTTATCTTAGAATCTGTTCTCACTAATGTTATTTTAGATTCAATCATGGAATCTCTTCACTGTTATCTCAAGCACTTTACCCTCCTTTTGTGAAGTTCTGTTGACCCAGAAATATGCACATGGTCCTGCTGATATAGTTTTTGTAACAAATATCTCCTGCAGTGATGCAGTGTAGAAGAATCTAGTGTTTCAATATGTTTTATATGTTTCTTAGACATGTCAATCTGATGTTTCCTGCATTTTTCATTTTCCCCACCTGTGAACACTGGGTAGTTCGTTTTGCCTAAGGTGGTATTTACCGTCATGAGAACAGCTGGTCTGATTTCTTTCAAATAAAATTTCTTCTGCAGGTTGATTTATTTAAGCATTTCCGAGAAGATGTAAGCTTGCGATTATGGAACTCAGACTTTAAGAGGCAAATAGATGGCATTGAGTTGCTACAGAAGGTTGGAAATTGATGACAATCTTGAAACTTTATCTCTGTGCAACTTGCTATGCAACCTAGCTCATGTGAATGTTTTGTTGTGATGCTGTCCAATTGTGCAGGCACTGCCTTCAAGTGGGAAAGAAGTGATTGAGCTTCTTGATATATTATTAAGGTGGTTTGTCTTGCGCTTTTGTGAATCTAACACAACATGTTTGTTGAAGGTAAATAGTTATCGTGCTAGCTAAGAATTCGTATGAGCCTTATTTTCTTTTGTTGGAGCACTATAACTTAATAGGTTTCTGTGCATTTTGTGTTATTTTAACCTTTAGGTGCTTGACTTTCTTCCGGAGCTCTTTGATGTTCTGAAAGATCAGTCTTACATGTTAACAGAAGCAGAATCTGCAATCTTCCTTTCTTGCCTTATAGAGAAGGTACCATTGAAAGTTCAGCTGCACAGAAAATTGATTAGTTTTAATATTGTATCTTCACATTTGAAACACGGGCTGGATATATTTTGTCCAGATCACTTTACATGTGTGATTGCAGTTTTTAACTACTTCCCTTCATCTCTAAACAACTGTTTTATTACAGTCTGGTCACAACATTGAAAAAGTCAGGGAAAAAATGGGGCACCTGATAAAGCAAATGGTCAACATCTATTCTCTTCCAAAACTACTACCCTATATTTTGGAGGGACTGCGCTCCAAGAATAACCGAACTAGGATAGAGTGTGTTGATATTATTGGATATTTCATGGACCATCATGGGTCTGAGGTTTGGATCACTGTCTTTTTTCCCCTTTGTGGTAGTTGGTAGATGGTCTTGCTTACTTGTAGGTATCACTTTCTTGCAGGTTAGTGGGTTGTTGAAAAATTTGTCTTCTGTTGCGGCATTAACAGCCGAGCGTGATGGTGAAATCAGGAAAGCTGCTCTTAATACACTTGCCACTGCTTATAAGAACCTTGGTCCGTCCTTTCCCCTTTTCTTCAGTAGAAGATATTTCATGCTATATTCTAACTGATCTTTTTTGGTACTTATCTGACCAATATTTGGAATAGATTCAAACCCTTAACCCTATTGCAAAATTAGATGTTCCCCTATTTACTAACGAATGATTGAAAATTTCACAAGCTCTTGTGCCATTACTCCTGATAATTGTATTTGATTTGTTGAACATGCATGCTTGCATATATGCACAAGTGTCAAAGCACTGCATGTTCACATTACCCATATTAACTGTAACTACGTCTTTGCAAAATGTTGTGATATTTATTTGCAAGAGCCTCTTAGTCTACTCTCTTTGTTCAAACAGGGGACGATGTATGGCGATATGTTGGAAAACTTTCAGATGCTCAAAGAAGTATGCTCGATGATAGGTTTAAATGGAAGGTTACCATCTATCCCCTCAGAAGACCTTTCTAGTATTTTAAGTGTAAAATTACACAATCACCAGATAGTTAGATACAGTCAAAGGGATGTATAATCATGTTTGATGGTATAATTGTCAGGCTCGAGAAATGGATAAGAGGAGAGAAGGAAGGCCTGGTGATGCCCGAGCAGCTTTGAGACGTTCAGTTAGAGAGAACGGGTTAGTTCTTTATTTTTGAATCATGCCATTTGTTTTCCCCTCATGTGTAATATATTGTTTATTGCTTCCTTTCCCAACTTTGAGGACTGAAAAACGCAGGATGGAAAATTTTGAGCAAAAACATAACTGTTAATTTCTTTCTTCTTTTGTGATGACATTGTGTTTGTAGTTATTCATATTCTTCCATTTTTCTGATATAGGTCTGATGTAGCAGAACAAAGTGGGGAAGTAGTTTCCCGTTCAATGCCAGGATCAATGATCTCAAGGTGGAGCAGTTATTTTATTTCTCTGTTCATTCTTTCTGTATTTCAGAGCATATTCTTCCATTTTATTTCTCTGTTCATCATTCTTTCTGTATTTCAGAGCATAACTCTACTTGTGTATGCTTGTCTATCAATAGGGACAACTTTGGGTTTGCTGATGCCCATATGGATAGGCATACGGTACCTAGGCAGATGGCAATAGCAACAACTGGTCCTGCAGACTGGCGTGAAGCTCTTGATACTGTTGCATTAGGTTTGCCTGAGCAGGTCGTGCTGTTGCTCACTTCCCATAGTTCTCCCATGCCTATATATTTTTGCAATGCTATATTGTGGTATCTACCTGTAACAGCCTACTCGCATCACCATATTTTTACGTTCACTATTGAAGCGCAAACATTAGTCTGAGATGCTTTAGTTTATGCAGTCTGTTGAAGGAATGAAAGTCATATGCAATGAGCTAACTCAGGTGGTAGATCCTGAAAGCTCTGTGCTTGAAGATCTCATCAAAGAAGCTGACAGATTAGTTTCATGCTTGGCTGTTATGGTAAGTCTTCATTGTTTTCTTAAAGTCACCTTTGATGTTTGCTAACTCTGATGATGACGAATCTTTCAGGTTCCAAAAACCTTTAACTTCAGCCTATCTGGGGCTTCCTCAAGGTCTTGCAAATATGTTTTAAATACTCTCATGCAGGTTTGTTGATATGTTTGTATTCGCCCTTATTTTGTTTTTTGTTTGGTTAAATGTTGTTTATATATTCTTGGTTATGTTACAGACTTTCCAGATCAAACGTCTTGCTCATGCTGTGAAGGAGGGTACCCTAGATAACCTTATCACAGAGCTACTACTTTGGCTTTTAGATGAAAGGGTTCCTCTTATGGATGATGGCAGTCAACTACTTAAGGCTCTTAATGTCTTAATGCTTAAAATCCTGGTCAGTATATTCCTTTTCATGCTCAATTTTGCTTGCTGCCTGCTTTTTGTATAATGATCCTATTTTGAGCAGGATAATGCTGAGAGAACATCCTCGTTCGTTGTGCTAATTAATTTACTGAGGCCTTTAGACCCGTCAAGATGGCCATCCCCTAGTCCATCAGAGTCCCTTGCTGTAAAAAATCAAAAGTTTTCGGATTTAGTTGTTAAATGTTTAATTAAGTTGACAAAGGTATGTGATTATTTGCTATCAGTTGTTGTGATTTGTGAATCTCTACAGGATATTACTTCTGATGGCATATGTTACATTTCAGGTTCTTCAGAGTACAATATATGAAGTTGACCTTGATCGCATTCTTCAAAGCATTCATATTTATTTACAAGAATTAGGAATGGAAGAGATACGGAGAAGGTTCATGCTGTTCTATTGGAATTGAATATTTAGCTGTTTAATTGGTTTCTTTTTTGGGTTTTAGATACATAGAGATGCTTTGCATATTCTGTAGGGCTGGAGCTGATGACAAGCCACTAAGAATGGTCAAAACTGTGTTGCATGAACTTGTAAAGCTTCGAGGTACAGCAATAAAAGGTCATCTTTCAATGGTTCCTATAGATGCTGAACCTCAGCCAATCATTCTGGCATACATTGATCTTAATCTTCAGGTAAAACTTGCACATATCTTTTACTGTTCCATCAAAAGCTTTTATATTCACTCCCCTTTTTTCTATGGGAAAATTTGAAAACTCCTTTCTAAACAATATTATTGGCCATCCAAGACCCTTGCAGCAGCTAGAATGTTGACGCCATCTGGACCTATGGGCCAAACTCATTGGGGTGATGCGGCATCAAACAGTCCAAATCCATCCACTCATTCAGCTGACGCGCAATTAAAGGTACAATCGCTTCCTTGTTCTTTTACTACCCCTCGTTTGTGAAATGATTACATTCAGCTCTACGCAGTAATTTGACACTTTTTTACCTTTTTTTTGGGTATGATCAGCAAGAGCTTGCTGCAGTGTTCAAGAAAATTGGTGACAAACAAACATGTACGATTGGTCTTTATGAACTCTACCGGATAACCCAGCTGTACCCGAAGGTAATACTCCTTGTCAAGTACTATCTGATACTTAGTGTCCTTTGGCCTCATGGGTCAAGCGAATTCTAAAAGCTTCATGAACCTAGCTGATGATTTAAGAAATTCTGTTGACTTAACCCTTGTTCAAAATTGTAATTGATGTTTAGTTCTACACTAGCACAGGTTGCATACATTTTATTTCTTCAGAAAAGTAAATCTGAAACACTCTAGGTTTAAGTTGTTAATTTGCCATGTGTGTTTCCCTTCAAAGTTTGTCATATTTCAAGCTGTCTGTTTTATTTTTGTGCCTGATTCAAGAATATTCTTTTTGCAGATTGACATATTTGCTCAGCTTCAGAATGCAAGCGAAGCATTTAGAACCTACATCAGAGACGGGCTAGCTCAGGTTCGTAAACTCACTCCTGGAGGGGTTTAAGCTTGTTTTTGGTAATTTTGACCGAGATACAAGAAATTATATTTTTGGTGCATGCAGGTGGAGAAGAATGCCGCAACTGGAAGAACACCCTCTAGTCTTCCGTTATCCACGCCACCTCCAATAGCATCAATACCCTCTCCAAAATTTGCGCCTTCTCCTGTTCACACAAAATCATTAGATAGCAAAACAGAATCTAGTGAAGATGATGCCGGTGGTAACACACACCCCTTCAGTGGCCAAGGAGACTCTGATTCTAGGTTACAATCTACTGACCAACAGACGGATAGATACCAATCCTCAGGTCTCCCTCCCGCGCTACCTCTTTGCACCTGCATATCTCACTGTATATGGGTATCAACATTCATATGTTGTCATTTGATTTTTGGAATTATTGTTTCTATGCCAGCAGGGACGTTGGATGCTCTTAGGGAAAGGATGAAAAGCATTCAAGCTGCAGCTGTAGGAGGCCATTTCGATGTAGCTCAGGCTCGGCCGTTGGCTAGTATGAACGGTAATATGCTCCATGGGGGAACACGATTGGATGGTGAACCCCAAACACATAGTACTATTCCACCCATGGATGAGAGAGCATTGTCTGGTCTGCAAGCACGAATGGAGAGGCTAAAGAGTGGGTCTATGGAACCACTCTAAATACAGTAACAGTACTATGAGAAATACCAACCATTGTAATTCACTGTAAATTAGCGGCATAGTCATGCTATTTGTAGATAGGTATGTCAGACGCACTACATGATGCGGGGCCGACATTTTGTCACCCCCGTTCCTGGTCAACCCATTCTTGCAGAGTTTTTCGGTGCGGTTTTAGAGAAGCTAGCCAGATGCTTTGCTTGTAGCTTGCCTCGCGAGGTCCTGATTAGTATTTTGACACATTTTTCCATCCAGTGTTGTACAACAATCGAATTGAGCATTTTAGATTAACTGCCATTGTTATTTGTGAAATCTTAATCATTCATGTGCACCTGAAACTCTGCGAGGGACCATGTTTAAGCTTTGATGTGATTTATATTTTTTATAAATATCTGCGACGTCTAAACATATGGCCCGTGATGATTAATCTGCCGGCCCGTGCAATAATGTTGGTAATAATGTTGTGATGATTCTGAATATCTCTTGCCCTTTAGGTGATCACAGAATCATGTCTGCTCACTTCAGTTTTGTTCATGTAATTCTGTGGTGGTCATATCTGTGCTGACTGACAATGGTGATTTTCAGATTTAAGATAGCAATCTCCCGAAACCAATGCCTTAGTCGTAACGAAGCAGGTTAACACAACAGACATGTGCCCGGACATGAAAAAGGAAAGAAACAAAATTCCACGCAGTCCCATTCGTTAACACGACTGGGGGCACGCCGAGAAGGAGCTGCGCCGTTACCTGGGAGCAGTGGTTCCCATAGGCTCTCGCGGCGTGTGAGGCTTCGCCAGGGCCGGCTCAACGTTTTCAAGGGCCCTAGGGCGAATTCAGTTCTATAGGCCCTTTACTATAATTTTTTTCTACTTATAAAATATGCAGTTTAAACTTTATATTGTCTAAAGTGACACAAATCAATAGTTCTAACATGATAAACTAATTAGCTACTAACTAGTTCATAAACCAAATGTAACTAGAAAGAATTAATTTACCTCAAATAGGAGCGACAAATATCCAATGTCTTTCATAAAAAGGAACTTCTTCTAGCACTTCTTGATGCAAAATCATTAATAATAACATCGAGATCAATGTCGTCCAAGATATTCTTATCAATGCAGCACATAGCCAAACCATTCAATCTTTCTTGTGACATAGTAGACCGCAAATAGTTTTTCAGCAATTTCAATTTTGAGAAACTCCTTTCAGCTGAGGCTACAGTCACAGGTACAGTTAGAAGAATTCGATATGCAACAGAGACATTTGGGTAGCAATCTGCAGCTGTAACGAACTGAAGAATCTCAGATGACGACATCTTATCATCTGATCGGGCGCGAGGCAGCAGAGCAGAACGGATTACGGATGGACGGATCACCGATGGCGATCACGGATGAAGTATTGCCGTATTGGAGTCTCGGGCTGCGACGGCCTCACGGCCACGATTCCGGCGCAGCGCGCAGGAGACGATCACGTCGAACTGTCGAAGCCGCGGCCCGCGGACGGAGTTCACGAATCACGACTTCACGTTCGGCACTTCGGCGAATCGGCGCGACGGCACGGCGTTCTTCTGACGTTAGTCGAAGCGTCGAGGCGTTCCGCGTTACGGCGTTAGTTGAAGCGTCGCAATCACAAAACGTTAAACGTGTATGCATGGCTCAAATGCTCAATCACAAAACTCAAAGCCAGCCCGCAGCCCCGCACGCATGCATGCAACCATGCAGGCTTCTGCCTTCTGGGAACTGGGCTCTGGCCGTAGCCCGTAGTCTGGCGCGCGCGCGGGGGGGGGGGGGGGGGGGGGGCCCTCCCTGGCCCGGGGCCCTAGGCCGGCGCCCCTCCGGCCTACCCCCAGAGCTAGCCCTGGGCTTCGCAGTGGATGGCCGTTTGCAGTGCACGCGACAGTGCCACTGCCTGAGGAAATAAGCTATTACGAGGTAACTTCCAAAAAGAAAGGAAATCAAGGGCTAACAGAGGGCGAACCTTTCTCTTGCAGGCCTCAAGGGCTCCGATAATCAGGTCCAACCCTCATGACCGCAACGCCCTACAGTCAAGAGAGGCGTCCACGCAGTCAGCGGTGGCTTGCATGGCACGAAGAGTGTCCGATTGGGGGACGAGATCAGTGAGAGTCAGGGCCAAGAAAACCAACCAGTGATTTCGTTAATCTGGCTTCATTTACCGTATACATATACATATACATATACATATACATATACATATACATATACATATACATATACATATACATATACATATACATATACATACACACACACAAAAGAAATGAGTTATATATGACATATGTCGGTATTACATAAATATAGACCGTGATTGTACATATTTATAGTGTCCAACATCGAATGAGTGAGGTATCGAGCGCGTTGAGTGTGAAGAAAAAGAATAAGTCCTCGAAGGTCACCGTGAATATACAATCATGAATATTGTGCTGCAGATGATGCGGCATGAACTTGACGTTAACACCTGAGCGTCGTTGTTCCTCTGGTTTGTTGGCCTGTTCCATGTAATACATATACAATCTCTGACAAGATAGTCCTAGAATTAGGAGACGCTCTTTTGGGACGACCAACAGCTCGCTTAACACGAATTTTTGAGCTAACGGCAAGTAGAAGAGCTCATCATCCATCTTATTTGGAGGGAGCTTCATCTTCAACTTAAAGGAACTAGAAGCTCATGCCCACAAAAACGGGTTGTGGCTTCTAGGGCTTCTTAGTGAAGCCACCTTGTATTGAGAAGCTGAAGCCTTTTCCACCAGCTTCTTTGAGAAGCTAAGCTCCCCCACAAAAGGAATGTGGGAGTTGAGAAGCTAACACTGATGTGTTAAGAGGTAGACTCACTAAAAAAAATCTCCTAAGGAACTACAAATAACCAATACAAGTGTCAACCAAAACTTATATTCCGAAAGTTTGGTGTTAGCAACTTCTTATTTATTTTTAAGTAAAATTAACTTGTATTAGATTGATCTTGCTTTATCTGGCCATTCACACGCTCAACTGCCCCATTGTTTCGGAGATGGACGACTCAGGCATAGCAAAGTTCGGTACTCAATTTTTCACAAAATTGTTAGAATTTTGCATTTGAAAATTATTTATCATTGTCCGTAATTATCCGACTTAGAACTCCAAATTGAGTAATCACGCTTCTCATCATGAACATTTTTGTGGCTTCTGTCGTTATCCCAGTTATAGGTTCAGCCTCGATCTATTTTGTGAATGTGTCAATAGTCACAAAAAGGAACTCAAAGTCCCCCAGTGCTCATGGGAACAATCCTAGGATATCAAGACCCCAGGTCACAAAAGGCCAAGATAGAGGAATTGTTTGTAGAGTCTGAGCTGATTGGTGTATTTGCCTACTGTGAAATTGGTATTGTACACACTTTTTAACCAGATCTTTAGCATCATTGAGGGTTGTTGGCCAGTAAAAGCCTTGTCAAAAAGCTTTACCAACCAGCGTTCTGTAAGAGGTGTGTGCTTCACAGATACCCCTATATATGTCATTAAGGAGTTATAATCCTCCTTTTTGTGATATGCATCGCAAGAGAACCCGTTGAATACTCCGTTTATAGAGCACTCCATCGATTAAAATATACATTTTGGCCTAGCGGGACAGATTATCTACTTCAAGATTGTCGTCGGGCACAGAACTCTTCTGAAGATACTCGTAAATGGGCTCCATCCAAGAATGCTCGTACTCGATAGAGGCTATTTTATTAGGAGTCATCTCCGATCCTTCGACCAGAGACGGATTCTAGAGTTGCTCCAAGAAAACTCCTAGTGGTACTTCTAATCAGAAAGAAGCTATTCGAGCCAACTGGTCTGTGAGAAAGTTATCCTTCTGAGGTATATACTGTAACTCGAAACTGAAAAAGTGCTTTTCTAGCTTTCGAACTTCCGACAAGTACTAAGACATGGTCCAACTCAAGCATTGATACTCTTTGCCGACTTGATTTACTACTAGTTGAGAGTACCCTCCCACAAATAGTTGATGAATCCCGAGCGCTCTCATGGCTCGTATGCCAGCCAACAAACTTTCATATTCGGCCACATTATTAGTGGCTAGAAAGTGTAGTTGAATAACATACTTTAAGATCTCTCCCACGGGAGATTCCAGAACCACCCCAGCCCCCGAGCCACTTAACGTAAGTGATCCATCTAAGTACATGTAACATCCCAAAAAGAGACTTAGTGTAATTGGGGAAAAAGTTTAAAATCTTTTATTTGTTTTTCCAGTGTTGTTTAAAATTTTTGGTGTTCATTTGAATTTATTGTTTTGGGTCCCTTGCTAAAAATACAAATTAATAAAATGTAAGTCTTGATCAGTAGCCAAGACTAAAAATCAAATCAAGGAAAATTTCAAATTTCCTATGCAAACCCTAAAGTCTGAAAAATATACATAGATATATAACAAGTAAAAATTTAATTAGTTGTCCCTAGAAAGTTTAAGATCAAAAATGGGAGATTTAAATTAAAAGTTAACATTAGAAAAAGTTTCTCCATCTAATTAATTTAACCAATTTATCATTTTCTGAAAAAAGAGGGAAATCAACTTCTTGGGCCGCAGCCCATCTTTCTCCCTCTCCCGGCCCACTCCTTTTCTTTTGGCCTTTTCTCCTCTCCTATCGTTTGGCCCAAGCACTGCGCCCTCCTCCTCCATGTGCGCCCGCGTCGTCTTCCTCCTCAGCGCGCCTGCTCAACCGGCCCCGCTCCTGCCTCCGTCCTCTTCACGTCAGCCGTTCCTGCCCCGTCACCGCCCTTGCTATCACGTCGCGCCAAGAACCCGTGCATTCCCTAGGAGTTGACCCCGTCACATCCCGCGAATCCTGCCGCCACTGTCCCCCTGCCGTGCTCCCGCCCACACGCACCCGTGAATCGCCGTCCATTCGTCCTGCGCCTCAGCCCCCGACAGCAGCTCGAGCACCCCCGTGACCCCCCCTTCCAGCCGTAAGTAGCCACCGGCCTCCCTCTTGCACCGCAGTCCTCCCCTTCCTCCTTCTTCTACCTCTGCGCCACACCGGCCACCGCCGCCTTACCTCGCCCCGGCCGCTCCAGTGACTTCCCCGCCGGTCCGACCGCACCATGGTGCGCCCCGAGCAGCCTCCTCCCTCCTCCCGCGAGTAATCGAACTCCGGCGCCCTGTAGCTCGCTGCACGGCCGACCTTCCTCGTCACCGGCCAAAATCGCCGCCGTGTGCAATTTTCGCCTCCGTCTGCGACTCGGTGCCAGGCGCCTCGATTCCTCGGGTTTTGAGCACCACCGTGGGGCCCCGGAGCTAACCCCCACCTCGCCGACCCTCCCCTCCCTCTCCGGCGAGCCGGCACCATGCCCCTGCCCGCGCCACCGCTGGCTCCCGGTGCCAGCCCGCCTTGGTCCCTCTCCCGCCCTGCCCGCACATCCGGTGAGTCCCTCGTGTCCCCCTCCTACTCACGCCCCCTCTATTTCTTTCCCTTTCCCATCCGGCCGCCGCCGCCATTACCGGCCTCCCCCGCCGTCCGCTTTCCACCGCCGCCGACTCGCCGCAGTGCCTCTCGACCGGACCCAACGCCTCCCTGAGCTTCCTCTTGGTCTCAGATCCCCGTTTTTCCGGTCGCTGCCGCTTCCCGGGCCGCTCCCCGCCGGCAACGCTGCCCAGCCCGTGCGCCACCGACCCTCCTCTGTTCTAAGCCCCGCCAGCACCACTCTTTTCGTTCCATTTGCGCCACTTAGTCAGCCCAAGGCTCCCGCCCACTTGGTTAGCCGGGCGCGCGCTCGCCTTCCAGGCCGCAAGTCGCGAGTTCAAGTCCACACTGTGCGCTCATTTTTCTTCTTTTAAGTTTTCTTTAGCTCTTCTATCTCCCTCCCATATTGATCCATCTCAAATAATAAAACTGAGAAAAATTTGAAAATAATCCCTGGAAGCTAATAAATTTATTTATGATTTAATGTTAGGTTAATTATCATATCTGAATAAATTAATTTAGCAAATTTGTGCCACATAAAATCATAAAAATAAACTGCTCACCTCTAAAAATCATAAGACCTTTCTATAATTAGTACTCAAAATAATTTTGGTAAACTCTCCCATAAAATGCCAAGATTTAAATCAAGTGTCGCCTCATATTTATTAAAAGCATTCTCAATATATATATATATATATATATATATATATATATATATATATATATATATATATATATATATATATATATATATATATATATATAATTAGGACATCAGTAATCTTTTGTCAGTATCCCGATCAATCTCTCCCATCCATCCATATGCCTCGTCCAACCTATGGAACTTCCTTAATAAATAAAATTTAATTGAAGCAAGCTCGAGATTCGGTATCTTGCAATCGGCTACGTCTCACCACGTTCCGATCTAAAAGCGGGATATTCTCGTGACTATTCCTTCGACGTCAATCATTCTTTTATATCCCTTCCCGGCAAAGTTACTCCGTCATTTCGCGACCACCCAAAAATTCGCTCGACTCTGTCTCTATCCTGCCCCTCCCTGCATACCCTTAGTCATAAGCAAAGTATAAATAAACTAAATTAAACTTATTTGGACTTTTGCTGGATTTGTTGAATTTGTTAGCCGATAGACATGCAATTAGTCACTGGAGCCACGAAGGGACGACAAGTGCGAGCAAGATCAAAACTTGGTAAGAGACGAAGATCAATAATCCAAATAATCGACTGAGAAGGCTTTGAATGAAATCAAGGCCATGGTAAATCGAGTCAGGCAAGTCATCACTTTGATCATATTGATCCTACATTTTATGTAAAATTATGTTTCTTTAAATTATCAAATTGCATGCTTACTTTACTATGCAAATATATGTCAAAGCTTAAGATAGTTACATTCCTATTTGATGTTTTAAGTACTACTATGCCTTTCTGATGTGACCACGCCACCAACACGTACGATATCAAGAATGAACTAAAGGTGAATTCGTTTCTTCAACTTCAACATATTTTAAATGAGAATATGATGCTACCTAATGATGAAAATATATATATTTGCAGCACCACATCACTTTGGAACCAATTGAAGCAAGGGTTCAACTTGGACAGGTTTTGGAATCCAATTCGGCCTCCAGATCAATTCGGATTCAGCTTGACAAGCCAACTTCAAACGGTCATAACTTTTGATCCAGAAGGCTTCTCGGGGCCCGTGAGTACTCGTTGGAAAGATCTCGGAGTCTACTTTCAGATGGATCTGGTATCACCTCCAAACTCTACTCGAGCAGATCAGAAACTGCGAAACAAGCCACGTCACTTTTCTAGTCCGACTCAAAGTGGGCCGAGGGCCTTGTAACTTGGGCTATTTGGGTGGTACTGTTCACGTGAACAGTACCACACGCGTGAACAGTAACTAGGAATAGTACCACATCCCTTTTCATTAGATAAGTGTGGGTTCCCCCTCCCTTATTTAAGGAGGCCACACCCCTTTAGTTTTCCTTGGGTTTTTCTTAAGAGTTTATTCTGCTTAGCAGTTTCGCCGCATGTTCGGTTTGAGGAACCCCAACTTGTGAACTTAAATATTATTCGCAATACAGATTGCATCTTTTACTCTCTTGCTCGTGTTCTCGATTCGCTTGCAGGAGATAGCCTTCTTGGCGAGGTCAACCGTGTTTGGCACGGTTGATAACCAACGGAGCAGTGGTGTAGTGATTGCGAGGGGTTCGATCTGTTTTGGTCGGAGCCTTTGGATCATCAACGTCGAGATCTCCGCAATCGACTTATCGGTACCTCTCGGAAGATCGGGCCATCGTCACATCAGTTGGTATCAGAGCAACGGTTGCCCGTGAGGTAATTCTTGTATCCCTAGTTAGTAGATTGGTTTTTATTTCCTATAGTCCAGAAAAAAAATTGCCCCACAAAAAGAATTAATTCCGCTGTCCAAACCTCGTTGTGCCTTTCAATCTGTTAGTTTTGGTTTGCTAAATTGAATTTTTGTCCGTCATAGTATTGTCTAGTTGCTGGTCATATCTTTGTTCCATTAAAAATCCAAACAGAAGAAAAATTCCCCACCCCAAACCCTAATTTCCAATTTCGGCTGATTTCTCCTTTCTCTGCAGCCGCCACCAAATACGTCATAACTTTTGATTCCGAGATTAGTTTTGAGTGAGACCACCGCCATTAGATTCAAAAATGCCTTATCCATCTATATGTAAAATTTCACGTCATTCCAGCAAGGCAGTTAAGAGATATATGCGGTGAAAGTTGACCCAGTTATCTGTTTAGAATCTGCAACAGTCGGCAGTTGTGATTTTTGTGAGAATTTCTGCGTCGGGGTTTGAAAGTTGGCCCCAAAAGAAAATATGTAGAAAAAGCCGTCAGAAAACAGAGAAAAAAAGAATCAGTGAAAAAGAGGCATCTGACAAAAAGTTACGGCCAAAATATCGACGTACTGTCCAGTGGACAGAAATCTTCAGTTTTCAGTTTTGGGTCAATCCTTGTGTTCTTCAATTCTAGATTGCATTGGATTGAATTATCTTGTATTTACCACTCCTACACATTGCCATACACTTGATTTTAGCCTTCTTCCATTCTTGGTTGATCAGCAACATAGGCTAAGTGCTAGATACGGACTATAATTCAATTCTATGCAATTCTGAAATTAACTGATTGTTCTCCATTGCTACCATATTGTGCCTTCCAAGCTCCACATACTCTTGATCAGAACAGGTCCCCTCTTGCAATCGTACCCACGCTCGACACGGTGTCACGAACCAGCCACCGGTTGTACCACCTGCTGCATTGGTAAGAACACTTGTAAGGGTGTGGTAAGATGCTTGAGAATGTGTGATTCCACCTTCCACCACCTAGTAGTTGATAAGGATAATACCTTTGTGTTATCTTTTGTTTTCTACTAACCATCACAGGTGGGCCTCAGTAGCCCTGATGATCATTCTTTACTCATGAAAGCTAGTTTTGGGACAGTCATGGGATGTACTTGGCTGAGTATTTATGTTAAATTGTGATATGCTTCTCAAAACCCTAAAAATCTGCTAAACCGTTTAGGCGGGTGGAAAGAACGGTGGGTGTGGATGTAACACAGGGGATTGTGGAATGAACCGCCCGGACAAACAAAGGACTTAATCCTGTGTGGACCCTCCGTGTAAAACAGTACAACCACAAGCTGGCATATTGTAGGCTTGGCTGAATAATTTACTAGACTCTCTAGCCATTTCACGGAGAACGTGTGTAGGTGGGTAATGGAAGCCCCACGTGGAATGGGACACCGGATGTAGGTGAAGTCGCCAAGGCTAGCGTATGTGGAGAGTGGAGTCCGACTGCGCTAACCTGTGGTAGACATCCCGCACAACTTATGGGAGCAACCCCATAGGAGTGAGATGTTAGAGAGCGAGGTATTGTAAAGGCCTCGTGATATTCTCTCGATCTACATGTCTAAGGAATCATGTAGGACCATCGGGACGATTATCTCTTGTGGGTAAAGATGTATAAACTCTGCAGAGTACAAACTATTCGAATAGCCGTGCCCACGGTCAAGGGCAGACATGAAAATCTTCCTCGAGTTAGTTCTATTTCAAAACTTTTGAGGGTGGGAAGAAAATTGTCAGGCGGATGTAACCTGACTTTGGTAATTTTCCTGGAAGGATGCATTCCAGTGTTGACAATAAGGTGGAAGTAACATGTTAATCAAATGTAAGCATTGGTGGATGGAACATACACTGCTATAATCGCTGCACAATTTCAAACTCCATCAAGTCTATTTGTAAAATGCTAAGTCATATGAATTTTAATTATGATTATTGCAAAATGTTGCTTTTAGCAAATAAATGAACCTTAAGCCCCACTTGACAGCCTTGCATCTATTATTATTTGCATTCTGTGTGGTGGCTTGTTGAGTACCGTTGTACTCACTGTTGCTCAATTACCATCATTCAGTCAATAAGGAAAAGAAGAACAAGCCTATGGTGTCTTAAGGAGATCAAAGGAGCTGGAAGATGAAGAGGCCAAAAAACTAGGTCGCGAACCCCAGTTGGCTGCCTGTGGGCAAGTCCTGAGGGTCCCACTTGAGTGAAGTTTCCGCTGCTGTATTTTATTTTCGGCCTGATCGGCCCATGAGTAAGTTGTTACTATATTATCTACGCTTCCGCATAATATATTTTGACAAACAGCAATGTAACTGTGAGCACTATCTACTGATCCAGGGAATAGTGCGGTGGAATCACAGGAGATTCCGGATTATAAAATCTGGGTCTTACAGAGCTGGTATCAGAGCATATCGACTGTAGGTCGTGACCTTAGTTAGCATGGCCATTAGTGATATGACTGGAATTATTTTTCAAAATATATTTCTATAAATATAAGTAATATTGCTCATTCTCATCCCTCTTAGAAGATTCTCTCTTATCTATGTGCTGCCCTAGTCATTTATACTTCTAAAGCTTTCTTATCCCAAATTCAAATAATAGAAGTCCATAACTCCTCTTGTAAACCCCTTTCGAAAACCTACTTTGGACCAAGATCAGAATTTTTTTTAATTAAATTCAAAATTTATTTTTGAAAGTTGTTTTATCCTTGGAAGTTCAATTGTCAAATTAATTATAAAGTTCATTTTCAGACCCCCTTTTTGCAAACCTGATCTTCCGAGGAAAATTTTCTAAGATTTAACTTCCATCCAAATTATTCCAAAAATTCGCTTTGGTTTCTCAGGAGGATGTATAAATCTTGGTGGATTCATGTCGATCAAGAAAGAGAATCAATGGTATGAATTTCTAGTTGAAAAGTAAGCGGACCAGTGTAACATCCTGAAAATTTGAAATCTGAAAATGTAAAGTTTTTGAATTTCTTTTGCAAATATGATTTATTTGAATTTGGAGTTTATGGTATTTTTCTGAATAATTTAATAAAGGTTCCAAAAAGTTAAAAGGACCAAGGGGAAACAAGCATGTTTAAATATTAGAAAAAAATTTAAAACTTAAATACGAATCTGAAAAGATGATCCAGTATAAGGGGAGAGAAATCTGGGTTAATAAAATATAAAATATCATTTTGAAGATAATAGTATATAAAGGGAAAACAAAAATAAATAGAGCCTAAACAAGTATGCCTAGAGAAATGAGCAAGGCATAAAATGTAGTGATACAAAATATAGGCATGAAGAAAATATAGATACATGTATATATAAACATAAATATAAAAGCTAGGTTAGCAAGAAGGGGAAATAAATGAAGCCAGAAAAATATATAGAGGTATATATAAATATGCACACAAATACATACCCAAATGTATACTCTTAAAATAAAAACAAAAAGGAAAAAATGATAACAAGAAAGTAAATTCATTAAGAAAGTCAACAAATATGGGTATATACATAAATAAATAAGTATATGTGTACTTAGTAAAATGTGACATCTATAAAAATTTATGTTAAATAAAAGGTACAGAAATTTAGTGGAGTAAGAAGGAGAGCAAATAAATTGGAATTAAAAACATGTGTATATAAATTCAAAAGCTTAACTAAAAGAAAAAAAATATAATAACACAGCCGGGCCGGCCATCACCCCGGCCCAGCCGTTCACTCCACCAGCGCCCCGCGGCCCAGCCCACCTCCGACCGCGCCCTCACTGCCCCGCGGGCCCGCGCCCCCGACTGCGCCTCTCCTCCCGCTGCCGCGTGGCCGCGCAGCGTTGTCCCGGCCGCGCCTGCGTAGTGGGCCGCCTCCACCCGCGTCTCTCCCTCTGGCCGGTGGGCCTCCCGCGCCACGCTCTCTTCTCCCCCCGGCTCCTTCTTCTCCGCAAGCACGCGTCGCAGCTCCCCCTCGCGCTCGCTCTCTCTCGCGCTTGCCGCAGCAAATCCTCCTCTCTCTCTCTCACACCCGCGGGCAAGTTCAAAGCACCACCCGTCCTCTCTCTCCCACAAAATATCGGCGAAGATTGCCTCCATCCCCCCTGCCAACGTGAACAGGGCGGAGGCCAAATGCCATCTTCGCCGCGCGTCTCTCTCCCGTCTATAAAAGCCCCGCCTGGGAGTCCCAACCGCGCCGCATTACTCCCTCCTCCCCTCCCTTGCAACCCATTTGAGCTGTAGTGCCCCAATCGCCGCCGGCCCCCTCCTTCTTCCCGAACTCCGGCGCCGCCCTCCCCGTCGACTCCCGCCGTAGTAACCCGATTGCATTCGCCTACACCATCCTCGGAGCGTCGCCAACACATTCCAAGCCTTCCCGGGCCTTCCGTGGTCTCTACCTCGCCGGCCTCGGTAGCCGTCCCCGAGCCACCGCCACCGTACGCCGCCAGCACTCTCCGGTGACCGTCACCCCCGGCCGTCTACACCAAAATCTTCACAATCACCCGGGGGCTGCATTTCACGAAGCTCCCGAACCTCTCCGGCCACCGCTCAACGCCGTCGCCACCGCCTTCTTCTTCCTCTGCCCTGCCTCCTCCACGACATACCTCAAAAGGGTTTACTCCCCATACCGGGTAGGCAACGCCTCCCTGCTCACTTGGTTACCACCGCTCGTCTCTCCCTCCCCTTGCTCCCGCGGCGCGCGTTCGAGCCCCTGGCTCCGCGCGAAGCGGTCGAGCATTTCTGTTAGTTTTCCCCGCTGACAGCTGGGCCCCGCCTGTCGGCCGGTGGGCCGGCTGCCTTCTGGGCCCAGCTGTCGGCGTTACCAACTGACAAATGGGTCCAGAGCACCAGGGCCCCACCTGCCAGTCTCTGATATACCCTGACATGTGGACCCCACTGACCATAGACGCAAGAATAAGCAAATAAGAAAAAAATAAAAATAAAATATATGACATGTGGGTCCCACATGTCATACACATATAATTTGGAATATAATAAAAAGGTTAAAAGATTAAAATAACCAGTGGGTCCCACTGTCAGAAATTTATTAATTTTGGGATTTAACTGAACTGAAATATTCAAATAGGCATAACTTATTCATTTTAATTCCAAATTTAGTGAGACAAATTTCTAAATTCATCAAAAATCAAGATCTGTCCAATGGAACTAAAATCATAATTTTTAGAGTTCATTTGGATTTCTGTTGTTATTTGTTGATTTTTGTTTTATCCAAATTTTCGCGCACGTTAAAATAGCGTACGAAGCTCAAGAGGAAGACGCAGAAGCTGCAGCCCTAGAGGCCCCAGATAATCAAGAAACCAGACCACTGTGACCAAGGCGAGTCAATACTTTGATCATATTGAACCTACATTTTCTGCAAACTACTTTGGTTTAAATTATCAAATTGCATGCTATTATTTTATATGCAAATACATGTTAATTTAATATTTTAGTTACATGTCCATTGCTTGCTTGACTAATATTATACCTCTTTTGGAATACTTGAATATGTGAACCTTGTCGCCTTAGCAAAACTATAATGGTAACTTTTCAAAAGTAAGTCCGTAATTTATATGTCGTGCTTAGTATTGTTTAGGTAATCATGGGCGCGAGAACGCCCAAACATCACTTTAATCATGAGAAAATTTTGGTTGGGACAGTCATGGTGGTAATGACTGATAAATGTTGGATATGATTATTTTATGTTTCCAAAAACCCCAGCATGCTCAAATATCTGGGCGGATGATTCGGGGGTATGGTGCAGTGGTGCACGAGAGTGTGGTTTGTGGTAGAACTGCCCAGATACCACTATGGACTGAATCTTGTCATGTCAACCCGTGTAAAACAGTACAACCACAAGTCTGTAAAGTACAACTTGGCTTAGTAGATTTACCGGACCCTGAAAGTCATCCTTCCAGGAGGAGGTGTGGGATAGTGCAAGCGGCAGTCTGTGTGACGGCTTGAATGGGACACTCGCGGAGGGTGAAGTTCTGCTGTGGCGGGCTAGCAGGGGACGTAGCCAGCTGCTAGACGTTCAGAAGGAGAACATCCCGCACAACGTATGGGACCCACCGCAAGTGGGAGCGACCCATAGGGTGAAATGATGGAAGGGGCGAGGTACTTTGAAAAGTCACTGTAATGGTCTGCTCAACCACATGACTAAGGAATCGTGTGGGGCAACGAGTTGATTGTCTCTTGTGGTGAAAGTGTACAAACTCTGCAGAGTCAAAACTATTCGAATAGCCATGCCCACGGTTAAGGGCAGACATGGGAACTTAACTGGATATAGTTCTATTTTTCAAATACTGAAAACTGGGTATGAAAAGACTTAAAGGGCAGTGGAAGGCCCTAGTTTGGAATTGTCCTGGGTGTCGTCCCAGTGGTAAGTTAAGCAGCTATAACGCTGAAGAATTGCTATATGGTGCAGATGCCATGTAACGGTGGATGGAATCTGGATCGCTATTATTATTGCATATTCTTGAACATTATGCTTTTGTTCAAAATGCTAGGTCTTAGGAATTTTTAGGTAATTGTATTCAAAAGCACTCTACGCAAAAATAAAATGAGCCCCAACCTTCCTTTGATTAGCCATACATGTTAAATATTGCATTCTGTGTGTTGGCTCGTGGAGTACGGGGTCGGAGTGCTCACGCTCGCTTTTGCTATAAATTCAGAAGTAGGATTCGGATCACTACGCTTCAATACTACTTTTGGATCACGATGGCGAAGAGGATGAAAATGTCAAGAGCTAGGTCGCGAACCTCCAGTTGGCTGCCTGTGGGCATGTCCTGAAGGTCCCACCTGTGTGCTTCGTTCTTTCGCTGCTGCAATTTATTGATTTCGGCCTAATCGGCCCATGAGTAAGTCTACTATTATATTTACGTTTCCGCATGATATGTACTTTGATATTCAGAACTGTAACTGTGTGCACTATCTACTGATCCAGGGAATAGTGCAGTTAAACACAGTAGATTCTGGATTGTAAAATCTGGGTCTGACAACCAGTTAGAATGGTTGGATTGTCTACATGAGTACCAATTGATGATTGGGTTGGCTAAATTAGTGGGTCGATTTAAAATGATTGTATTGGATAAATAATTGGATTGGTTAAATAAACGGGCCAATTTAGATGATTGAATAAGTGGACCGATGGAATCTTTAGAGAAATATGGAGTGCAATAACAATAGTTGGTCTGCAGCTTTAATAAACAGCATGAACCCAGGTGAATGTTACAATGGTGGGGATAATAGAATAAAGTCGACCACCAGGTGGATTATTGGAATTTTGGGAGACAATAGGAGATGTGATAGTAACCATTGAATTATAGATTTGATTAATAAACACTGTTCTCGGTGGATGTCTATACCGATAAAGTTGTTGGGCACAAGATTGTAGATAGTAGGATTGATCACTGGATAAATGGATTATGAGTATGCGCCAAAGATGGAAAAGATTGGAGTATTAAGAAACCATAATACAAATGATACTAGTGGATTTACAAGTAAAGAAGCTGGAGTATTGCTCAAAAATAAATCCAGGATTGAGTTTATGAATTTATGGTGGAAATTGATATGCATGTGAAAAATAGATAACCTTGATTAAATAAGGCTACACATAATACAACAAAAGTTATATGATCGGCGGATCAGATAAATGTTAACACCCGATGCTTGGAGAGCTAACGACAGCAATATTGCGATTAGGCAAAGATAGCCTTCAGTTAGTCCAGCGGAGACAGAAATAATAAGGCTAGGGATTATAAGCCTACGAATAGAAGAATATGAGAATAAATTAGTTCGCTGGTTGATATTGTGATATTGGGAGATGTTAGGACACCTTTGCAAAAAAAAGGGGGGGTATTTCAAAATTCAAGCATTTCAAAACCACTTTTGGAAAATCCGTCTTGTTATAGAATTCTATATAAAAATATATATAGTATATCTTCAAGGCAAAGAGGCTTGATTTCGAAGTTCCTTTACAACTCAACCCCGGTATTTGAAAACCCAAAATTTTAATTCCTAAGAACTTGCTTTCAAAAACCAAAAACTTGGGAATCTACCTACTTTGCAAATTGTTGGTGATACCCAAATATTTTCAACCCTGGTATTTCAAAAAAAAAAGAAAAGGAAAGCACATTAAAAAAACTATTTTCAAATAATAATAAGGAGCATGGGCTTCACCGCCAAACCACTTCTCGATGCTTTCCTTCCTCTACTTCTATCTACAAAAAGAAAATTTGATTTCCCTTTTCCTCCCCCTACTTCAAAGGTTTAAGCTCGAAGACGTCAAGGATGCTCATGAAGATTTTGTGGCCTCGCTTCAGCAGTGCCTAGTGTTCAGAACCCTGCGCCCTTTTGAGTGTATCTTTGCGCATAGGCGTTGCTTGGTCAAAAGATTTTATTTGGCCCTGTGCATTGCCTTCTTGCTCTCGGGCACTGTATATCGCAGTCACAGGAAAAGCTTATTTCAAAACCTTGGTTTTCTGTGGGGTTTGTGTGCCGCCCCAGTTTCCTAGGTGTGCTCTTTTTGGGGTAGGTTAGAGTATCTCCTCCCCGCGATCTACCCCATACCTCGTGCTATTTCCCCCTCACCTTATTGCTGAAAACCTCGTCAGATCTGCAAGCGAGACATGACAAATAGTCCCGTCAAGACAATCAAGACTCAAGTTCCCCTCTTACTGTGAACTCATTGATCAAGACATTGTTAATGACCAAGAACAAGGCTAGAAGCAAGAAGAAGGAATTGGTAGTTCCTACTCACTTTGGTCCCTATCACATGTACAAGTATTCATTCAAACCCACTCCACAAAGATTACTGAGAAGCAGCCATCATAATCTGAATAACAGTAGCATGGCACAGAGCCAACCTCAAAAGAATATCACAGTGCATATAAGAGTTTTGGACCTGAGGGTAGCGCTCCTTAGGCCCTTGTAGGACTTCGCTTACATAGTATACTGGTCGTTGGACGCTTTCGCATTCTGCAACGAGTACAAAACTTACTGCCTATAGCATGGCAGAAAGATACACTAAGAGTGTCTCACCTGGCTTCGGAGAAACCAGAATAGGAGTACTCACAAGATATCTCTTGACTTCCACGAAAACATCATTAGCCTCTTTTGACCACTTGAAAGTTTCGTGTTTCCTAAGAAGTTTGAAGAAAAGTAATCAGTAGCTACAGTGTAAATAACCCAGTTACAGTATAAAATAAGTCATAAACTAACTTATTTAAGCTGAACTGAGCTCCCCTTGAGAGGCTGGGCATGAATAGTAACTATTTGACACATATGGTTCCGTAGTTTTTTTTAAAAAAAATTACCCATTAGACATCTATTTTTATAAATCTAGCAATCTTTTTTAGCTTGACAAGTACTTACCAAGCTAGGGATAGAAGGGCGGCCGGATTAATTAGTGTTAATCATACTTAATTAGTTCTAATCATGCAAAATAGTGAGTAATTAGTGCTAACCATGCCTTTTAATTACCTGCCGTTATCCTGCCTCTTAATTGTTGTAGCACGGTAAGCGACATGTATTACCTGTTATGGCTACTAAGCTCGGGAGGGAGTTAGATTTACAAATGGCTACTAAGTTTGGGAAGGAAGTCAGATTTACATAATAGATATCCAAAAGCCAAAATTTGAAAGAAAAAGCTACAGTGTGAACTGGTCGTACACACGAGGTCGGTCTGTGGTTCGACTATTCAGCAAGCTGCACACGAGGCATGGACCGCGCGCCTTGTGCTCAACGCGCTAAACGGGCCACCAGATCCTGGACGTGACTAGCGAGTTTCTTGCAGCCCGCGCCGCGCGTGGAATCGTAGCGTGCAGCAACGCTAGGGATAATATCCGCAGACACTCGTGTGCATCTCGGCGTTTCGGGCCCTGATTGATTAGTCGGCGCGCGTCTGGGTGCTGGACCTGCGCCCGACGCCAAGGGATTTTCTTGGCCGGTCGTTTCGTCTGAAGACGCATGTCGGCTGTGATTATTTTGGCTTCAGCTTTTAACTTTCGGCTTATTTTTTACTATTCATAAATTTCGTCTTTTTCTGAACTTTTGGCTTTTTGTTGAGCTTTTTTACCGGTTCTTTTTTTCCCGTATTTGTTTGTATTATGCATAATGGGCTAACATATTTTTTAATTTTTTTAAATTTAATTATGCTAAATAAGTCTCTATCAGCTGCAGTGCTTTTTCAGTCAGCTACAGTGTTTTTCAGCCATAAGTCACCAAAAATAAGCCCAATTACTTCATAGTTCAGCGAGCTAGAGGGAGGTCCAGATGCAGATTTCCACCGGACTTGGTGAGCATCTTCTCGATTAATTGCCTGTGGTCGAATCCTTACGGTGACAAGCTTGCTGTCGCATACCCGACTTTTCTGTAAGAAAGTTATCGAGGGCGCCTCGGTGAGCAAGTTAGGACATCTGATCAACCAAACACACGCCTTTATCGCGGTAGCAGCGGTGCAAATCAACTAGGCCCGTGTTGTGAGGTCACTTGATTAATTAACGAGGCCCACGCATGCATGCACCGAGCAATAGTTTACTCGCGGAACACGATCGCATTTGTTGAGGAACCGACGCTGGAGACCAGTCCGAGCGATTCCTCTGCTTAGAACAAGAACGAATCAATCACAGAATCACAGAATAATAGATTGAACACAGAGAGGTAGAGAGAACTCCTGGTCTTTCTTTATTGCTTTAGATTGCATCCGGGGTACATAATGAGGGGGGTCTAGGTCCCTATTTATAGTCTACGGTGGGGGTGCCCAATTAGATAAGGACTCCAGATAGAGTCCTGGTTTCCTAACACTCCCCCTTGGGCACTCACCCAACATGCTCATGCCTCGTCAAAACTCCATAAAAACCCAGTGGGAAAAATTTGGAGAAAGAGTACATGATACATGTGATGCTGCGATGCACGAATTGCCTCATTAAAAACCTTGGTCGAGAAACTTCATGGAAAACTCGTCAAGGGAAAAAGAGTACAATTCACCCAAATTCATTTAGTCTGCAAGACTTTATTTTTGGGTACTTAATCTTCATGATCAAGATTTATTAGCGGGCTTGTGAGAATTCTCCCCCTGAATTCTGCACTTCTCTAAGTCTCATCATTCCAATTCCACGCACGCACCTTTCAAAGCTAGATGCGGGGAGTGACTTAGTGAATAAATCTGCGAGATTCTCACATGACTTAGTATGCAGTACTTTAATCTCGTCCATCGTTTGCAATTCATGTGCATAGAAGAACTTGGGGTTGATATGCTTTGTGAGATGACTCTTCACATAGCCCGTTTGCACTTGTGCAACGCAAGCGGCATTATCTTCATAGATAATTGTGGGGGTTTGCACAATGTTCATCCCACATGACTGCTGGATGTGGTGAACCATTCGGCGGAGCCAAGCGCACTCTCGTGCGGCTTCATACAGTGCTATAATTTCTGAGTGGTTCGTCGAAGTAGCTACCAGGCTTTGCTTAGACGATTTCCATGAAATGGCAGTTCCACCACACAGGAATACATAGCCTGTTTGTGACTTAGCGGTATGCGGGTCTGACAGGTACCCAGCATCTGCATAGCCAATCAAGTTCAGATCTTGATTCTTTCTGTAAAACAATCCGAGGTCTTTGCTACCTTGGAGGTATCGGAAAATGTCCTTTATGCCCTGCCAATGCCTTTTGGTGGGCTCTGCACTATACCTTGCTAAGAGGTTCACGGCAAATGCAATGTCCGGTCTAGTGCAGTTTGCTAAATACATGAGTGCTCCCACTGCACTCAAGTATGGGAATTCTGGTCCCAGGACTTCCTCCCCCTCTTCCCTAGGTCGGAAAGGATCTTTTTCTTGCTGTAAAGACCTACCGATCATCGGTACTTTCGAGGGAAATGCCTTCTCGAAGTCAAACCTTTCAAGCACCTTCTGGGTGTAGGTCGACTGATGTACCAAGACTCTTTCAGGGACATGCTCAAGCTGCAAGCCTAAGCAAAACTTGGTCTTGCCCAAATCTTTCATTTCAAATTCTGACTCCAAGTAGGAGCTTGCTTCTTTTATGTCTTCGGCTGTCCCGATGATATTCAGATCATCTACATACACAGAGATTATACAGAATCCATTCTGGGATCGCCGTATAAATACACAAGGACAGTCTTCATTGTTCGTGTAGCCTTTCTTGCCGAGAAAGTCGCTCAAGCGATTATACCACATTCTTCCAGATTGTTTCAGTCCATACAGTGACTTTCTGAGTTTCACACTGTACAGATTTCTATTTGCTCTGTCTTGGTTCGGGAGAGGAATTCCTTCAGGGACTTTCATGTAAATCTCCGAATCCAAGTTACCGTAAAGGTATGCAGTCACAACATCCATCAATTTCATTTCCAAATTCAAGTTCACTGCCATTGAGATCAAGTATCTAAAGGTAATTCCACTCATTACTGGGGAGTAGGTTTCTTCATAATCAACTCCAGGACGTTGAGTGAAACCTTGGGCTACCAGCCTTGCTTTGTATCTCACTACTTCATTTCTTTCATTTCTCTTTCGAACAAATACCCACTTGTGCCCAACGGGGTGTATGTGGGGAGGTGTGCGGCATACGGGCCCAAACACCTCTCTTTTGTTCAGAGATAGCAATTCAGTTGCTATTGCCTTCTTCCAATCTTCCCAATCTGATCTTTTCTTACATTCAGCGAGCGATGCAGGCTCGGGATCAAGATCGATGATGGTGGCAATTTTCTTTGCGAAGTAGATATCGATATTAGCTGTTGTCCTATTCAGGGACTCTCCCGTGTGCACATAATTTATAGCTATTTCTTCATGAGTTGCTTCTTCTGGAGCTTCACCTTGCACATCGCTTCTTTCAATTGCGGTGGCAAGTCCCTTTAGTTTTTCGGCTCCGATGTGTGCGCACACATCCATACCGATGGGGATATTCAGATCCGGTATGCCCTTTTCGGAAGGTGTCATACTTGTGCCAGGTCTCAACTGGCTCCCCTTCTCATTCTGGGGGACTTCAATGATCGGCTGTGATAAATCCCGCTTATCCTTTTTCGCCAGGCGTCCCCGGTTACTAAGGATTCGAGGAACCGGAGTTCTCGTCCTCTTTTTTATTTTTCTGAGGCCTCTGGACGAGATTAGGGATACCTTCAATTTTCTTTGGTATTTCAACCCTCTCCGGTGCAGTGCGTTCAGGCACATGCGACTTAGTCACGCTCTTCAAATCACTAAAGTGATCAGGCAGTTGATTTGCTAATGCTTGCAAATCTATTGTCTTTTAGACTTCTCTTGTCTTCTAGACTTCTCTTGTCTTCTAGACTTCTCTATTCGCTTCACTAGTGCGCGGGTCATCTGCATGAATTCTTGTGGCTTGCCATGTAATGTCTTCTGGACTTCTCTAGTGTGCGGGTCATCTACATGGATTTCCCAGGCTTGCCACGTAATTTCCCGACATTCTTTATCAAGGGGTTGATTTCCTCCCCCTAATGTTGGGAAAATTTCGGTGGTGACTCTTGCGCTAGTTGCACAGGTCAATGGATGTTGTAGGCCGTAAGTCTAAAATTGATGAGATTTGCTGCATGCAGGACTGCGTGTCCCCAACATGTAGCTGCTAGATTTCAATTACGCAAGAGGGTCGGGCAATAAATTTTTTTTAATTAAAGACTCTGTCAAACCATTCTGGGTATGGACATGCGGTACCGAATGCTCAACTGCAATTCCCATTGCCATGCAATGATCATCAAATGCCTTTGAAGTAAATTCTCCGGCGTTGTCTATTCTGATGGATTTGATATGATGATCTGGAAACACATTTCTGATGCGAGTGATCTGCGAGATCAATTTTGCAAAGGCGTGGTTTCTTATGGACAACAAACCCACATATGACCACTTCGAAGAAGCGTCAATGAGCACCATGAAATACTTGAATGGCCCTGAGATGGGCTGAATGGGACCGCAAATGTCTCCCTGGATGCGTTCCAGGAATGCAGGGACTTCATCCTTCACTTTCAGAGTGGAGGGACTAGTTATTATTTTCCCGGTGCACATGCAGGGCACACAAAATCTTCATGATTGGGAAATTCTTCATTAATATTATGCCCATGCGAGTTATTATGTTTCTCATCATCCTAAGACTTGGGTGGCCTAATCTGTCATGCCAGAGACAGAAGAGTTCAGAGCTTCTAAGTACTGTCTTCAGGACAATGTACGCTGCAGGCGCCTTAATGTTGGTATAATATAGCCCAATTTCTAGTGAAGGGAGTTTTTCTGATTCCATTCTCGTCGCGCTTCGTAATGAGCAGGTATTCCGTACCGTACTCTTCTTTAGTCTCAACGTGGAAACCATTTGCGCGGATATTCTTAAAACTTAGGAGAGTTCAAGTTGATTCTGGGTACAATAAGGCTTCTTCAATAACCAAAGTTGTGCCCATTGTGGCTCTTCTGGAACCGATCATACATGCATCGCTTCCAGCGATTGTCGTAAGGCTGCCAGTGCTCTTACGAATCGACTGAAAATTCTTAATCTCTCTTAAGATGATATTCCTTGTGCCGCTGCTAGCTAAGCACACTTCCTTCATAGGGCGCTACACGTGTTCTAATATAGGGTATTTATTAACATGTATGAGAAGGCAATCAACACATAAATAAAATACTCCAATATCAGAACATATCATGCCATCATAAACTGAATAAATGAATGAATTCTTCAAATATCATCCAACCATCACGAGAAGATAACAATTCTTAAGTACCATCCATGCAAATTCTAACATATTCTTCCACACAAAATAAATGACAATTAAAGTCGAAATGCATTCAGTGCACTAGACTTCTTCTGCTATTTTTTTTTCGGGTTGACATTCTCTTCAAGAGAAATCATGGCATTGGCTGCTTCTAGGTCGAGAGGGGTGCTGCTATCGTAATGGTCTCAAACACCATCAACGCAGGCAGCTGCTCAGAATGCTCCCCCTCAACCGATGCAGAGTGGACTTCATGTGCCCTTTACCATCCCGTTTTGGCTTGCTAGCCTTATTCTTACGTGGAGCATCTAATTTTGCCTTTCTGGGCTACGGCCATACCCTTCCTTCCCGTTTTCTTCATAAAGGGCTTTCGCACCTTGTAGCTCCCAGCGTTGGCTTCATGGCCAGTGGAGCTCCCAGATGGCTGAGTGACTTAGTTCTTGCGGAGAACTTCATCCTGAGCCTCCGCAACTGCATCATATCAATCAATTCGGCGTATTCCTCATAGCCATCTTGACGATAGTTGCGTGCGGATTGTACTGCATTGGGGTGGAAGGATTTTCTCAATTTTCTGTTTTCGGGTACAAATCCTGTGCAAGGCAGAATTGTTTTCCCTGACCGTCTTAAAGTCGGCAAACCTCAGTCTGATCCACTCATACTCTGCTTGAGGAAGAATGATGTACTTTAGCCTCTTAAACCGCTTCTTGAGTGCGATCCAGAGTGCTAGCGCGCTTTTCTCCACCATATACTCATTATTGAGAGTTAGGCAGAGGTGGTGCCAGAGAAAATGAAATGCCTGATCATTCTCTTTAGGCATGGGTTGGGCGTCATTCAGTCCACCAATCCCAATAGTCGCGCGGAGCTTCCTGACTCCAAGCACAATCTCGACATCGGATGCCTACGTCAGATAGTTTTGGCCATGCTGGGCCAGCTCCTCGAACTTCTAGTTCGTGATGCTAGTCATCTAAATGTGTGTAAGTCTACTGCTGGTAGACATGCACGGAATAATTCACTGCGGGTAAATAAATGGTACAAAAGGTTCTCGTAATGTTTCATAATTTTCTATGCATTTTCTATAATTTTACTGCTGATTTCAGTGATTAAAAGCAATTTAAACAATTACAATTAACCAAAACAGTAAATAAATACAGAAAATACATAGAACAGTAATGGCATAAATAAATAAGCTTCAAATGCTAAAAATAATGCAAAATTCAGATTCCCGAGGCCCTTTTATGCTAAAATATGAAATTTCAGCAAATTCTGCAATTTCTGGGGTTTTTACGCAAAATTTCAATTCAGAGAAAAATTCGCGCAATTTCCTGATTTACCAAGGGGTTTTCTGCAAAATTCTGGACCCACTCATAAATTTGAGGGCTTATACGTAATTTTTAGAACTACGAAGCCTTTTATGCAAAATTCAGGACTTATATGCAAAATTTAAGGGCTTTTCGGTAATATTCATAACTTCAGGGCCTTTTTTGTAAAACACCCGGTGCCCACCCGCGGCCGCGCTTTTCTCCTGCTGGCCCAACCATCAGGCCTCTTTTTTTTTCTTCAGCCGGCCCATTTGCTCCCGCCGGCCCACTTAATTTCGGCCGATTGGCCCATATGGCCCAAAAGGCCCATGCGGCCATTAAGCCACGGTGGGGTTAGGGTTTCCCCTAACCCGGTCATTCGGGGTGGCGGCGGCTTGGGCGAGAAGAGCGACGGCGGATGCGGCTGCTGGCCAGCAGGCGGCGCGCGCAAGGCGGCGGGGCCGGCGGCTCGGGCGGCGCCGGCGGTAGGAGGCGGCGGGGCCGGCAGCTCGGGAAGGCGACGGCCGACGGTCGCATGCAGGCGACGCGCAAGGCGAGCGGATGGCCTCCGGCCATGGCAAGGCGCGACGGGTGGCGGCCGGTCAGGGGGGCGCGCGCGGTGGTCCGGCTCGGCTGCGGGCGAGCGGCGGCCAGGCGTGAGGTTCAAGGCGGCGGGGTCGGCTGCGGGCCAAGGCGGTCAGGCAACGTCGGCAGCCCATGCGGGGGCGCGGTCGGTCGAGGCCGGGCGGCACGGCTGCGAGCCGGAGGCCGAGACGGAGCCAGGCAGCGCGCGCATGGTGCGGAGGCGCGGGCGGTGCAGCCGCTACAGGCGGCACGGGCCAGCCGGGCGAGCGCGGCAGCGTGCAGGCCAGCCGGGCGCAGGCGCGGCGCGGGCGGAGGAGGTGGCCGGCGCACATGGGAAGGAGCCGGTTTCGAGCCGGTGGTACCTAGGTGGCGGCCCGTGCGGGATGGCGGAGAACACACCCGTAGCCCGTGCAGGGGCATCTGCCGTGCAATGGCCCAGACGGCCGTGTGCACTCCGGCCGGCTTCTAGCTGGTGGCGCGCATACAGGCGCAGCGGCGGCAGTGGTGGTTCGTCGGCATCTGTGTTGTGTGCATATTTTCTGTGCCATGGTTATGCAGAACCGAACAGAGAAGATAATTTCTATCTTTGCACAGTGGACATGCAGAATTAAACAGAACTCATGCAAGTATTTTTCGTTTTTCAATCTAGATGCAATCAACATCTACCCTGCTTTCATAATCTACCGATCGACATTGTGCCGGCGATTTCAGATCTGCTCGCGGTAGATTTAGGGCGGATTTGCATCGTTCTACAGTGCAATCAACATCTACCCCGTTTCACAATCTACCGATCGGCATTGTGCCGGCGACTTCAAGTCTGCTCGCGGTAGATTAGGGCGGATTTGCACCGTAGAATTTCAATCTAGAACGCGAAAAGAAAATACAGATTCAAAAGCGATCTAGAAAATTCAATCTGTGCTTCGATGATTACCTCGTTCACCGGAGCGAAGTCGTGCTGATAACGTGTTGAGGAACCGACGCTGGAGACCAGTCCGAGCGATTCCTCTGCTTAGAACAAGAACGAATCAATCACAGAATCACAGAATAATAGATTGAACACAGAGAGGTAGAGAGAACTCCTGGTCTTTCTTTATTGCTTTAGATTGCATCCGGGGTACATAATGAGGGGGGTCTAGGTCCCTATTTATAGTCTACGGTGGGGGTGCCCAATTAGATAAGGACTCCAGATAGAGTCCTGGTTTCCTAACAGCATTAACCATTAAGCCGTTCATGCCCCTCATGCGGCACAAAATAGCAGCGCTCCGCAGCAGCCTGCCTTTTTGTTTGTTGATCTGAGTGTATATATATAATCGCAAAAGTTTTAATACTTTTTTAACAGTAATTTATGTAATTTTTAAAGCTCGATAAATAGTGAATAGATATTATTTATCTTTTTATATATTTTAAAATTAATGTTATTTTTATTATAAAGAAAAATATAAAAAACACTTCTCATACCTGATAAGAGTTTTGACCCAACAGCGAGGAATCGGATTCTCTACAGTCGCGTACGGCGACTGTAGAGTGCAGTCGAATCTGAGCCGTCCGATCGGAAAAAAACGGTCCAAATTTGGATCATTCTTTTTTCCGATCGGACGGCTCAGATTCCCGACTGCTCTCTCAAGTCACCGTACGCGACTTCAGAGAACCCAAAATCTACAGCGAACGGTGGTCACGTAAGCGGCCGCAATGCAGCGTGGCGCACGTGACGTTATGACTCGGCGCATCGTACGGTTGGTAGACGACTGTGGGCAGGTACGTCGGATGACGACCAGGATTTGGTCCAGTCAAGGCCCACATACGCATGGGCATGGCCGTGGAGGCGCCTTCGCGCTCAAGGAAGAAGATGCCTGCCGCTGCCGATTGTTGCGTCGGCGCTTGCGTCACTCGTCGTGCCATGGATATGCCCCCCTCAAAGTCTGACCTCTCGGCTCATCTCGTCGACCCCCTGTGCTACAGCGTCAGATAGATGACTTACAACGTCAATTTGTGGGGTTAATTTCTTGAGCCAGGACTAATCAACTAAGATACTTTTGCGTACTTTAACAACGTAACTAAGTTATGTCTAACTACGCTTCATTCCTTCTGCCCTATGCTTATTTGGAGCATTGGAACCTCACAGGAATTTTAAGAGAAGCGGACAAAAAAATCCCCGAAAATCTGAACAAGTAGCTGGCTAATGATCTTGAGTGCTCCGTGTTATTGCGTTTGTTGGGATATGCTCGATCATGTATGCAATGTGACATAAACCAAGTTCAGCTCACCAGATGACAACTAATCCTGGTTGTAAGTAGCAACACACTAAGGAGGTATTTATATTGGCTTTTACTGATGGCTTTTAGTTTTGGCTGATGAATAGTAATAACTAGTAGAGAAGTTTGTAGATAAGTACATTCGTGTACGATTTTGGCCGATATAAGTAAGTCACTATAGTATCTACAACAATCGACTAGTAGACATCTCTTTAAAAAGACACTCTATTAATATGAACATGGCCTAAAAGTAGAAGAGAAAACTGCTAACTTTTTTCTGAGGAGAAAAGAAAAAAAATTTCACACTGATTCATCAAAAAAATTTACCGCGCTCCATCACCAGCTGTGGGTTATGCCATAAAAATCTGTCAATTAAGGAAAAACACCAACCAAAGGCTCCTGCCATTTTCTCCTAAGCAAACTGTTATGGTTATGAACCAAATAGTAAATAGTGGAGGTTATAGAGAGGCCCCAAGAGAGCTATTTAGAGCCTTAGATGCTATGAGAAATGTGTGAAAAATACTTTTCTAAAAAATATATGTTCTGTAATAAATGAGTCGCTCCCTCTCATGGTATCTAGGGTGTATATTTATATCTATAAGAAGGTAAATTATACAAGTGACTCTATCTGGATTTATACTTATAGAAATGGACATGTTTTTTCCTTACATTAGATATCTTTGTCTGAGTTTATCTATAAAGAGATGAGTAATATTATTATTCTAGCCTACACCTCTGCTGAGCTGGCCAAATGGTCTATTAGCGTGACAGACGACGGGGCAAAGTAGTGGCCGCTCCCCAACAGGAGCAGACAAGCACACTGGCCAATCGCTCTCCCACCTCATTTTTTTTTTCCTCGGAGCTGTCTTGTCTGTCCTTTTCGGCTGCACCTTCATACGATAGTCTTCCACCGGAGGAATGAAAACATCGGCTGTCGACGGGCGCTTTCCATCCATGGCCTACCAACCAGCGGATTTGTCCGCCACCGTTGCGGCTCGCGCGCACCCAGGCAAGGTTCAATGCATGTCGATAGCATCCAGGCAGGCACGTGCACAATTGATGGGGAAAAAAAGGGTTTTTACAGATAAGCTAGAGGAGATGCACGTACTCTCTACTAGCTGTCTGTAATTAAGTAAAACTGGTGGTAACTAGTACTTCAGTGTGAACTGTCCAAGCTTGGAGAATATCCCCTTCTGAATTTCTTGAATAATATTCCAAGCATATCCTTGTGTCGATGGAGACAGAAGCGCAAGTACGTACATCCCTGTGGAAACAGTTCAATGATGACACACCATGAATCCCACAGATTATTGAAGAGAAAACACGTGGCTTGCATTACTAAATATCGAAAGCTGTCCATCGGAAAATTAGGTACTTAATATCACGTTTAGGCAGCCTTCGAATTAAAGAATATCACGTTTAGGCAGAAAACTAAAACATTGGCACCTTTGAGGCATCGACGAGCGCGATGCCAAGTGTCAATTCAATCGCTTTCCTTTTCTTCGATGGACTCCTGTTCCTTTGGTTAAAGTTCCTCCACAAGAAAAATCCAAAGCACTGTAGGTATCGCCAAATATTTTGTCCACAAAATTATCTTTTGTATCGCAAGTGGACTTAAAATTCTAAAGGTAACTTATGATATAAGAGACCCGTCAACTTTTAAGCTAGGTTTCTTATTTTTTTTATAACTAATATATGACTATTTTAATAACCTTCACCTTTATACATTGATGCCCTACATCCATTCACACCATCTTTATCGTACACCGATAGTCTCTTAGGGTCATAGGTAATCAGACTTTCACATTAGGATTTATTGGAGAAGAGATGAGATGCTCCATTATTTTTGAGTTAAACATCTTACACTTCTATAACCAATGTACTATTATTCCGACAATATCTACGAAAATCCCACGTACCTACATGACTGTCACAGAAACAAAACAAGCACGTCCACACGTGCTGCAATTAACACCACAGACGATTAAGACATCCGAGTCTGCTAAACAGTCCGGAGAAGCAGTGGCCAACAAGCAAATCAAATCGCACGCCAGGCAAAGCAGTCAGAAACATAGAGTTGTAACGGCGACCTGCACGCACGCACGCACGCAGACGCATCGCCATTCGCCGAGATCGCGAGATCATATTTTCTGCATGGAAAATCTCTTTTGACTCTTCTGCCTGTTGATTGATCCATTCCCGCAGCCGGCGCCGGAGCCGGAGCGGCTAAGCCTGGCAGGTCAAATTCTTTTCCACGCGCGAACCTTCGCCGTAGCCTCGGCCGCCCTCATCCGACGCCCACGAGGGGGGACACGCGCGGGCCCACCAGTGGACCACGCCCCGCAGAAGCCCACGAGTGGACCACGCACCGCACAGCCCATATATACCGGCCCCGAGCGCCCACCAGACCTGGTCGCCAAGGAAACAAACCCACAGGGCTCGAGGTATCTCTCGCAGCATCCAGCCGCCATTCGAACCCGGACACGAGCGAGAGGTTTTTTCGAACCCGGACACGAGCGAGAGGTTTTCTCTGGAAGCTGGTCGAGAGCTCTCGGGCGTCCGTCGATCTGTACGTCCGTCCGTTGGGAAGGTCACTTTGGGGGGGATGGCAATGGTGGCGGCTGAGGGGAGCGGGAGGAGGGACGCGGAGGCGGAGCTGAACCTGCCGCCCGGGTTCCGGTTCCACCCGACGGACGAGGAGCTGGTGGTGCACTACCTCTGCCGGAGGGTGGCGCGGCAGCCGCTGCTGGTGAACATCATCGCCGAGGTCGATCTGTACAAGTTCGATCCGTGGGATCTGCCTGGTGCGTGCCTGCCTGCCTCCCCTGCTTCTTGCTTCACCTGCCTCTCTTTTCTCATGGCTTCATGACCTGTTCTTGGTTTGGTCTTTGACTGTTCGTGACTTCGTGGATGGCCGCGCGCGTTGTGTTTGTGCAGAGAAGGCGTTGTTCGGGCGCAAGGAGTGGTACTTCTTCACGCCGCGCGACCGCAAGTACCCGAACGGCTCGCGCCCCAACCGCGCCGCCGGCAGGGGTTACTGGAAGGCGACGGGTGCCGACAAGCAGATCGCGCCCAAGGGGAGCGGCAGGACGGTGGGCATCAAGAAGGCGCTCGTCTTCTACTGCGGCAAGGCGCCGAAGGGTGTCAAGACCGACTGGATCATGCACGAGTACCGCCTCGCCGAAGCCGACCGCGCCCCGGGCAAGAAGGGATCCCAGAAGGTAGGCGAGCGTTCTGACGGACGGCCCTGTGTGCGCTGCATAATCTGCATTGATACTGATGTTCTTGTTTGCTGTGTGCTTGCAGCTGGATGAGTGGGTGCTCTGCCGGCTGTACAACAAGAAGAACAACTGGGAGAAGGTCATGGATGCCCAGGCCGTTGCGGCACCGCGCCACCAGCAGCAGAACGGGGAGGTCATGGATGCCCTGGCCGACACCATGTCCGACAGCTTCGAGACGCACGACTCGGAGATCGACAACTTCTCCGGCCTGCAGCACAACTTCAGGGACATGGCGCAGGGGCAGGCGAGGAACGGCATCATGACGGTGAAGGAGGACAACGACTGGTTCACGGACATGAATCTGGATGACCTGCAGGGGTCTTACATGAACCTGGGGCAGATGGTGAATCCGGCAGCGCCTGTGCAGGACAGCAGCTACTTGCAGTCGATCAGCTCACCGCAGATGAAGATGTGGCAGACAATCTTGCCACCATTCTGAGATGGAAGAAAGAGGTGGTGTAAATAAGGGTGGAATGGCAGTGACTAGATAATACTAGAAAGAAAAAAAGAAAAGATTTGGCAAGCATGATACTGCAAATGTGGCGGTAGGCTTGTCGTATGTGTTCTTTTGTTAGATCTATGCATTTGTGTAATCTGCAAAAACATCTTTTGTTCTGAAGTCCAAACTCCAAACTCGTTATCCTTGTTCAGTCTAAAATGTATGTTTTATGATTTTCTCAGTTGTAACTTCTTTTCCTCCCCTTCATTTTTTTCACAAAATATTTGGTATCTATCAGAATTGTGGAACGGTGGTTTCAGATATTGATGGAATGGTGACATGAAGTGCATACATGAACAGAGTGCGACCATGCAACTATCGGTTAAGGAGACGTGGTTAGGGGTGGCAACGAAGATAGGGTCCTAGGAGGCCCCCATGGCCCCATGATCCCCGCAAGCTCGCCCGGCTCTGGCCCCGCTAGCCCTCTTTGGGGGATCCGACCCTCCGCCTTCGATCCCCATGGAGACCCACCCTGATTCCCGCGGAGATTACGCTATACAGTTCTCCTTCAAACCAACGCGATAGACATCAATTGTTGAGTCTAATCACTGCAGCATGTCTGTGAAGCACTAGAAACAAACTTGACTCTCCATGTACATTCACAAGAGGGAAATGGACTTCGTTTCCAACTCCGTCAAAAGGCCTGTTTTTAAGTCAAAAACTGATGGTTTTTAGCTTTTGTTACAGTACCTAACTTTTAAACGGAATATTTTTTCAAGACGGGGTCTACAAGTTAAACGATCTACACGTTAAAAACCCAACATCTGTACCAGCTAAAGTCGCAAATGAGCATCTGTCTCTCCGTAATCTGTACCGTAAACAACCAAAATTCAAAAATTTCAATCAAAAATCATAAGCCGCAGCCGAAAAGAATAGGCCCAAAGTTGTGGCATGTTGCCCATTGCCCACGTTCTCTCTCTGTCTCTCCCCTCCTTCCTCTCCAAATCCCTATTTCCTCCCTAAATTCAACAATGTAGTGTCAATTAGACAGGGCCAACGACGGATCAAGCTATTGGTAGGCCTAATCCGCACCACAAGCTCACCTTTGTTCATGCCCCTTTGGTTTTCTCACCCAATTTGGTTGCTCGACGATGGTGATGGTATGCACGGGCATAGCTCACCTATGAAGGTGAGAGGGGCACACAAGTGCAGACGTGACGAGACGGATGCAGGCTATCTTGGTGGCACACATGAAGGCGAGCGACCGTGGCGGCAACATAGGTGCGAGCCCTCATGCAAGCGCGACACTCACGCAGCAGCCAGCGTCATCGTCATGGCTGAGCTCCCGATGGCTCCGAGTGGAAGCTGCCAAGATGTTAGTAACCCCTCTCAATGACTGAATTTCTATAAATTTTTGTTTTTTTTGTGAAACTTCATTCAAACTTGTTCGTTTTGTTGGGAAACTTATTTCTTTTGTTGGGAAATTTCAGTGAAATTCTCTTAAAACTCGCTCGAATTCTCTTGAAATTCGCTGATTCATGATATTAAATTCCAAATTTCATGAGATTTCATAAAGTTTTAGTAGGCTTCACGACTAAGTTTTATAAAATTTCTTAAGTTTTTATTACTACGTTTCATAAAGTTTTATGATGTTTTATGTCTAAGTTAACTAAGTTTTATAATGTTTTATGTCTAATTTTATGGTATTTTATAAAATTTCATACATAAGTTGACTAAGTTTTATGAAGCATGTTTGAAACTCTTCGAAACATTGTGAAACTTAGATGAAACCCGATGAAACTCACCTACACCGTTAGATCCTTTCTAATGATAGGATCTAACAGTACACTGTGCGCTAGCATGACTCTAAAAAAATAGGTTAAAACATTTTTAGCGACACTTGCAACTACATAGATACCATGAAAATGACACTGAATATAAGTATCACAATTGAATCCCCCCGCCCCCACCCAAAAAACCCAGAAATGTAACTGAATATGTCATTGTCTGATCAACAAAATGTAAAGCAACTTGCATCTTGCTGCAAGATAACGCCATCTTCTGGACCCGATCGGTTGGGCTTCAGCTTCTGGCTTCCGGCTTATTTTTCACTATTCATGAATTTCGTCTTTTTCTGAACTTTTGGCTTTTTGTTGAGCTTTTTTGCTGGTTCTTTTTTTCCCGTATGTGTTTGTATTATATGTAATGAGCTAACATATTTTTTATATTTTTTAATTTTTTAAAATTTAACTATGCTAAATAAGCCTCTGTCAGCTACAGTGTTTTTTTCAGCCAGCTACAGTGTTTTCAGCCATAGCCACCAAAAATGTTAACTAGCCCTGGTCAATTCGGCTTCGGCTTCTGGCTTCTGACTTATTTTTCACTATTCATAAATTTCGTCTTTTTTTGAACTTTTGGCTTTTTGTTGAGCTTTTTTGCCGGTTCTTTTTTCCCTGTATTTGTTTGTATTATACATAATGGGATAACATATTTTTTATATTTTTAAATTTTTTTAAATTTAATTATGCTAAATAAGCCTCTGTCAGCTACGGTGCTTTTTTCAGCCAGCTACAGTGTTTTCAGCCATGAGCTTTTAAGCCGAACCGATCACCATGGGAGAAGATATATGTAGTGCCAACTGACAAAACAAACCACTTGCAATTAGCATGGGATATCCTATAGAATATTATAGATAGGTCTTCAGATCGTGCAAGGATAAGATGTTTGACTCGTACCATATTCTCTACCCCTATAATCCACCAGTTAACATTATCCTACATCCACCCAGCAATTACCTGCTCTACAGTCATGACCTTAACTACGTCCACACCACAATATGCACCCAAAAATACACCATCCTAAAAACGTCCGTACCAGATTAACTCTCCTCCATTCTCTCTCCTTACTCAACCATATCCGACGGTCATCCTTCAATGGATCTGCAGTGCCTCTCCTCCTGATTTCCCAATCCCGCCGCCATCCCACCCCTCCGCCTCCTCGCATTCGACGCCCGCCGCCTCGGCTCGCCTCCACGCCTGGCGTCTACGCTCTCCCGCTGCCTCGGCTCACCTCCACGCCCGCCGCCTCCGCTCGCCCGCCACCTCCACTCGCCCGTCTCTTCGCCCGCCGCCTCCGCCCGTCGCGTCGCCCATCGCCTCCGTCCGTCCCCTCCGGTCGCCGCCTCGCCTGCCCTGGCTCCCCGCGCCCACGCACACGCCTACGTCCTCCTCGTCTGGACCTCCCACTGCTGCACCGCCGCCGCCGACCCAACGGTGCCCCCATCAACCCTTCCGCCGCGGCTACGCCTGCGGCGTCGCAGACGCACGCGGAGTGGACCGACTCGATGCAGGCGTTCTACGCCGCCGCTTGCCAGCCCTACGCGTGGCCCCCGACGTAGGTACACGCTTTTTCCTTCTGTTGCGGTGGTGGTGAAGGTGGTGGGGCTTTGAGTTTTGATTAGGGTTTCGCTTCCACGGTGGGTTGCAGCACCTGATGGCGGCGGCGTACGGCGCGCCGGTGCCGTTCCCCGTGTACCACCCCGCGTACTACGCGCACGCGTCCATGGCCGCGGTGAATGCCGAGACCCTCTCTCGTTTAAATGTTGGTGCGGTGAAATCCGGTTGTGCCTGAGGTGGAGCCAGGCCATTCGGTGGTGAGGTGGGAGTGCTGGTGTGTGAAATAGTTTTGCTGGGTTCTGTTCTGTGCAGGGTGTGCCTCATATGGCTGGTGAGGCCGCGGCGACTGCGGCGGCGGTGGCGGAAGGGAAGAGCTCCGTTTCCCCTTCCGGCGAGGAAGCTTCTGGGAGGTACGGTTTTGTTTTGCGCTTGCATGTGTGCTTCCTGCTTGTCTGTTTGGTCGGGTGGATTGAGCTGAAATTAACTGATGTGGTGTGCACAGTGGCGATGGCAGGAGCGAGGAGTTCTCGGAGAAGAGAGATGCCGATGCTGATCAGATGGTGGCTTGTTGGTCATTGCGCACCTATATTAAGCTATTTTAAGCAGTATTTTGATGGCTTTGATTGATTCAGACGTGCTTATTTTGTCCAGGGCTCATCATCTGCGAAGAGGAGAAAGTCCAGCAATGCAAATGCAGAAAGAGATTACTGCTTCTATCCGTCTTGGATTTATGCACTACCAACTTGGATCCTCAAGATACCAATATCATTTGTTGAGTGTGCTGTCTGGATTGCTATGACCTATTATGGGATTGGCTTTGATCCAAACATAGAAAGGTAAATGCAGCAAATCTTACTTGGTGTTCTTGTTCCTCAATCATTTGAGAAATTTTGTTTACCAAGCGTTAACTACTTACACCAAATCTGCAGATTCTTCAGGCACTACCTTGTGCTTGTATTGGTAAGCCAGCTGGCGTCTGGACTTTTCCGTCTCCTTGCCTCTCTTGGACGGGAGATGGTCCTTGCTAACACATTCGGGTCATTTGCTCAACTTATCATGTTGGCGCTTAGTGGATTTATCATATCAAGAGGTACATTAATTCATGGACAAAAGTAGGGTTGTAGAGAAATGCTGTTATTTCTGTAAAATATTCATGAAAGTCTCTGATCATCAGCTCATAACTAATTTTTTTCTTCTCAGAGAATATCAGGAAATGGTGGGTTTGGGGTTACTGGGCCTCCCCATTGATGTTTGCTCAAAACTTGATAGCACAGAACGAATTTCTTGGACACAAATGGAACAAGGTAAGGGAATCAGAAATACAAGAACTAGACCATTGCATCACTCTTTTTTCAAACAAACCATCGCATCACTCTTCGGAACGAGTGCCTTCGATGTTGATTTTCTATATGCAGACTACTGACCATTCATTCAGCAAAGACACGCTTGGCGTACAAATACTCAAGGCCCGTGGCATATTTGTAGATCCAAACTGGTACTGGATTGGTGTTGGTGGCCTGATTGCATACATCCTGTTATTCTAGAGTGTGCTTATTTTTTTTGTAGGTAATTGGCATTTGTATGTATTGCTATTGTCTCTGACCTCTGCGCAACTCGTTGTACCTTGTGGACTTTATGGATGTTTTAGTGGTGAAACTGTTGCAGCAAGTGGGTTTAGGACATGTACAATGGGATTTGCCATGCATGGGCAGTCACCACCAATTGCACATAGGTACGTTAAAAGATTCATTTACAAATATCAAAGGAAGGTTCCATTCCCATTCTTTATGATAATTGCATTTTTTATCAAGTATCAGAAGTTACGTTTTTGCAGTGTTTATGCTGTTCTGTTTCACTATCTCTACCCCTAATAAACCACCAGTTCAAATTATCCTACATCCACCTAACAATTACCTACTCCACAGTCATGACCTTAACTACGTCCACACCACAATATGCACCCAGAAATACACCATCCTAAAAACATGCGCACCAGATTAACTATCCTCCATTCTCTCTCCTTACTCAACCATATCCGACGGTCCCTCACGCTCGCGGAGGCCGTTGGCGACGAGCGGGCGGGAGCGGAGACCTCAGCCAGACCGCCGGACTGCGCCCAGGGTCGCCGACAGAGGAAGTGACGTGGAGGAGGCCACGCCTGGCGTAAGATTCTCAGGTTAGCATCTACTCATAGATAATTCTATCAACATGATTTGTGCGGATGTTTTAACTGGATAGTTCTTAGCTTCACATTGCAACTTTGAGCACTGAATTATGAAGAAGCAAATTCCACAAACATTGCACTTTGAGCACTGAATTTTTTAACTGGATGAGGTAGATCCGTTTCTCCACTATATATCGAAAGTTTTTTTTTAACTAATCCTATCTCTTGAGACAGGCTAACATGAAAATTTAAGATCAGTATCCCCTAAAAGAAATTAATATTAGGCATTTTTATGAATTGGTATTGCCCCCACTGATGGATCAGAAATGAGGACACTTTGTTAAGTCTTATGTAAGCAAAGTATCGAGATCAATTATTGAGTATATTTTCTATTTAAGGTGAAAGGAGATCTAAAGGAGAGCAGAGTGGCTGATGGTTCTGGAAGGGAAAATGGAAGCAGTCAGGAAAACACTGCTATTTTTGGTAGGCAAAGTGATATTTCTAGACTTCCATCCACATCTGCAGGCAGTATTGCAGAAGTTGATTCCTCATCGAAGGACCTAGAAATTGTGAAAAAGAAGGGCAAGATAGCTGAACACGAGAAGTCGTTGATGGAAGTAGAAAATATCCAGCAAGCTGTTATACAGGGACCTGGTTCTGAAATGCGATCTCAAGAAACAGTACCTCCCATGCCATCTGGACCACAGCAGTCGTACTTTCAGGGGGATGCAAGAAGAATTTCCCCTGAGACCTACAGGGCTGATGCAGAAAATTTGAATAGGAATTTAAGTTGGGGAGGCCAGGGACCATCTGCTTTGGGTGGTTATAGGCAACATCCAAATTTGGAAGCTGCCTTATTGACCAAAGATCGGTTACAAGATGAAGCATCTAAAGAATCACTTACACCTTCCCTTCATCACATGCCTGTTGATGGTTACAACTCCAATTTACCAGGAAAGGATCAAACTCCAGAGACAGCTGGCAATGAGATTGAAAATTGCAGCCACATGGGGGAGATGGTGTCCGATCGATCTGCCGATGAAGGAGACGAGGATTTGTCCGAGCATGATGATTTACCATCATCTCCTCCAAAGTACACAATGACTGAAAAATGGATCTTGGATTATAAAAAGAGAAAATATGAAGACAATAAAAAAAGGGTATTAGAACAGCAGAAGGCACATAAAAGAATTTCAGCGTCCTATGAGAAGCTAAAGGTCTCTCACTACCTTTTTCACTTTGAAAGAATGGAAATAGGAAAAACGTCATTTAGAGATGTCCTATACATGTTTATGAGTTGTCTATGTGTTGCTGTTTCATATATACATGATCTTTACCATTTCCAAAATTCATCTTTTCTTCACTGTAGCAGTGATTTTTTCCCTTACAATGGATATCTGCAATACATAAACAGATATGTGGATATTGTGCATGCGTGTGTGTGTGTGTGTTTGCGTTACACAGTATATGTAGCATTTTGTCCTCTGTTGGCTGTAAACCTTGGTTGCAAAATTTTAATTTCTTATGTTGCTTCAGGAAAATGTTAGTTCATCTGAAGATCTTTCTGTGAAGACAAAGAGTGTCATTGAATTGAAAAAGCTTCAACTTCTCCCACTTCAACGTCGTGTGCGCAGGTTTGCCTGTCATTGGAGATCACCAGTGTTTAATTTCTCTCCTTACTCTAACTGTATGTTTTTATGGCTGTACCAACCCCGTTTAATTTCTTGCTTCTATTGGGCAGTGAATTTTTATTAGACTTTTTCAAGCCTAATACAGCTGACTTGGAGCGTGTGAAAGCAGTAAAGAAACACAGGCATGGACGCCGTGTGAAACAGCTTGAAAAAATTGAACAGAAAATGAAGGAGGAAAGGCAAAAGAGAATTCGTGAGACAAAAGGAGTTCTTTTTGCTGATATAGAGGTTCACAGGTTGGATAACAATCTCACTTGGATTCTTCATTTGGGTTCTTTCTTTTTGTAGGCAATATTTGAAGTTATTTCTGTGCGATGTTTCTCAAGTATTTTGTAGCATATATGTTATGGTTCATTTTTCATTGGGTAACTCACTACTGAATGATGTACATTATTAATGATTTAGGGTGCGTTTGGCAATGCAGTGGCTTTCTAGCAGCACTTTTATTTTCTGTTTTGTGTATAGGCTAACTAAAAAGATACCCTCTTTTCTCAGAGCGATAACAGAAATAGTTTACCAGAACTATTGCAGCTAACTAAAGTTCACAGTTGAGCACAGCAAAACCAAGCTGGCCCTTGAACAATCAAATATAAGTAGGCTAAGCTGAAAGACATCTATCTGGAAGGAATTGGTGGTTTCCTCAAATAAACATATTGGTAAAAAAAAACTGTACCAGGATATTTGATTTATCTATAACAATTAAACACGTGCTCTTATCTAGGAAATTGGAAGGCTTCCTTGTATACAGTTTCATGTGGTCGTGGAATGGCGTAAGAGTACCAGTTATCAACACTGTGAGCATATAATATTCTCTATGTATATTTTGTAGACTACATAGCAAATTAATAAGTTAACTTATTATATCTGCCATGCACAGCGATCACATTCACTGAGAACGAATTTCTTGGTGGACATTTTGAAGAGCAGTGAAAATGAATGTAAAGACATTATCCCTGGAGAACTTCAAGATCTACTTAAGCAAATCAGAAATTAGATGGTTCAGGCGAGACATGATTTATTATTGCCTTGTTATGCATTATAATTGGCCTAGGCTTGTAATTTCATGACCTGAACTTGCTGGTGATATACATAAGTGTTTTACAGATTATATACATGGTGATATACAATTACGTGAAACTTAAACTATGAAAAAAAATATCCTCATTTGGTTGTTTTCATGTGCATCTCTGAAATGCCGCCGTGGCGTTAGCACGGACACTATACTAGTATCATTAGTATGATCGAAGCCACTAGCTACTGCCTAGTAGGCATTATTGAAGCCACACGATAGCAGAGAAAAGAGCAACATATTAGATTTATCTCAAGTTCAGGTATGCTCTCACCTCAGAATAAACTGATGCATTAATTACTAGAAGGCTGGCGGCAACCGGCAACCCGTCCCAGCTTCAAATCCAATGTGCTCTTGCAGTCGGATTCTTCATATGCACATGCACTAAAATAATACTATCAGAATGGTGGTGATTTATCAGGAACAGTATAGCATAAAATTGCACACAACTGCATATTCTGCAATGGGATCAGTGGTCACTAAATGGTTATTGGGAATATGCCGGTAGACTCTGTACATAATGGAATTGCTGGATTCGAAAACATGCTGATATTGAACATAACTACATAAAGTAACAATATTGAGTTTCAAACCATATGAAATGAGAGGATGTAGGAATATGGTGGAAACTGATTATACTTTGTGCACCAATAATTGAACATGTAGTCAGTACAAACTACAAGCTACAAAAGGAGTACAACAAGTGATCCCTGCCTAATAGATAACTGGGCCAAACATACAGTAATCAGCCTCTTTTTTTCTGAATAACCAAAAATATTTCTCCTCAAATTTTCTAGCAGTTCTTCATGAAGAACAAAAAACGCCATCCTCTCATGCTGCATTTCTTTTTTCATAGATCGCTTTTAAGGGCAACCTCAATTTTATCGCTTTCTAGGACTTAGTCTGAGAGACACTGAACCACTCCTTGAACCAACAGAAACTGACTGTTTGGCGAGCTCTCTGCCTGAGAGCCACGCCTGTATCATTGATTCTGTCTTCTGCTCCGGTGAAAAGCCCTTGGCTTTCATCTCTTCATAATACTTTGCCGCCTCCTCTAGCCTCCCGTTCAAGAACAATCCATGTATCAACACAATGTACGCACTCCGATCAGGGCTCAGCCCATTCGAAGGCATTGCACTCCACAGTTTCTCCACACTGTCATGCTGCCTCCACCGGCAGAACTTCCTAATCAACATAATGTAAGTGTCCATCTCTGGCTCACAGCGCAGTGCTTTCATCTTATCCAGCAGATCAAACACCTCACTGGCGCTCGTAGCCACATCGAACAATGCATGGAATGTCCTCACTGATGGCAGCAGCCCTCTCCCTAACATCTCATCAAACATTTCCCTTGCCTCCTCAATGTGACGAGCCTTGCAAAGAGGTCTAACGAGGGAGTTGTAAGTGACTGTGTCCGGGGCAACCCCCTTCTCCTCCATACTCCGGACAAGCGCCTTTGCCTCGTCTACACACCGTCCCTTGGCGAGTGCATACACAACTGCATTGTACCCTTTCCGGTCTGGCACAATGCCAGCCTCTTTCATGCGGTTAAAAAGCTTCATAACTGTGTCCAAGCTCCCGGCTTTCGAGAAGCACGAAATCATGCTCCCATATGATACAACGTCCTTCTCGATACCCTTAACCTCCATCGCATTCCAAAACCTCTTCGCCTCCCGCACGCTGCAGACCATGTTGCACCACCCGTTGAGCACAATGTTAAAGCTCTTGGTCTCGAAAGGGAACTCCTCCTCGCTGGACAACAGCAGGTGCTCCGCGTTCTGCACGTTCTTGTACCGGCAAAGCGCACTCAGGAGGCCGTGGAACTCGGCGATGCCAGGCCGGAAACCAAAGCTCGGGAGCGCGCGGAACGCGGCGACGGCGCCCGCGACGTCGCGCGCGGCGCAGTGGCGCCGGACGAGGAGGAGCACGGCTGCCGGGGACGCGAGCGACGCGCGGCGCATTTCGCCGAGCAGCGCGCGGGCGTCGTCGAAGCGGCGGTGCTTGGCGAGGATGGCGAGCATGGAGTGGCACGCGCGCCGCCCGGGCGCATACCCTGGCTGCGCCGCGGCCCACCGGAACGCGGTGTGCGCGGCCGCGCAGCTGTTGCGGAGGCGCGCGAGCGCGGCCACCACGAGCGGCTCGGAGGCCGCGGCGCCGCACCGCTCCAGCAGGCCCCTGGCCCGCACGGCGTCCGCGTGGGAGCCCTCGGCCGCCGCGACGACGGCGTCCACGCCACGTGCTACATCGGGTGGAAGCCGCTGGTGGTCCGGGAAGGAGAAGGGGTCATCCTCGCCGTCGCCGTCCACGCCGCCGCCGTCCGGTTCTCGCGAAGTGGAGAGAGGTGAGGCATTGAGGAGGAGAGGACCCGGCGGTTTGGGGAATCCAGAGGTGGAGAAAAGTGAGATTGCTCTCGCGAGGACTCTGCGCAACATGGAGATTGGAGGAGGGAGGGATCGGGTGGTGAGTTCAGGGTTGCCTAGCGTCAGTCACGACTGTTATAACTACTATATATTTATTAGGGAGTAGATGAGAGAGCAGGGGGTTGTAGGGTATCTCTCCATGGCATTGGCACGGCTCTCTCTTCGCTTCTTGAGGCCAAGAAGCCCACCCTTCCATGCCGCCACCACTCCTCGCCTCCGCATCCTGGTCGCCGTCTCCTGAAGCACCAGGACAAGAGACGTCCGCTCCTCCAGATCCACTCCCAGCTCATTGCCCACCAAGTGTTCGACCGACGTCCCACGCCGTGGCACGCCCTCCTCAAGGCCACTCCCACGGCCCTTTCCCCCTAGAGGCCCTGCACCTAGGGGTGGGCACAAAAAACCGAAAACCGAATACCGAACCGAATTTACCGAGAACCGAACCGAAAGTACCGAAACCGAAAATTTCGGTTCCATGTTCGGTTCCAGGTTCTTAGGAACCGAATTTACCGAGGAAATTCGGTTCGGTGCCTCGGTTTACCGAAATACCGAACTACCGAAATATTATGTATTTGTGGCTTTTTCTCTGTATGATTTGGCACTTATTCTATATGAAATCATGTTACATTTATGTCAAAATTGGCTATTGAACTTGATGTTATATGCTGATGTACCCTGTTCGGTAATTTCGGTAAATACCGGAACCGAACCGAAAGAACCGATACCGAATTTCTTCGGTACCGAGTTTTTTCAGGAACCGAACGGTACCGAGATTCGTAGGAACCGAATTTGTATGGATACCGAGGAACCGAACCGATCAGTTCGGTAATACCGAACGCCCAAGGCTGCCTGCACCTCTTCAAGGGCGCGCGTCGGCACATGGCCAACGACACGTACGCCTTCATGTTCGCCCTTGGGGCTTGCGCATCTCATGGTTTCCAAATTCCAAATCTTATGCTATTCTACAACCGGATTTGGTTTTTGCACACAACGTATTTGAGCAATGAGCAGATCGAAGTACTAACAAATTTTCTTTGGAACATCATACTCAGGGGGCTTGCTCAAAGTGATGCACCAGAAGATGCCATTGCTTTCTACAAGAAGGCTCAAGGAAAAGGTATGAAGCCAGACAACATAACATTTCCGTTCGTACTTTAAGGCTTGCGCAAGAATTAGTGCTCTCAAGGAAGGGGAACAGGTGCACAACCATGTATTGAACTTGGGCTTCTTCCGGATATCTCCGTTTCCAATTCACTGATTCATCTATATGCTGCTTGTGGTGATTTGTGTTGTGCAAGATCTGTTTTTGATGAGATGCTAGTTAAGGATGTGGTATCCTGGAATTCGTTGATCTGTGGATACAGCCAGTGCAATAGATTAAAAGAGGTTTTGACATTATTCAAGTTGATGCAGAATGAAGGAGTGAAAGCTGATAATGTTACTATGGTCAAGGTTGTTTCTGCATGCACCCATCTAGGAGATTGGAGCATGGCAGATTGCTTGGTTAGGTACATAGAGGATTACTGCATTGAGGTGGATATTTACTTGGGCAGTACTTAAGAGTATTATGGCAGACGTGGGCAGGTGCAATCAGCTGAAAAAGTGTTCTTTAACATGAAGGATAGGAACACTGTGATACTGAATGCATTGATCACCACATATGCATATTCGATCAAATTCCTAACAAAGATTTGATTTCATGGAGTTCTATGATATCTGGATATTCACAGGCTAGTCACTTCTCTGATGCTTTGGAGCTTTTCAGGCAGATGCAGAGAGGCAAGGTGAATCCAGATGCCATTGTCATTGCCAGTGTATTTTCTGCTTGCGCACTTGATCTTGGTAAGTGGATTCATGACTATGCGAGGAGAAACAAGATCAAAGCTAACACCATTATGGACAATTCTCTGATCGACATGTATGCGAAATGTGGAAGCACCAAAGAAGCATTACAAGTGTACAAATAAATGAAAGAGGGCACCTTGTCATGGAACTCAATCATAATAGGACTAGCATGTAACGCCCCCGTTTCCAGGGGCGCGTACGGACACGACATTCCGCAACTATTCACGCATGAACAGTTATGGAGTGTCGCGCAAGAGTATACCATTGCATGCTTACAACAAAATCCAGCATATATTTCACATATGGAATAACATCCAGCTTTTGACAGCGGGGCGTGCAAGCCCAAAGTATAAATACATTACAAAAGACTTCCAGAATCCGCTTGAGCGCGGCGAAGACCTAGAGCCACGGGTCCTCGTCGAAGAAGAGACCTTCCGGGACTTCCTCAACGGGGAGATAAACACCTTCGTCTTGATCCTCTAAAGAAGGGCAAAAGCAAGCCGTGAGCCAATCAACCGGCTCAGCAAGTCCCAAAGGGATCCTAACTTATTACATGCACGGAACATCAAAGGAAAGGAGTATACTTGGTTTATTACATTTCGTGGATGCAGTTTTATTTGCAAACATTTGATAAAACGGGCCCAAAACTACTTCTTAAGATCTCAGGGGTTTTTCATGAAGAGTTCATTAACCAACTAATCAGTTAAAGCATGTACAAAATTACTTAAGCTTCGCGGCTGGAATCACCCAAGTGACACAACTCCATTAACCGGGAGCACGGCGTATTCGAATACCATTTTATTGACTCTGCAGAGTTGCCCAACTTTACCCACACGCACCCTTAACCCTCATGACTGAGTTAAGGAACCGGGTCTTTTCGCTGCTCAACCCTTGGTATACACTCCACCCTGATAGATAATAACCCCGCACATCCTTGGGCGTCCGCTGGCCATCGCGGAACGCCGGTCCCGAGTTGTGGGGACCTATCGTTGTCTTGCTCTGACTCAATGCAGGGTTTCACTTAAGTTGAGCAGGTACTAAACCAGGGTTGACAAGTCAACACCTGTGGTTGAGCGGTTGCTATGACATTTGCTCAGCGTAAGGATTTCAGTCCTTATATTTTCACATGGCCCGCAACCTTACCAGGCCCGCGACCCAACCTAGGGTAAGAGTTGGGTGAATAATCATCTTGCAATGCACCACAACCCCCCTTCCTTCAATCCTAGGGTAAGAGATGGGTGAATAATCATCTTGCGATACACCACAACCCCCTTACCCTACCTTGTGCACGCCGGCACTCTCCGCTCTAAGATACGGTGCCCCATACCACCCTACCTTAGAGTCGGGTTTTACAAATTCTGTTGGCTCGCTGCCACGACCTTATTAGTATAAGACTTTTGAGTGATAATAATATCTTACAGTTATCTAGATTAACAGATAATTATTTTTAGGGTTACAAAGGCATGGCTATAAGTTTAACATGACATTTGTCGGTGGTAGGATTAACTACTTAACAGGTCATTCTAAACATTTTATTTTACTTTGAATTAACATTTCACAATTAGCTCAATGCAAATAACATAATAGCATAATTAGATAATATGGGTTGCAACGTGATCAAAGGATTTGGGACTTGCCGTCAATCCGGATGATCTCAGCTAGCTCGAACGAAGCAACGCCTGGATCCTGAGCCTGCACTTGAACCTCCGGGATCTCCGACACTAGCGCAAACACATAAAATAAATTAAATCCAGCTTGAGACTAATCAAGCGAGGAAAAAAATAAACTATTTAAAAAGGAGTAAAATGCATAAATTCTTCAAATGGAATTTTAGGAATTTATTTGGGATGAATTTGGGGAAATGGAGGTCAAAAATGGGTCCAGGATATTATTTGGAGCAAGGTGGTGAAATTTGGGAATTTTTGGGATTTTCTGTGATTTTCTAGGATTTATTTGGATTTTCTGGGATTTTAGAAATTAATAAATCACTGGAAAATCAAATGAACAGTGTCGGGCCGGCCCCATAGCTACAGTGCGGCCTGGCCCGGGGAACGGCCCGTGCGGCCGAAGGCCAGCGCGGCCCACGGCGACGCGCGGCGGCTTGCAGGCGCGCGCGCGCTCGGGCGACGGAGCAGGCCGCTCGGCCCACTCCCGCGCGCTCACGCGGCTTGGATGCGCGACGCGCGGCCCGGGTGAACGTCCTGGATCGGGCGGGGCGAACGGACGAGATGGGGGAGCGGGGAGATCAGACGGTGGGGATATAACGGAGGGGGCGAAGCGGTACGACCAGATCGGACGATCGACGTTAGATAATACAGGCGAGATGAACGGCCGGGGCAAAGCCACGTCGCGGGGAAGCGGTCGTCTTCAACCTCAGGGCGTTACAGTGCACCCGGGGCAGAGCTTTGGCAGCGACGGCGGCCTGGGCGCTAGGGGGCTCGCCGGCGGCAAAGGAGGGTGCCAACAGGGAGGGTTCTCCACCTGGAACCCATTTTGGGGCTTCGGAAGGGGAGGGGATGAACGGGGAAGGCGGAGGGGAGAAGGGGATGGTTCGGTGATTTGGCGGTGAGGGAGGTCACCGGTGGCGAGGTAGTCCAATCAGCTGCGATCACACGGACAGGGGACCAAGAGGCTCACATTAGTGGCGGTGGTTTGAGCCGAGGAGCTTCGGAGTGCCCTGGCCACGGTGAGGTGGTTTCCGCCGGAGGAGGGCTGCGGCGGCGGGGTAGCACGGGCGATCACCTGGCCAGCAAAGATTACCACAATGGTTAGGGAGTAGTGAGGGTGCTCTGGCCGAGAGGAATCGAGAAATGCGGGAGCGGGGAAGGAGGTCAACCCACGGGGGTCGCCGGCACAGGGGAAAGCGGTGACGGCGATTGGGGCGACGAGGGCTCAATCGACGGCTCGGGGAGCTTCTTTGGAGTGGTGGGAGGGGAATGGGATGTCTGGGAGGCTCGGGGAGCAAAGGAGAGGGAGAAAGCCGAGAGCGGGGTTTTATACCCGAGCGGAGGGGAGGGAGGCTTCGGGGAGAAGGCAATGGCTCGAGCTCCGGGGCCGACAGGGGAGAATGGGAGCTGGTCAGCGCCTCCTCCGCGCAAGGGATGACGCACGGGGACTGGCGACGCGACAGGAGGGCTGCGGGCATGGGCGAAGGCGTGTCCATGCGCGGCGGAGGGGCAAGCGGCGGCTGACAGGCAGGGTCGGCACAGGAGAGCGGTGACGCGGCGTGAGGACGACCGCTCCTTCGGACCGGAGCTGTCGGGGCGGTGCTGGCGCGAGGGGATCCCGGGGCAGCGCGGCGCGGGCGCAATGCGCAGCGCACGCGCGTGCGCGGGGAGAGAGCTGGGCACGGGCGCGGCGCCGGCGCGCGCGCGAGGGAGTAGGCGGGGAGAGAGGGAGGGCGCCGGAACGAAGGGAAGGCGGGGAAAACGGCGGGTGCCGAAGGGAAGGGGCGGCGCGGGCGCCCGAGAAGGAAGGGAGACGGGAAGGAGGGAGGCGCCAACGGGAGGGGATGGCGATGGCGCCGGCCGAAAAAGGAAAGCGGAAATTCGGATGACTTTCCAAAAAGGGAAAGTTTCCAGAAATTCAAACAAAAATCCACAAAAATTTAGGAAATTTTCTGGTTTGAAATTTTGGGACTTTTCATAGCAAACGATGGCTTTGAACAGGATGCTCTGAATGTTTTTCATGCTATGCTCGCTGAAGGTTTCAGACCGAGTGGAGTTACTTTCCTTGGTGTGCTGATTGCCTGTGCTAACGTGAAACTTGTCGAGGAAGGGCTTGACTACTTCGAAAGCATGAAACCAGTTCACAGCTTGGAACAGCAAATGAAGCTTTACGGTTGTGGTGTTGATCTCCTCGGTCGTGCTGGTCAGCTGGAGAAGAAATTGAGGTTCATCACTGAGACGCCCATAACTCCTGATCCTGTTGTTTATAGGATAGATCCTGGTGTTGATCTTGTTGAGTGTTGACCCAGCTAGCTCGAGTAATTACTTAGGTCGATGACCGAGAAAGATACCATTACATCATTATGTCATGTCGATGTGAATAATAGTTTACATTATCAGGCCCAGTTTTGTCAATTTTGCTGACAGGATTTATGAAATGATCGTAACGATGTCCACAGACCACAATGCACATTATCAGGCCGAATTTTTGTCAATGCTTGATATTTCGTGATTTGTCGTCCTTAGTACCGGTTTAAGGATTTACTATTTCAGGAGGAATGCAGCATAGACATATGATCTGAAAGAGCCTGGTCTGTATTGAGTCTTCGAGAGACACGAAATATACGTCCACGTTCTGCCTACCAAATGCTTGGCATCTGATCTAATACATGCGGATTGGAGTACCACGCTGTTTCCGCTGTCCTGTTATCAGATATGTCGCCATATAGGCGTGAATGTCATTGCCATACAACAATGTTCCGGTGACATCTTTGATCGAACTGCCATAGCAAATACCTTTGAATGGTGTTACGAGATGCTTCCAACATGCGAACACCTTGATCGGTTGAACCAAGAAAAGCGCATGGCAAATCAATTTGCTTCTCATAAACATAAGAGCAGCTCCAAAAGATGGGCTAAATTTGATCCCCTATAATCTCATTTTAAGGGACATGCCAAAAAGTTGGGGATCAATATAACTCTTTTGCTCCAACAGTCATCCCCAAAATTGGTCCCCTAAATATTTTAAATCTGCTACATCTGCTACACCATTGTTCTGATTTGAAATTAAATTAAAACACCATTGTTCTGATCTGAAATAAAGACACCATAACATAGTTCTGAAATTAAATTAAAACACTATTGTTCTGATTTGCACAGACGACTCTTGATGTGATATTTCAGTGTAGACCTTTTTGGCGGAGGGGATGTGCGCGGCCAGGTCTCACGCAACGCGAAGGAAAAAAATTGGACGCGGAATTACCTACTCGCACGCGGCAACGGTGATTGGGGACGCGTGGGGTGAGGCCAAATTTGGCTCCGGTGGGGTGAGATATTGGGGGTGTTAAAATTTTTAGTGGTGGTTTTGGGGATCTTTTGGAGGGGGTTTTTTTCACTAATCACCAAAATTTGTTTTAGGGGATATTTTAGCCCATCTCTTGGAGTTGCTCTAACGAGCTGCTTTGCCTACATTTGGGCAATCCACCCCTTCGGACAATGGTCATGATAAAACTTGCTAATTGATAACAGAGAACATAAGTACCATTGTAAATCAACTCGAGAAATAATCCAAAACATAAGACATTCAACCTCACAGAAAAGGTGAAAATTCAAGACGGCAGGCTTAACTTGACAAAGGTCTATGGTAGGATCCGAAAGAAGGCTAGCCAGCAAAAGAACCCTTTCTCTATGATGCAAGGAACTTTCAACGCTTCCCACCACCGCCGCCAAGCTTTGGGCCTTTAGCACCCTTATGTGCAGCACCCTTGGTTTGTGTCTTCTGAGATTTCGCCACCTCTGCCTTCTTTGCCTTTTTCTCATCCTTGGTTTTCTTTATGCGCTCCTTGATCTCACTGCAAATGTAAACATGTCAAAAGACAGTTCTCAGTTTGAATCATATTCAGAATCATTCAATATCGGCCAATATAAAAGAAGCAACAGCTACTAGTAGAAGATTGACAAATTTGTGCAACTATACCGATACAAATAATTCCAAGTTGTAAAAATAAAAGAAATCTATAAGCAAAAGCAATGATGATACAGGCAGCTATAGCTCTATAGAAGGGTGAAAAATGTACCGAAGAGCCGCTTCTCTAGCAGCATCACGGACTTCAGGCTTCTCACTTCTCTTCTTTTGGATAACTTCCAGAGTGGCACCAACAATTGAGCGCGAGTATGGCTTCTTGGTGGTGCGACGCCTCTTCTTGACAGCCTCAGCATGTATGTCCTGCATTCACACATTGAAAAACAGCCCAGTAAGAAATATTACAAGACATGATAGAAATGAATCGATAATGGAAACAAAAAAATATTCTATTCAGTTGCTGCGCCAAACTCAGCCGACCACATATCATGGGCTCAAGAATACAAGAGGGGTGTGTGTGTGCACTGTGCAGGTAGGTAGATGCATGCTAGCAGAAGCATTGTATGCCTCAACCATCCATTATACTTTATAAAGAACCAAACTTCACATCTCCACCCACTAGCAAACAGATGGTTGATCTCATTTTGGCCATTAAATACAAATGCATGCTAGTAACTATATCGAAATATGGGGAAAATTGTCCTACTATAAATGCCAAAGGTATCTTGAAATGCTGATTATGCGGCCTACGTAACTTAGTTATTGTACTTGAAGCACCGCAACAACTGAGTTCATGCGATCCATCTGAACTCAACTAACATGTTAACAATGTTTTAGGAGTACAAAATTGGATAATCCAGTGACTGCATGAGTGGAGAATGCTAAATGCATGAATGAAGAATTTAGCAATCAAAACGTGATACCTTCTTGTGCTGCTTCCTGTACATAGCTGTCCAGGTAAGTTTTGCAGGCTTCAGGCGGTTGTGGAAGTAGCGCTTGCATTTTGAGTTGGCGAAAAGGAAAACCTGCAGGAGGAAATATCAGAATTCATTAGGAAAAGCTTCTAAGCTTACTCATATTAATGACCTTCAACACATGAAGAAGGTTACCTGCGAATCAGCACGAATGAACCTGATACCCTTCCCTGGATATATCTTCTGGCCACTAAAACGGCAAAGCTCAGTCCTGTAAAACCAAGGAAACAATGATTTGAACTTTGAAGACAATGGTGGTGAAATTGTACTTAAAGTATTATTAATATCAACTTAAGTACAAAATAGAGGTGGCTATCAACAACACATTGCAACAACTTGAGATTGACTTACTTCAGAACCATCTTGTCAACCTTAGAAAACTTTCACAAGCTCCTGCCTGGATTCCACAAGTAAAAGACAACAGAATAACCATGAGCAACTCTTAAAGCCTAAAGGCAAGGAAGTGAAAACACAAAAGCACAAAAAATATGAACACAAAAGGAGTCAAGACCACAGTGCAACCAACTTGGAATAAAAATATAGGGCCTTTACAGGCAGCAGAAACACAAAATAGTTTGCGCTGCAAAGCGGATGCCCAGTTCTATTTCGCACGTTATAGGTTAGGTTACTATTCGATCGCAAAGACCATAGCACCTGGGTACCTGTGCTCGAATTGTTGGAAAGCGTAGATGACCAAAACAAAGTTAAAACTGAACCATTATCCCAAGTCAGGTCTGAAATGGGTGATATCGGGCGACTACTGACAGCAGAGAGATGAGTGAAATATCTGCTGCAAAGCGGGTTCCCGTGTCTCTCTTGCACACCAAAATAATAGGCTACTATAGTGCCTCAGTACTTGTTCTCTGATACAAATGAACCTAAAAACAACTAAAACGAAAAAAAAAAGTTTGTCATCGACTGATACACTGGAGCACTAACCACCTTAAGCCCAAAATTGGGTGATTATACGGTAACTACTGGCAGAAGAAACACAAAGAAGTCACTGCTGCAAACTGTGTACCCATGTATATCTTGCACAATCATGGTTAGGCCACCACACAGCTACAGCTACGTATGGTGCCTCAGTGCTTGTGCAAGAGATCATGTACAGCAGACAGCCAGTTATGTTTCCTATAACAAATTCTTGCGCTTGAGGTCATGGACACATCCAGACCAGGGAATGACAAAGGATGCCCTCCTCGTACGTTAAAGTTAGCCTTTCGGGCTTGAATGACCACATCCATATCATAGAGAACGGCTAAACCAACGAGCTAGCTAAGGCGAGTTACCACACCTACGATTCAAGAAACACAGTTGCTTAGCCTCGGAACAAAACCAACAAGAACTCGCAAAACAAACGGACGAACTGGTACAATTATCGCGCGGTAGGAGCAGGACCGACCGCCGAACGGATTAACCAACGAGGACACGAGAGATCAGCAGAGCGAGAGGGAGAATGACGGATACCTTGAAGCGAGGAAGAGGCGGCGGCGGCGGCTGGGAGTGGGGGAAGAACGTGTTGCCGCTCGGGGGTAGGGTTTTGATGACCTCGCAGGTGGGGGGACGCGGAGTTTTGGGCCGAATGGGCCGTAGTCGTCGGGCAACTGATTGAAGCCAGTATTGCTCGATCGGCTTCTCCTTCTGTGTTTCTTTTTTTTTTTTTTTGAGGTTTTTCCCCTCTCGCGTTTTGGTTTTGTGGCGAAGCTTCTTCGAGGCCGTCTCCTGTAAAAAAATTACTAAACGAGATAAAAAAAAAAGGCCAACACAACTTTTTTTTTAAAAAAGGAACGCGTACAATAAACTTGAGGCCTGAACTCTAAAACATATTCTGATTTTTTTTTCCAAACAAAAGGGCGTTGATTACCAGTATATGAAATTCAGGCCCTGATCAATTCGGCTTCGGCTTCTGGCTTCTGGCTTATTTTTCACTATTCATAAGTTTCGTCTTTTTCTGAACTTTTAGCTTTTTGTTGAGCTTTTTTGTCGGTTCTTATTTTTCCCGTATTTGTTTGTATTATACGTAATGGGCTAACATATTTTTTTATTTTTAAATTTTTTAAAATTTAATTATGCTAAATAAGCCTCTGTCAGCTACAGTGCTTTTTTCAGCCAGCTACAGTGTTTTCAGCCATAAACTACGAGCTTTTCAGCCGAACCGATCACCACCTCAATCGGACGAGCAATTTCTTTGAAAAAAAAATACACGTGTATATGAAAGACAAGTCTTAACTTTGATAATGTGATGCCTGGTTTCAGTGTAGATGGTTTCAAGTACAACGCATGCTACATGTAACAAATGGTATCCAGCAAACCCCCTTGCGGTTGAGAACAAAATTTTACCATACAGAAAACTATCCTTGGATGTTTGGCTATTTTTTTCACTATGTGAATTTTCGGGTGCTGGCTTATTATCACGATCTGGAGTGAAGAATACCCTGGTGTAAGCTCTCACTGCTGCACTGGAATGACAATCATGCCTCTGTTTTTAACTAGTGTCTGTCCGGTTCAGAACTTACGATTGGTAGGTTCCTTCTTTACTTAGAAGTCAATCTCCTCTCCAGGGGTGTCTTCCTCTTGCTCACTACGAATCTGTTCAACCCCTTCCTCATCCCTCATCGGCATTATCTCGGGGAAGTCCTCGTCAGGGATGTTGGCAAGCTCGGAGATGTCCTTCATCTGTACTGCCCTCCTAAACCATCTTTCAGTCTTAGCTTCCTCAGACATGTCGAGAGGATCAGGATCCTTCGCAGCAGATCTTCCTCAGACATGTCGAGAGGATCAGGATCCTTCGCAGCAGATCCTTCCAAACTCTTTCCAGTATAACCCCTATTCGAACTTTCTCCGAAACTTGAGTAGCCTGCTGTTTGATGAGGGTAGTCGAAGTACTACCACTACTGGCACTGCTCTTATCAGAATATGAGCCACTCCAATTATTGCTGCTGTTGTTGCTCCAAGCAACATTGTTGTCATGACGGCCGTAGCTACTCCAAAGTGTTGTTACCATAGCCGCTGTTGCTGCTCCAAGTACTATTATTATAGGCATTGTTGCTGCTCCAAGCACCTATGATGAATCTTAGTTTATCGGAATAAACATCACTGGAAGAAACGCCTGATGACGTCGGCTAGATTTGACTATAGACTGAGATGATAGAACTTAAGAAAGAAACTAGATTAATTCATCTTCATTGCTTGATTCGAAATAGATATAATCTAGCCTTTTCACAGGGATACATTAACTTGACCTTCAAGAAATAATCTCTATCTCTAAAGAAACTTATATTTAATAAATGGAATTTATCTATAGAGTAGTAAACCCATCTAATAGAAAGTAAATCTATCTAATAAGAAAACTAACTATTTTTATCTCTATCTTTACTAATTTGATCTCGCCATCCGTGCTGCTATAGTACGTAGGCACTGTTCAAAGTGTGAACAATTCGCGCGCAGGACAACTTCTCCCCCATTCTGTGACAACTCGTCCTTGAGCTATGGTGGCGGCCATGTCTGCAGCTCTACAAGACCTCAAGTTGACAAGATACTACGATGTTTACTGGTGACTTTGAAGATCGTGGCTTCCACGTACAGGTGCAGCAACATTGATGATATCTGCGATCGCCACAGCAGACGCGGTGGCAACCACAATAACGTTGTAGTAAGCTTCCACGATGCAGTTACCACGATGTGTTGTAGTAAACTAATTGACGTAGCACATACAGGTGAGAATATAGAAGAATGTATTATCAAAGTCATGAGAAATTTTGGTCTTATAATTTTTCTTTGCAATTAACCTGGACAATGCTGCAATAAACTCCAGGGCAATGGATATTCTCACTCCCTTATTTGGTACATACGTCGAATTCTTCTTGCTACATCAGTAATGTGTCTGCCATATCATTAATCTTATAGTTAAATATGATTTGAAGAGGATGCATCCATATCTTCAAGCTTTTCGTAATGCAATTTCCTTTTTAAATAATTCTAACCAATGAATTATAGCATATAAGACCTATTGTATTGTGATGGGTGCACGTTCACGAAAGTTCGCTATGGACATGCCAGTAAAGTGGAACTCAACTTATCTCATGCTACAAAATCTTTTACCCTATAAGCCTATATTTTTTGTTTTTATCTACACACACTATCATAGCTAAACTAGCAACACACTACTAGCTGAGCAGTATTGGTATGTTGTTGAGAAATTACTAGATTTTCTGGAACTCTTTTACAAATCAACTATTGTTTTTATCTAGAGTATACTATCCAACATCTCCGGTAATGGTGCATCATATTCTTGCGATTGTCGTTCACTTAAAAGCCAATGAAAATGGTGTAGCGTTACGAGAGACTATGTGCGCTATGAAAACTACATATTTAAAATATTGGCATGGATTCCATACTTATACATATTTACATTTATTCTAAATCCAAGAGCTAAAATTACAGAATTCACTAATGTTCTTTCAATTATAGATGAGTATATAGGGATAAATTATTCTAACTATTTTACAGTTGTTCATTTATAATTATCTGAAGTTTACCAAAAGTACGAGAATAAGTTTCAGGGAGTTTGCTTGCAACAACCTCCACTAGCACCCACCATAGGTAAGATGATAAATATGTGGGGCAAAATCTTTGGTGCTCTAGGATCCGCTAGAAGATTAAGCTCTATATCGTCAAATGCTGGAGCAATCCATACTAGCATTCACTAGGAACTATCAGTTTTTCTAGACAACGATCACATGCCTCACTATATAGAGAACTTCAACATTTTGAACTGGTGGCATGAGCACAAGCTAATATATCCGGTGTTATCCATATTAGCACGGAATATATTAACCATTTCTGTCTTGATGTTTTTTTCAAATCTGCTTTCAATCTTTCTAGAAGAATATTAGAGGAGAGAAAACAAGACAAGTGAGATGGTGTAAGTACTTCTTACAGTGAAATACTAGGAACAAATTGATGTGCGAGCTCAATACTGTATGGTGGATATGTAGTTCGAACATGCGTTCAACAATCTCTATCTAGATGGTGGCGAAGGCAGTTAAGACAACGACGACACCAACGATTCTTAAAGCATCCATGTATACATTGTACTTTTCTGATTTTTACCTGTAATGCTGAGCTACAAGCTGTACCCTTTTTTCTTTGCCAATGTTTTCTCAAGTTGAGATTTTACTTGGTAAAGTTGTTAACGAGGTAACCATTTTAACATTAATAAAACTCATTATTACATTTCTATAATTTGTTATGCCTTTTCTACAATATCTATAATTTATTGTGTCTTTTCTATAATTTCTACAATTCATTGTGCCCTCTTGAATTCTACACATTTTTTGAACTATTATGTTTTAAAAAAAATTTAGGCCCAATGGGCTAGCCAGGCATGCTGGCCCGTCACATTAAACGGGCACGTGCCAGTCCAGCATAGCACGAACCCTCTCTGGGCCATGCCTAGGTTGCCGCCTCAGCCCATGGGCTAGCACGGCATGGCCTATTCAGGCTGGCAGGCTAAATGTCCTGTGCCAAATTGGGGCCGTGTCATGCCGCCCATTTGGGCAAATCTGGGCGAAGGACGTGACACACTCAAGTGCGCACACAGACATCCATTCCATCCTCCCACTCTGAGTAAAGCAGAACAATGTGTGTGAAGTTTACTTTTGGAGAGAGGGAGGGAGAGACATGTCTTCATCGCTCTCTATAGCTATTTACCCCTCCCTCAAGATCAGCAATAAGAGGGGTAAATGACTTCAACACTTTTTCTCATTCGGTATTTAACAATCTTTTCACTTCAATAGCTATAGAATGGTATGAAGATCAAGATTGACCTTGCAAACCATGAAAATGAACACAAGCAACCAAAAACAGTAAAAATAGCAACATCTCTACCTGGTTGGTTTGATCACAGACCGACATACAGTTTGACCAATGGGTGGTCTGACCGGTAAGGGAATTGTGGTCTGACTGCTCCCCTGCTGACAGACCAGAAACAACACAATTTCAAAACCAAAAACTTATACAACTTTTGATTTATTGAATCAAACTCAGTCATGTTAAACCTAGCTTCCTTTGGATGTTAGGAACCTGTTCCAACCAACAATCTCGAGGGTCATTGTCAAAGTTTCAACCTTGAAAAGAGATCAAGAACTGGCAAAAAGGAGAAAACAAGATCTACTCAAGTTCATGAGATCTAGCGTCTAAAAATGATCCAAGATGAGGCCCTACAAGCCTTAGGAAACCAAATCACATAACAAAGAAACATAGAACATGCTAGAACAAGAAGACATTAAGATCACCTCAAGAAAGCTAAGAAACCATACATGCAAGCAAATAAACCATGAGAGAACAAGTTTGATCTTTTATTATCATTTGAAGATGTATGATTACAACCACTCCACTTGGAGACCAAAACCCTAACAGCATCAGTCACTCATCCTGATTACCCTCTTGGAGGCTCAAGTGCAAATCTTAACCTCTCACTCTCTAATGCCCTCTTTTTATAGTGGAGGCTCACATGAAACCCTAAAATCTGGATACAAAGTGAAATCCATCCGCTAACTCATGGGCAAACCCAATAATCCAACACATAACAAGTTTACACATACACACACACACGCAAGCTTCTCAAAGTGGTGTCTTCAATCTTGGCTCCAATAGCCCGAATCCATCGTCTTGTCCTCTGTGAAATCTCCTTAACCCATTCCGCTTAGGCCTTTGCCACGGTTTTGTAAACCACCTTCGCCACGATTTTGCAAACCTCTCGTTTTTTTTTGGTTTTGGGCAAATGACCACTTTGCACTTCAGCCGATGTTTCATAATTCCTTCACCTCGAAACATCGTCCATGCTTCGTCATCCTCCATATGGCTCCAAAGACTTCCCATCAAGCCTCTCACGCGTTCGAACTGTCCTTGTTCATCTGGCGCCTTATATGGCCCTTATCCATCTTACACATTGGTTGAGTCCAACATCTCACTTGACTTCTATGACCACATTGGACCTTTGTTCTCCTAGTCAAGTCCTAGTTCTCCTTACCGTTGATCATAGTTAACTCTAAGCCACTTTCATAACAATAGACCAATCAAATTATTTCTAGGCAAAAATTCCTTCCAACTTGACCCAAGTTAGTCCATAAAATACATCATGCAACACATATGCAATCTTAACACAACCCTAAGCCTAGACCAAAATAGCTCGCAAAATTTAGCATCAAAATCAGCAAAGCTGATTTAATCACCATTGAGAGATCGAACAAACCACCCAAGGCTAGTCAACAGCATGTTCCATTCTAGTTAGACCATAGCGGTCCGACCGCCATGCAACTCTCGGTCAAACCGGTCCCCATGAACTGAAACACCCCAAGAATACCTTTTTTGGATTTTCATTTCTATCTACTTTCGATTCGATGCTCAAATTGTTGTGGGACTTATACCAAAATACTCACAATACATCAAGGACTAATCTATTTTTTTCTTTTCACACTCTTTCCCTTGGCCAGTTTGATGGCACTCAAGAAAACAATCACTGCCTCTGCCAGTTAGACTGTATGCCTTAGACTGGTCTGACTGGTTAAGACTGGACCTAAATCTCATTTCCTGAACTTGAATTTTGACAACTCAAAGTTCTTTCAAACTGTCTGAACAGTGTCATACCCATCACAACATTGAAGGAATCTCCACATGGTCTCACATACTCTTTGTTGCTGCTTATATGTTTTGGAAGTATTTGTAACATGTTATCTAACATACAAGGTACGCACAATTATTTGTTATTATCTATTTGTTATATTAGTGTTTCTGTGATCGATCTGGGCGAATTTTAGGATGTGGACAAATATCGTGAGACGGACGGAGTAACCTGTAGCGGTCGAGCTCAATGTGGATAATGTGGTCAAGCTGCGAAGAATTCTCGCTCGCCGCAGCGCGGTCGTGCCCAATCGTTTCTTTCCCCCCGCGTCTCGATCTCATCTCCATCTGCGACGGCAGGTTCCGGCGACGAATTGGTCCTTGGCCTGGACCTAATCTCCCTGTGTGTTACCGGAAAAACACGCGACAATTAGGCCCTCAACCATATCCACGGCGGCTCATGGCTGGCGTGCCAAGACGGGATCTCGCAAGCGTCAAACCGGCAAGTTAAGTCAAACAAGAAACTTACCCTTGGATTCGTTAGTCTCAGATTAGAGCCCGATTTGTCTACCCATGTGAACTCACATGCCCATGAATAGGATCGTAGAAACGAAGTCCCCTGTACTACTGTGCCATGCATGGCCATGGATTATTGGTAGCAGGTCGGTGACACGGATCAAGAGGTGTTTTCAGTTTAGGTCCGCTTGTTTGGGCTTGGGGTTCTGGCTTCCGGTTTATTTTTTATTATTTCTAAATTTTGTTTTTTCTAACTTTTTGGATTTTTGAACTTTTTTGCCAGTTCTTTTTTCCTGTATTCACTTGCATTATATGTGCTGGGCCAACCTGTTTTTTATTTTTATTTTTTTAAATTTAATTAAGCCAAATAAACCACCATCAGCTATAGTATAATTTTCATCAGCTATAATGAAAATTCAGTTATAAACCATAAAAATCAGTTTAATCGAGCACCATCTAAATTTCACCATACAAATTAAGGTGCAGCCATCAAGGTGGCACAGGAGGACTACAATGATGGTTAGGTTGTACATCTTCCGTTTGTTCTGTCTGCTAAGCATGCTTTCTTGTTGGATGGAACGTGTAGATGGTAACGAGGAGAGGGCCGGAGGCCGGAGTAGTTGTGGCTTGGCTTGATCGGTGTGTTTTGTGTGGTCTGCAATGGAGTACCTTTTTTTTTGGCGAATTGAAATGGAGTAGTTAGCAGCCTCTTTTTTACACTGTTCACCTACAGAGGTAAAAATGGTTGTATCAGGCTGATTAAGCTTCATTTCAGTTCCTTTTTTTTTTTAAAAAAAAAGAACTTCATTTCAGTTGCTTCAATTCCTCCCTCGTTTCACCATCTCTTTACAGTGTGTTCAGGGTGCCTTGTAAAGTTCTTGTAATGCGTCAGTGTAACGTGTCAACTATGGCTTTTGTGAAAGCGAAGCTTCCGATTTTAGCCACACAGGTGATAGCCCGTGTAGGGCTCTTCGGATGTGTTTTTCCGTCTACGGCTGCTGATGGTTTTTAGTTTTATTATAAATATTACGGGTGCAGATGGTTTTTAATTTTATTATAAATATTTATATAAATAAATTGAATAATAATAGATCAATAAATAGTGTTAAAAAAACTGTCTCGATAAATCATTTTAAGAAATAGTTAAGTTGCAGTTTTATTTATTTATTTAGAAAAATCATAAGCTATAAACTGAGTAGAAAAGACTTCACTATCAATCTTGATGATGGCAGGTGCTAATCTATTAACCCTTTCTGACTCATTCCGCAGGAGTCGGTTTCACTACGAAAATCCAAGACAACCTTACTATATACGAATGCACAAGAAATGATAAGTTAGCCCTGCCTTTCAATTCCATTTGGAACCATTCGTGCATGTGCGACAGATGTACCTGACAAAAAGACCATTACAAGACCAACATGACAATATGGAAGTCGAAAGACAGGTATTGTACTGATCTCAATTTGTGTGATCGATGGAGATCCAAGAACACTATTATACTAGAATGAGATCGTTATTTTTTTGGTCGATGGAGCATTCGTTTGTGACATCCCAAGTGACCACCCCAAAGGGTCCAAATTGCAGCCACGGAGTTGTCGTTAAGGTACAAGCACGGTCAAGGATGCGAAGGCAATACTTAGGTGGTGATTATTTGGACTTTTTTGGTGACTTATGGCTGAAAAGCACTGTAGTTGGCTGAAAAAATATTGTAGCTAACAGAGGCTTATTTAGCATAATTAAATTTAAAAAATTAAAAAATATGTTAGCCCATTACGTATAATACAGACAAATACGAGAAAAAAAAGAATCGGCAAAAAAGCTAAAAAAACCAAAAGTTCGGAAAAAGACGAAATTTATGAATAATAAAAAGTAAGCTAGAAGCTGAAGTCGAAACGATCACAACCTTAATTCTGTTTATCACTGAATCAAAGGCAGTCCCACCCCCATGTGAAATCGAGAAAAACCCTGTCGATTTGAGATGGAATAATGGAATGTGGTCATGGTATTGATAATGTCCTTCACTTACTTGACCATGCCTCCATATGCCAATATCATGAGTTCATTGGTTTCAAAAGGCATCTTCTCCTCCCACAAATATTCTAGCACCATGACGTTGTTATATGACCAAATGGACCTAAATTCTTCCGTATAGTGGGCAGAAATCTCGCTTTGGTATCTTTCATTTCCTCGTATTTTTGGAGACACGTGATATCGGAGTCTCACCAAGATAATGCGCTTGTTTACGGATAGTTTGCAACGCATCACAATCTGGCCGGACGGCTATTTGCTTGTCAGATGCGAGTTTTTATAGGTCCTGATCAACTCGGCTTCGGCTTCTGGCTTCTGGTTTATTTTTCACTATTCATAAGTTTCGTCTTTTTCAGAACTTTTGGCTTTTTGTTGAGCTTTTTTACCGGTTCTTTTTTTCCCACATTTGTTTGTATTATACGTAATGGACTAACATATTTTTTTATTTTTAAATTTAATTATGCTAAATAAGCCTCTGTCAGGTACATTGCTTTTTTCAGCCAGCTACAATGTTTTCAGCCATAAGCCACGAGCTTTTCAGCCGAACCGATCACCACCTTAAGGTAGGCAGGAGCGCTGCCTGATCTTACAGTGATGGGAGATTTTTAGGTTATGCCTTAAAAAAACTAAAAATTAATACGAACATTCGGTTTCTCAAAGTAATTTCTATACTTCTTTCGCTACAGTCTTATTTTGGAGATAAGACAGGGGGTTACAAATGTATCACGCACCTCGCTCTCCTTGCTCTCGTCACGCATATGTATCTCTTCCTCACTTTTTTCACCAATCGTTCTCTTCTTCTAAAAGTCATTTTTCAACCACTACTATTTATTTTCAGCCAAAAGTCATAAGTCATAGCCAAAAGTTATTAGCAAAAGCCAATACGAATGCCCCTTTGAGTTAGGAGTGGCAAAAAAAGACCCTCTTCTTTTGGGCTACAGCTGAGAATTTTTGTCTGTGTTTTTCGAGACGGCAGCAGACGGTGAAAACATCGACGTGGTCGATGCATATGATTTTAGACTAAAAAAATATTTGAAAATTTCGCTTCAAGAAACCGTATCGTTTGTTTTGACTATAAATCAAAAGTCAATTGATAAAAACAAAACAAAAAAAACAGGACCGAAGTTTTCACGGAAAGATGGAAAGGGCAAGTGCCAATATCGGGACGGCAACAAGCAGAGCAAGAAAGAACCGAAAATCGCGAACCACGCTTCATGGGCGAAAGTCTTCGTGGTGGCAGAGACGTGCACGAAAACTTTGACCTGGGAAAAACACAAGAGGGACAGAGGCGACTGGCGAGCAGCCAACAATCAAAGGCAGTGACACGTCCAGCCCCGTAACGTGTTGAGCGTTGACACCTGGGCGCCGCTTTCCTCCGTCCATAGCGGGCTAGCGGCCGCTGTACGCCTATACGTGTTGCGTTGCGTCATCTTTTCGGTGCCGGCTCCGCTGGTGCTCCGCGGGCCTCAAAAATTGCCTGCCACGAAACGAAACGAAAACGCGTCCCCCTCCCCCGCTCAGCGCTTCAGCTAGTGCGCGCCGCCTCCACACGTCGTCACTCGGACGATGACCGCTGCCTTCCGTCCCCTCCACGCCACTGTTCCTCGCGCGCCCCACCCTGTACGTCACGCGTCGAGACGAGGCGCCGACCGAGCCAACCCCAGAAAACAACCGGGCCGCACGCGCTGCAGGCGCAGACGCACCGCGCGGTGTGCCCACTCCCCCAACCCCACCGATCCGATCGGCATATCCCCACCAGTTCCCCACAGATCCCGTCGCCCCACCAGGCCACCACACCGCGGAAAGCCCCCTCTCCCTTCCAAAACTCGCACCTGCGCAGCCGGTGGATTACCCGCCGGCGGCGCCATGGCCGAGTGCCGCAGCCTCATCGAGTTCCTCCGCGCGTTCGAGCACCACCGCAGGGCCGCGGACTCCTCCGAGTGCTCCCGATCCAGGCGCGCCTCCTCGCCGCCCAGGCCCCTCACGGCCTTCTGCGACCACTCGCCGATGGCCGCGGTCGACGCGCTCGTGCTCCTCGCCGTCCTCGCCGCGCTGGGGTTCCTCGTGATCCCGTACGTGAAGCTGCTGCTGCTCGAGATGGGCGCGCTGCTCCACCCGGCCGCGTCCTGCCTCTCGGCCGCCGCCTTCGCGGGCGCCGCGGTGGCCGTGGCCGCGGCGGTGCTCGCCTGGGAGCTGGTGGGCCACCACGCGCGAAAGTGCGGGAAGCCGCGCTGCAGGGGGCTCAAGAAAGCCGTCGAGTTCGACATCCAGCTCGAGACGGAGGAGTGCGTGCGCGGTCGCACCGCGCCCGCGGCGCGATCGGCGCTTCTTGCGGCCGCGGGGGCGAGTCCCGTGGAGCTCGGGGACGCGCACGCGGAGCTCGAGGCCGAGCTCCGCAAGATGGCGCCGCCAAACGGCCGCACCGTGCTCATCTTCCGCTCGCCCTGCGGTTGCCCCAAGGGCCGCATGGAGGTCTGGGGCGCAAAGAAGGTGCGCCGGATCAAGAAGTAGAGGGGAGATCCATCATTAGTTTGTGCTTTGATGATTTTTCCCATGATGTGTCACTGATATGTGGGCCTAGATCCGCATATCAGCGAGACATCATTACACAAATCATCAAGTAAAAATCAATCATGGGGGCAAATGATCAAATATTTCTAAAATATAAGTTGCGCCCCTGGTAATATAATAATTATAGGGAAAGGAAATAAAGGGATGATAGAGATAGTTATGTCAGATGATAAATTATAGATTTGTGTTATGATGCAGAGGAGATGGTTGGAGATAAATATACATCTTTGCTTGCTCATTCGCTGTTTTTCATGAGATTCTGGATAAATAATCGTAGCATAGATACTGTCTTGTTGGATACCATGTTGCTTTTCTTTTTGGCTGCTTTTTGAATGCCTGGTTAATCTCATTTGGTCAATAGTTGTTGGATGTAAGTTTCTTTGATGCCTCTGAGTAAGTTTCTCTGACGCTGCTGGGATTGCATCTGCTACTCAAAAACTTCTAGCTGTCACTACTTCATAGTTATTTGTCATTTGTGAAATGCTTTGCTGTTCATTCCATGCGGTATTTGGGTAAAGTTTTAGCTCCTTGAGGGCATCCATGACAACTGCTCTTTCATTGGCGCTGAGGTGAAGCAAAGTTCTTGTAGTTTTCCGATTTTTTTCTACTGCGAGTGTCGTGAAATATGATATGTGATCCTCTGCATTGTAGTTTAGCATTCCAGTATACTTTGTTAAATTCTAAGATGTATGCTTTGAAATTCGCTTAAACTTTATGTGGGTCAACTCAAGCAATATAGTGGCTCCGGCTATTTTATTGTTTCAGTGGAAAGTGAAAAAAAAAACAGCTGACTAACTGAAAGTTAAAAATGAGCATGTTTTCCTTAAAAGAAAATATCCATATGATTACAAGTTTATATATCTGTGTTTAAACTTTTGATGGATTCACACCTAACTGTTGACAGTGTACATTAGTAGAATGTGGTTGTTTTTCCCGAAGAGTGCTGAGAGTGCTGTTTTTCTGCCTTATGGCCAAATAGTTAAAAGGTCCAAATGTAAGCATATGTGCTGTAATGCACAGTTAGTTTCTTTTGTTATGTTATAAGCTGATCCAATATATCTTGACTATGATTATGACTATCAAGGTCTGGAATTTTTGTGTCCAAATGATCTTTGTTCTTTCTCCTATGACATGCTTGCCATATTGACCTGTTGTAGTGGTGCAATCCTTGTAACTAGGTTGTACTATTCATATTCCATATTTTCCCCATCCTACCTTAAATAAATAAATACATTATTTTTAATTTTTGAGAGAAGCATTCTTTTTTATAGTTCTCTCCTTTTATCAAGCTAATTTCACGTTATCCACTATTTCTTTGTCTGAAAAACGATTCTGTACCATAGTACACCTCTTTTACCATGTCATTTTACATTGCCTCATGGCAGATAATAAACTAAAATTAGCGGTATTTATTGTTTATTCACCATAATCCATCTTTTGTGTGTGTTTACGTAGATTCCTTGTATTTTTGTCATGTTCTGGTATGCATTTGGTGAGAACACCTACCTTTTGGGTTTTGAATACCCTTTCATGGTTTTATTCTTTATATGCTTTTCTGTCATATTTTCCTCATTCGTTTGTTTGGTGCTTGTGTCATTGGTTGTCACTTCCCTACCTAAACATACTTTTAGTTGGTTCATTTTCACAAATAGAGGAACAGACCTTAGGAACATAGCTAAAGCCTTATTTTTTATGGACTATGACACTTGTAAGTTGTAACTGTACAGTTCTTTGGTTGTCGTTTTCCTGTTATCGTCATACAGTGCATTTTATTGGTCGGTCGATCCATTTCCATGTTTTTTCCCCGAATAAGGAGGAAACTATACACCCTCCAGCCTCAACTTCCATCAGGAATCAGAAAACCTAAGTTCCACAATCCATTTCCATGTTTGCGCACAGTGTATTTTTATCTGGCTTTCATTCTATTGGGGAAAAAACTGCTGGTGCACAACACTTACTGTTCTTCTGCACTCTATGAAAAGGACTCTGATACGGTAACATTTTACAGTGTAATCTTCTAGTAAAAGCATTTGCTGATGCTGAGATTATTCAAGTTGAAGTTCTTATAGCTTTGAATAGCATTACTGATGCTGTGGGTGTTCAAAGCAAGACTCAATAGATTGGTTTCTGTTGAATGTTCAACTGCATGTATTTCTTTGCATTTTTCTGACAGAGAACTGCTGCTGTTGCTGCCTCCTCAATCCTTTTAAGCTCTAACATATTGGGTTTCATTTCAATATCAGTATTGCTTTCAGCTCCAAGTTTGCTGTATGTAGTCTTTTACATTGTGTAGACGTGACATGCTATTCTCAGTAGGGGTTTTGTTCAGAGAAAATTGATACTTGACCATGAGCCCGACTTGTGCAAAATAATGAACTGTGATGGTATACTTTTTGTCCTCCATGATTATGTTGTTTGTGCTCCATGAATTCTTCCGTGGCAGTCAAGCAACTATTCATTGATTTATGAACAAACTGGATTCGCTTGCCCCAATAATATGGGTACTTGAATTTTCCCTTATGTATATACATGTGTTGCTAAAATATAGACCAGATATTTGAGAGAGCACATGTGAATGTTTTAATTTTGCATCTTCCAGATTTGTGGAATCCTAAATTTGTTTCCCAAGGGCCTTTGCAGCAGCTCCGACAGATCATCTGTTCGTAGGAAATAAGGCATCTGCCATTAAGTCAGTGCTTTCGGTCTTTTGCTGTTTTCCCTATTCCATTTTTCAGATCAAAATTATTCTTTGCTGTAAGTGAAATTTCTGTTTTAAGCCGTGCAACTGCAATTATCTCATGTTCCACATCTGATTGCCGCAGGCAGTGTCCGAATTTTTCGTACGAATAATTCATTTTTTATTCGAAATTACAGAAATATACCCGCGGTAAATTTTTTTTACAAAAATAGGCTCAAGTCGCCCAATGGAAGAGCGACTGGAGCCTATCGCCCAACCAGAAGCCGATTCTGTCCCTGTCGCTCTACCATCAGGCGACTGTATCCAGTCGCCCTCCCATTGGGCGACTTTAATGCAGTCGCCCAATGGTTGAGCGACAGGGATCAAACCTTCGCCAAAAATAGTGAAAATTGGTGGAGATATTCTTCATTGATCCAAAAGCCTTCAGAAAAAATCTTGAGCAATTTCGGCTACGGGATCAAAAGTTATAGTAATCGAGGAACACAAAGAGAGGAAACGTGGAGTGATTGAAATTGCTATAACTTTTGATCCCTTAGCCGAAATTGCTCAAATTTTTTCTGAAGGCTTTTGGATCAATGAAGAATATCTCCACCAATTTTCACTATTTTTGGCGAAGATTTGGTCCCTGTCGCTCAACCATTGGGCGACTGCATTAAAGTCGCCCAATGGGAGGGCGACTGGATGCAGTCGCCTGATGGTAGAGCGACAGGGACAGAATCGGCTTCTGGTTGGGCGATAGGCTCCAGTCGCCCTCCCATTGAGCGACTTGAGTCTATTTTTGTAAAAAAATTCCCACGGGTATATTTCTGTAATTTCGAATAAAAAATGGATTATTCGTACAAAAAATTCGGCAGTGTCCCTTGCCAGTTGCTGAAAACATACCCAGAGTTTCGTGTTAACAGACTTACAGCTCTGAGAGATGTGATTTTTGATCTACATTGAAGAGCCCTGCTTCGGCAGCCTTCGGTCCAGTGTGTACTTCAGTACCTCACTACTTGGCCTAGTTCAGTTTAAGCTCGAGAGCCCTGCTTATACTCTATTCAGTATCAGATATCAGATGTTGTGGATGCTTTTGTTAGGACAGTGTACACACGCCGCAACAAGAAGCCAACATCCACCACAGCTGGTTAAGATAGGTTTTGTTAGAAAGTGTTTCCAACTGGATTGGGTTGTTAGAGAGTTTGTTAAACTTTACATGCAGATTAGTTAAAAAGGGTTAAGGCTTGGCGTGGGGGAGGAGTTAGCCTACTGGCTTTATATAGGGCTGTAAGCACTTGGCTAAGGGAGCAGACAAGTTAATATAAGTAAAAGGCTGTTCCCAACTTGCTAATAGAGGTTGAGCAAGCCGTTCTTCCCCAAATCTGCCCCTATTCTCCAGCTACTATATCATCTTTGGTATCAGATTCTCCTTCCTGCGCCTGCTGATGGGTGCTCCTCTCTCTGCTGCCGACTTCAAATCCTCCATGGACAAGCTCTTTGGAGAGATACATTCTGTCCGGGAGGATCTCGCCACCCAGAAGATCGACCAGAGCCGCATCTGGGTGGCCATCAACCGGCTGCAGACTGACCACCACGAGGCTGGCAACACCTCCGAGCAGAGCAACAAGAGACTGGAGTTGGAGACGCCGCCACCCCCACCGTCGCCCCCTTTCCAGGCCGCCCACAAGCTGCGCTTTCCATCCTACGACGGCTCCGCCGATCCCATCGGCTGGCTCCACAAGGCAGAGCAATTCTTCCGCGCCCATCGCACGCCGGACGACGAGAAGGTATGGCTGGCTTCCTTCTACATGGAGGGCGCGGCGCAAGATTGGTACTACCGTTTGGAGCAGAATTGCGGCGTTCCGTCCTGGCCCCAGTTCATCGACCGGGTGCAACGCCGCTTCGGTCCGCCCGTGCGGAGCAATGCTCTCGGCGCTCTCATGAAGCTCCGCCGCACGGGTACCGTCGCCGACTACCAGGAGCGCTTCCTTCCCCTTCTGGCTCGCTGCCGCAACGTCACCGAGCAACAACAAATCGACATCTTCACGGCAGGCCTCCGGAACCCGCTCCAGACCGACGTTGAGCTTCAGAACCCAGATTGATGTAACCACGCCACCAACACATACGACCATAGCGGTCAATATCAAGATTGAACTAAAGGTGAATTCGTTTCTTCAACTTCAACACATTTTAAATGAGAATATGATGCTACCTAATGATGAAAATATATATATTTGTAGCACCACATCACTTTGGAACCAATTGAAGCAAGGGTTCAAGTTGGACAGGTTTTGGAATCCAATTCGGCCTCCAGATCAATTCGGATTCAGCCTGACAAGCCAATTTCAAACGGCCATAACTTTTGATCCAGAAGGCTTCTCAGGGCCCGTGAGTACTCGTTGGAAAGCTCTTGGAGTCTACTTTCAGATGGATCTGGTCTCACCTCCAAACTCCATCCGAGCAGATCAGAAACTGCAAAACAAGTCACGTTACTTTTCCAGTCCGAGTCAAAATGGGCCGAGGGCCTTGTAACTTGGGCTATTTGGGCCGGTACTGTTCACGTGAACAGTAGCGCGGGCGCGTGAACAGTAACCATGAATAGTACCATATCCCTTGTCATTAGATAAGTGTGGCTTCCCCCTCCCCTATTTAAGGAGGCCGCACCCCTTTAGTTTTCCTTGGGTTTTGCTTAGATTATTAATCTGTCTTTGAACAGTTTCGCCGTTCATCGGTTTGTGAGACCCCAACTTGTGAACTTAATATTTATTCGCAATTTCAGATTGCATCTTGTACTCTCTTGCTTGTGTTCTCGATTCGCTTGCAGGAGATAGCCTTCTTGGCGAGGTCAATCGTGTTCGGCACGGTTGATAACCAACGGAGCAGTGGTGTAGTGATTGCGAGGGGTTCGATCTGTTTTGGTCGGAGCCTTTGGATCATCAACGTCGAGATCTCCACAATCGACTTATCAGTACCTCTCGGAAGATCGGGTCATCGTCACATCCTATTTGTAGTTCTTGATAATATTCCTCGACAGATTTATTACCTTGGTCTAAGCACTGCAATTTCTTATGCATTTCATGTTTAAAAGCAGGAGGAACAAATCTAGCACGCATATCTTCTTTTAACCGCTCCCATGTATCAGGTTGTAAGCGCATGGTACCCAGGTCATTCCACCAGATAATAGCAAAGTCCTTAAACTCACTAGTAGCTTGTCTAACTCTATGTTGCTCAGGAACCAAGTGAGAATTAAACTTCTGCTCTACCGTCATCTCCCAATCAAGATATATTTCAGCATCATAAAGACCAGAAAAAGATGGAATGGTAAACTTGACTTTAGTAAATGGGTCATGATTAGAACGATCATTGTGGTGCTGAAAATTATTACCTCCCATACCGTGACGGTTTTGATGTAGGCGGTGTCGTGGGCGTGCATCTTGGGCAGCAAATGAAGCACTGGCGTCGCGGTTTTGTCTCTCATTAATGGAACTGATGGAGCGCTGCCATGTGTCCATCGAAGCTTGAAGCTTCCTATCGATGCGTGGTTCATCCAAGAGCTTGATGAACTCTCCCTTTAAAACACACTCTTGATTATCAGACGACTCACCTGTCATGGTTAGTAGAAAACAAAAGACAACACAAAAGTATTATCCCTATCAACTACTAGGTGGTGGAAGGTGGAATCACACATTCTCAAGCGTCTTACTACACTCTTACAAGTGTTCTTACCGATGCAGCAGGTGGTACAACCGGTGGCTGGTTCGTGATACCGTGTCGAGCGTGGGTACGATTGCAAGAGGGAACCTGTTCTGATCAAGAGTAGGTGTAGCTTGGAAGGCACAATATGGTAGCAATGGAGAACAATCAGTTAATTTCAGAATTGCATAGAATTGAATTATAGTCCGTATCTAGCACTTAGCCTATGTTGCTGATCAACCAAGAATGGAAGAAGGCTAAAAACAAGTGTACAGCAATGTGTATGAGTGGTAAATACAAGATAATTCAATCCAATGCAATCTAGAATTGAAGAACACAAGGATTGACCCAAAACTGAAAACTGAATATTTCTGTCCACTGGACAGTACGTCGGGCATTGTGTGCCACCGTTGTAAAGGGATGGGCCACGTCATGAGAGATTGCACAAGTCAGCGGGCGTATATTGCGACAGAAGATGGTGGTTATGTAAGTGCTAGTGATGTTGAGGATGAATATGCTCTTGCAGCTAACCTTGCAGGTAATGGTGATGATCATGAGAACAAACCTGTGTTTGTGCCCTTTTCTGTGACTAACAACTTGCAGGTAGTTGAGAACCATGCCGAAGAGGAGCATGAGCTGATGGAATCATTGACCCCATTGGTTGAGAATGAAGATAAGGAGATGGATGCCCTTACATCATCTGAGGAGAGCCAAAAAGGTAAAGAACATGGAGCTATCATCGCTCACGGTACTGATTTGGTGCTACAACAAGACATAGAGCAACCTTGTGAGTATATACCTGTTGTAGTGCAATCTTTCGATATTCCTTGTGTTGACTTAAATAAACCATGTGCTGATCTAAATTCTCATAATTTTGCACATGTTAAATTAATAACACATAAAGAAGTTTTGACTAGAATTTCTCCTGCTAATTCATTGTGTTACATCATGTTGGATCTACCTATGAAATTATCACATGCTGTGGAGAAAGTTTCTGAACTTGCATGTTCGAAATTCTTATTTAGTACCTACACCCCTGGATATAAGTTTAATTTGATTGGAGATTATGGTGTGGAAAATCAATTTCTTGTATATCGAATATGCATAACTTGCGATCACATGGATGAATTGAAACTTGCTATTTGGAACAACAATTCTTGTATGCTGAATCATGTTCAATGTGAGAGGGAAGTAAAATTTAGTACTCATCCCATGCCTATGTATTCAACTCTTTTTACACCATCTAGTATAGACAATCCGAATAAAGATGATGAATTATGGCAGAACAAACAAATCTTTTCACCCTGGCTAGATGAATTTGCTATTATTCGATTGAGATATGATTATATAGCTGGATTGTTCCTCACTTACATTTGCAAAACAAGTTGCAACAATTACTGTGTGACAAATTTTGAATTGCTCATTAACTTATATGATTACTCTTGGGTTAATAATACAATTAGCTTTAATGATCATTGCTATTTTACAACATTAATTGTGCAACAACGAAGAACGGTTAAAATGGATGACATATACATATACCATGCATACACCTTGGCTTCTTTGTTACCATTTTTTCAGCTTATCAAAAGCCGAGGACGACTTTGTTTGCAAGAAGGGGAGTATGATAAGAACATGTACCCTATGGATACAACCATATTTGCTCTACTTGTTGTTACAATTACAAGAGCTCCTACACATCACTTAAATTATGAGGTGAGCTCGTTTCAAAGAGATTTTACTTTATTTGATAAAGAACTTATGATATTACATAATGAGAGTTTGTTGCGTTTGTTATCATGTACCAAGATTTATGATCAAGATCATGCAATACGTGATGCTACACCTATGTTAAAACCGAGGACAGTTTTCTGTCAAGAAGGGGAGGATGATGTAACCACGCCACCAACACATACGACCATAGCGGTCAATATCAAGATTGAACTAAAGGTGAATTCGTTTCTTCAACTTCAACACATTTTAAATGAGAATATGATGCTACCTAATGATGAAAATATATATATTTGTAGCACCACATCACTTTGGAACCAATTGAAGCAAGGGTTCAAGTTGGACAGGTTTTGGAATCCAATTCGGCCTCCAGATCAATTCGGATTCAGCCTGACAAGCCAATTTCAAACGGCCATAACTTTTGATCCAGAAGGCTTCTCAGGGCCCGTGAGTACTCGTTGGAAAGCTCTTGGAGTCTACTTTCAGATGGATCTGGTCTCACCTCCAAACTCCATCCGAGCAGATCAGAAACTGCAAAACAAGTCACGTTACTTTTCCAGTCCGAGTCAAAATGGGCCGAGGGCCTTGTAACTTGGGCTATTTGGGCCGGTACTGTTCACGTGAACAGTAGCACGGGCGCGTGAACAGTAACCATGAATAGTACCATATCCCTTGTCATTAGATAAGTGTGGCTTCCCCCTCCCCTATTTAAGGAGGCCGCACCCCTTTAGTTTTCCTTGGGTTTTGCTTAGATTATTAATCTGTCTTTGAACAGTTTCGCCGTTCATCGGTTTGTGAGACCCCAACTTGTGAACTTAATATTTATTCGCAATTTCAGATTGCATCTTGTACTCTCTTGCTTGTGTTCTCGATTCGCTTGCAGGAGATAGCCTTCTTGGCGAGGTCAATCGTGTTCGGCACGGTTGATAACCAACGGAGCAGTGGTGTAGTGATTGCGAGGGGTTCGATCTGTTTTGGTCGGAGCCTTTGGATCATCAACGTCGAGATCTCCACAATCGACTTATCAGTACCTCTCGGAAGATCGGGTCATCGTCACATCCTATTTGTAGTTCTTGATAATATTCCTCGACAGATTTATTACCTTGGTCTAAGCACTGCAATTTCTTATGCATTTCATGTTTAAAAGCAGGAGGAACAAATCTAGCACGCATATCTTCTTTTAACCGCTCCCATGTATCAGGTTGTAAGCGCATGGTACCCAGGTCATTCCACCAGATAATAGCAAAGTCCTTAAACTCACTAGTAGCTTGTCTAACTCTATGTTGCTCAGGAACCAAGTGAGAATTAAACTTCTGCTCTACCGTCATCTCCCAATCAAGATATATTTCAGCATCATAAAGACCAGAAAAAGATGGAATGGTAAACTTGACTTTAGTAAATGGGTCATGATTAGAACGATCATTGTGGTGCTGAAAATTATTACCTCCCATACCGTGACGGTTTTGATGTAGGCGGTGTCGTGGGCGTGCATCTTGGGCAGCAAATGAAGCACTGGCGTCGCGGTTTTGTCTCTCATTAATGGAACTGATGGAGCGCTGCCATGTGTCCATCGAAGCTTGAAGCTTCCTATCGATGCGTGGTTCATCCAAGAGCTTGATGAACTCTCCCTTTAAAACACACTCTTGATTATCAGACGACTCACCTGTCATGGTTAGTAGAAAACAAAAGACAACACAAAAGTATTATCCCTATCAACTACTAGGTGGTGGAAGGTGGAATCACACATTCTCAAGCGTCTTACTACACTCTTACAAGTGTTCTTACCGATGCAGCAGGTGGTACAACCGGTGGCTGGTTCGTGATACCGTGTCGAGCGTGGGTACGATTGCAAGAGGGAACCTGTTCTGATCAAGAGTAGGTGTAGCTTGGAAGGCACAATATGGTAGCAATGGAGAACAATCAGTTAATTTCAGAATTGCATAGAATTGAATTATAGTCCGTATCTAGCACTTAGCCTATGTTGCTGATCAACCAAGAATGGAAGAAGGCTAAAAACAAGTGTACAGCAATGTGTATGAGTGGTAAATACAAGATAATTCAATCCAATGCAATCTAGAATTGAAGAACACAAGGATTGACCCAAAACTGAAAACTGAATATTTCTGTCCACTGGACAGTACGTCGGGCATTGTGTGCCACCGTTGTAAAGGGATGGGCCACGTCATGAGAGATTGCACAAGTCAGCGGGCGTATATTGCGACAGAAGATGGTGGTTATGTAAGTGCTAGTGATGTTGAGGATGAATATGCTCTTGCAGCTAACCTTGCAGGTAATGGTGATGATCATGAGAACAAACCTGTGTTTGTGCCCTTTTCTGTGACTAACAACTTGCAGGTAGTTGAGAACCATGCCGAAGAGGAGCATGAGCTGATGGAATCATTGACCCCATTGGTTGAGAATGAAGATAAGGAGATGGATGCCCTTACATCATCTGAGGAGAGCCAAAAAGGTAAAGAACATGGAGCTATCATCGCTCACGGTACTGATTTGGTGCTACAACAAGACATAGAGCAACCTTGTGAGTATATACCTGTTGTAGTGCAATCTTTCGATATTCCTTGTGTTGACTTAAATAAACCATGTGCTGATCTAAATTCTCATAATTTTGCACATGTTAAATTAATAACACATAAAGAAGTTTTGACTAGAATTTCTCCTGCTAATTCATTGTGTTACATCATGTTGGATCTACCTATGAAATTATCACATGCTGTGGAGAAAGTTTCTGAACTTGCATGTTCGAAATTCTTATTTAGTACCTACACCCCTGGATATAAGTTTAATTTGATTGGAGATTATGGTGTGGAAAATCAATTTCTTGTATATCGAATATGCATAACTTGCGATCACATGGATGAATTGAAACTTGCTATTTGGAACAACAATTCTTGTATGCTGAATCATGTTCAATGTGAGAGGGAAGTAAAATTTAGTACTCATCCCATGCCTATGTATTCAACTCTTTTTACACCATCTAGTATAGACAATCCGAATAAAGATGATGAATTATGGCAGAACAAACAAATCTTTTCACCCTGGCTAGATGAATTTGCTATTATTCGATTGAGATATGATTATATAGCTGGATTGTTCCTCACTTACATTTGCAAAACAAGTTGCAACAATTACTGTGTGACAAATTTTGAATTGCTCATTAACTTATATGATTACTCTTGGGTTAATAATACAATTAGCTTTAATGATCATTGCTATTTTACAACATTAATTGTGCAACAACGAAGAACGGTTAAAATGGATGACATATACATATACCATGCATACACCTTGGCTTCTTTGTTACCATTTTTTCAGCTTATCAAAAGCCGAGGACGACTTTGTTTGCAAGAAGGGGAGTATGATAAGAACATGTACCCTATGGATACAACCATATTTGCTCTACTTGTTGTTACAATTACAAGAGCTCCTACACATCACTTAAATTATGAGGTGAGCTCGTTTCAAAGAGATTTTACTTTATTTGATAAAGAACTTATGATATTACATAATGAGAGTTTGTTGCGTTTGTTATCATGTACCAAGATTTATGATCAAGATCATGCAATACGTGATGCTACACCTATGTTAAAACCGAGGACGGTTTTCTGTCAAGAAGGGGAGGATGATGTAACCACGCCACCAACACATACGACCATAGCGGTCAATATCAAGATTGAACTAAAGGTGAATTCGTTTCTTCAACTTCAACACATTTTAAATGAGAATATGATGCTACCTAATGATGAAAATATATATATTTGTAGCACCACATCACTTTGGAACCAATTGAAGCAAGGGTTCAAGTTGGACAGGTTTTGGAATCCAATTCGGCCTCCAGATCAATTCGGATTCAGCCTGACAAGCCAATTTCAAACGGCCATAACTTTTGATCCAGAAGGCTTCTCAGGGCCCGTGAGTACTCGTTGGAAAGCTCTTGGAGTCTACTTTCAGATGGATCTGGTCTCACCTCCAAACTCCATCCGAGCAGATCAGAAACTGCAAAACAAGTCACGTTACTTTTCCAGTCCGAGTCAAAATGGGCCGAGGGCCTTGTAACTTGGGCTATTTGGGCCGGTACTGTTCACGTGAACAGTAGCACGGGCGCGTAAACAGTAACCATAAATAGTACCATATCCCTTGTCATTAGATAAGTGTGGCTTCCCCCTCCCCTATTTAAGGAGGCCGCACCCCTTTAGTTTTCCTTGGGTTTTGCTTAGATTATTAATCTGTCTTTGAACAGTTTCGCCGTTCATCGGTTTGTGAGACCCCAACTTGTGAACTTAATATTTATTCGCAATTTCAGATTGCATCTTGTACTCTCTTGCTTGTGTTCTCGATTCGCTTGCAGGAGATAGCCTTCTTGGCGAGGTCAATCGTGTTCGGCACGATTGATAACCAACGGAGCAGTGGTGTAGTGATTGCGAGGGGTTCGATCTGTTTTGGTCGGAGCCTTTGGATCATCAACGTCGAGATCTCCACAATCGACTTATCAGTACCTCTCGGAAGATCGGGCCATCGTCACATCACAGATACCCTGGATGATGCTATGGGTCTGGCGCGGGCCTTTGAGCGCCGTCTGGAGCTCGAGGACGACGACGACTCTGGCGTCATCCGCGTGCCTCCCCGCTCGCTCTCCTCAACCCGAGCGGTGGTATCAGCGGCTACCGCCCCGCAGCGGACCCCCGCCCCTGTTTCTCGGATGCCAGTTCCGACTCCTCCGGCCCCGACTAAAGGTCCTCCGCCTGCGGGTACCCGCTTCAAACGCCTGACGCCACAAGAGATGGCGCAGCGCCGGGCGGACGGAATCTGCTTCAACTGCCCGGAGAAGTTTTCTCGGGAGCACCTCCAGAAATGTACCATGAAAGGACTCTATCTGATGGAGTTAGACGACAACACCCCGGTGGAGGGTCCCGAGGAAGAGGAGGCGGCCTCTGACGACGAGGTCCTGATATCCCTCCATGCTCTTACCGGCATTACGGCGGGAGACACAATGCACCTCTCTGCTTCCATTGTCGCGGCACAACTGCGCGCCCTCGTCGACTCCGGCTCTACTCATTCATTCGTGGCCTCCGCTACGGCCACTCGCCTCGGCCTCACGCCAGAACCACGCCCGGGCCTCACGGTGGGAGTCGCCAATGGCGACCGTGTGCCTTCTTCGGGCGTCTGCAAGCAAGTCCCGGTTACCATTGACAAGGAGCAGTTCTTCATTGATCTATACGTCTTGCCACTTGACGATTATGAGTTGGTGCTGGGCTGTCAATGGCTGAAGACGCTCGGTCCTATCCTATGGGACTTCGAGCGGCATACCATGTCCTTCTGGCGACATGATCACCTTGTCAAGTGGTGCGGTCTGGAGGCTCCTTCACCACTACAGCTTCGCGCCATGGATAAGCTGGACTTGCTATCCCTCCTGCTAGCTCAGTTCACAGATTTGTTTGAAGTACCCTGTGGTCTTCCGCCTCAGCGCCATCTGGACCACCGCATCACCTTGCTCCCAGACACTCCTCCAATTGCGGTACGACCATACCGCTATCCGCAGCTCCTCAAGGATGAAATTGAGCGGCAGTGCGCGGAAATGCTGCAACAGGGTATCATCCGCCCGAGCACATCGGCATTTTCCTCGCCGGTGCTCCTGGTCCGCAAGAAAGACGCTAGTTGGCGTTTCTGCGTCGACTATCGAGCACTCAACGCCAAGACAGTTCGAGACGTCTTTCCTATTCCCGTCGTCGACGAGCTCCTAGACGAACTCAAAGGGGCGTCCTTCTTCACCAAATTGGACCTCCGGAGCGGCTATCACCAGATCCGTATGCACCCTGACGACATCGCCAAAACAGCCTTCCGAACTCATCATGGCTATTTCGAGTTCTTGGTGATGTCCTTCGGGCTGACCAATGCACCGTCGACATTTCAAGCAATGATGAATGAGGTGCTGCGGACATTCCTTCGTCGCTTCGTCCTGGTCTTTTTCGATGACATTCTGATCTACAACCCATCATGGTCGGAACACCTTCAGCATGTCCGCGCCGTCTTCACGGTGCTGCGCGCCCATAACCTCTTTCTGAAGCGTCCCAAGTGCACGTTTGCGGAACGCAGCGTGACATACTTGGGTCACATCATATCCGAAGGCGGCGTCGCCATGGATCCCTCCAAGGTGGAAGCCGTCCAACATTGGCCTCAGCCGCGCACACTTCGCGGATTTCTCGGCCTCACCGGATACTACCGGCGCTTCATCCACAATTATGGCGTCATTGCTGCCCCCTTGACATCTCTACTCAAGAAGGATGCATTTCGTTGGTCTTCGGCGGCAATTGAAGCCTTCGAAGCACTCAAGGCCGCCCTAACCACGGGGCCAGTTCTCCAGCTTCCAGGCTTCACCTCCGCCTTCATCGTTGAGTGCGACGTGTCTGGCTCTGGCTTCGGCGCGGTGTTGCATCAAGGAGCCGGCCCCATTGCGTTCTTCAGCCGCGTCGTCGCCCCCCAGCATGCCAAGTTAGCCGCCTACGAGCGGGAACTCATCGGCCTTGTCAAGGCAGTCCGCCATTGGAGGCCATATCTGTGGGTGAGGCCATTCACGGTGCGTACTGATCACTATGCATTGAAATTCTTATTGGATCAACGCCTCTCCACCATTCCCCAGCACACATGGGTCAGTCGTCTATTCGGCTATGACTTCACGGTGGAGTTCAGACCCGGCCGGATGAATGCTGCTGCCGACGTCCTTTCACGTTGTGATGAGGACTCCCTGGACGCCATGGCGTGCGCCATCTCTCGTCCTGACTTCCAGCTTTTCGAAGACCTCCGCAGTGAGGCGACAAGCCTTCCTGCCGTTGTCGCCAAACATGCAGAGGTGGAACAGGGCATCGCTGGATCCGCCTGGACAGTGGTGGATGGCTTCGTTCTGCATCACGGTCGTATTTTCGTGCCCGACTCTTCCGCCCTGTGGCCAGCCATTCTCACCTCAGCTCATGGTGCTGGCCACGAAGGCGTCCAGAAGACACTGCATCGCCTCCGCGCCTCATTCTACAATCCTCATGCCAATCGGCTTGTTCGGGATTTTGTCCAAGGCTGCGCCGTCTGTCAACGGAACAAGACTGAGCATCTCCATCCGGCGGGACTCTTACAGCCTCTTCCAGTGCCCGCTTCAGTCTGGTCTGATATTGCCATGGACTTCGTGGAGGGCTTTCCCAAGGTAAACGGCAAATCAGTAGTGCTCACAGTGGTGGATCGCTTCTCCAAGTATGGACATTTCATCGCGCTGGGACATCCTTATTCGGCGACCTCAGTGGCCCGCATCTTCTTCGATCAGATTGTGCGGCTCCATGGCATCCTCTGCTCCATCGTCAGCTGTAGAGACCCGAATATACAAATCCGGACTCTCCTGTGTATTCTGCACTAGTCCAGGATCACGCTAGTGCACACAGTGTGAACAAAGATAAATATCATCCATATCACGATATTCTAAGGAAAAACCAAATTATATTGATAATCATCAGAGTACGACCTTATGGCCAAGCTTACAATAGACTAGCCCGAAGGGCTTAACAAAAACTAGCAGCGGAAATCCAAAAGAAAACGCAGTAGCCAATCGACACGCCCACAGGCTATCGAGTGGAGAACGAAGCCTAATCCGCGAAGACGTCGAAGTACTCTCCTTCTGGAACCTCCTGCTGATGATACTCCTCCTCCTCAACTGAGCAACAGGGGCATAAAGCCGTGAGTACATTGGTACTCAGCAAGTCGTTTGTAACAAATGAATGCAATATAATATGCAGGGCTTAACAATGGATGGCTGAAAGGTTAATTTTGCATAAAGCAACAATTTAAAGTAAATACAATAAATAGATTGAAAAGCAATTTAACAAAAGACGCTAAGTAAATAACCAAAGGAATTGAATATAACCACAAGTGAACTAACCATTCACTTTCCAGCTCAAACCAACCAATTTTCATAAAGACTCTACCCCTCGTGTGAAATCACCGAGCATTGTCCATGACCGAGGACACGGCTATTCGAATAGTTTTACACTCTGCAGAGGTTGCACAACTTTACCCACAAGAGATAAATCATCTTAATAGCCAGCATGCTTCCTTAGGCATGAGACCCAGATAAATTATCACAAAGCCTTTACCTCACTCCAATCTAGTTAGACATCACCCGCTAAGGTTTCACTGCTGAAGGGTTAACCACCACAGTCAGAAGTCCCCTCTTGCGCCGTATGAGGACAGTAACCCTGTTCCTCACTGTGAGCAATCCAGTACCCCTGGTACTCACTTACCAATGATGATATCTGAACTAAACCTTTGCAAGTTAATCAGCTAGGTCTATCCCATACTAGACATGTGGTTGTGCGGTAAGACTCAGATCAATGGCGCACAAAGTTAAGTCCTTAAGAATTACCCAGGCGAAACATCCACATCCCATGTGCCTCTCGCACCCCCTTTACTGCACGATCAATCGCCCAAGTGAAAACCCATTTTGTATAACCAACACCAATGACACTACCCATGTCTTGGTACTCAAATTTTATCACTGTGGTTGACCACCACGTTCAAGTATATCATTAAATCAAGATTAATTAACACATGTGATGATAAACCCAACGTACTAGTGATAAGCATGGCTAAGCAATTAAACGCACAACCCATGTGACAACTAATATTGCATCACTAAGTAATTTCCCATTCTAAGGTGACAATGGAATCAGGGCATTCAAATTATCAAGGAGGAAAGTATCAATTAGGTCATTAACTACCAATACAAGGGTTTTATAATAAAGTAGCAATGCATGATAATTTAAGGCAACATAATACATAATAGATTTGAAAACTGGGTTCAACATGATCAAAGGACACGACTTGCCTTGGCCTTACTCAGCTGAGGGCTCTTGATCTTCAAATCCAACTTCCGCTCCCTCGAACACGCGATCTAACGAGAGAGAAAGCGAAACGAAAAGACAAAATAAAATCAAATAAAATTCAAATGAACTCCAAAAACTTCCAAACCTGGACCAACAGGAAGAGCTCAATTTTAGATGAATTTAGGAAAAAGAATCGGGTCAATCGGAGCTAGGACGAGGAAGAACGGGCCTCTGGAAAATTGGATCTAAAGGAAATCGGGGAAAAAGGAAAAGTGCACTGTGCTGTGGACCGGGCGCACGGGAGAACGGGTCTACGGTGGACGCGGCACACCGCACAGTACGGGCTGACTGGGCTCGCTGACGCATCTGCTGACTGGGCCCTAGGGCTTGCGTGGCGTGCTGACGTGGCTGCTGACGTGGGTGCTGACTCGGCGTGCTGGCTCATGGGTCCACGGGTTCACGGCTGACTGTGTGGCCCCACACGGCAGCGGAACGGCGCACGGGGAACCGGGTTCACGGGGAGGCGAAGGGACAGGCGGCGCGGGCGCGACCGAGGCGGCGAGGCGCGGGCGGCTGGCGGCGGACGGCGCGAGGCGCGGGCGAGGGCCGAGGCGAGCGGCGGCGGGGTCTGGCCGGCGGCGGGGCTCACCGGCGGCGGTGGAGACGGCGAACGACGGCGGCGACGCGAGGCGACCACGGCGGAGGCGAAACGACGACGTCGGCGAGGGCGGCGGCTTCGAGCTCCGGCGGCGAGGCGCACGGCGCACGGCGGTGGCTAGCGGCGGCGGAAGCGGCGGCTGCGGGATGAGGGAGAAGCCCGGGGGTCGGCCCCCTTAAATACACGGACGCCGAGGCGTCAGAGTCGGGCACGGCCGAGGAGTTCGAAACGGGCACGGACGCCGAGGCAAACGCGGAAGGTGGCGGCGGCGGACGCGAGCCGGACTCAGGGACGAGTCCCTCCCGGAAACGCCGCCTGACAGGTGGGCCCCACCTGTCAGTGGCACCGGGCGAGCGCGGCAAGGATGGCGACACGCGGCGGCAATCGGCAGGGGCAAGGCGGGCGCGCGGGAGGGCGCGGATCGGCGACGCGTGGCGAGGGCGGGGGCGCGCTGGGCCGGCTCGGCTGGCGGTTGGGCTGGGCCGGTCGGCTGGGCGGCCTGCGGTCCACCGGCCGGTTTGGTTTTCTTTTTCTTTTCTTTTTCTTTTCCAGAAATTCATTTAAATTGATTTGAGCTCTAGAAAATAGCAAATAAATTCAGAAAAAACCAGAAAAAATTCCAATAAATTCCTTGAGACACAAGGAACTCAAATAAAATAACTTTGGCAAATGTTTATGTTTAGATTATTCATATTAAACCCTTTCAATTTAATAAAATTCCAATTAAGCTTTAATTAATTCCAGAAAAATTCAAATGGTGAATTTTATTTTAAAAACTTCAAAAAGGCTCTGAAAATCAGGATGTTACAAACCTCCCCCCTTAAACGGAATCTCGACCCCGAGATTCAGGCTCACTAAAAGAATAGGTTACCAGGTGCGACTTCGGAGACGACGTGATTCAAGCTTCCCCTTGCAACGCTTTGAGGTATTTGGCTTCCTTGACTTGACGTTGTTCCACGGCTTGCTCCTGGGGTCTTGGCAGGTGCACTCTCAAGTTTGAAAGGAATAGGCGAGATTGCTCGATGCTTCTGCGGGGTTCCTGGGTCCAACCATCTTGCTGCTGCTCTGAAGAGAAACACCACTGACTGCTCCAGGCGAAAAGGTAAGGGGGAAAAGCATAGGTAAGACTTGAGGTTGAACTTGGACAACTTTATTCCGGGTTAGTTGCTCTGACACTTCCAAAACTCTGACCGGGTTTTAAAGATAAGTGGGAAAAGCATAGATGAGAGGTAAACTCGTCTAAGGGGAATTTCTAATGGCAACCTAAACTAAACAAACACTTAGCCGAAAAAGGCTAACAGCAAAACCGGGGAAATAACACCAATAAAAGATTGACGTGATTGCAATATAATGCTTTTAAGGGCAAAATTTGCAGCTCACATCACACGCAACTACAAGAAAAAAGCAAAACGGTCTACACGATGCTAAAACTATGGCAGGGTTTTAATCTAATGGCTCTCGATCTTCACGGCAGCCTTCGCTCTTGTCTTGGAACATCTTGAGAGCTTGCTTGATCCAATCTTCACAGCAACGCTTGAAGAATTCCAGGCTAATCTTTACTTGGATTAGAGGAGACTCGAGACATCGGTAGACATTATGGAGATAAGAAGTCAAATTGAGTTTCGAAAACAAGTTCTCAGAGGAGACAAGGAGCAAGAATCCTAAGAATGAGGTAAGAATCAAGAATTACTAGTCAATCACTCGGTTGATTTGATTTAGAAAATAAATTTTGAAAACTTGAATAATTCGACCATTCTAACTAGGGCTTCGTCCTACAGTCGATATAGCTCTGATACCATCTCTGTAGAGACCCGAATATACAAATCCGGACTCTCCTGTGTATTCTGCACTAGTCCAGGATCACGCTAGTGCACACAGTGTGAACAAAGATACATATCATCCATATCACGATATTCTAAGGAAAAACCAAATTATATTGATAATCATCAGAGTACGACCTTATGGCCAAGCTTACAATAGACTAGCCCGAAGGGCTTAACAAAAACTAGCAGCGGAAATCCAAAAGAAAACGCAGTAGCCAATCGACACGCCCACAGGCTATCGAGTGGAGAACGAAGCCTAATCCGCGAAGACGTCGAAGTACTCTCCTTCTGGAACCTCCTGCTGATGATACTCCTCCTCCTCAACTGAGCAACAGGGGCATAAAGCCGTGAGTACATTGGTACTCAGCAAGTCGTTTGTAACAAATGAATGCAATATAATATGCAGGGCTTAACAATGGATGGCTGAAAGGTTAATTTTGCATAAAGCAACAATTTAAAGTAAATACAATAAATAGATTGAAAAGCAATTTAACAAAAGACGCTAAGTAAATAACCAAAGGAATTGAATATAACCACAAGTGAACTAACCATTCACTTTCCAGCTCAAACCAACCAATTTTCATAAAGACTCTACCCCTCGTGTGAAATCACCGAGCATTGTCCATGACCGAGGACACGGTTATTCGAATAGTTTTACACTCTGCAGAGGTTGCACAACTTTACCCACAAGAGATAAATCATCTTAATAGCCAGCATGCTTCCTTAGGCATGAGACCCAGATAAATTATCACAAAGCCTTTACCTCACTCCAATCTAGTTAGACATCACCCGCTAAGGTTTCACTGCTGAAGGGTTAACCACCACAGTCAGAAGTCCCCTCTTGCGCCGTATGAGGACAGTAACCCTGTTCCTCACTGTGAGCAATCCAGTACCCCTGGTACTCACTTACCAATGATGATATCTGAACTAAACCTTTGCAAGTTAATCAGCTAGGTCTATCCCATACTAGACATGTGGTTGTGCGGTAAGACTCAGATCAATGGCGCACAAAGTTAAGTCCTTAAGAATTACCCAGGCGAAACATCCACATCCCATGTGCCTCTCGCACCCCCTTTACTGCACGATCAATCGCCCAAGTGAAAACCCATTTTGTATAACCAACACCAATGACACTACCCATGTCTTGGTACTCAAATTTTATCACTGTGGTTGACCACCACGTTCAAGTATATCATTAAATCAAGATTAATTAACACATGTGATGATAAACCCAACGTACTAGTGATAAGCATGGCTAAGCAATTAAACGCACAACCCATGTGACAACTAATATTGCATCACTAAGTAATTTCCCATTCTAAGGTGACAATGGAATCAGGGCATTCAAATTATCAAGGAGGAAAGTATCAATTAGGTCATTAACTACCAATACAAGGGTTTTATAATAAAGTAGCAATGCATGATAATTTAAGGCAACATAATACATAATAGATTTGAAAACTGGGTTCAACATGATCAAAGGACACGACTTGCCTTGGCCTTACTCAGCTGAGGGCTCTTGATCTTCAAATCCAACTTCCGCTCCCTCGAACACGCGATCTAACGAGAGAGAAAGCGAAACGAAAAGACAAAATAAAATCAAATAAAATTCAAATGAACTCCAAAAACTTCCAAACCTGGACCAACAGGAAGAGCTCAATTTTAGATGAATTTAGGAAAAAGAATCGGGTCAATCGGAGCTAGGACGAGGAAGAACGGGCCTCTGGAAAATTGGATCTAAAGGAAATCGGGGAAAAAGGAAAAGTGCACTGTGCTGTGGACCGGGCGCACGGGAGAACGGGTCTACGGTGGACGCGGCACACCGCACAGTACGGGCTGACTGGGCTCGCTGACGCATCTGCTGACTGGGCCCTAGGGCTTGCGTGGCGTGCTGACGTGGCTGCTGACGTGGGTGCTGACTCGGCGTGCTGGCTCATGGGTCCACGGGTTCACGGCTGACTGTGTGGCCCCACACGGCAGCGGAACGGCGCACGGGGAACCGGGTTCACGGGGAGGCGAAGGGACAGGCGGCGCGGGCGCGACCGAGGCGGCGAGGCGCGGGCGGCTGGCGGCGGACGGCGCGAGGCGCGGGCGAGGGCCGAGGCGAGCGGCGGCGGGGTCTGGCCGGCGGCGGGGCTCACCGGCGGCGGTGGAGACGGCGAACGACGGCGGCGACGCGAGGCGACCACGGCGGAGGCGAAACGACGACGTCGGCGAGGGCGGCGGCTTCGAGCTCCGGCGGCGAGGCGCACGGCGCACGGCGGTGGCTAGCGGCGGCGGAAGCGGCGGCTGCGGGATGAGGGAGAAGCCCGGGGGTCGGCCCCCTTAAATACACGGACGCCGAGGCGTCAGAGTCGGGCACGGCCGAGGAGTTCGAAACGGGCACGGACGCCGAGGCAAACGCGGAAGGTGGCGGCGGCGGACGCGAGCCGGACTCAGGGACGAGTCCCTCCCGGAAACGCCGCCTGACAGGTGGGCCCCACCTGTCAGTGGCACCGGGCGAGCGCGGCAAGGATGGCGACACGCGGCGGCAATCGGCAGGGGCAAGGCGGGCGCGCGGGAGGGCGCGGATCGGCGACGCGTGGCGAGGGCGGGGGCGCGCTGGGCCGGCTCGGCTGGCGGTTGGGCTGGGCCGGTCGGCTGGGCGGCCTGCGGTCCACCGGCCGGTTTGGTTTTCTTTTTCTTTTCTTTTTCTTTTCCAGAAATTCATTTAAATTGATTTGAGCTCTAGAAAATAGCAAATAAATTCAGAAAAAACCAGAAAAAAATTCCAATAAATTCCTTGAGACACAAGGAACTCAAATAAAATAACTTTGGCAAATGTTTATGTTTAGATTATTCATATTAAACCCTTTCAATTTAATAAAATTCCAATTAAGCTTTAATTAATTCCAGAAAAATTCAAATGGTGAATTTTATTTTAAAAACTTCAAAAAGGCTCTGAAAATCAGGATGTTACATCAGCGACCGCGATCCCGTCTTCACCAGTGCGTTCTGGACAGAGCTGTTCACACTCGCCGGCGTGAACCTGCGCCTCAGCTCCGCTTTTCATCCGCAGACGGATGGGCAGTCAGAGGTGACCAATCGGGTGCTTGGAGTATATCTGCGGTGCCTTGCCGGCGACCGACCACGCAGCTGGATTCGCTGGCTACCATGGGCGGAATTCTGCTACAACTCCTCCTACCAGACAGCGCTGCGAACGACTCCTTTTCAGGTGGTTTACGGCTGTCCGCCCCCGACTTTGATGTCATATCAGCCTGGCCTCTCCCGAGTGGCGGCGGTCGATAAGCAGCTGCAGGATCGTGACGTCTTTCTTGCCGAGATACGGGACCGTTTGCTCCAAGCCCAGGACCACATGAAGCAGCATTATGATCACCACCATCGTGATGTACACTTCAGCACCAACGACTGGGTCTGGTTAAGGTTGCACCACCGATCAGCAGCAGGCATCATCGACAAGACTGACGGGAAACTCGCACCACGCTACTACGGCCCGTATCAAGTGGTGGAGCGTATCGGCCTCGTCGCTTACCGCCTCCGCCTCCCTCCCAAGACCAAGATGCATGACGTTTTCCATGTGGTCTTCCTCAAGCCGTTCCATGGCGAGCCCCCAGCAGAATTGGCTCCTCTTCCTCCAATGGTTCGCGGCCGCGCTGTTTCCACTCCAGCAGCAGTCATTCGTGCAAGGCTCAACCGCGGCAAGTGGGAGTTACTGGTCAGCTGGGTGGGACGTTCAGACTCGGAGGCCACCTGGGAGAAGCTCGATGACTTCAAAGAGGCACACCCAACATTCCAGCTCGAGGACGAGCTGTTTCTCCAGGAGGGTGGTAGTGTTGTGGATGCTTTTGTTGGGACAATGTACACACGCCGCAACAAGAAGCCAACATCCACCACAGCTGGTTAAGATAGGTTTTGTTAGAAAGTGTTTCCAACTGGATTGGGTTGTTAGAGAGTTTGTTAAACTTTACATGCAGATTAGTTAAAAAGGGTTAAGGCTTGGCGTGGGGGAGGAGTTAGCCTACTGGCTTTATATAGGGCTGTAAGCACTTGGCTAAGGGAGCAGACAAGTTAATATAAGTAAAAGGTTGTTCCCAACCTGCTAATAGAGGTTGAGCAAGCCGTTCTTCCCCAAATCTGCCCCTATTCTCCAGCTACTATATCACCAGACGGTATAGTAAATGAGTGAGAGCCGGAACTTTGAGAGGGCGGAACTCGGAGGACATCAATAAGGCCCAACAATCTGTTTGTTATTCACTTGCAGATGCACTAGTGCACTGTACAGGGCTCGGAGTGCAATCAAAACAGGATCTCTCATCATGTATTCTATTCAATATTTATTTTTGAAGTCAGAGTCAGATATAGATAATATCGGATACATATTTCTCTATTCCATATTTATTCTATAAGCCTTTAGACGATTGGTTGGACGAAAATTATCTATTTTTTTTGCATCCCTACACATGATATTGGACAGTAAGATGCAATTATATTGAGCACGGAGATAATCACTGGAACGTCAAAAGAAGAGCACATAATATTCTTTGTCTATTTAGATGTCGTAATCCATCTATATTTGTATATTATTTCTAAGTGAAGTCACAACAGATTTCTTTGTATCACTTGATATATACAGATGATTATCTCTTATTTTGTATTGTATTTTATTTTTTTTAGAGTTAGGAGTCGGACATACATAGTATCATGTATCTATTTATTTTTTTCTGTATTTGTTTCAATAGTGCTTAGGGCCCTATACAGGACTAGTAGTACTACTACTAAGTCCTCATCTGTGATGCTGCATTGCTGCTGCCTCTGGCAAATCAGCCAACTTTGGTCGGTCAGAACTGGCGAGCTGCATCAAGTAAAGATGGCAGAAGGTGCTGATTGGCCTGGCAGCGCCTGCTCTGCTGCCGCCTGCCGCCCGCTGCTCCATGCGATGATATCACGACCGTACTCCAAATCACGGACCCGCCGCTAATCCTACCACTGGAAAGCGTAACGGTAGTACGAAACAACGAATGGTACTCGAAAGTGGCTGCTTGGTTGATGTCCTTAACACAATTAACTTTAACTAAGTGTGGTCCTAGTTTGAAAAAAAAACTAAGTCCATAACACGTAAGTTATAGGTGGTGATCGGTTCGGCTGAAAGCCTCATGGCTTATGGCTGAAAACACTGTCATATATATAGTAAAAATATTGAGTACTATTGGGTGCCTGGACACCTCAGTCTGGACACCTCAGTCCACAGCCGTTCATCGCGCACGCACAATGAGCGCAAAATCTACGATTAACGGGTTTTCGGCTGTGTGACCTGTTCCTACCGTAGACCGCAGGAAAAAAGGAATCCCATCTTCCCCGTACGGACTATTGTCTTTTCCTATTGAGTATATACAATTGTGGTATTGAGTATATACTTCAGATTTATAAGTATTGAGTATATACAATTGTGGTTTCAAGTATTGAGTATATACTTCAGATTTATCTTTTCGTATCGAGTATATACAATTGTGGTTTCAAGTGACTTATATGTGCATACCTCTGTACGGACATTTGTATACCCAGTTCGGACTTGCGTAACATTTGATGTCCGATTCAACTCAAAAATTCACACAAGATTTTCACCCAAAGCCCTATCATAACATACAAATTCGCCGCTCTAAATCATTCCCTGCGACATAAGCGGTTTTTCGTACACCGTTCATCTCCATCAACCATTCAAAGAGCATTTGTTGCTCGAACGAGATGAAAATTTCACATAAGATTTTCATCTTAACTACTAACATTATGTACAAATTCGCCGCTCTAAATCATTTCATGCGACGTATAAAAATTAATGGAAGTCAACACACGCGATTTTTCCTGTACCGTTCGTCTCCATCAATCAGTTTAAGATAACATTTGTTGTCCGATTACGATGAAAAATTCACACAAGATATTCACCTAAACCCCTATCATGACGTACAAATTCGCCGCTCTAAATCATTCCCTTCGACATATAAAAAAATGGAAGTCAACACACACAGTTTTCCCTACGCCGTTCGTGTCCATCAACAATTCAACGAGCATTTGTTGCTCGAATGAGATGAAAATTTCACATAAGATTTTTACCTAAACCGCTTACATGACGTAAAAATTCGCCGCTCTAATTCATTCCGTGCGGCGTATAGAAAATAATGTAAGTAAACATACGCGTTTTTTCTATGCCGTTCGTCTCCTTCAACCATTTAAGATAGCGTTTTGTTGTCCGATTGAGATGAAAAATTCACTTAAGATTCTCACCTTAAATGCTAACATCACGTGCGAATTCGTCACTCTAAATCATTCCGTGTGACGTCTAAAAATTAATGCAAGTCAACATACGTGTTTTTTCTATGTCGTTCGTCTCTATCAACCATTTAATATTGCATTTTGTTGTCCGATTGAGTTGAAAAATTCACATAAGATTCTCACCTTAACTGCTAACATCACGTGCGAATTCACCGCTCAAAATCATTTCGTGCGGTGTATAAAAATTAGTGAAAGTCAACACAGTTTCTCTTATGCCGTAAGTAGACCACTTAAAAAAAATTTGTGTATAATACTCGATTTGATCACAATGATTCATCATATGTTCCACGTAATGATATTTTGCATGCCCCATAGACTTTTAAATTTATATGTACAAGCAATCATACTTGCAATACTACCATACGGATTTGCATACATATTCTATGTTTATTCAATACATCGCAGATACACATACCTATTCCACGTTAATGACACATTGAGCAAGAAATTTATTTATGGTAAATAATGATCTAGTCACATACATATTTCCATGTTAATTCAAAAGGATCTAGACACATACCTGTTTCCATGTTCAGCTTATGGTTAATAATGATCTAGTCACATACATATTTCAACGTAAATATCTTACGGATCTAGACACATACAGATTTGGAAATCTGGGCGCGAGAATCAAAAATTAATGACACATTAATTCTCAAATCCTAACTGACGACTCATTCAGATCGCTGGTTATTTATGGCAATTACAAATCTGGATTGCACTAATCAATATGTCGTTTGAATACTAATGCAAACATTTGCTAATGGGTATACCCGTTAATCTCATACCTACTACACACTATCACATCTCAATGCAATCGAATGGTTGATAGGTTAGGTGCCCGGACTCCTTGGAGTCCCATTTCGCCTTCCTCTCTCTCTCTCTCTCTCTCTATATATATATATATATATATATATAAAATACAAAGAGGACATAAGGACATAAATCTTAACATATGGGAAAAGACCTAAATACCCTTAACACCCTCCTCAAATGCAAAGTGTATGCAATAGCATTGCATTTGGACACTAAAATAGGGAAAATCCAAAATCCATGTCTTGAAGATGTCGTTGCGTGCGGTTCTTGAGAAATTGTGTCGAATCAAGCCGAAAAGGGAGATAGAAGCATAGCGGCACAGATTGAAGCCCGAGATAGCAGCGGCGCAATGCACAAGACACGCAACGGAGGCGCGGTGAAAAAAAGAAGCGCGACGGCTTTAGAAACTCGGGGCGGCGGCTCAAAGAGAAGCGACGGCATCATAGATACTTCTACGATCTGTAGTAGCTCAAAGATAAAAGCAGCGGTTGCGACTATGCGTTAGGAAGAAGAGAGCCACACCCATCCGAGAGGATAAACCATGGCTAGCAAAGCAGTCGGCTGACTGACAGAAATTTTGTGGACTCGCACAGCTTTGACGATATAAAGGAGAAGCTACGGATTTGGATGGACGCAACAGAAAACTTACGAAAAAGCAACGGACTTCTGAAAACTAACTAAAACAAAGACTCAACAAATAAAGATACTAACAGCAGAATCCCCCTCCTCTCTCTCTTCACGTCCCCTCCTCACTACCGTCACCCGTTCTCTTTTCACTCCCGCCCGCCCGCGTCTCCCCCTCACTCAGAGAGAGAAAGGAAGTGGCGGGCTCCAACGGGAGATATCAGCCGGGAGAAGAAAAAGGGCGAAGGCGACGGGCAGGCGACGACGGCGGGAGACGGCCTGATCCGGTCGCAGACGACGCATGGACCCGCGGTGGCCCGAGGAGAGAGCGGCGGTGACTTCGGCGTCGGGGGGCCTGCTCGCTGGATCCGGTGGCGGGTGGCCAGATCCGACGGCGGAGAGGCCGGATCCAGGCTTGCCGACGGTGGAGACGGCCGGATCCGGAGGCCTGAGCCCAGATCCCCGGGTTGCAGAGGGCTCCTCGAGGCCGGGCACGGCGAGATCCGGGGCGGCGGCCGAAGAGGCGGCAGCGGTGGGCTCCTCGAGGCCGGGCAAGGCGAGATCCGAGGCGGCGGCCGAAGAGGCGGCGGAAGAGGCGGCGGCCACGGGCGACGGCTCCAGCGCAGGGGCAGCAGTGGAAGGCTTGTCTAGAGGTGAGGGGAGCTAGGCCTAAACCCTAACAACCTTGTTCTGATACCATGTAAGGAGGAATGGATCATATATTGCAATAGCCCATGGGGCATATATATAATACAAAGAGGACACAAGAACACAAACCCTAACATATGGGAAAAGACCGAAATACCCTTAACAATAAGCAGTAATACAATGAATTGCGTTGAAGTACCTTTTTTTTTCTTTCTTCTTCAGGTGAGTCCTGGAACTTTGTTTCGGCAGATATAGTAGCATCGTGCATCCTCTTCTCAGACCATGATGGGAACGTATGCTTGTAATAGGCAAACAAATAGTCATACGTAAAGAAAAACTTTTGAGTGAAGTAGAATTCATATAATGTATGTTATGTGTGACAATATGGTGAAGGAAAGTGTAATAACAAATAGGTTTGTTACCTCTAAAGTGGTAGCTATCGTTGGTGTTAAAGGAGTAGATGGCAGTGTAGTTGCAGTAGTAGCAGACGGTGGTGTCATTAGAATTGGAACACACATATTAGCGCAGAAGAAGGCGCAACTGTAAAGAACATAAATATGAGGGATTCAAGAATTTTAAACAGGGGTAAGGAAATGTGGACAAACAGAATAGTAACACACTTATCCTATGCAAAGCATTCACATATGTTTTCGACATTCTCACCACATGGAAGAACCGTCGATGTGATTGGATGTTTTCCATGTAAAATATCTTCACGGCGAGCTCTAACTAAGCAGGCTGGATCCATCAGAGCAAACGGCAGGAGGAAAGCGGTGGCAGTCCATCTGAAAGGGGTAAAGCTGCAGGAAGAAAGAAGAGTATGGGCCTTTTCTTTTTTGGTGCGGCTTTTGAGATGTTTATATGAGAGATTATAGAGTAACAGAAATTCACGTGCGATTTTTACCGATATAAATGAAGTCAGTAAAGTATGTACTACAACTAACTAGTAGGCTCTATCTTAAAAAAATACTACGTTTAAAAGCTAATTACCGTAGAAAAAACCAAAAAGCAGTTTTTAGAAGCTGAAAAGAACATGACCTATCATACAAAAAGAGGTACTAAGGCTAGAAAGAATGCAGAGGCTAAAACAAATCCATATATAATAAAAAGGGGTAGTCGTACTAAGGCTGAAAAAATGCAGAGGCTAAAACAAATCCGTATATAGTAAACAGGGGGTAGGCCATCTAAAAAGATTAATGTTACAGGGAGAAACAGGAGTAGCATAAAAAAATAGGTACTAAGGTCTAAGGGTAGAAATAGTGCAAAAGATGGAATCGATTCACATATAGTAAGCAGAAGGTGAACATCATGTGAGTTTTTTTTCTGTAAATGCAGTAGCAGTATAATTAGTGAAGGAACGTTGTTAATGTTTGTAAAGATAGAAGTGACAAATAGAACGAAGCACCAAATCGAGAAGGCAGGGCAATGCGAAAAATGGATTGACGGTAAATATGGAAATAAGAACACATAGACAAATTGGATCAGCGAAATGAGCAGCGCAACTAATCTAAATACTATGCTACGAACATCTAGAAAAGTAGCAGTTAATAGAACAAACCGATATAGAAATGGACCGACTGTAAGTGTAGGAACTAAACACAAATGGAAACAAAGAAGCTAACACAGTTGATAAAAAAAGAAATGGTACAGGAAAAAGAATAAAAAGTAGGTAAAATCAATAACTGAGGGTAGAAGTAGGAAGACAATGGAAACATATTTGCATATATTAAGCGAAAAGCAAACACCATGCCGATAGTATCGACAAAGGTAGAAACAGGCAATGCAATGAACCAACAAAGCGCAGATCTAGGCATATATGCAAAACACATGCATTATGAGCACAATAGCACAAGTAGCAGTTACAAAGGATTAAGCAAGCAGTTATAAATAAATAGGATAGCAAGCCATAAGTACTAAGTAGTCTACAAACTATGGTCATGTGCCATAGACAACGACACCACATGAACAAACCGATGAGGTAATCGAATGCTTGCCGCAGAGGTTGCTCTGATGGCAAAGCCCAGTAAAGCAGGTTGGATCCATGGAAGTAAACAATTAAGACAGACAGTGCAAAGGCCATACCAAGAAGAAGAGTAGACAACAAACATAGGATATCAAAGTTTGAGGACAAAAACTTCTTTGTCTCCAGTAGCAGACTAACATCACTACTAGCTAGTAGGATATCATCCACATACAGGATTAAGAAGATAAACTTCCCATCTTTAAACTTTGCATAAACACAGTTGTCCTCTATATTTTCTTTAAACCCAAATTTTCTTATTGTACTGTCAAACTTCAAGTACCACTGTCTTGAATCTTGTTTTAACCCATAAATCGATTTCTTTAGGCGGCATCCCATTCTTTCATTTCCTTCCACAACAAAACCTTTCGGTTGTGCCATGTAAACATTTTCCTCCAAATCCCCATTAAGAAATGCCGTCTTTACATCTATCTGATGTAACGCTAAATCATAATGTGCTACTAATGCTATTATGATTCTGAAGGAATTTTTACATGAGACTGGAAAAAAAGTCTCATTGTAATCAACCCCTTCTCTTTGCGTAAAGCCTTTTGCCACAAGTCGCGCTTTGTATCTTTCTATATTCCCTTGGGAGTCAAGCTTTGTCTTGTAGACCCATTTACAACCTACTGTTTTGGCTCCTTTAGGAATAATTTCCAAGTCCCAGACTTTATTAGCCTTCATGGACCTCATTTCCTCTTCCATGGCCTCAAGCCATTTTGAAGAATTTTCGCTTCTCATGGCTTCTTCAAATGAGATGGGATCATCTTCCATTTGAAATTCCTCTGTATGATAAATCTGATAATCATCAGAAATAACTGATCTTCTTACTCTTTGAGACCTCCTCGGGGCCTCCTCATTTGGTACATTTTCTGTTTGAGGCTGCTGTTGCTCCCCCTCATCTGTGGCAATGGGTTCTATAGAATTCTGAAGAACAGGTTCCTCATTCTCATTCATTGTTGCCACAGGAGTAACAATAACAGGTGCTGCCACCACAGTGTCTTGCACCGTCGGTGCAGCGACAGCAGGTAGTGTAAAGAATGGCTCTTGAATCATCGGAGTGGGCGCATACGCCCGCTTTTTTTCAAGGTCAATCTCTCGAGCTACCATGCTTCCCCTCATTATTTCATCCTCTAAGAAGACAGCATGTCTCGTTTCTACAAACTTTGTATATCTGTCTGGACAGTAGAAACGAAAACCTTTTGACTTTTCAGGGTAGCCAATGAAATGGCAACTTACTGTTTTGGGATCAAGCTTCCCAAGGTTTGGGTTAAATATTTTAGCCTCAGCAGGACTCCCCCACACACGCAAGTGGTTTAGTGAGGGAACTCTTCCTGTCCACAACTCGTACGGTGTTTTGGGCACCGACTTACTAGGCACTCTGTTGAGAATATGAATGGCGGTTTTCAACGCCTCCATCCATAAACTCAATGGCAGTGTGGAATAGCTCATCATGCTTCGCACCATATCCATCAGGGTACGGTTGCGTCTTTCAGCTACTCCATTTTGCTGAGGTTCGCCCGGTGTACAATACTGGGCCACTATGCTATTTTCCTGTAAAAACTTTGCAAAAGGTCTTGGAACTTGTCCATATGGAGTATGTCGACCGTAGTACTCCCCCCACGATCAGATCAGACTATCTTAATCTTTAAATCGTGTTGGTTTTCCACTTCAGCCTTAAATATCTTGAATTTATCCAAGGCTTCATTTCTTTCTTTGATTGGATAAATATATCCATAACGGGAGTAATCATCCGTGAATGTTATGAACGAGTCATATCCATCCACACTTTTCACAGGAAAAGGACCACAAATGTCTGTGTGAATAATTTGTAGAACTCCTGTGCTTCTTTTGGCGTCTTTCTTAATTTTCTTTACATATTTTCTTTTAATGCATTCTCTGCATTGTTCTAAGTCGGAGAACTCTAATGGAGGAAGAATATCATTCTTAACTAGTCTTTCTATTCTCCCCCTCGAAATATGGCCTAAACGACAGTGCCATAATTTCGACGACTCATCTAGAGTTCTCTTTCGTTTCCTGTTTACATTCGTAGACGAGGATTCAATCACTTTCTCGCACGCGACGTTCCCATTATCGCATACGACATTCACATCATCACATAATGATAACAAATAAAGCTCATTTTGTAAGATGGCAAGACCAACACATTCTTTATTAAACATTATTTCACACTTGCCATTTCCAAAATTACAATCATAACCATCATTGTCCAAATTTGAAACATAATCAAATTCCTCTGTAAAGATGGAACATAAAGGACATCTCTAAGTAAAAGAGTGAAGCCATTAGCTAGCTCTAATGAAAGATCGCCAACGGTTTCAACTTCAGCTTGGACTCCATTTGCGACTTTAATGCATCTTTCTTTTCTTTGCGTAGTCCTCGTCGAACGGAATCCCTGTAAAGAATTAGCAACATGAATAGTTGCTCCTGAGTCAATCCACCAAGTGGATTTCGAATATTGCACATACAGGGATTCATTTATATAGGTAATAATGTTATCACCTTTCTTTGCCATTATCATCATTAAGTAATCAGGACAGTTCTTCTTGTAGTGTCCTGTCTTCTTGCAGTGAAGACACTGATCTTTGTCTACAGCAAACTTATTCTGTTGAGGCTGATGGACAGAGGCTTTTCCCTTGTTCTTTGAGAAGGAGTTACTGTTGAAGTTCTTTTTCTTGTTATCTTCCACATAGTTGATAGAACCACCATGTGAGGATTTAATTCTTTCCTCCTCTTGCACACACATAGCTATGCACTTTTTCAAGTCCCATTTCTCGGGCTGCATATTGTAGTTGACAACAAAAGTGTCAAACTCTTTCGGCAAGGAAACAAAAACCAAATGAATAAGGAACTCATCCTTGAGAGCCAAATCCATTGGTTTAAGCTTAGATGCCAAGTTGCTCATCCTTAGTATGTGCTCTCTTATGCCACTGCCATTACCAGAGTACCTTTCTGTCACAAGCTGCTTAATCAGCTGTGTAGCATAAGTCTTTGAAGAGCCAGTGAACTGACTCTTTATTTTATCAAGGTACTCTGTGACAGTGTCACACTCTGCGATTGAGCCCACAATTGCAGGCTCAATTGTGTTCTTTATCACAGCCATACATTTCTTGTTGGCTGTGGTCCATTTCTTATGCTCAAGGTCATAAGACATCTGTAAGGGAGCATGATCCCTCTGTCTTTTCTGCCAAGCAGTATCATCCTCATTTTGATCCCTCACCGATGTCATAGGCTCAGTGGGACGTGCTGTAGTGAGGATCCAGTCCACCTCAGCCAAGATAAACGCTAAGTCTATCTTTTTCTTCCACTCTCCATAATTATCTCCTTTGAGAGTGGGGATCTCTCTGATACAACTCATCAAGTTGTATCCGCCTGAAAAATAGTTCAAATAAAGTGAGAACGTAACAGCAAAATTATATGCCTTATTTCCAACGTTGGTCAAAAATATGACATACAATTAAATCAATTTTATCTATACATTAAATCTACATCACCGTTGGGCAGAAATAGAAATAATGCATAAAATCATCAATTAAAAAAATTATAATACTGTTATCATCAACGTTGGTCAGAAATAACAATATCATAATTATCTGGAAATTATATCTATTTTTCCAAAATTAAATTCTCCCGTTGGTTCGAATTTAATAATGAAAATTAATCAACATTAACTTTTGCAGCGGAAACTGTAATTATTCAAAATTAATTCATTATTCAGAAGCATTATTACTGTACACATCAATCTCTGGAAAAATTAACACGTTGGTGCAAAAATTTACAGAGATTTTAAAACAAATTTCAATCAAATTTACTCATAAATGCTTCTGGAAAAAATTAAATTCATTTTCTGAATTTTACTGTGCAAACAGCCAATTCGGCCTGTTCAGCCCGGCCCACGGCCCACAGCGGCCTGCTCACGCGGCCGAACGCGCGCGGCCTCACTCGCCCACGCCCACGCCCGCAACCTGGGTCTGGGCCGGGAAATACTTTGCCCGCCTGGGCCAAAAGAAGCCCGCGCGGCTCGGCGCGATCGCAGCTGTCCGTCGCCATCGACGGCTAAGCGGCGTTTTCGCCCGATCAAAACCCCCGCGCGCGGCGGACGCCCCTTTAACCCTAATCCATTTCTCTCCTCTCTCCTCTCTCGCCTCGCGCCCGAGCGAACGCAGCGGTGATTACGACCACGCCGCCGAAGAAGGAGAAGAAGACCGGCGCCGCCGCGGGCCCTCTCACCGGCGTGCGCGCTCCCTTGAGAGGGAGTGCGCCGCCGTCGAGCGGCTCCGTGTCGGCGCCCATTCGAGCGCGCCCGCTCGGATCTGTCCCGCGCGTCGACGGTGGCCCGCACGTGGAGCGCCGGCGAGCCCACGGCTCTATCGGTCTCCCGCACGCCAACGACGACGATGGCCAGGTAAGTCCCGGTCTTTTCTTTTCTAGGGTTAGGGTTTTGACCCGTTCCCCTTTCTGTTCTTTTGCCATTTTCTAGGGTTAGGGGGGGTTCGTTCTCTTTTTCTTTTCCGTCTAGATCGACTCCTAGGTAGGCTCTGATACCCTTGTTAGATCTGCTTTAGGATCTCCTAGGGTTTGATCTAGAGGGGTTTCTATTCGGGTTCGTGAGAGAAACAGAGAGGGAGAGAGTTAGGGGTACCAACCGTCCGATGTAGAGGAGGAGGGGTTGGCCATCGCGGTTCGTCGGTGAAGTCTGCGCACGGGCAGCGACGGTCGGGGAAGAAGGAGCGGCGGCGTCTCCCTGGCGGCGGCGAACGGTGGCAGAGATGGCGGTGGTGGAACTTCCCGTCGCTGGAGCGCCTCCTTCTCAGATCGGATTAGGGTTTGTCGGTGGGGTTTGTGGCGGCACGGTGAACCTCGTCATGCGTGCCGCCCCGGCCCCCACCTCTATTTATATGGCGCTGGTGACAGGGGCCCACCAGCCAATTGGGCTGGGCGCCCCCGATCAGGGCGCGGTCAAGGGGGTGGCATTTGGCCGTTGGGCCAAATGCTTGAGATCACCCTAACAGATATATCACACAATATTAAGTACACACGAATTCATCTCACACCATAATTTCGTTCCAAACGAGTTCTAGGTCAAAAGAAATAAAGCACTAGATTACATCTCATCGCACATAAAGTAATTCATCCAATATTTAGCTTCCTTTTTGGAGTCATCTTTTTTGGTGGCGGCGCATTAGTCGTCATCACAGGACTAGTGGCGTCGGGTTGTGAAGAGGTGCCCTCTCCTAACAGGAACGCAAGCCGGCTGCACATAAATATGGTACGGCAATTAGATGTATGCAAACAATTTTATATGGTAAATGTGTTAATATTCCTTACCTCCTAGTGACCCTTTCTGGACTATCCCGTAGTATTTCTTCTCTAGTAGGCCTTTGTGGGGTGCTAAGTTCTCCTGGCGGAGCTGTAGTAACATTCTTACTAGGTTGCCTACGCTTCCTACAAGTAAAATAAATAAATTAATAATGACATGTTCATTCTAGTTTTTGATATAGAAAATTACTATTTACCTCTTTTTTGCTGTCCCATTGAGTGGGCACTAGCTTGCCTGTGACCTTTTTCACCACATCTCTTGCAAGTCATAGGTCCTCTTATCATTTTCTTTCCCTTCGCATTGGTTGGAGCAGCAGCGTTACCTTCACTTCCACCTTCGCTGGTACCTTCACCATCTTTGCCACCTTTCTTCTTGTGTCCACCTTCCATCCATCCCTTCCTTCGTAGTTTCCTGCGTCTACCTACCGGTAATTTAGCAAGAGGTGCACCAACTGAAAATGGTAGTTCCACTTGTGGCCATTGTGTTTTGTCTGTCATCGGCTCAATCTCCCTACCATAAGCAGCCCTGAATCTATCCACCGAGTAATAGTCATGCACAAACTGTTCAAGATCCACTCCCCGCTGGCGGGTTACAAAGGCCAACACATGTTGACATGGCTTACCAGTGTGCTGCCATTCAAGACAAGTACATGTCCTTTGGTTTAGCTTGACAATATGCCTCTCAACTTTCCTGCTATGGTCCCACACCTCTGCACTCCAATTAGCAGCTGGAGAAATTTTCAGGTGGCCCAAACCTCTAGTATTTGCCTTCAGCTGATGCATAATAACAGGAAGTATCCTGCCTTGAGGTAGCCTATATGCAATATTTCTCCTCTTGTTCCATAATATCATGATCATTTCTCTAATCTTATCAGCAAGGTCAGCAACTGGTAAGTCTTTATGGTCTCTAATCCAGTTATTAAATGACTCTGCAATATTACTAGTGATGTAGTCACATTTAATTTCTGGGTTGAAAGCACACCTGTACCATAGTAGCTTATGATTGGTTTGCAGCCATTTCACTGCTTCTGATGATTCACTTACTATTTTTGCCATATGGTCATAGAATATGTCTTCCCTGTAAGCCCTTGCTGCAGGATATATATGGCCAAATCCTCTGTACCTCTTATGAAAATTTTTCACAAGATGATAAAAACATTCTCTTTGCTCTGCATTTGGGAAAACAATCTTCACTGTTTTCTCTAAGCCCTTGCAAGCATCGGAACAAACAGCAAGGAGTGGAGGATCACCTATAGCCTTCTTTAATTGTTCCATGAACCAAGTCCAGTTGTCTGTTGTTTCAGAAGCTTTGAAGCCATAAGCGACTGGATACATCCAATTGTGACCATCAACTGCTACAGCTGAGGCCAAATGCCCATTCCACCTTCCATTTAGTGCTGTACCATCTATGCTCAAATGAGGCCTACAACCTTCCAAGAAACCGTCAATGCATGGTTTAAGAGCACAGAAAAAGCGGTGGAAATATACTTCACCATCCACCTCAAGTACCTCAATCTCCACGACACTCCCGGGGCACCGCTTCATTACCTCAGCCTTCCACCTGAACAACAACTCAAAACTCTCCTCCCATTTGCCATAAACCTCGGCAAGAGCTTTTTCTTTCCCCCGCCATACAGTGTCATATGCAATTGTGACCTTATGTTCGGTCTGCAACTTCTTTTGCAATTCCTTAGCACCAATATTTGGATCATCTCGAAGGATAGGCACAGCCTTGCTAGCTACCCACCGCTGAGACGGAGTTTTACTATCCATCCTCATGGTAGAAACACATGTATGCAGATCTACCAAAACTGTCACCTGCAAAACATAAAATCAATGAGATTCATATTGTTTTTCAGAAAAAGTACAATCAATGGAAAACAAAAAAAAATCTGCTCACCTCTACGGTGCTTTGGCCTTTATGTTTGGTGCCATTTATCCTCCAAGGGCAAGGGCAATCTTCATCACCGGACTTGCAATAAGCCCTATATCTCGTCTTACATGATTTTTCTGTTCCTAAATCAAACTCCCCATTGATGGCAAATTGTCGCACTGCCATCTTGAACTCCTCCATTGTTGGGTAGATTGTACCAACAACCATTGGGGGGTTGTTCTTATCATACGAAATCACTATCTCACTTGGTATAGCATCACTAGTAGGAATGGCCGCACCATCATCATCAATAACTTGCTCATTAACTACACCCCATGCACCATCGTCCATCAGGCCTAAAAGTTCATAAATCTGATTCTCACTGAAAAGTGCAATCCGACCTTCCTCATCATGTGTCTCCACTATTTGTAAACTATCCCAATCAACTCTTGCCATATCTTCCGCAGCCTCTAATTGCGACCTAAAGTATAAACAATTAAAGAGACAAGTATCACTATCTAATTGGGAGTACTGTACAAGTACACAAAAAAAATGGAGAAACGCATTACCTTTGCCCCTCAAGTACAGGAAGGTTGTAATCTATTTCCAGACGTGGAACAGTGGGCATGCGCAGCAATGACCTCGCTAGGGCAATCGCATCGGCCGGTGGGGCTTCAACATCCATGGCCGCGGCCTGGACAGAGGGCGTCGCAGCCTGGCCAGAGGGCGCCGCGGCCTGGCCAGAGGGCGCCGCGGCCTGGCCAGAGGGCGGCGCGGCCAGGGCAGAGGGTGGCGCGGCCAGGCCACACAGCGTCGAGCCTAGGGCAGGGGGCGCCGCGGCCTCCACGGCCTGGCCAGAGGACGCTGGGCCTAAGGCAGTGGCCGCGGCCTCCGCAGTCATGCCAAACGCCATCGGATGTAGGGCACAGGGCGGCGGCGCTTCAGGATCCGGCGTCGGCGACGAGTTCTCTTCCATGGCGATGAACCGATAGGGAAAGCGGCGGCAGAATACGATGCGATGCAGAAGAAAAAGAAACGTACGTGCGTAGCCAATCGATACACAGAAGGCCAAAAAGAAACGTACAAACGACGCAGAAGAATACGATGGCGATGTACCTCCATGCAAGCCAATCGATACACAGAAGGGCAAAAGCGTCCTTCTAGGTCTCCAAATACTTGTATTTAGTTTAAAAGAAATCTCAAATACTCATAATGTCAAGGAAATCAAGAGGCCAACGTTTGGAGGGTTATTTTTACGAAGTCGATGTTTGGAGTCCCAAATCTGCGAAGCGGATCATTTGGAGTCCTAAATTTGCAATTTTCTCGATGCGGACAACATCCAAAGAAGTAGCACATACTAAGTCTACGATGGAGTTAGAGCAGATTTGGAAATGTTAGAATCCAAATCCTAATGGCTTCGGAAATCATAGGCCATCTGGACAAAGCGCAGGAATTCTGCTCCCTGTCCGCAGCAGAAGATTTCTTCCACAAATTCCTAAAAATCCGTTTCCTCGCCCTTTGCTCCTTGTAGCGTTCCATGTTGCGTCAACGATCCCGCCTCCTGGATCCCGCCTCCAGCGCCGACTCCCCTCTCTTTCCTCTCTCCTTCGCCTTGCCGCCGCTGGAGCACGCCGCCGGAGGCTTGTGCGGATGCTAGGAAGGCGGCGGCGGGGCTCTCTCACCTGGATCTGGACGGTGGCTTCTGGATCTGGGCGTCGGGTTTGAGGCGGCCAGGCCCCTGTGGAGGTTGCTGGCGATGGCAGCGCGGCGTGAGCGGCGGCCGGGGCCGGAGGCGAGCGGGCGGCCTTTCCTCTCCCCAGCGCTCCAGCGCCGACTCCCCTCCCGGCGGAGGCAGCGCGTTCATTGGCGCCCTGATGGGCGTCCGTGCTGCGGCTTTTGGTTCCATGAGGCGTGGTGGCGGTGCCCTTGGAAGCGTCGGCAGTAGCGGTGCGGAGGCTGTGCGGCGGCGGCGGCGCGGGGTGTGTGGGCGGTATCTGCTCTGCCTCCGCCAGTGATGCAGCTGCCGGTGGGTTCTTCGGGGGGTGCCGGCGTGGAAGCGGGTGGCACGACCGGCGTGGTAGCGGAAGGCGCCGGCAGGATCGTGGTGGGGCGGCCCGGCGGCGCCGCGCAGCTTGGCGAGCGCGGCGGCGGCAGTGAGGCCACGCCTGGGCTGTAGCAGCGGGGCTGGAGTCAGGGCGGCGGTGTACGCGGTGGCGGCGGCCCTTGTCTCGACACCGACGTACAGGCAGCCTAAGCAATTGGGTGATTTGAGGTCAGGGCGAAAGCTTGGACGGCGACGTTTGCGGACGCCGCTTCCTCCTTGGAGGCGTCCTCTCTGTACCTCTTCCCCGGATCCCCCACCCGGTGGTTGATTGCAGGTGAAAACCTTTCCCATGGTGGACTGGCGGCGTCAGCGCCTTGGGCGTTGTTACCTTCTTGAAGGCGTCGTTAGGCAATTTCAGCTTAGCTGATTGGTGCTTGCCGTTTGGCTCTGTCGCTGCTCGTGCTTTGTTTGCATATGTATAGTTCGCCAGAAGCTCTCGGCACCGTGTCTTCCCTCATCTCCTGACCCGCTATACGGTGTTAGAAGGTCCGAGGAAGGTCAGAGGTGTTGGCCGGAGAGAGAGCTATTTGGATGAAGAAGATGAAGTGCTTGCCGAAGGCCCTCCCTGTTGAGCGTCAATGTGATGCATCGAGTGTTGCTGTCTTGACTAGAGGAATACAGTCGCTTGATGGAGGCAACAAAGAATTTGGCTTTGTTTAGCAAGTTATGTAATGAGGTAGGAATAGGGCTGGGACTTGAGTTCCATTTCTCTGTTCCGTGTTTTGTACACCGTATGGTGGTTTGTAGTCTAAGTACTATGGATGTGTTGGAATTGGCTGTACTCATTCACTTGTGAATGATGGAGGCCGGAATGTTATATTCGTTAATCTAAAAAACGATCCCGCCTCCTATGGCCGATGGAAGGAGACTCCATTTCCAAATTCTTCCACATTCATGTGAAATGCCGGAGCAGTAAAAACCAGATTTCGTCCCTCTCTGTCGACGGAAATGCCTTTCACGACAAAGACTCCATGGCGGAGGCGCTGCCCTCCTTCCAGGCAGCCGTTGGCTCCGAAGTGCTACCTTCGCAGGCTATCAATCTGAATGTTCTTAGCATGGATCACACAAATCTTTCAGGCCTTTCAGCCCCGATCTCGGAGGAAGAGGTTTGGGACGCAATTCGAATTTTGCCGGAGGAGAAGGCCCCTGGACCAGACAGTTTCACCGGGGCTTTTTCAAATTGTCATGGCCCCTCATCAACGTGGACATTATGTCGGCCATCCGAGCATTCTTCAACATGGATTGGCGCAGCTTTCAATGGCTTACTTCCTCATTGATCATCCTCTTTCCCAAGAGGCTGGATGCGCATCACCCCAAGGATTTCGGGCCTATTAGCCTTCTCCATAGCTTTACCAAGCTCGTCGCCAAGATTCTGGCCCTACGCCTTCAACCACGTATGGAAAATCTAGTGCATGTCAGCTAGAGTGCATTCATCAAAGGTCACATCATCCATGACAACTTCCACTTTGTGCATGATGCAGTTCATGCGCTCCGATTTTCAAGTGAGTGGTCCGTCCTCTTCAAGCTTGATATAGCTAAAGCGTTTGATAGCTTAGCTTGGACGTTCTTGCTAAAGGTTTTATAGCACCGTGGGTTTGATAATCGTTGGTGTGATTGGGTTTCCATTCTTCTGTCTTTGACTTCAAGTCGGATCATCCTAAACGAGACATTGGGCAAAAAAAAACTTTGGCATCACCAGGGATTGAGGCTGGGGGATCCCCTATCGCCCCTTCTCTTCGTTATTGCCATGGACATTCTCCACATGCTCGTCTAGTTCACTATCCGGCAAGGTTCCCTCGCCTGCAATGCCAGGATTGCCTCTCCTTGTTACCTTTATGTCGATGATGTCATGCTCTTCCTTAACTTGGAAACCCATCAATTGGAAGCCATGCTTCAGCTCCTCGTCCTTTTTGGAGTGGCGCCTAGCTTACAGGTAAATTGGGATAACTCTGTTGTCGTCCCTGTGCATTGTAGCCTGTCTAATATTCAGTTAGCTAAAGCTACCTTCGGATGTTCTTCGGCTGCGTTTCCAATCTCCTATCTCGGTATCCCTCTCTCTGCTGTAGGCTAACGAGACATGATCTTCGAACACCACGGTAAAAAGATATCGTGTCTTTGTGGTTTGTTTTCTTGTACTCTATTTACTTTCAAGCAATTTACATTCATAGAATTAAATTGATTGTTTATCATTCTAGGATTGCAAACCTTTGACATAAACTTAGGTTATTGGTGCACTTAGGTGAACCTAGTTAATTTAGACTTTGTTTGTGCTAAAACCAATTTGATTTAAGTTTTCACGTTATATTCTTAGTTTTAGCCAAATAGCTTAAATAAAATTTAATTGAAACATTTAGAAACGACTATTCATCCCACTTTAGTCGGCCTCCTCTATCTTACACTTATGCCTATGGCTCATAACTTTTAGTTCTGGTGCGAATATTTGTGTGAACGAACCGAAAGCTAATAAGTTGTTTCAAAAAGACTATCCCGATATGTCTCTTCGAAACGGCGGTAGAAAAATTATCACGTTTATTTGTTCGAGGGAAGTTATAAGCCACAAAGCTAAAATAAGCTAAAAAGAACATGCCCATAGTTTTTTTGTTTGCGACTTATTAATATAATAAATAGTGATTGCTGAGAGAAGCCAAAAGACAAAACTCATTGAAAAACTAAAAAGAATAGGGGCTATGTGTGATACAGTTTTTGCAATCATCTAAGAAACCCAGTTACCCAAAGCCTACAAGGCTGCAATATATGTCGAACCAAAGTTCAACAAACGTAGCTCGAAATACTCCCTATCAGGGTTCGGTTTCCCCGATGGTTACCGGTCGGTAACCGGAAAACCCGGCTAGGTCCGGGATGGCAAAAATAGGCCAAAATTTAAAATTCCAAAATTTGAATTTGTAGATGTTTGAATGGGAAGAGTGGGCTTCCAGGGGCATTGTAGATGCATTCGATGCTTAATCATCTGGTTGAGAGCATGTAGGGCCCATGGGGCATGGAAAAGTTGAGCCTTTTGCTTGTTGCATGTGAAGGGAGGAGTCCTCTGCATGTGGGGAAGAAAAAGTAGGAGCATACAGCAGTGCAGCACATAATTGAGAGTAGCAGCAAAGCAGGCGGGAGAGGCGAAAGCAGGACCAGCAGCAGCAAAGCAGCGAAGCAGCCTGCATTCTGATCTGCAGCAAAGCACCATTTCTGGGCTGTGATCTGCGCACGGGAGAGAAGTAGCAAGTTGCAGCACATATTGGCATTCTAAGACGTCTCGATTCTCGATTCTGGAACCATTTCGTTCTTGAAGAAAATTTGTGTGCTATTATTACCTTGCAATTCTCCATTTCCTTAGCTTATTAGGTTAATTTTTTTATGTAGTTGTAATGGTGTTTGATGAAATGGAAGATGTCTATAGAGTTCTACAAGCATTTGTGAAATTAGAATGTTTTGCTCTAGGGTTTGTGGGTTTGTTCTTTAGATTAGAAATGATAATGTCATTTTTTGGTATGTTGAACATGTGTAGGGCTTATTTTAGTAGTGTTTGGACTTTGTAGCGATAATTTGGTGAAAGTGCTGCTTGTTTGAAGCCAAATTTAGTAGTTGCACTTTATGTTGCTGTGTAGATGTGGGGAAATGATGTTGTTTATTACTGATACATATTTTTGTTGCTGCATGGTATTGTAGTTGATGGCTGGTAAAAGTATCAATGTTTGGGACCATGGAGAGAGACTAGGAGGTGCTTGGTGGAAGTGCAGATATTGTAAGCTTACGAAGTCAAGCGGATGTGTGACACGCCTGAAAGAATATCTTGCTGGGAAGCACGGGGATGTTATTACTTGCAGTGAGATTTCGGTGGAAGTGAGAAAGCTCATGTTAGCAAGTATAGAAGAAATAAAGGGCAAGAAGAAATCTATTAGAGATGAGCGCCTGAGAATGGAGCAAGTTGCTTTAGAGCTTGTAGCTCGTGGTCCATCACATGAAGGTGTCTTCGATGATGATGAGGAAAAGCAGATGGAATGGACTCGCCGAGAGTCGTTGGAGTTGCACCAGCTCGAGTAGAGGGCAAGAGCCTAGGGTGCGACATTTGAACATGGTAGAGGTAGTGGAAGTGCCACAGGAAGGGGTACAGGAAGTAATGCCCTTTCGAGGATGTTTGGCAAGTCGAAGTCTATGAGAGTTGATTCTGATATTTTGCGCAGTTGGGCACTCGTCCAATCCCACATTGACACAACGCTTAAGAAATAAGCAAAGTCAAAACTTGGGAAAGTTTGGGCTAAGTCACCACATGGTCAAGACTCAAGATAGTAAGGATCAATTTTTATGTACAACTTGAGGTCTTCATACTTCATTAAATACTTTTCATTTAATATTTCCATTACTCAATTATCTCATTAACATTAACCAAGTTTCCACCGATTTATCTGGTTTTTCCACCGGTTTTTCCGGTTTCCGTCGATAACCGGTTCGGTTACCGGTCCCATCCCGCTTCCCCTCAAATTTCGATTTGCTAAATTTTAACCGGGTTTTTCGGTAACCAACCGGTTACCGGTACCGCCGGCCGGCCAGGATTTGGCCCGGTTCCGGTTTTTCAAACCTTGCTCCCTATATAAAAGTCTGGAGGATTGCCACGGCCCCAGTGCGCCACCTCATCTTTTTTGCAAAAAGGCCTCTTGTTTTTCAGAATTATGTATGGGTCCTCGACTTTTTCAGAAAAGCCCCCGCCACATTAGCTTTTTTTTTGCAAAAAACCCCTCATCTTTTCCAAAATTATATATAGGTCCTTGATTTTTTAGGAAGCCCTCCTTCCTGGAATCACATACGAGTCATCTATTTTTCAAAAAAAGTACTTTAATTTATTAGAAATTACGTACAAGTCCTTAACTTTTTACAAAAACTCTCCTACCAATTATCGACTTTTTTTATTTCAGTCTAACGCCACACTTCCGCAACTAGCTTCCTAATGAGACGACCGTCCAGAGTCCAAATGCTTGTATAGGCGGGCCCAGCGGCACGAGAAATTTTAGTATGTAATGGGGGCACAGCCGGATGTGTATAACCAACGAATAGAATGGTGACACGTGGCATTTAGCAATGTAACATATACTGTAGCACATGTATGTACCGAACACTGTAGCACATATATTTTTACTGTAGAACTAAAAAGCCAAAAAAATAAAAGGTCAGAAAAGTAAAATTAATAAACATGTATGCTACAGTAAAAATATTTGTGCTACAGTGTTCAGTACATGTGCTACAGTATATGCTACATTGCTAAATGCCATGTGTCACCGTTCTATTCGTTGGTTATACACATCCGGCTGTGCCCCCGTTACATACTAAATGCCTGTTTGGTAGAGCTCCAGATTCTTATTTTTCAGCTTCTGCTCTGGATTCTCTGAGAATCCACTTCTCTGAGAATCTGGAGCTGCCATTGAAAAGTGTTTAGCTAATAGGTTAGCTCTAGATTCATAAAAGGGGGGATTTGATGAAAATAGACCATGTTACCCCTAGTTTTCACACAATTATCTTTTTACTTGTTTTTTTTGTTTATTTCGGATGCATGATTAAAAGAAAATGAATATGATTGAAATAGATAAATAATGATATTTTTATGATATAATAAATACACAAAAATACATGTGAAGATGAGTGTTGACAGTTTCTCCGAGTATAAACAATGCGAAAATAACGTTAACTGCGTGAACAGACCGGTGAATGAACAATGCGAAGACTCGACTAATGTGAATGAACTTTCCTATTACAAGCTTTTCATCAGCCAACACCCCCGACTAATCCATGTATTGGGCAGTTGCACCGAACAGATGGAACATCACTATGTAAAATTGAATCAAGGAATAGTCAGTAAAGACATAAAGAAGATGGTTACCTTTTAATATTAGTCAGTAACTAATATTATTTTTCACAAGGCATTTCCATACTCAAGTCAATGGAAACAAAGGAATTACTGTGACATTGGATGACATACTCAAGTGAATGGAAACAAAGGAATTACCGTGACATTGAAATTACCACAACTTAAAACTTTGAATTCATGCCCCCTCCACTTTTATCCGGGCTTGGGACCGGCATCGACAGTGTTAGGCATCCCCCACCCCCACACATACCCCAAAAATAAAGAACAGAGAGAAAAGATGGAAAAAGAACAAGCAATGGAACTATGGTCACAATTAGTCATCACTACATAACTGCTAATGAAAATACAACCATGGCAGGAAAATGAAGCACTACGATATTGTATATCAAACATAGGGAACCATAAACTGCAGGAATGCCAAAAGGAGTGGCTCAAAGTATATTTTTCTAACATTGACCTTGAGAAAGCAATCATGTATATTTTTCTCTTCTATATACCATATGGATCTTAGAGAGAGTAAAACTCAATCTGAAATCTTGAATACTTCACATGGAAACTTTCTAGAAATTCAAAAGCATACTGTAATCTAACAAATTCAAAGGTCAAGTACTTTGCCAAGTCAGCCAAAACATATTGGTTTTGCAAGTTGACATGTTTTTCATAGAACAGTGTATACATGTTTTTCAATCCGACTACAAATCATATGCATTACCAAATTTTGGTGAGGCAAATTGAGGGGCCCAAACAAAAACATACCCTACAAACCCACTTACCAAATCAACAACAGCAGTCACTTGAAATCTCTAAATCCCATCAGATCATGCTTTACACAGCAGTCCATATGATGCAGCATTTGTCCCCATGTCGTCCAAACCTCTACACAGCAGTCTAACTGGCTCTCTGTATCCAATTATGTTGTAGACAGTTTCATGCAAGCACAGATGTGGTCACACTCTCTTTCTGCTTTTTTTAACACTGCCATGTTCAGTCAAGATTTCGAACAGCAAGTTGAATACCATGAACAGCAAGTGAATACCATGAACAACAAGTGAATAACATAAACACATACAACAGCTAAGCACAATTATAGTAGCAAGTGAATACCATGAATAGCAAAGAAGGAGAGAGGAGGGAGATTAGGGTTAGAGGTTCACCTTGCTGGGAGCAGCGAACGAAGAGGAGCCTGAGGCGGCGGTGCTGAGGGGAGGGGGGAGGCGGCGGCGGCGGTCCTGAGGGGCGGAAGGAGGCGGCGGCGGTGTTGGCGACCGGAGGAGGCGGCGTCGGACGAGATCTGGAGGGAGGAGGTGGGACGAGAGAAGGAGGGCGGCGGCGGGGCGAGAGAAGGAGCGAGGCGGCGGGGCGTGAGAGGGGAAGGAAGGAGGCGGGAGGGAGGCGACGACGGCGATGCTGTGAACTGGACGGAGGCTGCGTCGGACGAGATCTAGAGGGAGGCGGCGGGGCGAGAGGAGGGCGGCGGCGGGGCGAGAGAAGAAGGGCGGCGACGGTACTGGGGACCGGAGGGAGGCGGCGGCGGCGGTGCTGTGGACTGCACGGAGGCAGCGTCGGACGGGATCTGGAGGGAGGCGGCGGGCCGAGAGAAGGAAGGCGGCGGCGAGCGAGATCTGGAGGGAGGCGGCGGGCGAGATCTGGACCAAGAGAAGGGAGGGAAGCGGCGTGTCGGGCGGCGGCGGGGCGAGAGAAGGAGGGAGGCGACGGGGTGCGAGAGGCGGACGACGCGAGAGAAGGGGGAGGCGGACGGCGCGAGAGAAGGGGGGAGGTGGGGCGTGAGAGGGGAAGGGGAGAGGGAAAGGAGGCGGGCGTGAGAGGGGGAAGGAGGGAGCCAGCGAGGCGACGGGGGGCGGGCAGGGGGTATATGGGTGGCATTTGCGGGTAAATATTCTAGACTTCAATGGGTACGTTGGCTTTAGGTTGGATAGCTTCCCACGAGAATCCACCCCAAGGCCGCTTCTCCTGGCTAGTTTATTTTGGACTCTGCTCCTCGCGAGAAGCAGAATCTGGTCATTTTGGAAAACTGGATGTTTGGCACAGCTCCACAAAATTCAACAGAGAAACTGGGAGCAGAAGCTGTACCAAACAGGCCCTAAAATTTCTCCAGCGGCAGAGACAGATTTGGAGGCGTGCCTTCCTGATTTCTCTAGTCCGCCCAGGCGCCCACCAAGGCCGCTGGCAGCAGCCACGGCAGAGAACGGAGAGCGCCACCGCGGGGACAAGCGACGGCCTACCTGCACCTACACGGCCGCCTCGGCGTCGCAGTCGTACGTCCCCAACCCAGTCCAAATCCAACATGTCGGCGTCTGATCTCCCCGACGAGCTGTGGGCGCGCATCCTAGAGCTCGGCGCCGCGTCCTCCGCGCTGGGGTTCCGCGACCTCTGCTGCCTCGCCATCGCCTCCCGCCGCCTCCGCCGTCTCTCCCTCCACCCCTCCCTCTGGTCGGCACTTCTCTCCCGCGACTTCCCCTCCCAACCCCAACCCCAACCCTCCTCCTCGTCATCCACCGCCTCCCTTCAACTGCGGCTCCACCCCAAATCCCTCTACAGAATCAAGTAATTTCCCTCCCTTTTTGCTCAGCTAATTTGTTCTTTATTTGTGTGTTTGTTAATTTGTTTGTGTGCCTGACTTTTGCCCTGCTGCAGGTTCGAGAGGCACAAGGTGCGGACGGCGGAGACGAGGCGGCGGGCGCTGTTCAAGGCTGAGGGGCGGGTGCTGGCGTGCCGGAGGCGGCTGGCGGAGCTGGAGGAGTCTATGCGGGCGGAGGGGGATAGGATGAAGGCCGCCGCGCAGGAGTTGGACAACCTCGAGAGGGTTAGGTCCGTATTCTCCAAAATTTTATCCTTTCCTCGTGTGCTATCTGCAACGTTCTCACTATATTCGCCAAAATTTTGTCCTCTGATTCCTCAATTGTGATTTTTTTCTTTCCTGTGTGTCATGTGTTCTTGATGCTATAAATTGTAGTGTGATGCAGAGCGTAGAAACAGCAATTGGCCTGTAAGAAATCATAAGAGCTACTAAAGAGCCTTGGAATGTAGAAAATAAACTGGGTTCTGAATTGCTCATAGCTAACTAGCTAATTCTTGCTGCACGGTCCTTAGTTGGCGCTATGGGAGTAGTAAGTATTGCCCAAGACAATTACTTCCATGATATATTGAGCTACTTGTCTACGCGTGAGCTGGGCCAAGATCGTTATTTAGGCTCACATATGCAGTTGTTCCTGCTGTAGTTGGAAAACTCTGGTTAGGTCATGTCAATGATCTCTTGCTGTTGGTTCTATCCGTCCAACTTAAAGGCTTCATATATGTCACTCATTATGGAAACAGTCTCCTGCACCTGTGTCCAGCACAAAGTCTTGTGACACGGTCATTTAGTTGGCAAAAATGTTGCTCCAGACAGTTGCTTCCATACGCACACCACAAGCACACACAAGTGAGTGCGCCCCCTTAGCACACTCTTAGAAAGATGTAGGCCGAGAATAAAATCCCTACTGAAGCGCACTCACGTGTGCGAAAAGTTTGGCACCAAGATATGATCTTGGTGGGTAGAGTCGTACATATGCAACTCCATCACCCCTCCAAGAGGTGAGCTGGGGTGATATTGTTCTCTTGGCTCACATGTTCAACAACAATAAAAACTGCTGCACCTGTTGCCTTTTGATCTGTAATAGGCATATCTTTGATCTATGGCCTTTTTTAGGGGAATGATCTGCTGGGCTTCTAATTTCTTCTCGTCAGTATACGCTAACTGCTTAATTCATTGTTGTCTGAAATGTCTACAGGAGAGCTTCTGTGGCACTAAACGTATGGCAACCACAAGTCGTTCGTGGGCGTCAGAAACAGTTGGTTCAGCAATGCACAGTTCCTGTTGATTCTCGTCTTAGTGATTTGAACATGGAGCTGAAAGTTTGTAAGCAACAAATAGCAACTTATAAGAATGCTTATGTATGTGATCTTGGATTTAACTAAAATTGAGAGAGATTGACAAGGGTAGCCTTACTATAGCTGTGCTTTTGACTTTTGTTGCTCTTGTCAGAACAAGGAGAAGCAGAAGTTGAATGAGTATCAGGAAGCATTGAGGCGAGCAAAATATCATCCACTGCAGAATACTGATCATACAAACCCAATTGTCAATTAACCACAAGCAAAGAGGAAGAAACTGAAGTAAGACTATTGCTTGCCTTCAGAGCTTCCTTTGCCTCAGGGTGCCAATAAATAAGTCTTAATAATTCTTGAGAATGTTGACCATATATTGTGCTTCCTCTTGTGGTGTAAAAATTTGTTAGAATTTGCACTCAATTCATCCGCAACATGTTTTGCTTTCATGATAGAATAACATTGTGCCCTACTTAATGCGCAATTTTAGTTTTGTTATTTTCATGTGTATGTATGTAAGACATATATGTTAGAGTAATCCTGTGTGTGTCATGTGTCAGTTAGGAGTTTAGGAAACTTCAGTTTTCAGGGCATTTATATTTCAGTTTTCTGGGCATTTAGGAGTCAGTTTTTCAGGGCATTTAGGAGTCAGTTTTTAGGGCATTTAGGAGTCAGTTTTCAGGGCAATAGACTGAGTAATAAAGCAGTTAGTACTGCATTAATATGGCAGTTAGTACTGCATGGATGTAACCATCCATTTAGGCCTTTTTGCTATAAATAGAACAGGAAGAAGAAACAGAAAAGCTGCAGCTTGATCGCAGCACAAAACCTGCGTCGTCACCAAGCACCAGCGTGCGGCATTCCTGAAGCAATTCAAGTACCGCGCGCAGGAGCCGCTCAGACTCGTCCACGGCGACCTCTGCGGCCCCATAACGCCGGCGACATTGGGCGGGCGGCGTCATTTCCTGCTGCTGGTTGATGACGCCACCCGGTACATGTGGGTCGCGCTCCTCACGACCAAGAGGGGCGCCTGACGCGATCAAGAGGATCCAGGCGGCGGCGGAGCTCCAGAGCGGGCGGCAGTTCCGCGTTTTCCGCACGGACAATGGTGGCGAGTTCACGTCTCCGGAGTTCGTCGCCTATTGTGCTGACCAAGGAACGCAGCGCCACTTCTCCGCGCCCTACGCCTCGCAGCAGAACGGCGTTGTTGAGCGGAGGAATCAGACCGTGGTGTCCATGGCGCGCGCGTTGCTAAAGCAAAGGGGCATGCAGGCCGATTTTGGGGGGGGGGGAGGCAGTGACTACTGCGGTGTTCCTCCTCAACCGATCCTCCACTAAAAGCCTCGTCGGGAAAATGCCCTATGAGGCGTGGCATGGACGCAAGCCGGCGGTCCAATTTCTCCGTACCTTCGGCTGTCTGGCGTACGTGAAGGAGCAGGGTCATCTCCGCAAGCTCGACGACCGCAGCACCCCCGTCGTCTTCATTAGCTACGAGGAGGGGATGAAGGCATACCGCTTTCTGGACCCGATGACGCGGCGCGTACGCATCGCCCGCGACGTCGTGTTCGACGAGGATCGCGGCTGGAATTGGGCGGCGGAAAACTGCGACGGCGCGCATCCCGCCAGCGACTTCACCATCGAGTACACCTTCGCCCATGTTGTGGGTGCGGCGACTCCAATGCCAAGTGACGGGGGAGACGTGTCTGTCCAGCAAGCGCAAGGAGCTCGGACTTCCTTCACCGCCAGCTCCAGCGTCGCCCACAGGCCACAGCAGCCATTCCAAGCACTCCGGCGACAACAACTCCTGTTTCGACCCCGCCTACGTCGGAATTCGTCTCACCACCAGCGAACGACTCCGCCAGGCTCGACGCAGCGCACGGCGACACACCAGTGTGGTACCGCACCGTGGAAAATTTGATCGGGGGTGAAGCTGTGACGTCGGGGTTCGCATTACGGGAGTTGGATGATGCTGAATTGCATTTGGCAAACGTAGGCGAGCCATGCTCGTTTGCCGACGCTGAACAAGACGAGGCGTGGCGCGCGACCATGCATGAGGAGATTTGACGCTGTTGAACGGAACAAGACATGGGAGCTCGTCAATCTGCCGCACGGCCACCGCCCGATCGGTCTCAAGTGGGTCTTCAACCTGAAGAAGAACGAGGCCGGTGTTGTGATCAAACACATGGCACGGCTTGTTGCGAGGGGTTTCGTCCAGCAGGCCGGCATTGACTTCGACGAAGTGTTTGCTCCCGTTGCCTGCATGGAGTCCATTCGGTTGTTGTTCGCCGTTGCTGCCCAGGAGGGGTGGCTTGTCCACCACATGGATGTGAAATCCGCATTCCTCAACGGAGGACTGAAGGAGGTGTATATGAAGCAGCCGCCGGGGTTCAACGCTGCCGGAGAAGAAGGGAAGGCCTTGAGGCTGCGCAAAGCGCTCTATGGCCTGCGCCAGGCGCCGTGGGCTTGGAACGCGAAGCTCGACCACACACTCAAGAATCTCGGTTTCAAGCAGAGTGAACACGAGCATGCTGTCTACCGGCGCGGCCGTAGTGGCACGACCCTGCTCGTCGGGGTCTACGTGGACGATCTGATCAGTACCGGGTCATCCATGGAGGCGATGGAGGAATTCAAGGGCGAGATGAAGATCAAATTCCAGATGAGTGATCTTGGTTTGCTATCATTTTATCTCGGAATTGAAGTGCAGCAGGGCAACGACGACATCAGTCTTGGCCAGGCGCACTATGCCGCACGGATTCTGAAATTAAGCGGCATGGAAGGTTGCAATCCAGCTCACACTCCGATGGAGGAGAGGCTCAAGCTCAATCGAGACAGCACGGCCATGGAGGTAGACGCCACGAAGTATCGGCGCATCGTCGGCAGTCTCCGCTACCTCGTCCACACATGGCCAGACCTGGCTTTCGCCGTTGGTTTTGAGTCGTTTTATGGAGCAGCCAACGAAGGAGCACATGGCAGCCGTGAAGCGTATCCTCCGCTACGTCGCCGGCACAAATCTACTATGGACTACACTTTGGGCGGAAGGATGGAGGGGCGCGGCTGATCGGTTACAGTGATAGCGACCATGCCGGTGACATCGACACAAGAAAGAGCACGAGCGGCACGCTGTTCTTCTTGGGTAACAGTCTGATGAGTTGGCAATCACTCAAGCAAAGGGTGGTGGCACTGTCATCTTGTGAGGCGGAGTATGTAGCTGTCACTACTGCCGCGATGCAAGGACTCTGGTTAGCTTGGTTACTTGGTGAACTCCATGGGAGACAAACCGAGATGGTCAAGCTGAAGGTGGATAGCAAGTCCGCTCTGGCGCTAAGCAAGAACCCGGTCTTCCACGAACACATCAAGCACATCGACCTTTGTTACCATTTCATCCGAGGTTGCATGGAAGATGGGAGCGTCAGCGCTGATTTCATCAGCACCAAGGACCAACTCACTGACATTTTAACAAAGGCACTTGGGCGAGTCAAATTCCAAGAGCTACGTGCAAGAATTGGAATGGTCCGAATAAATTCAGAGTTAGCACACAAGGATTAGGGGGAGTATTGTTAGAGTAATCCTGTGTGTGTCATGTGTCAGTTAGGAGTTTAGGAAACTTCAGTTTTCAGGGCATTTATATTTCAGTTTTCAGGGCATTTAGGAGTCAGTTTTCAGGGCAATAGACTGAGTAATAAAGCAGTTAGTACTGCATTAATATGGCAGTTAGTACTGCATGGATGTAACCAGCCATTTAGGCCTTTTTGCTATAAATAGAACAGGGAGAAGAAACAGAAAAGCTGCAGCTTGATGGCAGCACAAAACCTGTGTCCAGTTTTCTATCAATATATAGTTTATTGTCACCATAATTCAAATGGATAAGTGGTAATGAGGAATAGACATTACCTTTTCTGGAAATGTAATATGCAAGAACATCAGCTTCTTCTATATTCTATTTTGCTGTTTTGCACAGATAGCAAGACCTAGCGGTGATGCATTCATCCCGCGGGGGGTTTGCGTTCTTCTTGTGCCTGGCCGGGCAAGATGATTGCAAGCACCACCGATCCTTCCCAATGGCTGAAAGAATCTTATTCTCGTCCTATGTGTACCGTCCAGCTGCCAGCTATTCTATAGTAGAAGGATGGCAGCTAGGCGGGGGCCTGGCCCGCCCCAATATTTTTGCTTCTCTTTGTTAGCTATTAAGTATTTTAGTAATTATCTTATAAAGTATTCATTTAGCCCTCTAATGAGTAAGCAAAGTTCGCTTTTGATTAAATTGTTGATATCTATGATCTTCTTGGTAGGCATAGAGCTAAATTTAAATTAATAGAAATATAACTTTTTTGTATTATTATGTGTATTTTTATGTGAGTGCCACTTTCTTGGCAACAAAAATATCATATGTTTGGCTCTCTCTCTCTGAATAGTGGCTCCGCCCCTGTTGATAGCAGAATGGTCTGGTCTTGGTGCACGAAACTGTGGGCGGTCAACTATTCTACAGATGAACAAGGACGACAGATCTGGCCGAATTGCTTCAGTTCTCTACATATTATCGCCTTGTATATTGTTGTATTTGCAACTCGTTGATCTGTCTACGCTACTATTCGTTATGATTGACATATTCACTCTTTTACTATCTATTTTGCCCTTTGATACGCATTGCGGCCTATAGGCTACAAAAATACATTATAATTGTTTTACGTATTTATGTTGCTTCATGCACGACCATACAGAAGGCAAAAGAACATGTACTTCGATATTAAGCACATAGTTCGCGTTCGCGGAACCTTCTAATGAAGAAGGTGGGCATATCTCTTCGTATACCTTCACAAAGCACTCTCCGATACAAAATCAAATCACCGCTACTTACATTGAATCAAACTAAAAACGCTACGTTCCTAATTGACAGCGGCGACGTATCAGTAGTGTCTCGCGCGTAACCTCTCCCCGCACAGCTCACGTGCGAATTAATCCGACACGCGTTGGATTCGACGTGAAAGCCCCCAAGCCGGACGGCAAAAGATCTGAACCGAAGAATAGCCGTGTCGATCCTACCGCAGCACCCTGTTTATTTCATCGGCGGATGTAGGGTCTGTTATTTTTAGCTGGTACTTATAGTTTTTAACTGTGGTATGTGATTTTAGATTGTTTAAGTAAAAGATTAAAGAGTAATAGAAACTCACATGCAGTTTTTTGTTAATATAAATAAAATCGGTACAGTATATACTACAATTAACCAGTAGATCCTATCTTAAAAAACACTTTATTTAAAAGCTAGTTACTATAAAAAAAATCAAAAGCTAAAACTAAAAACTAAAAAAGAACAGCACCCATAAAAGGAGCCGGCCTAACTTTACAGCCACCTGACACGGCCTTTCGCCGCACCAATAGCCAAATCGCACCCCTCCTCTGACTCCACCCGCAGGAGCCTCGCCCTGATCCAATTCCCAGATCCTTGCTCGCCTCCGTCGTCGACGCCGTGAGGATTCTGCCGAAGCTTTGATCCGATCCATGCGCGAGGCCTGATCTCGCTGTCGTATCCTCCGACCCCGTCGCTTCCGCTCGTGGTCGCCGGAACCCGCCGAATTGGGTCTCGGGAGATAGCGTAGCGTAGCGCCGCCCCGGGGAGGATACGATGCCTGCGGTGCTCGCGGCGTTCGCCAGCCTCCGTGCAGCCGCTGCCATCGCCTCCAGGGACTCGTCATCCTCCTTCCCCTGCTCCCACCGCCTCAAGCTCTCGTCCTCCCATCGTTTTAGTTGTAGTAGTAATTGTCTTTGACGATTGCCTCCCCCTCGTCGCCCACGCCTATCGATCCTTGTTGCCTCGCGTCGTTCGCGGTTTGGGAATCGATTCTGGTTGTGCTCGATCTGAGGTTTGTTTGGTTGGAGGGTTCGGTGTTCGATATCAGGCTTTCCTGGTCGCTGCAGTTTGGTGTCTGGGTTCGATCCGCCTGTCCAATCGAAGCGACCGGCTGTGCTTGAGGTGGTGATTGCTGTTGCTACGAGGAAAGAGGTATTGAATTGATGCCATTTTATTATTATGGTAGAATCAATTGCAAATGCCATGAAAATTGATTCATTTGAATTTTATTACTATTTTGGATATGTATTGCCTTATAGTCCTGATTCACAACATGGCAAACGTTCTAGTGCATGCTTATATTTGTTCTTTTAGGCTTATAACATGTGTTGTGCTCATTTGCTTGGTAAAAGTAAAAGAGAAATCTAATAGGTCCTTGATCTCCCTATTCTTCTAGAACTATTGCCTCAAGTTGAATGAACTTGAAATATAGGCAACATACATGCATGCACACTGATGTGCACCTGTTTGACTATTTGTATACTATGTTATTGTATGTCTTTATGCATCCCTTATAACTGCATCAATAACTTGCTTCTAACTTGTGCTTTGTCCTTTTCAGCAGAAAATTCTCTTCTGAATTTGGGATTAAGCTTGTGGATGGGCGGACCTTTGGTAGACTCCAGTGCCAAAGGTGTTAGCAGCAGCATATGTCTCTGCCACAGCACCTGTGAAAAGGCAGGTTTCGAGCACAGCTCTTGTGCTTGCTCTGAAAATGAAACTTTTGAAGCTGGAATAGCTGGTGGGCAAGATGATTTTGCTGTGAAGGAAATTGGAACCGCTCTTGCTGAAGTGATGCATGTCTATGATGACAGCGATGATGATGAAGGGCCAGATCCGGGTGAAGACTCTGATGAAAATGATGATTTGCTTCTTTCTGTGGAATCCAATTCAACTGATGATTTAGTGGATATTGACACTGAAGTGGTCACATCACCAGCCTTCCCTGATGGTGATGCATCTGAATCATCAACCGGCAAATCAGACCCTGGAAATTCTTCAACTAATGTAAGTATTTGGTTGCAATCGATGAATGGGTTATTCTTTGTTCATTATATCTTGGTTGTCAAAGTGTTTGTGCTTGTCATTGTTATCTTGATACCAAATTAGCAATAGGCCAATAGCTATGCAGCTCTCTGTTTAAAAAATCCCAATAGCTATGCAGCTCTCTGTTTAAAAAATCCCAATAGCTATGCAGCTCTCTGTTTAGATGATTTTTTTATAACTTCTAAGCATTAGAGGCTTAATTTTGACATATTGTCTTTGGATTCTTCTATTGTGTTGCTACTCGTACTTTAGTTCAGTATAGTTGGCTTCCTGATTGTAGTCTTGTTTATTTGAAATCTGCAATAAATATAGGACCTCGTGTGGCTCTTGTTTTCCAATTCTTTTATTGATTATGTGTAATTTTGTATGTTCTAAATGGATGGACATCACCAAACTGTGTTTTTAACAACATATATGAACCCTCTATATATGCAGGGCACTCCTGTGTTGGTTTCTGCAATGAAAGGAAGCCGTGCAAAGCGGGGGATCGTCACAAGGTTGAGTGTTTCATGGTCTCCTGATGTATATGATCCTCCTGTTACCTCTGAGTCGCACACTGTGAGGGTGCACCAGAGAGGTTCGAGGAAGTGCCACTACAAATACAAGTCCTCCAAGAGCATCAGCAGCAGCCGTAGTACCAATGGCAGCAAAAAGGACAAGAAGCATTCTCGCCATAGCAGCAGCAGCAGCAGCAGCAAAAGAGACAAGAAACATTCTTACCGCATTACCAATGGTGGCGGCAGCAGCAGCAGCAGAACCGACACCAGTGCTTTTCAACATCGTAAGGTATATGGCAGCAATAGCGGCGGTGGCAGCAGAACTGACACTAGTATTCCTCAATACTGTAAGGTATCTCCGTTAGTGCCAGCTGAGAGTGCCCCACTGGTAGAGGCAGTACCAGTACTCAAGACCATGGAACAAATCAAGCGCAGCACCAGCTGCTGCAAGGAGCAGCCTTTGAGCATGCTGTCACGCCAATTTGTGGCTGCAAGGTACAAGGGCATGTTCTCTTTATGGAGTCACAACCAACTAGCTTCTTAATCATCTGTTTGTCGCAGAGGCCTCCTGATACAGGCTACTCTTTCTGGGTATCGGCAAAGGGCAAAGCCGTACATTGTTGATGCCTTATTTCGGTCTGTGAACTCGTGGTTTGGTTGGTATCGCATTCTTTGTTACACTGTTTGCTCCACTTGTATTTGAACGTCACAAAACAGGGTTTTGAAAACTGTTGGTCGAACTACGTATATCTTTCCTCTATTGTTTGTGTAATGGGTACGTATATCTTTTGTTTTTTTGTGTAATGGAAACGTCGTACATGTGTATTTTGTTGTCTGTTCGAGCATCACTTACATTGTCGCAGTACTGTTCAGTTTCGTTAATTTTCTTTAGAGTTGTGTTGGCGGAACTGGGTAATCTCAGATTAGTCTGAAGATGAAGCTGCATGCACATCATGCCAAGAAACCTTACAATAACCTGAATAAGCTCTCTTCCACAGTTTGGTCCTTTGGAATCTGAAATTCTGTATGACCATTTTGCCTTCTGATAGCACCATGTCCATGTGGACCATCTGGAGGGTGCAGTATTGTCATGTTAATGTTATGGACTACACGATGAAAACTGTCCATCAGGAAGTCAACTTGCTACAAGGAATGACTAAACACTAACCAAACATTGAATGCATATTCATCCAATTGAGTTCAAAATTGCCCAACATGAATAAATTGTGTAATGAATGATGCAACCGATCATTTGTAATCATGTATGAACAACAAACTATGACAGATACATTTAAACAAACTATAACAGAAAAGCAGTCACCTTTCCTTTTTTATGTTCTGTTAGTTGGATACAACATCCACCCTGTCACTAACGTTGCTGGTTTTCTGGTTTGGTAGTAGCACTATGGAGAATGAACGACAGCGCGCAACATCAAATTACAGTAAAAAGAATACCTCAATGATGTAAAATATAGTTCATTACCTTGAGTGGTAGTATCAGAATAGGAGGCTCCAGTCCGCACCAGGACTCCAAAGTTTTGTGTTTTAACACTTTCTTTTTTGAAATAGGTGGTTCCCGCACCTCCCACCACTGAGAACTCATCCCGATGGTTCTTTTTTTTCCACACTTGTGTAACAACCTTCTTTCTTAAGGCATCACATCTCCCAGGCTTTGGACAATAAAATATAATGATTCAATCGGTTAAGTAATCTCTACTCCTTAAAAGCACAAGTTGGTGGTCAGTCCGTTCTCCTTCGACTCTCTACAACCGTTCAATCTCATCGTGAAGTATCTGAACCATTCCTTTCTATCGACGTAGCTAGTCCCATAATATACATAGCAGTTCCTACGACCCCACGTTCTCCAGCCCCCCAAAACCACTGGTCCCAAGCGCCATCCCCTGCTCCGCCTCCCGTACTCAGACGCTCCGCGCCCCGCCCACCCCCCGCGTCAACCCCCTGCTCCGCCTCCCACCTCCTCTGAGCCCGCAAACCCCCTCACGCCCCAATCCTGCGCGCTGTGCCGCCGCTCTGCCTCCCCGGCGGTCTCCACTTTCCCTATCCCCTCCTATCCCGATCTCCACTCTCAAACCCATCCTCACCAGATTCACCAAACCCTAGAGGTAGCCACTGCAGCCATGGCACCGAGCTCCCCATCCTCCGCCATGCCTATGCCCGCAAGTTGTAAGGAGGAGGTGAACGGATAAACTTCTATATTATATTAGTAGAGATAAGCTAACTTTTAAAAGTATATAGGTCGAATTTGCAATGCTCCATCTATAGTTTGTGATTATGTTGTGCAAATGATTTGTTGAAAAAAATTCTTCCGGTGACTGTACTATGAAAATGTTGCTTGTGAACCATCCTTTGCTTGACTTACTGCATTGCATCCCTCTTTAAGTAGCGGAACTTGCTCAGGTGTGACAGAATTTTGTGGCTTGGAGATGGTATTGTGCAATTATCCTACTACCGCGGGGAGTCCAGATTTTCTGATCACCGTCCTGTATGTGGAACCTTCATTGTCGAGGTTGAGGTACTAAATAGAAAGACAGAGAGGCGCTCATCTAATGCTGACATGAGAATTGGTGCTGAAGAACTCTTACCAATGGACAAGAATATGAAGGCACTCCACTTCTTGCTCACGCATGGTGGTCGTTCTCTAGATCTCTCGCAAGCCCAAATTAGTATAGTAACTAAACAGGTGTGCATATGTCAAGCCGAGGACAGACTAACGATATACTGGCACCCATTTTCGTTGTTGGTTCGCTAACAACAACGAAAATGGTTAGTTATCTAACTACAGAAGTTTAGAATAGATTTTCTCCTAAGATACCTTCAGCTATCTCAAGAGTCGGGCTTTAGTATTTTGAGCGCTTAATGAAAGGGTCTCAAATTAATGGACTACAGTCCAGGACTCGTGAAGAAGACTGATCAGTACGTTCTTAATTCCATTTTGCAGGCACATCACGAAATATGAGCTCTCCAAAAAATCATAATAACGTGTATAAGTCATACCACTCCGTCTCCAAGGCTCTGTTTGGATGCGGGGTAATCCCAACCGAAACCTCCTCATCCAAACATGCCCTTGGAGTGGTCGTTATACGTCTCAGCAAAATGTTTTGGGAGGAAGAAAAGGTAATTTTTAATTTGTATATTAGGAAACTTAGGCGGTGCTCTAATGTGCTTCGGCTGAGGGTTAGGGGCTATAGCTTTTAGCTTCTGGCTAGAATTGTATTGTATCGGCAGTTGGCTTTTTCTAAAAAAATAGAAAAAATTAAGAAGAAAAAAAAATTAAAAAACCGTTTATATCGATATGGATAATGCAAAGGAATAAGGGAAAAAGAAAAGATAACAAATTAAAAAAGCTAAAATAAGTTGAAATTAGAAGATAGATTTCAAGTGACTTCTACCTTAAATAAATTGAAATATAAAAAAAATCAGAATTCAAAGCCTTTTGCAGCGGGATCTTACAATTCTTTCCAATATTCTTTAGTCCCTATTGGCAGCAAAACCGATACAATGTTGTAGGCGTACTGACTCTACTGTAGGTCTGTCCTTTTACTGAGACAGAACGAACGTCTTGAAATGCACAAGATGATGTTGTTTCTCCTCTGCACTGATTACCACTTTGATTTCATGAGAATTACGTAACGGTGCTTGTGTAATCGATCAGAAGAACTCGATATGGTGTCTTTTTCCCCCCTGTTGACTCGTGGCTCTGATGGCAATTTGCTACGTATATCCATCGAAGCGTGGCAGCAATTTCTTCACCTATACGAGGCAATTTGAAATCAAGCCCGTTTAGCGATCAGCTTGGTCGTTTGTGCTTGAACGGCCAAACACAACGTGTAGGTTTTCTCTAGAGATGACAACGGGTAAATACCCATCGGGTATTGCCATTCCATACCCGTACCCGCTAGGTGTAAATTTACCCGTCGGGTTACCCGTATCCGCACGCGGGTAGGAAAATTTACCCATAGTCGTACCCGCGCGGGTATTACTACCCGACGGGTAACCCGTACCCGCAAGCATACCCGGTTCAACACATAAGAATATCATCAATTTAGACATTCATTAATCATACATGCCAAGCACAAAAGCGTCTAATGATCAAAATTAGTACATCACATAAACATACTTGACATGACCATATCAACATATGACACACAAATAAACAATCAACAACAAGTAGATAATAAAATTAACATTTGAGTGGGGTGTCTAGTTGTCTAATGCGGGTATTCATTACCCGCGGGTAGGCGGGTATGGGTAGTATATACCCACACCCGCACCCGCCTACCCGGCGGGTAGAGGATTTCGCCCAATAACGTACCCATAGGTACATAAAATTTTCCATACCCGTCTCTTTATCGGGTAAAACCCGTCGGGTATCGGGTACCCATTGCCATATCTAGTTTTCTCCCCCGTTCCGCTTCCTATGGTCGCATCGCACGGCGTGGGTGGCACCGCGGCAGCAATTGGGATGTGTGGCGCGCCCCGTGAAAGCGGGCGTTGGCCGCGCGACAACCCACTGGATCGCGGCTGACCGGGCTGTGGACGTCGATGGCGGGCGACTGCGTAAGTGCGAGGAGCGCAGCGGTCTATGGGCTGTACGTTACGTGGTGTACTGTCTTAGGGCCTTGTTAATATCGGCTTTTGCGTTATTTTTGTTTAGAAAAATCAAGAGTTAATATAAATATTTGGTTTTTAAAGTAGTTTTTTCACCTCTCTCACTATCATTTCATTTTGGGATAAGATAGGGGTCACGGGTGTATCTCACTCCTCTTACTTCTGTCACGCGTACATATCTTTCCCTCACTTTTCCACCGCTCGCCTTTTCTTTCTAAAAACCACTTCTTTCAGCTATCATTAGGTCTGTTCTTTTTTTTGCTTTGACTTATGGTTTTGGCTGCGGCTGATGGTTTTTAGGCAGTTCGTGAGAGAGAGTACGGAGTTACATAAACTCACATTTAATTTTGATTAATATAAATGAAGTCATTACAATGTATACTACAATCAATTTGTAGACTCTACTTTAAAAAGACACTTCGTTTAAAATCTAATTACTTAAAAAAAGTCCAAAAAACAGGTTTTAAGAGCTAAAAGGAAGATACACGATACTATTTATTGTTAACAAAAAACTTAAAAAAGCCAATACGATCGCGCGTAAGAAGCTGCAACTTGCGGAACGCGTCCGTCGTGCATGCGGTGTGGAACTGTAGACGTGTGGTGTGGACGAACCGTACGCGTACGGCAATCCACGCCGACGGCCGCGGGAGTGGGGCGACGGAACTACGGCCTGCGCGCCGCCTCCTCTCCTTCAAGCCAAGCAGCCCCGTTCATCTTGCCCCCACGAGACGCCGCTCCGCCCCGGCCGTTTCCCTCCCCGTGCCTCGATTCCACACGAACCCGTGACTTGCTCACTTGGGGGGCCCGGTGTCTCTTTCTTCCAGCGTTCGTGTCCGCCATCTTGCTTTCGATGAGTAGATGCATGCAAACGAAACTGCAACCGAATTTGGCATGGAGCATGAATGGGAACCGTGTAGCAACAGTCTGCTTGGATCAGTGCCCTGTCCCTACACGATGTGAGGAGAGCTGGAGAAGCCATTGCGCAGCCAAATTCAGACGGGAATGGGATGGGAGATCAGGCAAGTGAAACAGTTGATGAATTGAATGGGGGGAATCTTAACATTGATGAACCAACAACTCTTGAGATCGATCGGGCCCGGCGTGTCTTTCTTCCCACGGCGCCTCGCCGACCGCCGGATCCAATGCTTCTTCCCTACACGTCTCTCGACAGCTCCACACCTCATCTCCATTACTCTCAAATTAAGAACTACACCCGTCGTCGCTATTTGCTATTCACGTCACCAACATGTGTTGTGAGTTGCGACTTGTCAGCCTAGGTAGAAACTACTAATAGTGTAGTAACATGGAGCGATGGAAGATACGGAGACAATGCTACGTACATAGCGTCACCAACGATAGCAAATTACACCAAGGAATTATTAGAATTTAGAAGAAACAACAGACTCGAAAACCTCATGCATGGAATTGTAGGTATCATCATAATACACAGCCATATGTGTGGCAAGAATGAGGAAGAATCATCGGGCTAAACCCCGAGACAGCTGGTCAAGCTCCCAAACTCTTCTGATCGATCTAGAGCATCCAGGCGGCCGTGACCGCGAGCGGTAGCGCGGCGAGGGCGATGAGGCCGCCGGCGGTGAAGCGGCCGGGAGCGTGGTTAGGCGACTTCTGTTGCGCGGCGGACGGCGGGTTTTCTACAGAACGCACAAACGGTACAAGCAAAGTTAGCAGGGCGAATTAATGTCGTGTGTGTGACAACTGTTCTGACTGAGAACACCAAACAACGAGACCACTACAGAACATCTGCTAACATCAACAGCACACAAATTAAGGGCATTAATGGACATTTAGTGGAACTATCCTCTATTCTCCGTAGTAGCATTGGCAGAAGGATCTAGAGGCTTTTGCAGCTAAAATTAGTTGTACACCTGTCCATTTTCTCACCCTTTTGTTACAAGTACAAATACTCATTGAGATCTACTTATATGATAATTCTGTAGACTGTTGTCTGGACACCTCCAATGCTCAATTGGTCACAGCTTTTGATATATAACTAATATGTACAGAGTAAATTTAGAGGTGAAAACGGAGCGGATAGCGGTCAAATCATATCCGCATCTATATTTTTTCCTTAGATTCGAATACTAATATGACAAACGTTAAATATAAATACGGATTGAACAAATGCTAGATACAGATTCGGATCGGGTTCAAATATTTTTCGGATTCCAATACTTATTCGTGACCTCTCTTGTTTAAAACATGGCACCTAATTGTTGTAACATTTTAAATTGATAAATAGCTGACTCAAACATATGTAACTGCACATTAAATGTTAACGCAACAAATCAAACATTCATCTCATGTATTTGTATATGCAGCTTCTGAGGAGAATGTATGGTGGATCTTGATATTATTTGGATATCCGAATCTGTTTTATGTCATACCAAAACCCGTAACTTCGCTAGGCAAACATCTAAACCAGCTCTGATTTTCTATTCGGATACGTATATTTACTATCCGGATTTGTTTTCACTTCTAGGAGTAATCATACCAAATAAAAGTTGTAGTACTTGTAAAAGGACCGAAGAACCGAGGCAAACAGAGCAGTAATGAGTTACCAGGCAATTGTGGTCCAGTAGCGGATGGAGAGAGGCCTGTCATGGGCGATGCAGAAGGCCCCATAGGCACAGGGACTCCAAAAGCTGCATATTTTAGTATGTGTTAACCCAAGGTTAGCAGATAACCATAATTCATTGTAGTTAGGAAGATAAATCACACCATTAGATTAGCGAAATGATATTTGGACAGGATAATTAGACAGACAGACTAATTTTCTTTGATAATTGGGTAGTCACACTAGTACTAAAGCTACAAAATGATACCGAGCGAAGAAGAGGAGGATTTTTCTTTTTTGAAACAAGAAGGGAAGAGTTTTTCATTGTTCTTGTATTGTCTTCCGTTTTAAGAAGAGATCTCTTTTTCTGTGCAGACAGATGTGGAGGACGGTCTCAGTATGAACCGGCAAGCTCTTGCAGTCTGCCTTGTAATCCATACCATACTGTGATTCTGTCATTTCAAGAAAAAACCACGCTCTGTCCCATTTTGTTTTTGAGAAGTCCTCTAAAGAACCAAGCACGTACTATCATAAAAAAATACTACTATAAATCAAAATTTAGTTTAAACTTATTTGAATTAGTTAGTAAACTAGTTAAATTTGACATCCAAAAAATTATATATATATGTATATATGACACTGAAATAGGACACCATATTATCTGGGCTTCAAGTCTTCCTATATTTGGATTGCTTTTAGATGTATGTAAGTGAAATGATATATAATATATGGGTGTGTATATGTATCACCCGGATGTTTTCTTCCTAACAATCATCCAAATTTCGGACCGTTGGATTAGAGATCCAACGGTCTCTTTTTCTGGAGGGGGGAGAATTTTTTTGGAGGGGGGTGAATTTTTTTCGGAGGGGTGGGGAGAATTTGTGGCCCTTAAATCTCTAATCCAACGGTTTAGAAAGAAAACATCCGAATGATGTTTATCAATACCCATAATATATCACGTAAATATGTTAATATTCATAAATATGAAAAGGCGTCGATTTGAAAAGGAAATCAATGATTTAGCATACTGAATTAATTATGAATAGAAAGTTTTAATCATGAATGGAAATTCTCTCTCTCTCTATATATATATAAAGTATTTTTACTATATATATAGGAAGGCTCTTTTCTACTCCCGGGTGTAATTACACCTTATGTCGTATCTATATATGACACCCTATGTTTTATAGTAAAAAGTATTTTTACTATATATATATATATGTGTATATATATCGAGCAGGGCGATGGTGCATCGTTCATATATACCTGCGCATGCGCTGACGGGCGGCGCGGTGAGGCGGCAGATTCCGGGCAGCGCGAGCGCGCGCTTGTAGTCGACGCTGACGCCGTAGGAATCGGCGCCGCCGGAAAGCAGCTGGCAGAGGCAGACGGGGTTGGACTCCAGCAGCCCTGCCAGCTCCGGGCAGCACGGCTTGTCGGGCCGCCGCGCCGTGCTCCCGCTCTGCACGTACGACAGGCAGTCCGACATGTTCAGCACCGCGTTCATGCACTCCGGGCTGATCCCGGCCGACGGCGCCGGCGCACCGACCGGCGCCTGCGCCGCCGCCAACCCCACAGCGAGCGCTACGGCCGCCGCCGCCACCGCGAACACCGCAGACCGCCGCAGCATTGCCATGGGGATTAAGCAGCTGAGGTGGTGGTGCTAATCAAGCTTTCTTGGCGAGCCTATGCCTGTTCCTGGTGCTCGACTACCTCGTTGAGAAGTTATACTGGATTAGACTTGGGAACAGTATGGTGGAGGCAAGGTTTTTGCGTGGGCGCGAGTACATGTGCGCGCTCATATAGTGGCAATAGTAGTGTACATGTGAGTGACGGCCAGTGTTGTGATCGGCGGTGTAGTGGTGTACCTAACTGGACCCGATCGAGCTGCATTTGTGGCGTTTTACTGTGTCTTTAGCTAATTAGTTAGCCTTGGTGGTCGTTTTGAACATTTCTCATTTGGCCTACTTCCGGGGTTCTAAACGGGACCTTAATTAAGCATCCAGAATAATCGGTGTAGAGGTGCTGCTTTATGCTCTTGAAACTTAGGCCTTGTTCTTAAGCGGATTTGGCTTCAGCTTTTGATTTTTCTATACTAACTAGCTTTTAAACGAAATATTTTTCGAAATAAGGGTCTACTAGTTAATTATAATACATACTGTACGGACTTCATTTATATCGGCAAAAGCCGCACGTGAATTTCAGTTACTCTGTAATCTCTCACACAAACAACCAAAAGTCACAAGCCGCAACTAAAAGCCACAAGCTGCAGCCACAAAAGAACAGGCCCTTAAGCTTCTAGCTTTCTAGTACTGTAGCAGCCTGTACTATAATTGCTGCTAGCTTTTCAACATAATTAATTTTTAAGAATAAAAAATAAAAAGGAATTATATTACCATGAATAATATAAAAAATAAGAGAAAAAATATATAAAAATGAAAAAAATGAAATTAAGAAGTTACAAGCGAAAAGGTTAACTCAAATGAGCACCCAACGTTAAAAGTAAGATGCAATTCTCACAACTGCCTGCACTTTGGAGAATGAGTTGATTAGACGTGTTGTATCAATGTATCATGCGACGTCCGATCAAAACTATTAGGCCCTGTTTGGAATGCGGGAATTTTTCCCGATTCCTGCGGGAATTGAACTGTTTCCTGTAAAATTCCTGTAAAATTCCTGTGAAATTCCTCTGTTCCAAACAGGCCCTTATTATGGAATACAATATTCTCTTTCTTTTCAATTTTGCTGGCTTTAGAATTTGGTTTTTTCATAATTATTATTTATTATACTAATAAGCTATAGTTAAAAAAACATAACTTCTATGCTACTACTCTGCCTACTGTAGAGAAGAGTTCCAACTTCCACCTCAAAATTTATTGTGAGGTGTCGTTTGTTTGGTCACGTTTAGATTGGTCAAATTCAACAGTAAGTGCCTATTCATATTAGTTTTTAGCTTTAGTTTATAAATAGTAATAGTTTGTAGAGAAGATTATAGAGACACTCGTATACTATTTTGATCGATATAAATAAAGTCACTATATCATATACTATAATTAATTAGTAAACTCTATCTTAAAAACACTCTATTTAAAAAATATTTACTATTAAAAATTATTTATCGTAAAAATCAGATTCTAGAAGCTAATACCCGTCCGGTTGGGTCCAGTCCATCCTGACCGACACCGGCTGCCAGTACTGATCTCGCGCGGTGCGGACTGGCTACTCCTGGGCACTAATGAATGCGATTATGAATGAAGCCGCACTGTGCTTAACACAGTACCAGCACTAGTCTGTACTGCAGCGAAGCAACTTGGGGATCGAATCGAAAACGAACACTCGCGCCGGCGACGCGCGCTTCTTGAATAGTACTCCGTATGATGATTTTTAGAAGGCCTGTTTAATTTGTATTCTTGTTAAAAAATTATAAAACATTCATACATTTTAATGTTATCTTCTCTCTTTTATCTTTATTTATTTCCTCTGTTTCCTAAACATTATGCATGAATAATCACAAAAACTAGACTATCTTGTATTTCCAAAGCCCTTAATAGAATGATCCTTTAGTCATTCTCTTCGGCGATTTTCTCAGTTGTAGGACCCGTTTCAAACAACTTGCTTGAGAAGTCAAAAGTCCATTAGAACATATTGGTTTTTTAACATATTTTTTCTTTTTCCCTCTTTTTTGTATTATCTATAGAGATATAACAGTGTTTTAATTTTTTCTATTTTTTATTCTTATTCTTTTAGGCAAATTTGCTCAGTGCCGTCAAAAAGTTTCATATGTTGGAAAATACCATTGTGGACCGAACGCATGAGCCAGTGTCATCGCAAACACAAAAACACTGAAGAATGCCATCGTCGTTAGCTTGTTTATCCATTTGCTCTGTTAACTACCATTTAGGTGAGAGAAAAATTCAACAATAACACTTTTATTCTTTGACATTCTCTAGAGAGCATAGAACAGAGGGGGGAAAAGAGGAAAGCATGGGAGGCTCTAGAGGGCAAGGGGGCCAGCAAGGGGAGAGGTGGGTGACGCAAGAGACTAGCAAAAATAGGTTACCATGGCCATGGAAAAGCCAAGGGAGGTGGTGACATGAGCATTAGCGCTCAGCGGTGGCATGAATGGCGGCCGGAGTGGCGGCCAGGTGCGGGCGACAGTGACAGCGGCGCTCTAGCAACAGCCAACGAAGGGTGGCTTGCGTATGGGCACGTCGTGATCTTTTCGAGTGCTTCCGTGCAGTCAGAGGAGGCAACCAAAGGCTTTAGTGACACTAGAGAGCTCGGCGATGGAGGCTTCCACACCGTGTACAAAGGTCTACGAGTTTGTGCCAAACGGCGATATGCTTTGTTCCTTTTTATTCTCCTTGATTGTTCTTTTTGTGGATAGGGTTTTGTGTCAACTTTGGAGGGTTCTATTCGCAGAGCGATATATGGAAAGGGTAATGCAAGATAAGAATGCAATGTAATTTATTTAATCTTGCTTCAATGTAATTTCAATCATGCAATTATTCATGTTTTCAAACTTGTATGAGATTTTTGTAATTAGCCAAGCATTGTAGTAATGTTTTATTTTACTTAGGAATGCTCAAAGCCATTTTTTAAGTCAATGCTTGTAATCCATTGCATCGATGCCTTCGAATGGAGGGGCTCGGGGGTTTTATAAAATGGCAGAGGTGGTTCGGCATAGTGGAAGGGCTTCAGCAACGGTGGCGTGTGGCCAAGGTTTGGAAGGGTTGGGGAGGTGCGGTGCGACGGTCAGAGGGGATGCACTGGTTGCCTCGGGCGAAGGAATACGGCGATCAAAAGTGGTCGGAAGGGATCAGGTCAACAAAGAGAGCTGAGAAGGCCGAGAGGGCAGAAAGGTTAATGCAGCGGTGGTGGCTGTGGCCGGCGGCTCTAACACAGGGTCAGAGCAATTAAGAGAGGGTGTATGACCTCTGACAAGTGGCGCAGGGGTGGCAGCGGTGAGATGGCACTAGAAGGTGCGAGAATGGGTGGAAGAAGGTAGGCGACGGCAAAACAAGGGCGACGGTGGACGGTTTTCAGTTGATGAAAAGTGTTGAGGCTAATATCTCTCGTTGAGGCATTGCTAGCAAAGATTTGTGGCTTGGATGGCTAGGATTTGAGCTGAATTAGGCTAAGGATAAAAGGAAATCAAATCCAAAACGAAATCCAAATCTTTTAAAGAAAATCGGTTTTGTTTCAAGATGCGCCAGCACACGACATAACGCAGAGGGGGATAGGGGTGACTGGGCGAGGGCGCATGCAGAAGGCGGTGCCACTGGAGCTAGACCGAAGCTAAGGGAGCCAGACCGAGGCTGGGGTAGCCAGGTCTAGCGGTGAGTCGAGCGAGGGGAGGCTGATCCGGGGTTGGGGCCGTAGGGGGAGTCAGACTAGGGCGGCGAGGGGGGCCGAGATGGGGTAGGGGAGCCGGACCAGGGCGGCAAGGGCCGAGCCGCCATCGATGAGTGTGGGCGGTGCCACGGAGGAGCACCGGGCCGGCTGCGTGGCTGCGCCCTGCACTGTTGCCTGCCTAGTCGCCTGGAGAAGACGAGGAGTGACTGAGTCCGAGTGAGAGTGTGAGTCTGTGAGATTGAGAGAGCCGAGAGGTGAGAGGAGATTGGAGAGTGAAATAGGTGGAGTCGCCCGTCGCCCGTCGGGGATCCAGAATCCAGTGGAATCTAGTGGAAAGAAAGAGGAGATTGCTGAGCTAGTGACTCATTGGTTGTGCAGTCTATGGATTAAACGAAGCTAGTGTTCGACGGTTCGGCCCGTCAGCGAGGTCTAGAGTTCTGTACTAACCGAGTGACACACAGAGAGAGTAATTTTCCCTGATTCCTTCCTTATCAATTTAGTATTTTAGAGTTTAGAGTTTAGACTTTCACATTCAGTGTATATGGATAGTTTAGTCCTTATAATTAATTTCTATATTTATAGCTTTGTAGTGACAGAAATTAATAATTTATTTATAGATTTTGCTATAATGGAGAAACAAACTTTGTGTAACTATTTCGCAAGTAATTCAAGTAGTTCTCGTCCAACCGATGAGACTACAACTCAACCAAAAAACTTCAACTAGAATTTAATCTAATAAAATTATTGTCGATCCAGTGCTACGCATACCAATTTAATATTATGCTAACAAAATTAGAAATCAAATGAGAAGGGCATATTTATTGAATGGCCCTGCTCGAGTAATTGGATATTCATTTACATAGACATTGGATGGCAAACAGTTGCTGTCCTTTCAAGAATCATAATATAATAAGTTTGATTAGTTGGAATATAGTGTGGAAAAAATGCCACCTTTTGTTTCTATTGTTTTCTTCTAAAAAATCGGCACAACTCAATACATTTGGATGTGATGTATTTACGAAGGTTGGGTTCTCTCATTGGAAGATTGCTATATATGCTTTCAATAAATATGTTGGTGCACTACTACAGAAAAGGCCATCACAGACGGTTCAAAAACGTCATCACAGACGGTTTTGTGAACCGTCTGAATTTATGGGTCAGTGATAATACGAGGTCATCACAGACGGTTTTCGAACCGTCTGTGATTTTAATATCACAGACGGTTTTTAACTAAAAACCGTCTGTGATATTAAATATCACAGACAGTTCTTAACTAAAAACCGTCTGTGATATTTATAAATCATAGACGGTTTTTATTATAAAACCGTCTGTGATATTCTCTTCTACTCCTAAACCTAAACCTATTTCTGTTTATTGGCTAGCCTCAGGAAATGCTAGCCATGCCCTCTGAAACAAGCAGATCAACATGTATATGTATACATATCCAATTCACATCTCAATTCATTTCACAAACATAAAACATCCATTTTTATTAAGATTAGAGCCTACCATTACAATATCCCAAAACAACGAGAAGGTTACACAACAAGAACAGCAGGTTACACAACAAGAACAGAGAAAAAGATTACAATATCCCAAAACAACAAGCAGGTTACACAACAAGAACAGAGAAAAAACAAAGATCTTCTATGTCTTCTCGCCCCTGATGCAACGCATGAGCTGGATGCCTTCTCGCCCTGCACGGTTGGCACGAGCTAGTTGCTTCTGCGGTGTCTTGTCTCCCGTAGACTTGTGCGTCGTCTGCAAGGAGGAGGAGAATAGCAAGCAGGAGGACAGCAAGGAGGAGGATAGCAAGGAAGAGGATAGCAAGGAAGAGGAGACAGGCTGGGTTTGGTTATATTTATAGGGGAGGGAGAGGGAGGGAGAGGCGGGAGTTCGAAATTTTTGGCGCGGGAACGGAGATTGGGTTGAGGAGGATCGACGGGCCCAGCGGTCAGATTATCACAGACGGTTCTATTGGCTAGAACCGTCTGTGATGAATGCATATCACAGACGGTCTATATATAGAACCGTCTGTGAATTAGAGCACATAATTTTATATACCGATGCAATATAAACAACTAGTCTGAAAAGATAAAATAGCAACATTTTATATAGCTTATATATACTCATTTAAAAGGTTTCGACGAGATCTACAACTTTGTAGTTAAAGCAAAATCCAAATTCCGAAAGGAAGACCAAGAAAAAGGGCAAAAACAGACACCAAAAACTTGCGATGCAGGTTTAGGTCCAAAGATGGCCGATTTTCGGGGTCTTGGAGGGCGACTGGCGCAAGCGGGTCGTTTTTTTTGGATCGGGCTCGTCGTTAGCTTTCCAACGAGTACAAGAACGTCGAAAACGGACACCGTATGCAAAAGTTATGCCCGTTTTACTGAAGGTGTCTCAAAACTGAATCATACTCGGACTTAAGCGGGAATATTTGAAATTTTGAGGGATTGCAAGGCGGGAAATGTATCACAGACGGTTTTTATTATAAAACCGTCTGTGATAATCTGGTTTCACAGACGGTTTTTAATAAAAACCGTCTGTGATATTCCAGATTATCACAGACAGTTTTTTATTAAAAACCGTCTGTGATATTCCAGTATTACAGACGGTTTTATTATAAAAACCGTCTGTGATAATCTGAAATATTACAGACGGTTTTTATTATAAAACCGTCTGTGATATTGGAATATCACAGACGGTTCAACGGTAAGAACCGTCTGTGATACTCCTTTTTCCCGCCACAAATACCACAGACGGCCTCCAAATTAAAACCGTCTGTAATAGTGTACATCACAGACGGTTTCACAAAACCGTCTGTGATTTAGCGTCTACTATTAGGCTTTCTGTAGTAGTGGTGGTACAAATAGTTCCCACCATATTGCAAGGGGTCTTTACAACGACTTAAAAAAAAAAATCAAAGGTCAAGTGTGTCTAGCAAAATCAATACTTATAGTAAGGAGGCCGAAATTGCATACAAAATTTGTTTAACTGCATTTTTAGATTGTGCAAAATATCTTATAGCTTAAGGTGAAGCTTTTCGAGGATATGATGAATCCTCTACTTCCATGAACAAGGAAAATTTCAAAGAGTTATTGGATTGGTACAAAGATAAAAAGGAGGAAGTGAAGGTGACATTTGATACAGCTCTAGGGCACGCAGTTATGATTTCTCCAGATATTCAAAAAGAGCTTTGTAAATGTTGTGTATAAGAGGTCACAAAAGTGACTAAAAGTGAGATTGGAGATAGAAATTTTTGCAGTCCTTATTATGAGTCTAGAGATGTATCAATAAAGGAGCAAATGGTGGTGATTGTGAGGTTAGTTATAGTTCTACATCATTTATGCATTGTTGTTTTTTCTACCTTTACATTTTATAATCATATCATTTATGCAGATTTATGAGCAATCAAGGGAAAGTGATGGAAATGTTTCTTGTTATTGAGCATATCACAAATTGTACATCTGCGGCTATGAAAGATGCTTTGGTTGGATTGTTTACTCGACATGACTTGCCTATTTCAAGGCTGCATGGGTAGGGCTACAACAGAGCTTCAATATGAGAGGTAAATTTAATAGATTGCAATTTTTTATTCAGGATGATAATCCAAATGCTTTCTATGTTCATTGCTTTGCCCACTAGTTACAGTTGATAGTTGTCATTGTGGCAAGTTGTAGTAGAGCTATTGCAGATTTCTTTAACTATGTTCCTCTGATAGTGACTGCTGTGAGTTCATCTTGTAAAAAAAGATGTATTGATTAAAAAACATCATGAGGTCTTGTTGAATAAGCTAGAGAATGGTTTGATTTCAACTAGAATAGGACTGTATTAGGAAGCTGGACTTGCTAGGCCTGGAGATATTTGGTGGGGCTCACATCTCAAAACCTTGCATCGCATATACCAAATGCGGGAGGTAGTGGTCAATGTGCTTGAGGTTGTAAGTGAAGATGTTTATCAAAACTCAAGTCATGGTGGAGCAGCAGGTCTGCTAAAAAGATGGAATGCTTTGAATTTGTATTCATCATGCATTTCTTAATGACAATGTTGAGTATTACAAATGAGCTATCACTTGCTCTGCAAAAAAAGCATCAAGATATTGTCAAAGCTATGAGCTTGTTACAGGATATGAAACAACGCTTTCAAGATATGATGGATAATGGTGGGAGTCATTATTCAACCAAGTCAAAAGCTTTTGTGAAATATGAGTTGATGTGCCAAATATGGAAGATCCTATTGGAATTATGGGTAAATCAGTTCATCGGAAGTATAAAGTGAGTCAACATCATTATTACAAAGTTGACATTTTCAATGTTGCTATTGATGCAATTATTAATGAGATGAATCATCGATTCATTAAAGTTTCATTGGAGTTATTGGTATATATGTCTTGTCTTGATCCAAACAACTCATTCTCTAAGTTTGATGTTGATAAACTTGAAACTTTCTTAAATTTATGCTGATGATTTCACGGATGCTGATTGGTTCTTGTTAAGGAATCAGCTCCAAACTTTCTTTTTCAATATTAGAAGAAGTGAAGAATTCAACGGATATTGTAATATATCAAAACTTGCTCAAGTGATGGTTCAAACAAGAAAAGATAGAACTTTTCTGTTGGTATATTGCCTCATCGAGTTGACATTGATACTTCCGGTGGCAACGACATTTGTTGAGAGAATATTTTCAGCAATGAATATTATCAAAATAGATTTGCGTAATAAGGTAGTGGATGAGTGGCTCAATGACTTAATGGTGTACTGCACCGAGCGAGAGATCTTTAGAAACATTAGTAATGATAAAATCATAAACCGTTTCCAAGGCATGAAGTCGCATGGAATGCATTTGCCCCGTGATTCAAATTTGTCTTGTGATTCAAAATAGCTTAATTCTGGTATGTTTTATATCATCTAAATTTTCATTGCCATTTATAATTTTTTTTAATTATATCACTAATTTTGATATGCTCGTATATAGGTGACTTATCACTACTTCACACTCATGACAGAATAATTATATATTTTTGGATATGCATTTTCTATTATTGAGGTACCTATTTTGTATTTCTCTATTTTTTATTGTTTGTCTATATCCAATTGTATAATTTCTGTATAAACTTGAAATTTTATAAGATTAATTTTCCCGTCAAAATACACCGTGTAAAAATCAATTGGAGGGAGTACGTACTTACAAGTTGAATGGCGACGGTTGAGAGGACAAGCGACGCCGATGCCATGTGCGTGCGTGCATCAGCTTTGAATGCCGCATCAATGCGGGTGGTACAGACAGCCTGCCTGGGACAAGAAACGTGCCGTGCTTTAGCCTTTAGTGTGCTCCCAAAATCAGTTGGGTAATCAGAGGAAACACCGATCGCCGCTGGCTGGTCCGGCGAGCATTGATCGACCAAGCACTTCTCTGGCGGCATTGATGGGCCGTCCTTGGCAGGGTGAAGACGAAGATGTAAAAGCAAAACCTGCATGTCATGCCGCAACGAAGATGTTGCGGCAACGTTCATACAGCATCGTATTCAGAGAAGAAAATACGGCAAAAATTTGTTCATATGATCATGTGTAGGAGCATGCATTGCATTCAGAGCAGAAAGGAAAAGATCGCTGCTCCTTTTCCGAAAAGAAATAATACTACAATATTTACAATTCAATAGTTCAGATTAATTAGAATTTAGTTATACTATCATCAACACTCTTAGTAGTAGAATCTTTAAAAGAATAAAATTATCAACGAAACAAATGACATAATATTAATTTTCACCGGAGCTAGCTTAATTAGGTGTTGCTCCGGTAGGACCCGAGCATGGCGCCGCCGCTAGCCCTCCGCATGTACTGGTGGTGGGCGGCAGGGATCGATGGCGCAAGAATGTGACCACGGCGTTCAGGCCAGGTCCTAGCGACCAGGCCATGATCGCTCGACGGCACGCAGCTGCCTGTCGATCTGCGACAGCGGCAGCGTGGACTTGCTATGCGTCGAATAATTCACGGCAGCCTCACGAAGTCACAGTCACGGTCCTCGCTATGACATAGGAGATAAGGGGATAGGCACAGGGTTGGAGATCACAACTCTATAAACATTCAAGTAGTAATTTATAAATCGCACATAATAATAATAACTCTTTAATTTCCAAATTCTCCATATGCATATATACATTAAGTTAAAAAAGGGATTTTACAAAGCTCCTTTACCGAGGTTGAAAAACAAAAATTTATAATACCCTCACAGATTAACGGTTAGATTTCATTTCTACCACTATCTTTCCACTATCAATATAATGTACTATAAAAAATCCCTATATTGGATGCTGCCTGCTTATGAAATGCCACTGAGACCTTTAACTCCAGGTCAGGTTGAAAACAAACGTTACTATGCTACATAGCTACAGTCACAGTCACGTTTCATACCTCCTGTGTGCGCAGGACGGCGACTTACGTACACATTGGCCAGGGCCAATGGACAGAATTAATTCTCGGGAGAATACTATAGCTTTGGTGCTTTTGTCCTGAAAAGACCTCAAACGAGCATATAGTATATTCTCAGGAGAAAACAGCATTATATGTGCTCTTGTTCGAACAAAAACTAAAGCTCATGCGAACTGGGAGTTCAAAACCCAATTCTTTCTGCTTTGCTAAAACTTCCTTTAGTTCCTGCACCAAATTAAACAATCACATGTAAGACCAAGAACAGCGTACGTTCACAGATGGAAATAATGGAACTGTATCATCTAAGGACATATCCCCACCAAAGCTTGATCAATTCCCTTTCCTTGAAAATCTATAAGGTACATGATGAATCATGATACCAAATTGGCTTACCTGACGGCGCACTTGGGCCTCTTCGTCCTTGTGAGACAACTTCTGCATTATGAGGTAAGTGATCAGTAAATGATCCTGGCTCCCACGCAGACATGAAGTTGCCCAGGCCTAATAAAAAGACATATAAGTATAGACATTGAACTTGTTTATGTTGACACTTGTAGGGTAGTTTTTCTTGCGTGCTTCTAGCCACTGTTTTACTTCATTTGCATCATAAATGCCAGGAGGTCGCCTGCAAGTATACATCGAATCACAGTTGTATGATACTGCAAAAATTGGTAACCAAAGGAGATATTATTTGAAGACATGAATCAGAAAGCCACCAATAGCAAGCGAGTATAGAGCCACCAAGAAGTTTAGGACAGCTGGTGTAACCCTGTTAGTTTAGTCCATGGGTTTATTTTTGTTAGACTTACATACGGGGATTTAATAGTTTACCGGAGTACTAAGAAGATGCTTTAACAAAGAATAAAAAGGTCTGGTGATTAGACAGAAGTACAAGCATACTAGCTGTAATGGAGATTGTTAGCACAAGCTAGTTATCAGTTAGCACTACAAACAGGCCAGACCAAAAGAGGTGCAGATATCAAACAGTATGACATAATTTTGGCATTTTTACTATAAACAGACCAGAAGAGGTGCAGATATCAAAGACACATGATGAGACTCTTTCTTAGTAGCAATCATACTTATAATAAAAAATTATCACTATTCAGTATAACATACTTTCGGCATCCCCCTGATGCTGGGCTGTCACTGCGACGCCCTCCTGATGCTGGACATCCACTGCTTGTGAAGTTGTTCACAGATGGAAATAATGGAACTGTGCCATCTAAGGACATATCCCCACCACTTGAATACTGTGGGAAAAGCTTCTGCTTAGACAACCAGTTAAAGCTTGATCAATTCCCTTTCCTTTAAAATCTATAGAAGGTACATGATGAATCATGATACTAAATTGGCTTACCTGACGACGCATTTGGGCCTCTTCGTCCTTCTTTTGACCATCTGATTGGCTCTGACACAACTTCTGCATTATGAGGTAAGTGGTCAGTAAATGATCCTCCCACACAGACATGAAGTTGCTCAGGCCTAACAAAAAGGCATAAGTATAGACATTGACCTTGTTTATGTTGACACTTGTAGGGTAGTTCTTCTTGCGTGCTTCTAGCCACTGTTTTACTTCATTTGCATCATAAATGCCAGGAAGTCGCCTGCAAGTATACATCGAATCACATTTGTATGATACTGCAAAAATTGGTAACCCAAGGAGATATTATTTGAAGACATGAATCAGAAAACCACCAATAGCAAGCGAGTATAGAGCCACCAAGAAGTTTAGGACAGCTGGTGTAACCCTGTTAGTTTAGTCCATGGGTTTATTTTTGTTAGACTTACATTGTCATAGGCGTGGGCCTTAGGCCCAGTCGGTTCATTATTAGGAATTAGAGATTGGTTTCTATTTGAGTTAGAGATTAGTTTTCCTTGTTAGAGATATAATTAGAGATATGATATAAGTTTCTATATTGTTAGAGATATGATTGGAATTAGATTCTATCTATTAGGGGGAGCCCATCTATATAAAGAGGGCTACCGTATGCTATTGGAATCAATCAGAGAAATATCAAAGTCTTCCTCATCTATAGTCTCTCTCTTCTTCTACGCCGACATCATCCGGCCATCTTCTTGGTGGTGTTTACCCCCATGAACTAAGATTCATGACAACTTGGTATCAGAGCAGTCGATCCCTTCCCACGACTTTTGTTACCATGGTTCCTGCGACTCGTCCTCTTGCCGAGTCATTGGCCATAATAAAAGCTAGTGCTAATAAGATGGCTAGCTACAACAAAGGGATGGCGGACGCCTTCCTCAACATGCATGTCTTCTTGGAAAAGATCTTGAAGGATCGAGAGAAGGCGCAACAAGTGGCCGCTCGTAGAGCAGAGGAGACGGTAGACATCGTTTTGCCGGCTGTTAGCGACGAGGAGGACAAGGCTGACCTCGCCCCCGTCGACTTGCCTCCCTCTAACGACAAGGAGGATAAGGCCGACCCCGCTCCCCTCGCCGATATCACCGGCCACGGCGAAGAAGACAACTCCTCCCTCGCCAAGATCGCTGGCCAATTCGAGGATGCGTCCAATCTCTCCTTCCCCGACGGCTAGCCGCTCGCCTCCAGCCCCCAGATCAACTCCTCCCCAGGATCGAGATCGCCTTCGAGTTCGCTCCGATGGCAAAAGTGTTCCTCCTCCGGAGCGCCGTGGGGAAGGTGTTCGTCGCGCCGACGTGGGACAAGCGCCTGACCGTCCAGGCCCGGCCGTCGGAAGAAGAAGATTGCCGGCGGTCAGACCGGGAGGAGGACGTCGGTCAGACCGGAGAATTAGGGTTTGCAGCGGTCCGACCTGCGGTCAGACCGGAAAGAGGGAGAGCAGAGTTGAGCCGATGCCGCCTGGATCCGCGGCCGTCGCCGCCGCCATTGCCGTCCTCAGTCGCCATCCACGGCCCGAATCCACGCCGGTCGCCATCCGCTGCCCGGGCCGTCTTCGCCCGGGCTGTCTCCACCCGAGCCGTCGCCGCCGCCCGGGCCGTCTCCTCCCGCGCCGCCGCCGTCGCCCGGACTGTCTCCACCCGTGCTACCGCCTGGGCCATCTCCACCCGCGCCGCCGCTGTCGCCCGGGCCGTCTCCACCCGTGTCGCCGCCGCCACCCGGGCCTTCTCCGCCCGAGCCGCCGCCGTCACCCGGGCCACCTCCGCCCGTGTCGTGGCCGCCGCTCCGCCAACCGTTGCTCCTCGGGCCGCCGCTCCGCCAACCGCTCCGCAGGCCGCCGCTCCGTTGGCCGCCGCCGGCCCGCACCGGCCGCAGCTCCTTCAGTCGCCGCTCTCGTCGAGGGTCATCACCGACCGACGCGATTGGTTTGCGTGTGTTCGGTCGGCTTTTGTAACATTGACCGACCGGGGTAAAAAAAATTCAAAAAGAAAAAAAGAAAAAAAGAGAAATATATGTATATTGCAGGTGTCGTTTAGCCAAAAGCACTACACTTCGTCGACATGGCGCTGCAACCAGAGCTGCCGCCTAGCAGCTCGAGGACGAGCTGCATGTCCGGGAGGGGTGTAATGTCATAGGCGTGGGCCTTGGGCCCAGTCGGTTCGTTATTAGAAATTAGAGATTGGTTTCTATTTGAGTTAGAGATTGGCTTTCCTTGCTAGAGACATAATTAGAGATATGATATGAGTTTCTATATTGTTAGAGATATGATTAGAATTAGACTCTATCTGTTAGGGGGAGCCCATCTATATAAAGAGGGCTACCGCATGCTATTAGAATCAATCAGAGAAATATCAAAGTCTTCCTCGTCTATAGTCTCTCTCTTCTTCTACGCCGACACCATCCGGCTATCTTCTTGGTGGTGTTTACCCACTATGAACTAAGGTTCATGACATACATACGGGGATTTAATAGTTTACCGGAGGACTATGAAGATGCTTTAATAAAGAATAAAAAGGTCTGGTGATTAGACAGAGTATAAGCATACTAGCTGTGATGGAGATTGTTAGCACAAGCTAGTTATCAGTTAGCACTACAAACAGGCCAGACCAAAAGAGGTGCAGATATCAAACAGTATGACATACTTTTGGCATTTTTACTATAAACAGACCAGAAGAGGTGCAGATATCAAAGACACATAATGAGACTCTTTCTTAGTAGCAATCATACTTACAATAAAAAATTATCACTATTCAGTATGACATATTTTCGGTGTCCCCCTGATGCTGGGCTGTCACTGCAACGTCCTCCTGATGCTGGACTTTCACTGCTTGTGAAGTTGAATTTATTTTTCTCCAGTTGTTACTTCCTGACAAAAGGATACAGTAGTTCATGGTAGGTTAGCTACAAATACAGATGATCTTGCAGGTATCAAAGGCATGCTCTCCTATCATGTAGCTTAAGTGATCGAAATATGTGTATCATTTGATAACACAACTGTAGCCAATAAAAAGAAGTAAAATGTGAATTGCAGAAGATTCACTTGTATTTTGCTTACACTTAGTGATTACTCAGCATCTAAAATGTATCTTTAAGTACCCATAAATTTTCTGCCAAACAAATGGCGCATTAAGAGTTCAAGGCGAAGTGAACAAGCATGCTACTTTTAGATTTTAGTTGAAAAAGAATGTATCGCAGGATTGTAGCCATGAGTTATCCTATGCATTTATATTGACATAGACTTCTGCTTCATTCTGAAGAACACAGCTTTTCTACAAAGCATCATATCTCAACTCTTGGTGAGGACATAGAAAGGTAGTCAGATAGAAAAGGTAGCCATGGCTTCCACTTGCCAACAATAAAGAATATGCATGTTCAAAAGCAAGAGGTGGTATAAAGTACAGTTTGTATCATACTACATCTTCCACGACCTCAATTAAAAGGTCTTCCCTTCCCCCTTCCACCGGGTGGACCAAATTGCCTGCCATCCCTACCAACTCTTCCAGGTTTGAATCGGGCTTTCTGATCTGTTGTGTTGTTCCTCCCACCGTTTTCAGAGGCAAAATGAGAGGTGCCATCTGATTTGTTCTTTGTGTGGTTTACCTGTTGTAAATTCAGAGAAACAGCAATAAATTGCAAGGCTCTGCCATACAGGAACAGGAACTAGTACATCTAACTAATGAAAAATAGAAGTAATAAAAAAGGTAATAGTTGCAAAATCATGTCTAGGCATGAGATTTTAGTGATGATATGGCAATTATCTAACCGATTCTTAACAGCACCAGTAATAATAACACAAGCGGCGTAATTATACATTCCAAAATGATCAAGAAACCATTTGCACACATCAGTCTGTGCAAAGGTAAAAAGTGCGAGAAGAATTGCATTAGAATATCACACAAAAGGTTCAACAAGCATTGTGCGAAAGAAGTTCATGAACAGAAGGACATTGAGAATGGAGGCTAGTTGTGCTGGCAGTGATTCGAAGCAAGGAGCACGCATGAATAATTCGGTAATGTGTGGCAGGCTGAACTGAACATTGACTATTTGGATGCGGTCAAGAGTTATTTATGTACTTAAACATCGAGTGATACATTATGATCAGAATGACCTCATACAGTGTGCTATCTTAACTGGTCCTACTAATATCCATTATAAAGCATCATTTTTTTAAAAGACATGAAAGCTATGCCAATGCAATAGCCAATATGCAACCAGAGGCAAACGCGACAAACAGAAATACGGTTATTTCCTAGAAAGAAAGAATTAAGGCTATTCCAATAACCGCCTGCGTGCACTAACGATCGAAAAGCTGAAATTCCACTGTTAGTTTATAACCAATTGATCGATTCCAACAAACAGCAGCAAATGATTCACTCACCTCACCTCAGCTTCCACCACTGCTATTCCGATCCATCCCCCCAACGTTCAGCACCGACCTCGGCGCACCAGGCCCGGCACCGCCGTTGCCGTTGTTGCAACCATTCCCCGCAGAGCCCATCATCGGTGGGGGCGGTCAAGACCCGCCCACCCCAACACCACCAGGCCGAAACGCCCCGCCGCCATTGAAACTGGCGTGCGGCCCCGGGAAGGCCCCGAACTGGTCGGGGTTCGGCGGGAAGCCTCCGGGAAAGAACGGCGGCGGCTGCTGCTGGAGCGCGGCGGCTGCTGCTGGAGCAAGCCGAGGTTCTGGAGCTGCTGCGCCTGGCCGAAGAGCTGCAGCGCGAGGAAGGGGTTGGCCGCAGCGGCGACGGCCATGGGGTTGGCGGCGGCGGCGGCAGCGAGGTTGGGGACGGGCGGCGGGAAGCCGGCGGGGTTCAGCTGCGGGTGCATGGGGACGGCGGGGAGCGTAGGCGGGCCCGGGTAGCCAGGTCGCGGGCGGTGGGGTTGGCCGTGGCTGGGGCGGGGAGGGTGGTAGCTGGTAGGGGCGCATGGTGGCGTCGGTTTTTTTCGGTAGGATTTTAGCGAGCTTAGAGCAACTCTAAGAGAAGAGCTAAATCATTTTCTATTGGTAAATTTAGTTATTATTGGAGAAAAAACGTCTTCAATAGACTCTGTAAATTACTCTCCAAATTTAGTAGCTCTCCATCCCTCCTCCTTCGCTCTCTATTTTTGGATAGCCTACCTCGCTCACCATCCAGCCTCTTGGCGCGGCCGGCGTTTCCTTCCCGCACGCTGCGCCCTATTCCCGCGCGTACGCGACCCACCGCGCGCACTCTAGTTTAGATAGCCTGTTGGAGTAGTCTTGTTTTTTTGGGTGAGATTCATTTTAGAGAATAGCTAAATCACTAAATTTAGATACTTCTTTTGGCTAATCTTTTGGAGTTGCTCTTAGGATTTCGGGGGCGGGGCACGGAGACGAAGGCTGCCTGCTACTCTGCTGTCTGGCCGTGTCTGCGTTTGTTTGTTACTGCTATCTAGTTTCGGTATGTGCTGTATTTTTTAGGGTAGTTAAAGCTAGTTTTGACACTTATTTGTATTGAATTTATAAAAAATAATCGTATATGTCGTATTGATAAAAATATCGTTTATGCCATCCGGTGAACAGACGGCAGCATGGAGATATAGCAAATTAATTAAGCCGGCATAATTACCTGCCTAATTCATAATTATGCGTCGCATAACTACTACATCTGAAAATTCTTAGAACAACGCATAACTGCTTAATCGCTTGGTTAATTATGCATCGTTCCAAGAATTTTTAGAGGTAGCAAATGACCTCAAAAAATTACAAAACAATTACACAACACACCACGATGCCTCAGAAAGCTCCGTCAAAAATATCATAATTTTTTGAGCTCATTTGCTATATTTACAAATTTTAAAAATATAAATTATGAATTTAGACAAGTAATTAAGCCGGCTTAATCATCTAACCTTTGGTGGGCGGGCGGTAGGCGTCTGCCGTCTGCTCACGGGGCGGCATGTGCCACGTGTCGTCTCCTCCGCGCTGCCGCCCACCCACCGGACGACATAAACGACATTTTTGTCAATACGGTATACATACTGCTATTTTTATAAATACGATGCGAAACAGTGCCAAAAATGGCTTTAACTCAAGGTTAACTAACATAACCTATATACATACGTACATATTCTCTACACCCGCTATAACTTTTTAAATGAAGACTTCAAAGCATGGATACATACAATACCACTGAGCACACATATGTGCTGCTCTAGAGGGCACTGTTCAAAGAGATATATAGAGGTGGCCCAGCCCGGGCGTGAGACTGCACGACGGCAAGTCTTCAACACTGAGCTAAAGCTCAGTCCTCATGTGTTGTACTATTGACTGAATCTATTGCCTAGGGCTCTTCATATCAGACTATCAGGTCCGTTGAGTTTGCAGGCACATCTACTGCTAACCACCTTATGTATTTCACATTTTGGCCTGGAGGTCGGATCAACAAGATACTTTATTCAAGACAAAGTTGTTTCGTGATCAATCACGGGAGAGCGCAAATTGAACTTAAAAATCAGGCATGTTGCAATATGGCTTGTTCTCTAGCGTGTTGGAATCATTTGCGGCAAGTGCAAAGAAATGTTAACTCCGGAATGCTTGCTCTCCTACACGACAGGATGAAATTGAAACAAATGTGACAAAACCCAGTTTCAACGTACCATGCAAAAAGCAATACTTATTCCTGAACAACAATCCAACAACAACTCGGCCATCCGATTAACACACACATATGTCTGAATCATGCAAAGAATAACCAGTTCCAACTAACCAAGAAAGGCAATACCTATTCCTGAACTAAAAAAATCATCTCACAGCAATTCAGTCATTTGATGAAGCAACGTTTTATTTTGCCACAAGTTCATTAAGGTCCAAAGAATGGGAATGATAGTGTCATTTGATGGAAATTCCTTTTTCAATTAACAACTAGCTGAATGCCCGTGCGTTGCTACGGATTTTTAAAATTTATCGTACTACATGTTTTAAAACTCACGGGTACATACAAACATGTTCTAGGTCTTAAATAAGTCGTATATCACATACAAGATAACTATGAGCATGAAAGGGGTAAAAATCAGAATGCCAGAGTTTGTCAATAAAACAAGGTAAAATTCAAGGAACAGACATCAATGTCAACATTGCTTTACACTAAAAATTTCTAGTCTTCGATCTTCATATACTACCCAACTACAAACTACAATGAACCTAAGTAGAAGAGCTGGGACTACGCGTTAACTGCCAAGCGAGAGCCCTAACTGGAGAGCAACACCATCTCAAGAACTTGGCACTGATAATCTGTACAGAAGATATGGGAAAACAATTGATTAATCACGTCAGGAAACAGTAATAATCAAAATACCATTAGGGCATGGATAGGCCCATGTATATTCACGCATGCTAAATAACAAATGATTTGTTTTCCCTTCAAAATAAGCGCAACAGGCTGAGCAAATTTGCCAGCTGAGCAAATCTGTATGTCCAAATAATTCTTGCAGTTCAAACATTCAAATATTGAGGGAAAGGCACCTTGACTTCTCCTTCATCTTGGTAGCAAATCATATATTAAATGTTCTATAATTTAGATTCATGAGATACTCTGGTATAAGGTGGTAATGGCCTGCAACATCATTACGATTCACAACGCAGGTGCAAACAGGCATAACTTCCCTTCTATTCTAGTAGAAACTCCCATGATAGATGCCATGACCAGAAGTCAAATTCAGTAGTCTAAACTAACACAGAACTGAAAGTGAAGGCAACAAAATAATATAGTCCCATCTGGTTTGCAATAGTGAATCTGCTGATTATCTAACTCATTCCACAGGGTTAAAATTGTAATTTATCCACAACCAATAGCGAATAATCGGCAGATTATCCAAACGTATTCCACTAAGCTGACAAATTTTGGTAATTCCATGGCATGCATTCAAAGAGCAATCACCTTTGGTGCCTTCAGCTTTTCTTCCAACCATTTCTTTACATCTTCAACCTACAAGATAGATGAATATTACATATAGAATTTTTTCTGTTCACATGTTATGCATGGTGAAAAGTTGAACTATGAAGAATTTCAAATCATACATGAACACCCTGATACAGTGGCAAGGTTTTGAAAGTCAAAACGGGGAGAAACAAAATTTCTGTATGTGCAGTACATTAGCCTGAGCAGGCCCATCAAAAAATGAGTTAAAACCAGAGATTCAAACAATATGCATAGCATAAAATGCATAATGACAGAAGAATCAACCTTCTTTTTGTGAACAGCAAGCTCTGCCGATGAGTGCGGTTTGTACTTGTCAACCCAAAGCTCTTTCGTTTGACATATAGATCCTGCCTAGAAGTAGACTAATCAGCATATAGAAAACTTGCAACAATCATCATACCAGACAAAGGCAGCTTGCGGATGTTATACTTTTGCTATAATTTTAGAATGGACAAAAAAGAAAGACATCCCTATCAGCTACCTTAACTTAGTCATCCCTCTCTAATCACTGCCCGTCAGGCAGTTGCCAGCCATTCAAAACTGCCTCCAACCCTCCAGATTGAAATGTTTATAGAAAGTCCGCGTGGTTCAGTAAAAGTATTTGTATATGTTATATGTGCCAAAATACATGGGATTTTATGAAACGTCCTCAATCTATTGTGGTACTTGGAGCAAGTTCGTTGAAACTACATCTAAATTAGAATAATGTTCAACAGAAAGTTAATATTTAAAATTGCATGTTTTTGCAAGATACAATTGAGTGAGATTTTATAGTAGCCTGGTTGTGCATGTAATAAATGTTGAGTTTGCTTCCTATGATTCTCACTATATGTAACAGTCAATGGTGGTGGGAATTATTGATTTTAACCACCACACATGCATCACAAGGGAGAATTTGACCTCAATCGCATGAATAGTCTGTACTCTGTACACTAAAATACAGAGTCTAATAACAAAGTATGCCACCAGAAACAGAACACAGGATAAATTGCTAGGCATTTGTTAAGGATGAGATTTCGAAAATTGTCGGACAGAAGATAAGTGCTTATTCTTTCTGGTGTGAGGACATTGAAGTTTGAACTAAAAGGGGAAAAGAATCCTGCAACCTCTCACATAACAGCAAGCGGTCTTAACCAATGAACTATCACGTGGTTCTTAATTGCCTATACTCTAGTGAAGTGGTTAAGAATATATGTTGCATTTGCGGAATCGTTCTTTCTGGACGTTCTCCTATTCTTGTGAATTATTGGTTTTCTTTATCTGGATCATGTTGGCTCTTGTGATCAAGCTTCCTTGTGCTATATCACGCAGATAAGACTCAACATTTCGGCTATCTTGGTAACAACAGGAAAAATCACCCCAATGCTGTCATGTTGTAGCCACCACCAGAGCCGCTGACCATGCGACGCAGAAACTTAATACCATTCACACCTTTTCAGTTTTAACCAGTCAGAGAGCCCAACATCATGCAAATAAGCAGCTCTAATCATATAAATATATAATGTGGGTAGTAAAATAACAGTTACAGCACTAACCTCGCAAGATATCTTGAGGAACAATTGCCATTCGTTGGCATCAATCTCCTTCTTCTCCGCGATCATCCAAGCGTTCCATGGCAGTCTGCAAGCAACAAACCAAAAGGCTCAGTTCATCAATCCAACAATACGAAACGATCACAACTCACGATATGAAGCAAACGATCACAGTTCGCCTGAAGGATTAATTATCTCCACCTCCTCCACCCTCCCGTCGTCGCACCCCTGCGCCCAACCAATCCAATCACCCGAGTAAAAGAGGCGGAACAATGCTTACAGGTCGGCGAGGAACAAGATCGGACGGGGAGCGGCGGCTGAGGAGAAGGGCCCGGTCCCTCTCCCTAGCGGCGGCCTCCGCCTCTATCTAACGCCATTGTAGCGGGAAGCGAAATCGCAAGCCCTAACTCGAATTCTCGCGGGGAGGAATGGAACGGGGCGGATGATGGAGATGGAGAGATGAAGCAAGTGAGGCTGCCAACGCAACAGCAAGCTCCCCCCCCAATCCTTCTTCCCCGAGGGCGAGGACCGGCGAGGGGCATGGCGGCACGCCGCTACGGCGGCGAGGACCGGCGCGGGGCACGGTGACCACTAAGGGCCGGCACGGGGGCGCAGTGACCGCGGAGGGCCAGTGTGGGGCGTGGGCGGTGGCGTAGTGCCGCTGCCAATGTGGGGGGAGCCACGGCGGGGGCGGGCAGCCGCGCCTCCTCCTTCCTCCGCCCCCTTCCTCTCCGAGCCAGCCGCCGCCACAGCCGCGCCTCCTCCTACCTCCGCCCCCAACCGGCGCCCCAGCCGGCGCCGCCCCCGCCGTCACCTCCTTCCTCACCTCCGCTACAGATTAGGGGGTTGGGGGCAGGAGGGTGCGGCGACGAGGGGCGGGGGGAGTAGGAGGCGGCGGTTTGGGGGGAGGAGGATGCGGCGGCGAGGGGTAGGGGGAGTAGAAGGTGGCGGTTTGGGAGGAGGAGGGGAGGAGGATGCGGCGGCGAGGGGTGGGGGAGTAGGAGGCGGTGGTGCGGGGGACGGAGAGGGGGAGGCGGCGGCGCGGGGGGTTGGGGGGAGTAGGGGAGGAGGCGCAGGGGGGAGGGGGAGGCGGCGGCGCGGGCTGGCGAGGAGGGTGGGGGCGCGGAGGAGTGGCGGCAGCACCGGCGACGGAGGTGGTGAGGGCGGAGGGAGGGGAGGAGGCGAGGGCGGCGCGGCGACGGAGGAGGGAGGGGAGGAGGCAAGGGCGGTGCAGTAGCGGAGGGAGGGGAGGAGGCGAGGTCGACGCGGTGGCGGAGGAGAGAGCGGCGCGGGCTGGCGAGGAAGGTGGGGGCGCGGAGGAGTGGCGGCAGCACGGGCGGCGGAGGTGGTGAGGGCGGAGGGAGGGGAGGAGGCGAGGGCGGCGCGGCGGCGGAGGAGGCGAGGGCGGTGCAGCAGCGGAGGGAGGGGAGGAGGCGAGGTCGACGCGGTGGCGGAGGAGAGAGGGGAAGAGTGACGAAGAAATCGGTGAGAAAACCGCACGGGAATCGATGGGAGGCAGCGCACCGGGTTTTGAGGTGAGGGGACCCACATGTCAGTGAAAAGGAAAGAAGTGTAGAATGCACCATCACCTTGAACTCCTTCTTTTAAGAGTAGAGATGTGATTTAAAAAGAACACGGACCCAAACCACGGGCATATGACAAACTGGTGAAACTAAAAAGCAAGTTTGTGGGTTTGACCAAGACTGCCAGACAAGGATACAACAGGGGTTGCCACAGCTTAATTCGGCCAAAAAAACTCCAGCACATCTGTCGTTTAGAATTCTGCACATTCCTCTCTGATATACAGGAGCGGAGAGTGAGTGAAATCCAAGATACATATTTACTGTAGTCTGCAGGCTCCACGCAGTATACTTCGATGCATATAGTACACGCGATGGTCCTTTTGGGTTCTGAGCAGTGCAAATTGCCTTTCTCGTCTGTCCACCACCATCCACAACACACATTTTACCCGCACTTCTCATTCAAATGGATTTCTTGGTCCTTGATGTGTTGAGTTCCTGTTACAGGGGATCATTTAGATACTAATGTCTGCTACAAACCATAAGAGCAGGTTTTGACGGAGCTTACAACATGTGGGAGCCTTGTACTTGTCCTGACATGTATGACAACCCTCCTGAATTAACAAGAGAATCAGAAAACGTATTAACAATAAGAATTTCTGTGTTTGTGGCTTGTGTGCTTGCATGAGGATCAATTTGGTGTAAAGAGGCAGATACCCTGAGACCCAGAAGGAATATATGGCACAGTAGAATTCTGAGAAATCCACGACTCTCTTAAGTTCCCAGAGTATTCTGTGGAAGCATGAGGATCTGGCAATGTTGCTTGTAGCGAGGTCATATCCATGAACTGAAAAGAGGAATAAAAAGAATTAGTGAACAAGGACGCAACAAAAACAAAGAGGATTTTGGCAGCATGGAAACAACTGCATTCCAGTTAGCATGTCAAGAATAGAATGTAAATGGATCTCAATAGTCCTAGCATCTCACGTGGGCTAGTAATCACTAATTCTAAACCACATCTTACAGTATGATTACAAACAAAGGGAACAAATTAGTAGTCCATGTTATAATGGTCACAATGAAAACCAAAAAAATAGCAATACACACCATGTCATTGACTTCAACGTCAGATTCAAATGCCATGTCAAATGGATTTGTTGATTTTCCAGGCTGAGACACCATGCTGCCCTGAAACCAAACCCAAAAGAACAGTAAGAGAAAAATTGATACTTCATTCTTGCGTACACCAATAAATTGTCGAAAGAATCAAAGGTAGTCATTATAGATGAATACAAATTATAATGAGACAAGAACAAGCAAATCAACTGAAAGACAGGCATGCAAAAACACATGCATTTTGGGCACCTCAGCACACAAACAGTCAAAACTCAAAACTATAGGCTCTACCATCACCTTAATAAAATGTTTTCTTATTTTTTGATAAATCATTTGATAAGCTAGATAATACTATAGTAAATTAGTCAGCGGGAAACAAAAACAAAAAAGAAAATACACATCGTATGTCAGACACATGATTGTATATATCCATGTATCTTTGTCTCCAATCATATGGAGCTAATGTCAAACTGACAAGGAAGCTAGCAAAGAAGGAATATTCAATTATATGGATAAAACGTACCAGTTGGGGTTGAAGTGGTGCAGGAAATGATGGCCCAGCCATGTCACCGGGCAAAACATTGAAGCCAGGGAACATATCCCCAGGAGTTGACCTTTCAGGCTCACCCCTAGCAAAATCCTAAAAAATGATTCAACATGTTCAGTCTAGCCTTCTTTGAGAAAATATTCTTTTGACTGATTAAAAGACGAGTGACGCACCTGTGGAGTTCTGGAATCAACATATGGAACACTGGGTATGATGAATTGATGAGGTGCTACTTGAGACGTAGTGTTGAATGTCAACAAATTATTGGACATGCTCCCAGTAGATACACCAAAAAAGGCATTCCAGGACTGGAAAACAACAAGGAAAAGAAAATCCACATTTAATGTACTAAACATAAAAAAGCTATAACAAACCTCACAGCTCCATATACCAAATGGTGAAATACCTGGGAGTTTTCACGGGTGACAGGGATCTTCACACCTTCAGCATTTAAACTCCACTGATCCATCTTAGGTGGAGATCTTTGTGACATAATGGCATTTGGTGGCAAAGTTGGCAATGTTGATCGATCAATTCCTTTAGCAATACCATCACTTGGAGGGAATGCAGCGGGCACCTGAGCTTGCACATTTGAAATGGAAGTTGAAGATTCATGTTGATGTGTGTCAAAAAATGCCCATCCTTCATTAGCAAGCAATGGAGCTGCTGGTATAATATGCTGAACACCAGATGTAGGTGGCAGTTGTTGGTCGAAGCCAGCAAACAGATCCATTATTGGAGGGGAAGAGGAAATCGCTGGTTCCTGCGAAATTGACAAACTGAAGAGATCTTGGTGAACAGGATGAGATGTGGTGAGTGCTTCTGCTGGAACAGATGATGAAGGTGTGACATACTTCTGAACCACAACATTATGCACAGTTTCTTTGGCAACATCAGATTGACTGCCTAAACCAACTGTTTTATGAGAAACTGATGAGATCTGTTGATTAAAGCCAGCAAATAAATCTATTGATGCAGCATAAGTGACAGGCTGCATTGTTGACTGATCAAAGAGGTCTTGAGTTGTGGAAGCCATTGGTTGTGGATGTGTTGGAACAGGCGAAGGCACCACGGATGCCATGTGAGCCGCAGTATGTTGCACAGATTCCTGGGTGAGAGCAGTTTGGCTCACTGATGAATTTGTACCACTCTGCAAGGCATATGGTTGTGTCAAGTGAGCTACAGAAGATGCCCCAGCTTGGCCCTGATGGTTTACAGCAGAATGCAGTGGCCTTTCTGTAGGTGCATCAGGTAGGGCACATGAATCAACTGATTTATTAGACACTGAGCTACCATCAAATGATCCAAAACTTCCAGAAGAAGCTGTTCTCTGCACATAGAAAGAAGGTGCATTTTATTTCTAACCCACTGTACTTCAAGAGTTTGCGCAAGTCAATGGGAAATTTTAGTAGAAAAGGAAGATGTAAATGGAAGGATCAATAACCTGTGAACGTCGAACTCCATTAAAATCTACTTGTGAAGCTGCATTCGGATGCCTGTGTGATTGAGGATTTTCAGTTGATACATTTCTTGAATGGTGGACAGAAGGACTGCTGTACCCTGTATCCTGAGAGCTAGGAGAAAGCACATCATTTCTGAAGTCACCAGGGCTTGAGGCTGAAAAGTCGGAAAACCTTGATCCAGAACTCTCATTAGCAAATCGATCTTCATGCGTCTGATCCCGCAAACAACCTGGACTGTACAGTATGCTGCCGAGTTTCCCATCAAAGAGTGCCCTATCTGAAGGCCTTCGAGCAAGCGTGTCAACTTGCTTACCATATCGTCTATCTTCATATTGAAAATCATAAGGTGGGCTTTGGGAGTATGAATGATAGGAGCTAGGTCTTCTCATGTCACTTTCATTGCTCTTTACACTCTGTTGAAAATTTGAAAACCTGTAGTTAGCACATAAGTGTGGCAAACAGTGAAAGTTTGCTGCATGTATACCAAGTAAAAGAAAGGTTCATGGGTTAGGTGAAGGCCAATACAATATTTATATATCCATACCAGCACTCAGTAGACTTATTAACTCAATACCTCACTATTGGTGGATGGTTTGTTAGTGGACCTCCCACCAGCATACTTCTTGTCCACATAAACAGCTCTGATAAATTCCCTTATCCTATCTGGATTGCTGAAACAAAAAAAAGTAGTCGCATAAAGAAATGTCGCAGCCTTAATAGCACATAATGCAGGAAGTGCCAATAAAAACCTGAGAATGAAACCCAACTCACCTATTGTTAGGCAATCTCATCCGTTGCCAATCCCAATCTTTTAGATAGATATCACGTGCTCGCTGCAGTCATTAACTCCATTGTAAGTTGTAAATTTGAACTGGTTGCTCCAAAGGGAACAGAACAGAACAGAACAGTTCTGATTGCATTTACCTGGTTACCACCCTGTTCAAGAGCCCGCACTTCTTGGATAGTGAATTTAGCCATTGACACCGACTTAACACGGTGAGTGAACTCCCGGCTGTTATATCACATGCAAACGAAAGATACTATCAACAGTAGGACAACAAAGCGTAGTAATCAAACATAGCCTAACGATACAACATAACTTGATTGTCTATCTCCACATGGGCAAACTCAATGTATGCCGCTATGTGCGAGCGAAAATATCCAGGAGTAGTGGGGTGTTTGGTTTGAGGAATGGGTTGGTGTTGTGGTAGGTAGTGGTTGGGTACGGGTCCAAGGACCGAGGGTAGGGCACTCACGCTCACCTAGCCATCGGTAGTAGAGAGGCTCTGAGGCTTGATCACCCTCCAAGCTCGACAAGGCTCTCCTCGACGAACAAGGAGGCTCTGATCTTTTAGCCAACCAGTTGAGAACTAACTTTGGTTTATTCTTACTTAATGATAATGGATACAATGATGTCCTTTTTATAGGGATAGCTAGACCTAACCCCTAAGAAACCTATCCCTATATTATGAAAGCTAATCCCTAATCATGGTTGTCATGGCGGAGTCGACAACCAAGGCGAGTGAGGGGCGCCTAGACACCATGGTGACGCCGCGGCGAGTCGCCGCATTGTGCATGTCTACGTGCATGTGTATGTATCCAACATGCATACATAGATACTCTGCATCGCTGACTCCTCTGTCCTCTCCCCGCACTCTCTCCTCTCTCTCTCTCCTGCCGCCTCGCCTCCTCTGGTCCTCCCCCCACCACCTCACCTCCTCTCCTCTCCCTGGCGCCTCCCCCCCCCCCAAAGTAGCGGCGAATGTCCATGGCGTCCACCCAGCTTCGCCTAGGCGACGTCGTAACAACCATGTCCCTAATAATAGGAAACATACCCCTAATACATGGAATAAATCTAAAAAGGGGCCCTAGCATCAACCCATTCCTCATCTTTTTGTTTGATTTGAGAAATGGAATGAGTCGATCCATCATGACTTTATTCCTCATAACCACAATGCTAATAGAAAAACAAGGAATAGGATAATTCCATAACAATCATCAATCATGGGATGACCTCAATATGGGCCTACCCATCCTAGGATTAATCCATTGCTCAAACCAAAGAAGCCCTAGAGTTCTAGGAAGAGACTAAAAATCCATTTTATGCACCATAGCAAAGGTAGGATAGGTTTTTACCTTATATGAACTATTAAGGTAAAAGGAAGAAAAGAAGCGGCTAAAAATCCACAAGTAACCAGATACTCACTGTATTCCACTGCACGACAAACATATAAAGGTCCAGAAATTGACACATACATATTGTGGCCCCTGCAACAAAACAAACACTACTTGTGTGATTCAAGTAATGTCAAGAGAATAACATCTTACATCACTTGGAATGGTCACTAACAGAAAGTGTGGCGCTGATTACATTTTATACAACATAGCAAAGGTAGGATTCAACAACAGTTAATCAATGGAGTGACTTTTCAATTAACTAAGCAATTCTACAGCCTCTAACCACATAAGAGCAACACAATTTGCGCTTACTGACATGTAAAATACTAAAAGTTAAGCAATTCAGCCAACTAAGCAACTTCACTATCAAATACAAGCAGCAACTGCAGACAAAAGTACCGAAATCGGTAAGGAGCTCTGAATAAATCAAAGAACTTTCTATTAATAGATCAAGCCAGCAATCTTCTTATATTACTTTTTGAAACCAAGCCATCTTATATTACTTAATGGCAACAATATTATGAGTTTCACAAACCAAAGTAACCCGGCAACGAATTACCCTATCGACGTTCAGAGATCAGAAACAAACGACAATCCTCATTTCGTCCAACCAACAGCTCCAGCTTAAACACATGCAGGAACAAAAAAAAAATCGCACCCTAGGCAATGAAATTCGTAAATCTGAGCAAATCGCCGAACATCCCAATCCAACAGACCGATTCCGCAGCCTCCCGTTCAACGATCCACGAAGCAAAACAGGGCAAATGCACATGCACCAATCAAGCTTAGCAACGACGCAAGCAACCGGGGAAGATTACCACACTGTTGCAATTGATGCACTTGCGATTGGGCGGTAGCTTCATAAGCCCGCGGATGATCTTCTCGTTTCTCTCCTCCTCCCTCCGGCTCCCCATCACCACCGGATAAAGCAAAAATCCTCCGGAAAAAAAAATCGAAGATTCTACCCAAAAAGTCGGCGAAAATAGAGAGCCTCGACGGCTCGGCCCAGAATTGGCGAGCCCTGGCTCGATTGGGGCCGCGGGGGTGCTACGAGTCGGGCACTGGTGGGGGATTGGAGGTTCAGTGGCTAGGGTTTACTGGAGGGGAGGAGGAGGCGAATGGGAATGGCGGCGACGGCGAGTCTGGACGGGAGGGATGGGAAAGAAGGAAAGGCGAAGCGAGGAAAAAGGCGCTGGGGATTAGTGGCTGGAAGCCGACGGGTTCGGGACTTTTTTAACTTTCGAAATTTTTAACGGCAAAGTTTGCGTGTTATTTTATTTTTATCGGGGAGGAGGGCCAGGAGGCGTCGCCGCATTTTTTTGTATTTTAGCCCTTTTTTTAAAAAATATTCACATTTAGACCCCTGGTAGTTTTAATTCCGTTTTTGGACCCAGAGCTCGGCGCCGTGGGTCACGGCGCCGAGATAACACGTCTCGGCGCCGTGGACCACGGCGCCGAGGTGCGAGCCCCGCGCCAGCGTAGCGGCCGTCGTGGCGCCGACGTGGCAGGCAGCTCGGCGCCGTGACTCGTGGCGCCGACCTCGGCGCCGTGACTCGTGGCGCTGACCTCGGCGCCGTGACTCGTGGCGCCGAGCATGTGGTTTCTGAAACAGCACCGAGCACGCGGGCTTCGTTCATTCGCATCCTCCTCCCTCTGTCCCCGCCGCTGTTTAGGGTTTGCACCGATCAGCCTTTTTTTCGCAAAATGAATTATTAGTTGTATTTTTCATTTGGATTATTTAATGATAGTAATATTATGTAATATAGTTAGTTATTTATTTATAGAGAGCAAAAAATACGACGTATGTTTTGAAAATTCGTTATGTATTGCAGATGATACATGTAGGAAAATTCGTGTAGATTTTTTTAAAAACATTATGGTACGTTGGTAATGGTTTTTGAAAAATAAAATTATGCAGGCCGTGACGAACGAGTTTTGTGTGAAGTTCTGCGGGCCGTGAGATGCTGCGGGCAAGACAGAGGGGAGGCGACATGTGGCATACAAGCAACTCTCCTCTTCCTTTTGTTCAGTTGTTACTACACACTTGGGGAAATAATTACTGGAATGATTCTGGGTCAATCCCATCCCCTCTGTTTGTGGATTGATGAACGAGTTATGTGTGAAGTAACGATTAGTGTATTTGTGATTTTTGTACAATGCTGACCGTGAAAAATATGTTGAACTGGCAATAACATTTTTTGATCATGTTATGTTGTTGTATTGGAATGATTTTTTTGAATTATTTTGTATGACAACTGTGATAGGAACAATTGGACGAAAGGAGGGGAAGTGATAATAAGACACGTGGGAATCATTGCATGCGAAAAGCCCAGATAATAAGCTTATGAAGTTGGGACGAACATGGCGCGTACAATTTTATTACATGCTAGCATGATATCCGACTAATCTACCCAACTGCTCGTACGACCTCTCGTGTGGACCGAGTCTATTACATCTTGTCTACTGGGTGTAGCGTGGTTGTTTCCCCTTTCTGTCGCGCCCTGAAGATGGCTCCGCTGCATCCTTCTTCCTGTCACTCTTGGTCTTGAGAGCCGCCTCACGAGCTTGAAGCTCTTCCTCCTGACGCTTGATGGCTGCTTCACGCAGACTTAACTTCTCCTTCCTCCTTTGCAGCTCATCCTCCTTGCCCTGCAGACGGATTTGGTCCACCCTCACGCGGCGCTCTTGCTCAAGCCGCATCTGTCGTTCCACCTCGCGAGCCTGAGTCATCTTGACACAGTATTGTCCTTTGTTTTCCACCTCCACTACCCGGTTATTTGGCCATGCCGGCGGCACTCGATCCACCCATTCCATGAACCTGCAAGCCTATGTGTGGCATGGTAGATGTCATGGATCAAGTTGAAAAACGATAACGGAAAAGAAATGGTTTAGTTATGGTCGTTACCACGAAGTCGTCATCCAGGTCAGGACACTTGAAGAACCTACGGCCGTATTTGGCTCGTTGTACTCGATCAGTCCAGACTCCCAACATCGTCCTAAAGCCACAATGGCACTTCGGGCGCTCATGCCACTCCGGCACTCCAAATGGGTCGGACTTCCAGGAAGACATTGTTGTGTGGTAGTATTGTGATGTCTTGAGGAGGAGATGTGGTATGGAAGACATATGAGGCCTTCATATAGGCAGGTTATCGGTGCAGTGGGCATAGTCCATGGAGAGGATCTTTTCGCTCTTCCTGGATTCAAGTGTAGCAATAAATGGTCCTATGTAGGCTTTTCAGAGACTATAGTCTCGTAATAAATTCATAGTTCGTAGCCTTTTCAAAGACCTACACCCCTATATGTGTACAGGCCTACAGGCCTACTCCTGTAAAGGCTAAAGACCTGCGCCCCTATATGTGTACAGGCCTACAGGCCTACTCCTGTAAAGGCTAAAGACCTACGCCCCTATATGTGTACAGGCTAAAGGCCTATTCCGTCACTGCGCAAAGCTGACATATGCTGCCCCGTTTTGTCATGTCACTGAGCAAAATCTGAACTCTTTTGTCATGTCACTGAGCAAAACTGCCCTCTGTTGTCATCTCACTGAGCAAAAGCTGACCTCTTGTGTCATGTCCCTGAGCAAAGCTGGGGCGTGTTGTCATGTTCCTGAGCAAAAGCCTCTTTTTTTGGTGGTCACTGCATTAAACTGCCCCGTTTTGCTATAAGTAGCACGGTTGGGGTCCTATGACATTGTGAATCGAACAAAGTAGTACCCTCTCTTTCGTGGTGAAACATACCATGTCTGAAGCCGAGGGGCCAGTGGGATTTGGGTCACCGAAGGATGACATTCCCTTAGAAACGAGGGATATGTTCGGTCCGCAGTACCGATTGATACCAAGCCGGCGTGCTCAACCACCGTGGCCGAAATGCAGACACAATGAGTACGCGGTTGTCCAGATCTTGGATTCCCCGAACGATGGCGGGCGACGTTTCTTCCGATGCTCGCGCTCCGGGGTACAAATTAGTAATGTTTCATTTTTTATTGCTTTTGGACCCTCGAAGTTTACCGTACTTTTTTGTGCAGATGGCCAAATGCGACTTCTCCCGCTGGATCGACCCTCCTCATGAACGGTATGTTGATCGTTATGTGGATACATTATGGGCTCGAATTTGGGACTTGGAGTACCGAATGGAGAATCTCACTGAGGAGAACAACGACCTCCGCGAACAGCTGCAACGCGAGAGGGGCAACGAGGAGGTCGTGAATATAGGAAGCTCTTATGATCCCACATGTTGCTGCGCGAACCCGAGCTGCATATGTGCATGCCACTACCACGACGGCCAGCCACGTCCGAGGCGGCCCCCTCAGCAATTCTCCATGTGGGTGCCACGAGGCTCGTTTGGCATTTAGGTAACGAGGGTTATGGCATTCAACAAGTTGTAGTGCTGGAGGTTCTGCTCGTGTGTGTTGGTAATATTTTATGCTATCGTGTCAAGCTATTTAGGTAATGTTTTATGCTATGTTGTCGTCAAGCTATGTTGTTAATGTTTTATGCTATGTTGTTTTGTTCGTTGGTGTGTTGGTTGGTTGGTTGTATGCCGTCGTAATAAAAAAACTTAGAGCAACCCTTTTATACTGCAAACCATCTGTGAACATCAAACCATCAAGCACTTGAAAAACCTCACAAAAATTACAAAAGCACAATGAATATAACATAAACACATGTATACAACAACTAGCTCATTACAAACACATCTCAGTCCAACCACTTACCAAGTGCCTCCTAGCTCATTACAAAATATATACAACGACTTTTAAGCCCAACCACAAGCATACACGGCCGTATCACTGCCTCCTAGCCTTACCCTTACCCTTACCAAGGGCGTCGGTGCCTGGAGTGTAACGGCTAGGCTCGCGGCGGCGTCTGCGTCGTACGGGCTGTGTAGGCTGAGTCGAAGGAGCGTCTACGAGCTGAGACGGGCCTATCTCATCGTAAGTCTGCTCCACCTCGTCGTCGTCCTCGTCCTCACCGCCCTGGGACGGGAAAGTGTCGCTCCTTGTGGGGGACGAGCTCTGTCCCGTGTACGACCCTCGCCGCGTCGGGTCTGCAAGTCGTGTCGAAGGCACGTCTACGTCCCTCGCCGCGCCTGTGCTGCAACCACAACGAGCAGCCGCACGACGTAGCCGACATGCGAGCCTCTGCATTCCAACATTTTGTTAACCAACAAGACACGAAGATATTATGTACTAATTTTGTGAGTGGCTTTGTCGAAGCTTACCTCCAGGAAGGTACGCATCCTGACGTCGTCGCCGACTGTCCTGGACATACGCTCTATGTCCTGTACGGACTGCCTCAGGGTTTTGCCCTGCAAACAAACAAAAGAATGAATAATTTGCTACATGTCAGGGGTATTTAGGTCTATTGAAAAATAAGCAATGAGATTGAACATTACCACACGGTCCAGGACTGGTGCTATCTCCACCTGCGTCCCAAGGCGAGTCGACTGGTCGTAGGGCGTGTCATCGTCGTCGGAGGACGCAATGTCGGCGTAGTCATCTTGAGTCCATTGGCCCTTAAGCTTGGACCGCGTCGCACGCTGGTACCAAACTTGGTACCGCCGGAACTGCTCGTTGCTGTGCGGCTCGTTGTTGTCGTCCACGTGGTCCTGGGAGTGTCCCCACTCCTCAACGTACACGTGGTGGTGCTGCTCGAAGTCTGTGACCTTCTTCTGTCGCTGACGATCAAATCTGCATGACGTAAACCAAAAGTTAACATTAGTAGAAACACCGTGAAATTGGAATCCAAGGTTAGAATTGAAATTGCATGGCACTTACTTGTGCAAGGCCACAGACGTGGAGATCGGCGCTGCTGGCCACAACTGCCTCATACCAAACTGGCGTGCAACTCGATGTGGCAGGTGATACTCAACAGCATAGAAACAGATAAGGGGGCACCTCATCCTGTAGAGGGCCTCGTCTATGCTGCACAGTGCGCTGAACTGAATGTCCACCACCTCTTCCTCGGCATACGGCTCCCACTTAACCTGCATAGCAACAATTTACTTGTAAGGTACAGGACTAACAAATAAAATCACGATACCACATGTAATTAACTTACACTGGAGGCCGTGAGCGCATCTAGCTCGTTTATGTACTCTACGTACGCCCGCTTCTTCCTGGCGTACGGAACTGAGACCTGGTCCCAAAGATATGCAACTGTCGGACGTCGACGAACTGGAACCTCTGGGAACCATGGACGACCAGGCAAAACCGTAGGACGACCAACCGGTAGACGACACCACATCCACAGCTGGAGGAGGTACAGGCAACCACCTAATGTCGAGTTCGCCGAACTCCGACAACACGCCTCGCAGAGGTGGCGGTAAAGGAACGCCAACACCCCGGAAGCCCAGCTGTACTGCCCCGCCGTGTCCCAGTCCGTGAGGCAGTGGATGTACATCCACGAAGCGCTGTCTCCCGTTCCGTCGGGGAAGAGAACGCAGCCAAACAAGTGCAGGATCCATGCTCTGCAATTATATGTAAAATGATGTTAGATCAAACTATGTCAATTTTACAAAAAGCTCGATAAGACGACGAGTTGGCTCGATATCCACCCCTACCTGCAGTGGTAGGCAACTGTCTGCTCGTCCGCACCCTCAGGACACGCTGCAAAAGTGTGCCGGAGCCAGCTGATAGGAACACCAGAACTGCGATGGCCTGCCTCAGGAGGAAGCTCTCTCCCGAGGAAGGCCTCTACTCGGGCTCTCCAACCTGCAGGTTTCGGGACGTACTCATAATGCATGCCTGGATTAACCGCTTTGATTGCATTGAAGAGTGCTGGCAACTGCAAGTACCCATCTTCCCAGTCCCCATATATCATCTTCCAGATGCGTTGCTTTGCCCTCCATGCTTTTCCATACCTTATCTCGTATCCAAATTTCTCCTTAACCATCCCAGCAAGTGTCTTCACCTTCATATTGGGTTCTCCCTTTACTATGTGACACAGTGACTTGGCAATAATGGTAGAGGTCAACTGCCGATGCTTCTGTTTGAGCTCTGCTTCGGCACAAGTGTGTGGGCCAACGATTTTTGTGATCTTGAACTTTCCCGTGACCTTCTGTTTGCTAGCACAAACCCTCCATTCGCATGTCTCCTTCTCGCACACAACTGTGTACCTCCGCTCCACATAGGAATGTCTCACCTTGAATGGCCTTTTACGGATCACTGAATACTCCTGCAGCCACCTTTTCAATGCAGACAAGTCCTCAAACACCATGCCCTTCTCAATTGTCATGCTTGACCCGGCCTCAGGAGCATCTAGCAACTCGTCATCCCTTCCTTCTGCATAAGCCCCATGAGAATGCCTAAGATCGCTGAATTCATGAACTGATGGATCCCGGCCAGGGCAATAACGCCTGATCAGCTCAATATCACTTTCGGTCAGCTCTCCAAAAGGGCGGTCATCATCAGAATCAACGGCCCTTGCGATCTCGTAAGGCTGCAGATCATCAACAATTTGAACATCCACACTGTTGGAGTTCCTGCAGACTTCTTCAACGTTGCCAGATGAAGCAACGGGAGGAACAACCACACTACCAGGAATGTTTCCTGCATCATAAGCACGACAACGATGGGATTGAGACAAAACAAAGGAATGACGGGAAAAGGCTAAAGTGTTGCTCGACACTTACTGGGCTGATTCTGGGTCAATCCCATCTCCTGAGGGGCCGCCACGACATCATCAGTCCGACATTCAACTCGAACTGGTTGAGAAATCTGAACCTCGTTCGGGGAAGATAGAGCATCGGGCACCTCAGGCACTTCTTCCACATCCACCGCAAGATCCGGTAACGGAGGGTCAAAGGGTGCCTGATCACCTAGTTCTGGTGAATAACCGTGAGGGGTGGGATCAATGGACACCTTCCGCACAACAACGTCCAAACATTTTAACTCATTCCTCATAACCAATTTGACATATTGGTCCCACTCATCCTCTGAACCAATTAAGATCAACCGCCTGAGAACTAGGTCTTTCGAACCGAAGTGAAGTAACCCCTCAACTGTGATGCTCTCCTCGTTTGCATGACAATGTAGCTTCTCCCGAGCCCTAGCAACCAACTCACTAAACGACGGCCGATCACCGAATATTAGAGGCACCCTTTGCATTTCAACAAATTGAACATTTCCATAATCATCACTTGTCACACTGCCTCCATGATATAGGGTCACTAGGTTGTCCATCTAGTTCATACAGAACAAACAATGTATAGAATTAGGTAGTTGGTCAGAAGAGGCATACAGAACTAGAGACTCCCTTCGAAATATTTTATATCTACTGGTTCCTGCATACATGCAGCCCATGAGGCACTGCACTCGCGGCAATAGTAAAATCACCACCTACATTCCGTTCACAAGTCCGCAACAATAGTCATACACACATACCGGAAAGCACTGCTACATAACATGACATAACAAGTAGAGTACCAACCTAAAAAAGATACCATTTCCTTGTTCTACTGAAGCATACGTACAGATTATAGCTTCATTGGTATGATTCCTACAATACTAGCACTACAATGGCTGTTAAATCCATTGACCTTGATTCCGAATGAGATTGACCACAAGATGTATGAACATGCCATTCCCATATGCCAATGAGTTGCCAAAATTTCCTACTGTTTGCCCCAAATAGAGTATCAAATATACAGCAGTAAACTAACAATGTAATGCAATGTAAACTAACAATGTAATGCAGTAAACCAACCTAAACAGATACCATTTCCAAAAATTTAAAAGAAAAAACTACCAAAATGGAAATGTTGCTACCTTCCGGCGGGCTTGGAGGCGGCCGGCGGGGAGGCGGGCTTGGATGGGGCCGGCGGGGAGGCGGCCGCGGCGGGGAGGCGGCCGGCGGCGTCGATGGGGCGGGCGGACGGCCGCGGCGGGGAGGTGGCCTGCGGCGTCGATGGGGCGGGCGGGGAGGCGGGCTTCGAGACGCCCGGTCTTGGAGGGGAGGCGGCAGTGGGGGGGGGGACGCGGGCGGGCGGGCGGGGAGGCGCCCGGTCTTGGAGGGGAGGCGGCCGGCGGCGTGGATGGGGCGGGCGGGGAGGCGCCCGATCTTCGAGGGGAGGCGGCCGGCGGCGTGGATGGGGCGGCTGGGAAGGCGCCCGGTCTTGGAGGGGAGGCGGCGTCGGGGGGGACGCGGGCGGCGGCGGCGGGGAGGCAGAGATGGAGAAATGAACGCGAATGAACGAAAGAGACAGAGGGAGAAAAGAGAAGGCCGGGCGCGGTGGCCACTGCTCGGCGCCAAGATCCATGGCGCCGAGCTCGGCGCCGTGACTGGTGGCGCCGAGGTCCTGCCACGTCGGCGCCACGTTGGCCGCCACGCTGGTGCGGGCCTGGCATCTCGGCGCCGTGGACCACGGCGCCGAGATGTGTTACCTCGGCGCCGTAGACCATGGCGCCGAGCTCTGGGTCCAAAAACGGAATTAAAACTACCAGGGGTCTAAATGTGAATATTTTTCGAAAAAAGGGCTAAAATAGAAAAAATTCGGGAGGCGTCGTGGCGTAAATCGATTTGATTTTCATGCCCGAAAGCAACGGGTATATTCCTTTGGTTTGTCTCTCCGACCTCTTTAAAAATTGAAATAAATTAAATAATTGTTTTAAAAAGCTTCACCGATATATATACCGTGTGCGTCAATCAATGTCTAAAAAAATACATAAACAATCATCAGACCAAAAGAACTTGATCTTTCTATCCTCCGTGCTAAGTAACCGTCTAATGGCTCTAATGCGTCATTTCCCTTTCTTTGTTAGAAACTTGAATTCCTGATGCGCCAAGCTGTTGTATCCTGCCTCGCTGCATATATCAGCTGTGATCCGGTGGATTCTTTTGTGTTGTGCTTTTGGTTTAAAATTTGAAATTCCGGTTGTTCGTGAGAGGGGGTACGAAGATAGATACTCGTGTGTGATTTTAATCGATATAGATAAAGTCAGGACAGTGTCTACTACAATTAACTTATAGACCTCATCTTAAAAAGATACTCCGTTTGAAAACTAGTTACTATAGAAAATCAAACCATCTCTACTCCTTAAAAGCACAAGTTGGTGGTCGTCGATGTATTCTACCCTCATGTTTCTGTAGTCATCCGATCTAGCCAAGATAAGATCCAGACGATCCATCTCACACCTCTCTCCTCGTGTTCGTATGGAGTGACTCCTCGTGAAAACCGTCATGGCCTTCCCTTCCGAAACCGTTGGTTCCTCCCCCTCTCCCAAATCGCCAGTACCGCACGCTGCTTTCCCTACCTTCTTCTCTTCACCCGCTCGAACTACCACCTCCCCAATCCCCACACAAAGCACGGCACAACTGCCTCCTCTTTCTCCTTCCTGCCTCCCCACATGGCCGCCGCCCTTCTCCCTCGAGCCGCCACGCCACTAGCCACTAGCCCGCGTCGTCGTGTCTCTCTCCTCTCTCTCTCTCTCTCCACCATGGCCAACGAGCGATGAGCGGCAAGAGGAGGCTATTGATGACAAGAGACTTCATGCGTTCTCCCTACGCTTCTCCCCGCCCGCCTCCGTAGAAAAATAATCCCCAATTCCCCAACCCCACCACCTCACAATCCTAATCAGCTTCCCCACCAAAAACTCCCAAATCACTGCCTCCTTGTCGAGCTCTCCCTCCTCCCTAACCCTAGAGCAAGATCTACCTGCCCAAGAGCAGCCATGGTGGAGACCCTCGACACATCATCAAGAATAACAAGAAGAGCAACCCCTCGTCCGGTGGGTGGTTGCTACCGCGAGGGCAGCCTCGGATCCACTGCTGGCGGTGGTGGAGTCGACTCTGGAGGCACTGGGCTGACCAGACACGCCTTCAAGAGGTCAGGGAATAGGGCGACTCCCTACCAACCACTGAAGGTACAAACGAATCAAACGACTAGGGTTTACGCCATCAGCGAAGGATAGGGTTTCCTTTTTGCCGAGGAGGGAGGATGGTCGGGTGGTTCTCACTGTGGTGTGATGAGATCCAGGCCCTTGACTCAGCGTGGCAGCATGACATGTACTCGGAGGTCACAACAGGTGACGACGACGATGGGAGGGTCTCGGCTGTCGAGACCGGCCCATGCTCTACATCTCCAATTTGGACCTCAGTGTCTGAAATGAGGACATCAATGTATATGTGTCACCAGATCAACATGTTCAATGCTTGTTTCTAAGCAAATAATTGTAAAGAACCGTAAATAGTTGGCTAGATATGCGATTAGATAGGTTATTTTCTAGATCCGGCACAAGCATGGGTAAAGTTTAGTAAATATTTGTTTTTTCAGCCGTGCTGCTAGCTTCGATCTATTGTATAAATTTGAGTTAATTTGCTTTTGTTCACTTGGAGTCTTAGCTTGTTTGTGAAAGACTTGGTTTGGTTCTTAATTGTAGTGAACCACAAATAATTGGTTGCATATGTTGTGCCTGTGTTTTCTATCAAGGTAGGTGGATTCAAAACAAGTGTAATTTTAAAGCGGATATCTATATCAGCATTGTTCTTCAGTTGCACCGCCATAGCCTTGTTAGGATACATTTGAACCTTTTTGTATGTTGTTTGCTTCAAAGGGCTTACGAAATTGCTCCTTATTTTGAGTCATCTCAATTTATTTAGTTTACTTATCATGTGATATGCTTCTCCATACGACGTCCTTATAGTTTCCATGCTATGGATAGAAACTCTTGCATTTCATCAAATTTTATATTATTTGAATGATTTCGAATTATAGTGAAGTTTTCATGTTAATAACTAATAGCAAACATCCCCTGAATTATTTTTGGATCAATGCTTCATCAAATATAGCTGGGGAACCAGCCAAGACACCAGGTTTTGCCTTGAGTGTTTCCTTTTATGCTTGGCAATTGGCATGCTCTTTTCGTTATCCCAGCACACTGCTATGAATTCATCGCCAGGTTGATAGTGTTGAATTCACCTGTCCATCATTGTTCTTATCTGACATTATTTTCTTACTCGGTTCATTTGTTCGTTACATTCTAACTTCAGCTTCCATGTTGTGTTTGGGAGGTGCCTTAGACTTGCATTGTTTAGTTTCATATTCCGTTACACTTTACGGGTGTTTATTCAATATAGGGTATATAGGCTCCATTTGGCGTTGTTTAATTTATTCATTTTTAGTTTTGTGAATGAGTTAGTTTTTAGGGTTGAGGGGCGCATTATTTTGAAGGGCACAAGCAGGTTCATCAAGTTGCACTTCATCCATCACAGGGTTTCTTACCGCTACTTCATTTTCCCAAAGGTATCATTTTTCTATGAGAATATGTTGTCACTGACTATTACTGATTGTTATAGGTATGTGACAAAGCAGCTCTTTTTTGTATGCAAATTGAACAATGGATGTTATTAGTTAAATAGTTTGCATGCTGACTGTATTATGTTCATCTTGCTTTTTCTGAATTTTGATATGTTATTCTTAAAATTTTGATACACCGTTGTGATAAACCCTATTCCGAAAATTAAAATATACTATTGCAATGACTATTCCCTACTTACTCTGTACGACAATTGGTAGAAGTCATGGTGAAAAAGGAGCTGATTAAACTCTAATTTTCTTCTGTTTCTATAATTGCTAATTTGGGAATACGAAGTGATTTGTAATTTGGACTTTTGAGTTATTCGCTTTCCTTAATTACATCCATTTTAAGACATTGAGTTTGTAGTTTTTTATGTAGTCGACTTATCCTTCTTGACCTGGTATTGATTTGCTGTCTATCCATATGATCATAAAAAATGTGTTGATTATAAAATGTAGAGTATACCATGTGTTTAGAACTGTATCTTGAGTTCCTTTGTTCATGTTGCTTTGTTTTTTCTCCGTATGGTGATTTTGCCTGGTATATTTTCACTGATTTCACTTAATGTACTTTCAATTTTTCCTGATGAAATGATCTTTACTTATAATTGGTCTTACATTTCTTTCAAATGACATAATCAATTTTCCTATTTATACATCCAAATTATGGAGGGTAGTTGAAACACGGGTGAAAATACTAATGTAACCTGAGACCACTAATTAAGCATGCCATCCATTTTTCGCTTTATTCTACAAAATAGCAAAATATCTATCCATGGTAATTACTCGTTTGACAGAGCCAAGTATTCAAATTAGAAATTACATTAGTTGTCTGTTTATTCAATTTCCCATGATCCCATCCGAATCAATATCAAACTATGGAGCTTTTTTCCCATTTTGTTACATTAGTTAAACAAGTCAAGTCATAGCAGTATTCAAAAATAGCAGGGAGCAAGCTTAACAATAATGTACAGAAGGGGTGCAAGTTGATGCATAAAAAGTTATTCAACAATTACATAGAAAGCAAATTTTCTGAGCATATGGACAGTTGCCCACCTATGCATGTACAACTACAAGTTGTGCATAACTACCAAATTTATTCTCAAATTAGTCTGGAGCTAAGAGAAATGAAAAACATAGGATGTCATATATATTTTGTGTACACTATTCACATTCACTACTTGTCGTTTTTTCTTCTAAAACATACCGATGAGTTTCATCATGAAAATTTGCACATGTGCATAACAACATATGTAGTACATCCATGATTTGTTTCCCACTTTTTTTTGGATAGAGCAAGTTCAATTTTTTTGGCAAAGGTGGGTAGCTACCCATATGGCCATTCAATCATTTCCCTAATTACATAACTAGCAGGATAAATTCAATTTATTATTGAATGAAATTAGTTTCAATAGAGCGCTACATATCAATGTTTCTTTGCAATGCAGGTTTCCACTATCTGTCCATTCAAAATTAACCGTTCAGAATAGAAATACAAGTGGCTAAAGAGTAAACTTTACCATTGCCTGTTGAATGAAATTTTCCTAAAGTGAAAAGAACTACAATTGCAAGGAGAGTGCAAGGTTTAGCCTTGCTAAAAAAGGGGGTAATTGAACCATTTGAAACCTTCACTTGTAATTGGACTTTTGCTGTGACGAACTTATGCTTAGAAAAGAGAAATAAAAAAGACACATTTTTATTCATTCAAAAAATTTCATTACAACTGTGTTCAGAAAATTTTGCAGAATTTTTGTGTTACAGGCTGGATTTGGTCCTCCAAGTTCAGGTTTCATAGCATCATAACTGAGAAGACATATCGCATGAAAGATGCCAATTATTGTCTTCTTATTCTCCATGATTTCATAGCTATGCATATACAATCAGAATTGGCATATGTCACAATGATAAAATATTTTATGCAGTACTGCAGACATTTTTGGAACTGCTTTTAGACTATATATCTGCCATCTTAAATGACCCAATAGCTTGAGGAGCACTGGATGCTATTTTCCTATCACTTGATGATAGTTTACACCAACAGTAAGTCCTCTCAGTTTTTTATGGAAAATTTAGTTTTTTTTAGTGTTAATCAACTCTGCCACCAATCGCAAACAGATTGCTCTTCTTTACTGACTTAGGTTGTATTAGTGATAGAAATTTAAGCATGCCACAATAAACCATTGAATAAGACAAAAGGGAGGATTTTGTATTAGAGTACTGTTATTTAGGCTATGTAATCTAGGGATCAATTGCAAGCTCTTATTGTTCCACAACCATGGAATTCCTGCTAATGCTGAAAAGATCCTTATTTAAGGTGTTGCTTTTGTCTGATGATGAGTTACACTCTTTCCAAAATCACACACACAAAATCTCAGATCTAGACCATCTTGTTCCTGTTGCAATGATGATTCTATTTGTAGATGCTAACTACTATATGAAATTATCGGTTGTGTAGATATCAAGGTGGGGACTGTCAATGGCGCATTGATGCTCGACTGTTAATGGCGCTCAACAAACGACTCGAAAGTGATGGCAGAGGCATTTCAATGACGTGACAGTGATGATGGCTTCATGTTGCTTTGGGACTTTACAATATGTAATATTTTTTACGAGATTTTACAACATGTAATTTTTTTATGAGATTTTATGCTGCTTTTGAGATTTTAGCTTGCATAGATATGTTGTACTTAACGTGTATGAAAGAAAAATTATATTTATTATACTGTCTATTATCATGTTTCACCCTCTTTTAAGATTCCGTTGTAACGTATGAGCACTTTACTAGTAAGCCAAAAAACCATTCATATTTTATGTTTTGCGTTTAAGCAAGGAGTTGATTTTATCTCTGGCACGCTGTAACAAGTCACCACCGACGAGTCTGGACTCTGGAATCTGTGTTGGATTAATTGGGCTTGGTCCATTTTAATTTAGCAATTAATCAAATGAAATTCCTAGGCCCACTATTAATGCTAGGTGCAATAACGGTTAGTCCCACATGGAAAACTGACAAGGAGTTGACTCAACTTAAATGGGTTGCAATTGTGTGCTCCTATAGACAAGTTGAGGAGGGCAGTTGGGATGCCACACGCGCGCGCCGCCGTGCCATGCTGCGCCGTGGCGAGGCGAGGCCTGGCGTGGCGGGTGGTCGGACGGACTGATTGACTGACTGACCTAGCCGGACGTGATGTGCTGGGCCAACTTTTTTGCGGATTGTAATGGTCGTGTTAAGGCGCGTTAGTGGGCTGTAACAGACGTGTTGATTGCACTGTGGTTATGGCGTCCGTTACTGGTAACGGACCCATTATGGTGTTCAGGCTCGTCTCTCAAGCTCCCAGGCGCAGTTACATAACCGGTCCTTTCCTTCTTTTTCCTTGGGTGGCTATTCTCTGCTGCTGTGCTGCTCTCTGCAATCTCTGGTCCAGAACCTTGCGCGCAAAAGGTTCTGGGCGAGTAGGCCTCCGAAACTCCGTCCGCTTGTGTACCTGCACGGGTAGGCGGGCGATCAAGTTTTTGGAGAGCGCATTGGCGTGCAGGGGCGGAGGGAAGGGGGGTTGGCAGGGGCCTGGCACCCCCCATCGATCAACTAGTGTTGTAGGATCCAGTATGTACTAATGGCTTTAGTACTTCTTTATGCGGCTAAAGTATCATGCACATTGGGCATCCTAAATAATATTTGGTCAGCACTAACTAACGTTCAAGCCCAAATGCCCAGTAGCGTTTGAGGCTCTAAATTTTTGTATTTTATTTTAAATTGGAGGTATATAGCATCACAAATTGAAGGGAAGCATGGTGTCTGAACTACTAGTGTTCTTCTAAACTTTCCTCCTTGTCTCATTTGCGGTATCACATCAACTAGAATCAAGCTAAGGTACAATGTAGCGGCTTGCCGCCGTGGTGAGGCAGTCAAGCGAAGAAGCAACCAGGGCAAGTAGTAAGTTACTGGTTTATATGATGAAATGCCCTGCTCGTTTCGGCTTCACCTTCTGGCTTATTTTTCACTATTCATAAATTTTATCTTTTTCTAAACTTTTGGCTTTTTTAAAGCTTTTTTGCCGGTTCTTTTTTCTCGTATTTGTTTGCGTTGTCCGTGATGAGCTAGCATATTTTTTCTATTTTTATTTTTTTTAAAATTTAATTATGCCAAATAAGCCACGTTCAGCTACAGTGAAATTTCAGCCACTACAGTGCAATTTCAGCCATAAGCCACAGCTTTTCAGCCCAACCGAGTGGGGCCGTGCATATAAATTGAAGTTTATAGATATGCAATATATTGTTGTGTTGGCCAAATACACTTTCCTGTGTTTGAAACTTGAACATATTGTTTTTTCAAATAGACACACAAACATATTGCCATGTTATATTTCCGTCTACCATTATTGTTGACTTAAGACCTCCAGCCCCTCTTATGCTCAATTCCTGGCTCCGCCCCTGTTGGCGTGACTGCTCAATCTATGACTTCGTCTACTTCCTGGTGGTGAACTATTTGCGAGACTGCACGGCGAACATCTTCATGCATCACGCCTTGTCCTGCATCACGCCTCGATCGACTACAACGAATAGGCCATCATGTCGACTGATGGTAACGGTGCATCCGGTGTCTCCGGCACTGGCCCCGCCCGAGGGTATAAACTGAAAACTTCTCTGGTGTATTTGCTTCTGTGCGCTATGAATATGTTAATAGGTGCTGTTGTTAGCTTGTTCGTTAGCGAATATGAATACATCATTGTTGGATCGCTCATGCATTTGTATGTCATGATTTATATACTGAATTTCTGGATTAAAATATGCCGAAAATTGACTATATCTTCAACAATCCAAAAACTTGATAGGTCTTTTTTGGTAGTTGGCTTTGCTGCGTCGCTTAAGCCGCACCCTCCATTTGATGGTTCCAATTTTAAGATATGGCGTGCACGTGCGATCCTGTGGTTTACTGCCATGGAATGTTTTCATGTTGCACAAGGCAAGCCCACTGAGCCTCTGTCTGATGAGGACAAACGCAAGTTCAATGTAGCGGATAACTTGTTTCGAGGTGCACTTGTCAACATACTGGCGGATAACATTGTGGATGTGTACATGCATTTGCCTACGGGCAAAGAGATGTGGAATGCACTTGAGGCCAAGTTCGGAGTTTTCGATGCTGGCAGTGAGATGTATGTCATGGAGCAGTTTTATGACTACAAGATGATCGATGACCGTTCTGTAGTAGAACAAGCTCATGAGATTCAAGCGCTGGCAAAGGAGCTTGAGAACAATAAGTGCGAGTTACCAGACAAGTTTGTGGCTGGCGGTATTATTGCCAAGTTACCACCTTCTTGGTCGGATTTTGCTACCTCTCTAAAACACAAGAGGCAGGAGTTCAGTGTTACTGATCTCATTGACACTCTTGGTGTTGAAGAGAAAGCGAGGGCAAAAGATACTCGTGGCAAGAAAGTTGCTGCTGAGGGAGGTTCTAGCGCCAATTTGGTGTAGAAGAAGAATCCTCAGGCTTCCCACAATAAGAAGAAAAATAAGCCTATTGTCAAGCCCAAGGCTACTACTGAGTTTAAGAAGAAAGGCAAAGGAAAATGCAGCTGCTTTGTGTGCGGTGATTCTGGCCATTGGGCTAAGGATTGTCCAGACAGCAAGGATAAGCAGAAGAAGTCTGCCAACATGGTTATTAGTGACGCTGGAGGAACATCGGGGTATGGTAATTATTTACCTACAGTTCTTTCTGTTTGTCAATCACCTGAGTGGTGGGTTGACACTGGTGCTAATATTCATGCGTGTGCTGATATTTCCTTGTTTTCATCTTATCAGGTCTGTCGAGGTTGCTCCTTGTTGATGGGGAACGGATCGCATGCAGCTGTTCATGGTGTTGGTACGGTCGATTTGAATTTTACTTCGGGAAAGACCGTGCAGCTGAAGAACGTGCAGCATGTCCCCTCCATAAAGAAGAATCTCGTCAGCGGATCTCTACTATGTAGAGATGGTTTTAGGCTTGCATTTGAGTCCAATAAATGTGTCGTGTCTAAGTATGGAATATTTGTTGGTAAAGGCTATGAGAGCGGAGGCTTGTTTCGTTTTTTTATGGATTCCTATAATAAAGTTGTGAACCATGTGTGTAACGATGATGATGAATCTAATATTTGGCATTCACGGCTTTGTCATGTTAATTTTGGGTGTATGACGCGCTTAGCTAATATGAGTTTAATCCCGAAATTCACTTTGGTCAAAGGTTCTAAGTGCCATGCGTGTGTTCAATCGAAACAACCTCGCAAGCCTCACAAGGCAAGAAATTTGGCACCGTTAGAACTCATTCATTCCGATTTGTGCGAGATGAATGGCGTGTTGACTAAAGGTGGAAAGAAATATTTCATGACGCTTATAGATGATTGCACTAGATTTTGCGATGTGTACTTATTGAAAACAAAAGATGAAGCGTTGAATTACTTTAAGATCTATAAAGCTGAGGTAGAAAACCAACTTGAGAGGAAAATCAAGCGGGTAAGATCTGATCGTGGGGGAGAGTATTTTTCAAATGAGTTTACTTTATTCTGCGAGGAACATGGAATTATTCATGAGAGGACAGCTCCCTATTCTCCCGAATCAAACGGGGTTGCCGAAAGAAAGAACCGCACTCTAACTGATTTGGTTAACGCCATGTTAGACACTGCGAGACTTTCTAAGGAATGGTGGGGTGAGGCTATATTGACCGCGTGTCATGTCCTGAATAGAGTTCCTACAAAGAACAAAGAAGTAACACCATTCGAGGAATAGGAAAAGAAGAAGTTGACTCTCTCATACTTGCGCACCTGGGGATGTTTGGCCAAAGTTAACGTGCCAATTGTCAAGAAGCGCAAACTTGGACCAAAAACTGTAGATTGTGTATTTCTTGGTTATGCTATGCACAGCGTGGGTTATAGGTTCTTAATTATAAAAACTGATGTACCTGACGTGCGTGTTGGTACAATCATAGAGTCCAGAGATGCTACATTTTTTGAGAATGAATTTCCTATGAAATATGATGTACCTAGCTCATCTAGTCAAGAACCTATAATTTCCCTTGATTCTTTTGTGCCGATGGAACATGTTGAGCAAACGCCTATGAAAAATCCTGAGGAGGATAACAATGAAGTTACTCGAAAGAGTAAGAGACAGAGGATTGCAAAGTCTTTTGAAAATGATTTCATTGTATACCTCGTGGATGACACTCCAAGAACCATTGAAGATGCATATTCTTCTCCTGACGCTGACTATTGGAAGGAAGCAGTACGGAGTGAGATGGACTCTATTATGTCTAATGGAACTTGGGAGGTCGTTGACCGTCCTTATGGGTGTAAACCTGTAGGATGTAAATGAGTTTTAAAGAAAAAGCTTAGGCCTGATGGTACAATTGAAAAGTACAAGGCAAGACTTGTGGCCAAGGGTTATACCCAGAAAGAAGGCGGTGACTTCTTTGATACTTATTCACCTGTTGCCCGATTGACCACAATTCGAGTACTACTTGCCCTGGCTGCCTCTTATGGTCTTCTCGTTCATCAAATGGACGTTAAGACAGCTTTCCTAAATGGAGAGTTGGAGGAGGAGATGTATATGGATCAACCAGACGGGTTTGTGGTAGAAGGTCAAGAAGGAAAGGTATGCAAGTTGTTAAAATCTTTGTATGGCCTAAAGCAAGCACCTAAGCAATGACATGAGAAGTTCGACAGAACTTTGACATCTGCTGGCTTTGTTGTGAATGAAGCCGACAGATGTGTGTACTATCGCTATGGTAGGGGAGAAGGAGTGATCTTGTGCTTGTATGTTGATGACATACTGATTTTTGGGACCAACCTCAATGTGATTGAGGAGGTCAAGGACTTTCTGTCCAAGAGTTTTGAGATGAAAGATTTGGGAGTGGCTGATGTGATTCTTAACATTAAGCTACTGAGAGGAGGTGATGGTGGGGTTACACTTGTGCAATCCCACTATGTGGAGAAGGTCTTGAATCGCTTTGGTTATAGTGACTGCAAGCCTGCTTCTACTCCTTATGATCCTAGTGTGTTATTGAGGAAAAACCGAAGAATAATAAGGGATCAATTGATATACTCCCAGATCATTTGCTCATTAATGTATTTAGCTAGTGCTACGAGGCCTGACATCTCGTTTGCTGTGAGCAAGCTAAACCGATTTGTTTCAAATCCGGGAGATGATCATTGGCGTACTCTTGAGAGAGTGATGCGCTATCTAAAGGCAACCGTGAGCTATGGCATTCACTATGCTGGGTACCCAAAGGTACTGGAGGGCTACAGTGATTCAAATTGGATCTCTGATGCTGATGAGATAAAAGCCACGAGTGGATATGTGTTCACACTTGGAGGTGGTGCTGTTTCCTGGAAGTCTTGCAAGCAGACCATCTTAACGAGGTCAACAATGGAAGCATAACTCACAGTGTTAGATACCGCCACTGTTGAAGCTGAGTGGCTTCGCGAACTCCTTCTGGATTTGCCGGTGGTTGAAAAACCGATACCGGCTACCCTGATGAACTGTGATAATCAGACTGTAATTATCAAGGTGAACAGTTCTAAGGACAACATGAAGTCATCTAGGCATGTTAAGAGGCGGTTGAAGTCTGTCAGAAAGCTGAAAAACTCCGGAGTGATAGCGTTGGACTATGTTCAAACAGGTAAGAATCTGGCCGACCAATTTACAAAGAGTTTATCACGTAATGTGATAGATAGTGCATCGAGTGAGATGGGCCTGAGACCCACATGAGTCATACCACAGTGGTAACTTGTTCTACGTGATCGGAGATCCCGTGAAGTAGGATGGTGAAACAAGCTGTTGGTTGACTGGGAGGAGAGACTTTTACAGGGCTCATTTCTTCAGTGATGCATTTCTCTCCTATTCTGTATGGCAGGTTGGTTTTTACCTCAATGTGATCCGAGTGGCTTATTTAAAGCAGAGATGTCGGCCTACAGGACATCTTAGAAGGAACACACCTATATGAGTTCGACTGCTGGTCACAGTTTATGAGATTTGGGTGATCTCTAGATACTCATGAATAGGCATGGAGTATGACTTATACGCTCCAACCAGAGGGGATTGTTTAGGCAGCCTAGTACTAGTAAAGGAATTGGGTAAAGCTTGTTCGCACAAAACTGTCAATTCAAGGTATAGTCCATTGTTCAGTTGTGGATGAGTGTAACTCCTTTCCTAGGTGGATGTTCAACTTAACAGTCTCCATCAAAACATTGGTATATCAAACAACAGCAGAACTGAGAGCATTTCTCGTGTGCCTTGAAATTTGGTGGGGATTGTTGGATTAATTGGGCTTGATCCATTTTAATTTAGCAATTAATCAAATGAAATTCCTAGGCCCACTATTAATGCTAGGTGCAATAACGGTTAGTCCCATATGGAAAACTGACAAGGAGTTGACTCAACTTAAATGGGTTGCAATTGTGTGCTCCTATAGACAAGTTGAGGAGGGCAGTTGGGATGCCACACGTGCGCGCCACCGTGCCGTGCCGCGCCGCGCCGAGGCGAGGCGAGGCGTGGCGGGCGGTTGGACGGACGGACTGACCTGGCTGGACGTGTTAAGGCGCGTTAGTGGGCTGTAATGGACGTGTTGATTGCACCGTAGTTATGGTGTCTGTTACTGGTAACGGACCCATTATGGTGTCCAGGCTCGTCTCTCAAGCTCCCAGGTGCAGTTACATAACCGGTCCTTTCCTTCTTTTTCCTTGGGTGGCTATTCTCTGCTGCTGTGCTGCTCTTTGCAATCTATGGTCCAGAACCTTGCGCGCAAAAGGTTCTGGGCGAGTAGGCCTCCGAAACTCCGTCCGCTTGTGTACCTGCACGGGTAGGCGGGCGATCAAGTTTTTGGGGAGCGCATTGGCATGACTGCTCAATCTGTGACTTCGTCTACTTCCTGGTGGTGAACTGTTTGCGAGACTGCACGGCGAACATCTTCTTGCATCACGCCTCGATCGACTACATCGAATAGGCCATCATGTCGACTGATGGTAACGGCGCATCCGGTGTCTCTGGCACTGGCCCCGCCCGAGAGTATAAACTGAAAACTTCTCTGGTGTATTTGCTTCTGTGCGCTATGAATATGTTAATAGGTGCTGCTGTTAGCTTGTTCGTTAGCGAATATGAATACATCGTTGTTGGAACGCTCATGCATTTGTATGTCATGATTTATATGCTGAATTTCTGGATTAAAATATGCCAAAAATTGACTAGATCTTCACAAGCCTTCTCGTTTGCACTGGTTATATGTACACCAAAAGTATATTTGATGACTGAAGCAACAAAAACATAATCATCAAAAGCAGATTCGGCCTACTAAATCGCCCCATGGAAAATCAGCTCATTAGGTGGGACTTGGAACCTGCCAGGTATGAGTGAAACTGTGAATGCTAATCTTCTTTTGTGAAAGTTCAAATTCTGAAGCATGATGTGCCATCACACTCAATTGCCACACTCAAGAAGTCTTAGCACGACCAATTGTGGCTGTACAAGGGAGGTATGTCCGATTACTGAACTCAAATAGCCACACTGGAGAAATGGTTACAGCAGTCTGACGAATTTTTTTTTAAAAAAAATAATCTATTTTTATTAATGTTACATAAATATATCATCGCTTAAAAAACAGAAATTATCATTTGTCGCCATTTCAAATGGTGACAGAGGTCTGTCGTCATTTGAATTGGCGACTGTCTTATGTGGAGTCCTGCATGACAACGTGCAAGACTCTGTCACTAATTCGACTGTCGACAGAGTATCTATCACCAATTCGATTAGTGACAGCGACGCTGTCGCCAATTTGACTAGTGACAGAGACCCTGCTGCTAGTTTGACAAAGACTCCCAAAAAAAGGAGGCGGCATGGTGCTATCTTTTCTAACTGAAAAGGCTATGGACAAAAAGGAGGCGGCACCCTACTGCTAGCATATTTGGCACTGTTTGCAATTGTATTTAAAAAATGGCCGTATGTCTAACATATTGACAAAAATGGTATTTTTGCTCGGTGACTGGGCGGCAACGCCCGTGGGTTGACGCCTAGCCGCTGCCGCCCCGCGAGCGGATGGCAGGCAGCCTGCCATCTCACCACCAGACGGCAGGGGGCCTGCCGCCCCATGGCCAGATGGTAGGTGATTAAGTCAACTAATTAGCCGGCTTAATTACATGTCCTAATTTATTTTTTGCTTACTATTTATTTAAAATTTTAAATATAGCAAATGGGCTTAAAAAATTATGAAATTTTATGTGCAACCTCTCGACATAACATGCTTAACTGTATAATGTTTTGGTAAATTTATCCACTATGAATGTTGCTCAAAAATTTATAAAATTGCGATATTTGTAGGAGTTATTACATATAACATATGAGTTCCAAAAATTACAAAATTTTATAAGAAGCATCCTGATATAGTCATAGTAATTGTATAATTTTTTAGGGAATTTTATATGCTCTAAATTTGCAATGTTAATTTATGTAAATTAATCATGAAATTAACAATACTCAGGCATTTTTTGCAGTTCATACATTATGAATATTTGTAGAAGTATATGTAATAATACAAAAAATGTATCACACGGGATATGATATGGCTCACTCATCTGAACCACTGCTATCTCCTCGCCGCGTTTGCCTCCTCGTGTGTTACCTTGTCTTCCATTGAGCACGAGCATGTCCCCTAGAGTACGTTAGCCAGTCCGGAGGTTGCGTCTTGGTTCGGAGGAGGTATGGAGACCGTTCTGTTTGCTCAGTGGCTGGCGGTGGTCCAGTAGGCTCAGGTACAGTAGGCTAGGTCCGGTAAGGGTCGATGTCCTCCAGCTGAGACATGTCGTACTACGAGCCGCCAGCAATAATGTCATGAACGAAGGATTCTAGAAATCACCATCGTGGTACGAAGGAGTTATCGCCTTGACCGTATGACGTGGCAGCAAAGATGGAGAAGCTCTGCCCATTGAAGTCACAAAACCCTGGGTATGGTATGAACACTGAGTTCTACCCTGCGTACGCTGCAAAATCTGGTGTTGTGTACCGCTCTCTGGAAGCATTCGGGAGGTATGTATCATCATTGGTAGACTCAACATCACCCCATGTTGAATTGGAGGCTGCAATATGAAACAATGTTAGTCACAATAAATATTTCGGATGTACAATGTGAATTCCATATCTCCCGGGAGAGGGGAGATGGCATGGTAACACTGACAAATGTGCAGACGAGTGAGCGAGGGGCACGATATGGACATAACGACATTAGTGCGGATGAGGGAGCATGCAAGGGAGGACGATATGAATAGAGTGACAATTGTACAAAGGACACAGTGGGAAAAAAGATAGCAGTAACAGACTGACATATGTGCGAAGGATAAAAAAATGCTTGAGCATTGTTAATTTTATGATCAAAATAACATAAATTAACGTGAAAAATTCAGAGTACATAAAATTTCTAAAAAATTGCACAATTACTATGACTGTGCCAGGATGCTTCCCATAAAATTTATAATTTTTGGAGCTCATTTGTAATATGTAACAGCTTTTACAAATATCAAAATTTTATAAATTTTTTAGCAACATTCACACTGGATAAAATTATAAAAAAAATTACACAATTAAGTACATTATGTCATGAGGCTACACATAAAATTTTGTAATTTTTTCAGCTCATTTGCTATATTTGAAAATTCAAACAAAAAGTAAGCAAAAATATAAATTAGGACAGGTGATTAAGCAGGCTAATCGTCTTGCCATAGGGTGGCAGGCCCCTGCCATCTGGTGGTGGGACGGTAGGTTGCCTACCGTCCGGCCACGCGGTGGGCAGGCAGCCTGCGTTACCGCCCGACCACCGGACGATAAAAACATTATTTTTGTCAATACCTTAGACATACGACTATTTTTATAAATACAATTAAAAACAATATTAAATATGCTAAAAAGTCCACAACGGCAGAGAAAGAGGCAGAAATTTATGAGGGAAACAACTGAAGCAATGTATGTATGTCTGCTCTCCTCTTTGTTCCAGTTTGTACGCAGTGTGATAGCGACCAGGATTATGGTTTGCAGGCCTGCCCCCGGTGAGCTTGCCGCCCCCATATTCCCTAATGCATAGCGTGAAATATGTATTAAGGATCAAACGGGAAGAAATTAAACAAGGGCTGACAATCACGTTCCTCGAAAGAAAGAAAAAAAGGACATGAGAACTAGTCGCGTACGCACGTTGAGGGATGGGGAACACAGCTCTTGCATCGATTTTAATTTTTATGCTTAGAATTTAAGGTTATACGATGTGTGGTTCTATATAAAAAACTAATGCCCCTACATGCTAAGAACTATATCTATCTGAGCGAAAGAAAGTTTAAATACATTGACAAACAGAGAGAGAAAATAAAAGAAAAACATCTATCATTCTGTGGTTTTAATTTGGACCATTTGTTATCCCAATAATTTTAATTCTAGGGATTTGAGGGATCTCAACCATCATCTTTGTATCTATATTACTGATGTGCGAGCAGACAATAGATTCTCCAATATAGAGACCATTAAGGAACTTTCTTGGATAATGGTTGAGAAAGGAAACATCTTTCCTATCATTTGGTTTGTCGACTTTTGAAGTTAGCACTAGTTTTGGGTATCACCTCTACTATAGTTGAGAGATACTTTTAGCTATGAAAATTGTGAAAATACCTTTACTCAACCGCATCAGTGATCAGCTCATGAGTAATAATCTTATTTGCTATATAGAGAAACGTGAAATGGAGGGAGTTACTCTATAATAGAGCGCATCCAGAATTTAAGAAGTCGTCAAAACCAACTATAATGTAATTTGCTTCACTTTATTCAATTATTCTGTAATCCTTTTACTTGAAATTTTACTTGCTTATTGTTTTTGTTATCTATTTTATAGGCAATGAGGCTAGATGTTTTCTGCCGATGCTAACCATCTTTTATTTTTCATATTCATTCTAGATCCTTCACTAATAATAGGTTTCTTGATTTTGGTATGTTATCTGATAAATAATTATTTATCATTGAACTTTTTAATGAAGTTAGTTGATATTATAACATTTAGAACATATTACTATATATTATATTATTAATGAATGTATTGATAAGTATATATACAAAATATAAAGTCTCTATGTTATTTTTGTTCTAAAATCTATCACTGATGATAACGATGGAGAAGTTTGAGCAAACCATGACGTCGTGCGTGCGTATGCCTGAACCCCGAGATGCAATGGAAAGGTGATCGCATCCCAGACTGATGCAGGGCACCTACACAAACATAAGTACATAATAACGGTGGGCACATCAGTTCTTTTTAAAGTGAAATTTTTAATTTTTTTATAGTCTCCGGGGTGTAACTTTGAGCATTACTTTTTATAACTTTATCTTATTATACACTAATAAAATTTAGGTTCTTTTGGATTGATTATTTATAATTTATGACTTAAATATTTGAATTCTAACTGAGCCAGTACGCAGATGGAAATAGTCGCATGCGATTTTAGCTGGTATAGCTGAACTCAATACATTTTTACTATAGTTTTCTTATTGATCATATTTAAAAAAATATATCGTTTAAAAGCTAGTTACTAGTATAAATATAAATTAATTTTAAACCTAAAAGAACCCAACGTGACGCCGCTCATGCGATCTTGCTCCGCACTCGCCAAGTACTGGTAGGTTGGCGCCCCGTGTGCACAGGAGGGAAGTGCGGCGCCGTGCTCGCCCAGCACGAGTCGGACCCTGGCCGCGCATTCGTGCTCGACACCCAGTCAGCCTCAATGACCCAGGTGGCACATTGGATTCGGTGGCTCAACTATTTGACGGACCGCCGTGCCGTTTGAGATAGAATGGCCAGTGTTCTTCATGTCTTGGCTTGGTGGCCGGTAGCCCGGTAGTAGCCAGATGGAACTGGGAAGCATTGTTTACTCATGAGTTAGATGATGATGATGATGATCATAGTATATGTGTTTGATGTTGCCTCGGCCCTGGGAAGTCTACAACGACCTTCATCCTTTTCTCTCTTTTTTTCAGAAGTAAAATCAATTTCAATTTCATCGATGGAACGAGTAATCTTTTTTTCTTAGTAGGCAATAAATTATTGCTAAGTAAAAAGGTTATACTTTATTCAAAAACGAAAAATAGAAGATAACTTTGTACCTGTATCATCAGCATACACTGATGTTGTGCCATATAAATATATGGGTATGTCTAGTAATCATCTGGATATTTTCTTTTAAATAATTATCTAAATTTTGTGATCCTTAGATTAAGATCCAAAGGCCCTTATCCTTTCCTCCTTACTATATAACCATATCCTGACCCCACCACCTCCCACCCCGTGCCCTTCGCACTGCCCCCTCCTCGTCGCCCTCCGCATCGCCCCCTCCTCGTTGCTGGCGCCACCCCCTCCTCCGTAATCATGCGGAGCGCGCGGAGGGCGGAGGCGGCGACGCGGACGCGGTGGAAGACGCGGACGGAGGGGGAGCAAGGCGTGGTGTGCGGTGGCGGCGGGGAGGACGAGGGGGCGGCGCGGAGAAGCGAGCACAACACTCTGGAAGTGGAGAGGACCTGCGCGTGCTCGGCTTCGGGCGAGAAGATTCGTGCGCGCGACATGTCAGCCATCCAAAGCAGTCCCCACTGAGAGCATCTGGGGTCAGTCCCTAGAGGAGTTCTTTCCGGATGTCACACCTACCAGTCATCGGGTTGCACACGCACAGGTGGAGAATGTCCTCCTGGTCGGGTTGGCGACCGCAAGGAAGCTCGGGGAACACGCAGAGGAGTCCGTCGTCGGATGCCAGTGGCTAATCGGATGAGCGATAAACAAATACATTGTTTTCACGAGTTTATTGACGAAGACAAAAATGATCTATATAGACTAGACGAAGAAATAAAATTTAGTTGTACGATGAGTAAAGTCGTTTAGCTCAGATAGAATATATATATACTAGTCCACAATACATTAGTTAATTTATTACAGTCCTGGCAACGTAAATCAACTACATTCATCTAGCGACAATTAAAATTTACATCAAGTCAAAGAAAAATTATTACAACTCATTGAAATCCATAATTGTGTAGTCTGTTGTAGTATTAAATCAAGTATGGAAATAGTGTTACAGTAGGACCATCTCATACATTTACAATTAGTCAAGAGCTAATAGAAACAGTAAAACTACATGTATATCATTTAATACAATTGCAATCAATCAGGATATACATGATTCAATTTACACTATCTCGTATATTAATTACGATGCATTAATTTTGTCAGACCATGGTATTAATAGCAAGTAAATAAATATCGAAATATCAATATAGACTAAACAAAAGAAAATAATTTAAAGAAGAAATTGTCGTTAGAGCCCTAGCAGTTAATTTCGAGCAAAGCATTTTGGTCACAGAGATACCTGACAGTCCGGAAGCCCGTCGACACCTCTCCCCATCATTAAGTTATCATTCAACAATAAAAACAAATCTAGATTTTTTCGAAGAACTACTATACAAGCTAGCCTCAAAATATCTCAATTCATCCCCCATAGCACATTAATGAACAACAGAGAGGTGATAAGGCCGAAGCCAGTCAGGTGAGGGGCAAAATTCCATCTGTCCCCAGCACCACCAACAAAGACGCCAGCCTAAGCCCATCCCATTCCATTCCCCACGCCATCCACCAAACCAACCGAGAGCAAGGGGGAGGAGGAGGAGCTCAGCCGCCGGCGCCAGGAGGAGGATCTCGGCTGCAAGCACCAGGGGGAGGCAACGACGGCGCCGCCACGAACCAACCGCCAACATAACCGAGCCAAGCAAGCAACCGACAAGGTCGAGCATCAGCTCTTCCCAAAGCAAGCTGACGATCAACAAATAAGGTAGTCCACATCCCCTTCCCATTCATTTTGCCATCATCTTCACGGGACCACACATGTGAACCAACATGCCCAAATGACGAATCCAACAATAGTATAACCGAGCCATCACAGAGAAAGGGAGGAGGGGAGTGGGAAAGGAGTAGAGAGAAGGGTATACCCTAGGTGAAGACCGACAGCGATGGCATCTCAGTGAGCGTATCTACTCGCGCCCGACAACCTTTGCACTCTCCGGCGTGCGAAAAGTTCTCGATCCCCGCCGTAGATAGCCACGAGAACCGACCACCATCATCCTCACCAAGCTTGAACCAAAAACATCAACAAAGATTAGAATCTAAAATCAAATTTCAAGCCATAGGAATAAAGGAGGGGGGGGTGCTGGGGAGCGGGCCGGGCTGGAGATCGCGGCGGCGCAGTGGCCGGGATTGGCCCAAGGCGAGCGCAGGCGGGAGCCAGAGCAAGGGCCGAGCCACGGAGGGGGGGGGGTTCGGATGAGGAGCAAGGGAGGCAAGAAGAAATGGGGGGAAATTTTTGGAAGGGAAGAAGAGGAATCGAAAAAGGAAGAAATCCGGGGGACTTAGAGCATCTCCAACAATGTCCCCTAAATCGCATCCCCTAAATCACTTTTTAGATGACACAATCTAGAATCTAGAATATAGAAGACTAAAAATATGTAATCTCCAACAAGTCCCCTAAATATGATCCCCTAAATTAAAATCTGGGTTCACAAAAACTACCAACCAAAGAATTTAGGGGATCGGACGGCGCAGGAGCGTTGGGGCCGATTTAGGCCTCCATATATGGGGGACGAAAAATCAGGGATGGAGTCCTCTATATTTTTGGGTACCACTTAGGGGATCTGTTGGAGCTTTTTTTACCTTTTCTTCTAAAATATAGAGGATATGAGCACTTTAGAAGATTTGTTGGAGATGCTCTTAGGCCGAGCAGCAAGAAATAGGGAGATATAAGAGAGGGGGCAAAGAGAGAGAGAGGGAAGAGATACGAATGAGAGAGAGAGAGAGGAAATGGTGTTTCGGCCAAACAGGAAAAATGGGAGGAGAGAAGAAAAGAAGACATAGGAGAAGCGCACGCAATAGAATGATTTTCCTCGCGAATACTAAACTCTGAGCACTTCAAATTATTCGATAAAATTCTACTGATCATGTTGAATTGAACCATTAAAAATAAATTAAGTACCATCCATAGATTAAAACGTTGTGCGTACTATTTAATTAGTGTATTGTCGTGTAGATCACTCTGTTACACATTTAAATTACCAGTTAAATTTGATTAGTCACCTATAAATTGTGATAGTCCCGTAATAATTATTTAGGATTATTAGAATAAATAAATAGCCATTAGGGTAGCAATACACGTAGATTTAAAATAGTGCGCGCTGATTTAAAATAGTACACAATGACTTAAAATCGTACGTGCAATGATTAAACTAGACTGTGAGGATTAAAATAGCAATTAAGTCGTAAAAACCCACAAAGGGCTAAAATAAAATTTAGGGATTACACAGAAACATTTTAGTATAATTAATTTAATTATTTGTTTAAGATTTAATTTCTTTTATATTTGCCTCATTACGCCTGTACTAATTACAGGAAAAAATCATTACCAAGAGGGAAGAATTTATTCAAGTGACCCCGAGACAAAAAATTATTTAGAGAGATAGATAAATGCATACGCACCTACGAGAAATTAAATAGGTATAATTGCATATGTGAAATCGGTTAGGAATAATTTTTCGTTGTTATATTTGTACGTGTATCCCTCTATTCGTGTTTCAACGGTAAATGGTCAAAATTCAACAAAAGGCCAAGCCGACCTCGTAAGTAAGCCACACAGTCTCACGCTAGGAAAATAACATCAAGAGACGAGTATAGAATATAAATTAATCATGACTACCACGAACGGGTTAAATTGAGCGAAGCCTCACTCTAGGAGCACAAACACATTGGCACCTCACATTTTATTAGATTTTTGTAAATTAAGTCGTAGCCGACGTATTTAATTGCAAGCGACAATCCAAGCTACGGGAAGGACTTCATCAGATCCTACCTAAATCTGAATCTATGATTAAAGTCTAGGAAAGCATTCTTTTGAACATATGATCATAGTATGTTCGATAAAATAAGTATTTACCTATTAAACTATTATCACCCTACATAAAAATTGAAGTCATATTTTAATCTGGATAAATACTATGAGAAAGAAATGAAAGAGATAAGGGTAGGCAGTTGGGAAAGCTAATGTCGTATCAAAGATTAAGGTAGGTAGTTGGAGAAGCCACTATGTGCCAAGTAAATAAAAGGTGGATCGAGGGTCCCAAGGCAGGAGAAAAAGAAAAAGAGGCAGGTATAGGATTTTCCACATGTGGATAGTATATAAGGAAATAAATACTTCACTTGTGTAAAGAGCCATATTACCGTGTCGGCCATGGTCCTATTTAGGATGGGCAGAAAATGCTACTCTACCAAAGTAAATTATAACTCCATTTAGGTATGTGAGACTGGGTAAGACCAAGAGAGGCAAGACCCAGGGTGGGTGCTAGGCGATAGAGCAGCCTCCCTAGCACGTGTCGGGTGATAGAGTAGCCTCCTTGACACAGTTAGCAAGGTGGTGACCCTTAAGGTGGGTGCTAGGTGATGGAGCAGCTTCTCAAGCACGTGTTGGGCAATGAAGTAGCCTCCTCGACATAGGGGTCAACATCGTGATAACTGGGTGGGAGTTATAATACACTGAAGTAGAGAAAAATATTCTAAACTCCGACTTGAGCATCACATCTAAGGAAATGTGAATGAACCTGTTGCAGTTAGAGTCGGAGTGGCTATGGGTAAAGCGATACAAGCCTGCATAGCGCTAAACAAAATCGTGAATTCACACTTGTCTCCTGGACTAGAGGCTACAGAAGCCTACATGGGTCTTTTCTCTGAATACGAGAGTTCGGTAGGTTTCTAAATTAATAATCTAGAATTCTTTCAAAACCTAACAACAAAACCTTTATTTTTTATAAATCATGAGAGAGGAAAAGAGAATGAGAAAGAGAAAGAAAGCATGAGAATGAGGATGGGATTGGATTGGATGTTCCTAGAAAAGTTAGAAGATGGGCATTCAATGCTTTTTGCTAATATGAGTACTCTTGTACTCACCTTTATTATTATCTCCCCTTGTTTATGAGTATCTCAGTCCCGGAGGATTGCTAAGGTCTGGCAAGGCTACATAGATGGATTTAAATACCAACCGGGTTGAAAGGCCGTGGACCCGAGATACGATGCATATAAGGCGAACGCTTTGTGTGGAGGTGGAATTGATTAGGCAGTAGTCCGAAGTCGTTTTGGTAAACCTGAGTACAGAAGGATGTAGTTATACTTTAGACTTCATTATATAGTTGGTAGTTAGAACCTTTTCTTTTCTAAATATTGTAATATTCGAGCCCTTGTGGCTTTATATCAGGTCTAGCCCTGCATGGCTATATATGTGTAATATTAAGTTGTCTCTAATATTGTTCTGTTGTAATACTCTGATAGACTTATTATTCATTAGAGCAATATTCTATCGGTTAAAACGAATAATAATCTGTTGACTAGGGTTCAAGGTTATCACGGCGATAAGGCGAGGCGAGGCGCCAGACTACCTTCACACCTTTTAGGCAACTATGGCGTGCGGCGAGGCGACGCCATACTCACATCCTAGCCTTTTATAGCAGCAAATTTGTTGAACATACAGTGTGACTATTTTAACTATGTAACAAAGCAAATAAACATGAATAATGGTGCAGCTAGTAAACTATTAACACCTTCTGTGGAATAAAAACATGTCTATGCAATAAAAATATCCAGCAACATCTAACAATCTAGCAACCATCTAATAATCAATATCCAGCAATATCTAAAAACATCTAAACATATGCCTACTGCATACGGCGGAACACTGCATATGGACAAATATCAGTAAACAGCAGTACGCAGCAGCAAACAATCCAACGCACTCGCTCATCTCCCTCGCTCGCTCGCTCTCGCACTCCGCCTCGGCGCCTCCGCAGCTCCGCTCGCTCTCATCTCTCTCGCTCGGCGCTCGCTCGCTCCTCTCTCCGGCGAATCCGCCTCCCCCGGTCCCTCCCTTCTCCCCGCGCGCCTCCGCCTCGCCCTCCTCCCTCCCCTGCTCCCCCTCCCTCTCATCCTCCCCCTCTCTGCCGGCGTGAACTGTAGGGAAGAGCGGAACAGAGGGAAGAGCCGGCGGAACCTGAGCTGCGGCGTGGAGGCCCGGAGGGAGGCGGCGGCGTGGAGCCTCGAAGGGAGGCGGCGGCGTGGAGGCCCGGAGGGAGGCGGCGGCGTGGAGGCCCGGAGGGAGGCGGCGGCGGCGTGGAGGCCCTTCGCTTCGCCCGTCGCCCGAGGTCGCCGCCTCCGAGTCCCTTCGCTTCGCCCGCCGAATGTATGGGTAACCCTAACCCCATTATGCCCCCCCCTCACTTATTCTCCCGCGCTCGGCCCTCCCTTCCTCCATTTTCCCGCCTGGCACAGGGGTATGGCGGGCGCCTTGCTCTTGCGACGCGCCGTCCCGGCCATGGCGACGACTAGGCGACGCCTTCGGCTTCGAGGCGGACGCCATACGCATCCGTGGCGAGGCGACGGCCGTGGCGGCAGCTCCAGGCCGCTCCGACGCCAAAGCGCCGCTTAGGCGACGACAAGGCGACGCCTTAACAACATTGCTAGGGTTATTACCCCTCGGTAAAAATCCGGGTCATCACATCAACATGCGACGAGTTCCCTGGCCAGATGCGGCGGAGGAAGGAGCAGTCAACCACGAGACGACGCCACCGTTTGCATACCGCAGCGCAGCGGAAGAGCGCTCTCACATCTTGTTGTACGCGCCCGAGGATCTCACAGAGGACATCATCTGAGAGAGCTGCAATGATGTCCATATCCATGTGAGCTGCCATGAGTACTAATGGGGAGATATTTTTTTAGTACAACTAGGATGCACTCAAGCACACACATGACACCACATACACACGTCCACGTGGGTGCGTCCAATGCACATGCTTGAAGTGAGACGGAGACCCAAGAGTCTCCGGAGCACGGTCATAAGCTTTGACTACTAGAAGCACTCACGTGTGCATCTACTCAAGAGTACTATTCACATGGACAGTACCCAAGAGTACCTCTGGAAAATGGGCACTGCAGGCTTCGAAGGCGGGTGGTTGGAGTGCACGATAGCACCTTTTACCAACTGAGGCAAGCTCAGTTCCCACTAATGGGGGAGATCTAGATGACAAGATGTGTGTGTGGGGAAGCTGCTAGGGTTTTTTCCTCGTGCGAGGTATATACGAACTCGGGTGCATAGACACGTACTGTACGAATTGCACGATCTTGGTGTGTTACAAGCATTGGGCCGAGCGGTGAGCGAGCTAAGCATCTTGCCTCTGCCGCTTGCGTTGCGTACTCGCGTGTGTAAGAATTAGGACCTGCTTTGTGGGTAGCGGTAGATGGCTTTTAGCTCTGACCAATCGCTATTGTCTATACTTTTTAAGACGACGGTACACGGTGAAGATGCTGATATAAATGGTACATATGATTTTAGACTCAAAAAACCATTTAGATAAGTAGTTTATCAAAGCCGTCCGTTTATTTTGTCTTCCGAGAAAGGCAGAGTCAATAGTCATTAAAAAAAGCCAAAAAAATGAAGTCGATCAATCAGCCGAGTTTCTGGGCTGCCACGCGTGGGGGAGCGTGGGCCGCACGAGGAAGATCGAACGGGGCACCGAACACAGTGAGCTGCGCGTTTCATGGCCGCCTACCTCGACGGTAGCGTTTTCTCCTTCGGCCGGCGACGGTGATGCTTCCGTCAGTGAGATTAGATCACGGGCTAGCGACGGGAACCCCGTCGCGTTTTTGGCACGAGTTAGGGTTTCTTCTACTGTTCCACACTTTGACGCCTCCGTGAAATTGTTGGCTCTAATTGGCACCTTGGGGACACCGCCATGCTCTCCGTTTTCCAGCCAATTGTTGAGTACTGGCTGAAGCGACTGCTGGTGCTGTTCGTCTGCAACCGTTTGTTTCCACCAGAGAGCAAGAACCTCACGATCCAACTATGCAGTCTCTCCGATCATTCTTTTCATTCGCATGGGACTTGATTTTCTAATTGAGCAGGTCGTTTCTTAATCGGTGCTGTTACTGATCGGTGTTTCTTCTCGTCTATCAATCTCTGACGTATTAACCCAAACTGTTCAATAGGGCTGGCGGGATACTGAAGGGGCAGCTGAACGCAAGCACTTCGACGCGCCAATCACGAGCGGGAAAAAAATATGTATCAAGATTCAAGACGTTTTTAAAAAAAAAAGAAAAGAAAAGGACTCTCGCTTTTGTGACAGCTAACACGTATCCATTGAAGAAAGAAAACGATGACTCCATCGCTTTGTACAGGGTTCTCTCTGACAGCAACAAGCCGCAGCAAGCACCTAGCTAGATGGTAGTTGCACATGTGACATGCCTACTTGTGAGTTGACACCTGTTGTTTAATTGGGGCGATTTGGACCTGGATGAGGTTGAGGCTAGCCCTCTCATCAATCCTCTCCGAAGCGCATTAATCAATTAGGCACTGAGATAGATGGGTGCTATCGCCTTCTTCTGCCTCTTGCTTTCTTCTCTCTCGGTTCAGGATGCAACTGCTGTTCTTGGCTTCACGAGGAGTGATTTCCCACAGGACTTCGTCTTCGGAGCTGGAACCTCGGCATATCAAGTAATCCAATCGAATCTTCTTTGAGCTGAAATTTCCTGCGTGCTTAGTAACTCTGGTGACACATGAATTGTATGAGTTCTTCTTACCTACTGAATTTCGATGTTTCATTTGCATGTAGTATGAGGGTGCTGTCGCTGAGGATGGCAGGAGCCCAAGCATTTGGGACACTTTCACTCACGCAGGTTAGTTGCTTGCTAGCTAGTTTGTGCAATTTGCCTCTCTAGTTTTTGTGTGCTGCAATCTCTGATTAATTTTTGGTATAGCATGGAAGCATATTACTCCTATGGATAATTTGAGGCAAGTTCCCTCTTAGGATGAGCACTTTCTTTCTGTAACAATCGGGTGAACAGTTTCACACAAACACATTTTTGTTTCTAAGCAGAACTAATTTGAACATGACAATAGCCAAGACCAGAACTGAAGTTGTTGACCAGCAATTCATTTTCTGCATCAGGTTCAACTTGGCAGTTTCAATATTTTGACAATTTGGTTTGTGCTGACAGGCAAAATGCCAGACAAAAGCACAGGAGATGTTGCTTCAGATGGGTACCACAAATACAAGGTAAACAAACAACAAGGGGCCTTGCAAAATCTTCTGCCGCTGCTTATTGGAAGTCTGTGTCGCATTAACTGTCGAAATACTTCAGCAATTCTCAGCTTTAGTAATTCCAAAAGGCGGGTTATCTGATTTTTCAGGAGGATGTCAAGCTCATGTCTGAGACAGGCCTAGAGGCCTGTAGGTTCTCCATCTCGTGGTCAAGGCTTATTCCAAGTACAAAATTTCTCAGAAGCTTCATCACAACAAACCGCTTTAATTTCCTAGGTTTTTCTAATTGCCCAGCAAAAATGGGGGTCTGCAGATGGACGGGGAGCTGTCAATCCAAAAGGACTAGAGTACTACAATAACCTCATAGATGAACTAGTGAAACATGGTAAATAATCAAGTCCAATTTTCATACTATGGAGGTAAACATCGTTCTGTTGACGGTATTGATCATTTAAACCATCCAATCTTGTCCAGGAATACAAATACACATTACACTCCACCATCTAGATCTCCCTCAAATTCTGGAAGACGAGTATGGTGGATGGTTAAGCCCCAGAATTGTGTAAGCTCATATATGGTTTCACTACCAAACAAATAACTTTCTCTTTTACTGACAATTTCATACTAACATTGACTTACTTACAACATAAACTTTGTCCTATCCACATGTTTGCTTCTTCAAAATGCAGCGAAGATTTCACAGCATATGCAGATGTTTGCTTCAGGGAGTTCGGAGATAAGGTCACATACTGGACTACATTGGATGAGCCAAACATCGGTACACCTGCCTCTTATGACAGTGCTCTATTTCCACCTGCCCGCTGCTCAGATCCATTTGGAGTAACAAAGTGCATGGCGGGAAACTCCAGCGTCGAGCCATATATAGCAGCTCATAATACCCTATTGGCCCATGCATCAGTTGTCAGACTGTACAGAGAAAAGTATCAAGTGAGTGAGCAATATTGTGCGTAAAATAGTTTCATTGCTGCTTAGGTTCTTCATAAACTGTGATATTCTAAGCCATCTTAGCTTAGCTCAAGAGTGGAGGAGGAAATATTTTCAGTCATTCCACATGAACCACGTCATAACACGTTCAGTTTCAGCACAAGGAATTTCCTTTTCCTCCGTTTTCCTCTTATAGACTTATAGTGCAAGATTTTCAGAGATATAGGCTCACAAAAGGAATATTTGGATGCAGCCCGTCCAAAAAGGAGTTGTTGGCATAAATATCTACTCCTACTGGAGTTATCCATTGACAAATTCCACTGTGGATTTAGAAGCAACTCAGAGATGTAAGGATTTCTTGTTTGGCTGGTACGCTATTTTGCTTCCATCTTTACACCAAAAGCACGCAACGTACACAGTCCCTGCATTGTTGAGAGCCTAACTGCGATACTGGCAGGATACTAGAGCCTTTGGTGTTTGGAGACTACCCAGAAGTAATGAAGAAGAATGCTGGCTCTCGCCTTCCGTCCTTGACAAAAGTTCAGTCCGAACTTCTCAAGGGTTCTTTAGATTTTATTGGAATAAACCACTACTATTCTTTCTATGTGAATGATCGCCCTGTAGAAACAGGCGTTCGTGACTTCGATGGAGACATGTCAATTTACTTCAGACGTAAGCACCTTAATTTTATGAATTATGATGCTGACGCTAGGATTTTTGCTTAACTGCTCGTAATGTTACGCAGTATGAATGTGCAATTTGATTCATTTTTCTAGTTATGGTTCCCACAAGCAAACAATGGAACTAAGTTACGCAAACACATACTGGCCAAGCATTGGTCGTTGCTAACAATGGCATGCTACTATAATAAGACAAGTAGCCTTCCTTATCCATCAATCAAATAAAACCGACAATTCTACGAGCGTAGTGTTCTGTCATAAATCATCCCTAAACATGTCTATTCTCTATCTTCAATGTAGTTTTTCTATCATCGAGTTACATTCTTCTGCCACGGTTTTCTAGATGATACAACTGTTTTTTGACCATTTCAATCTGAAAATATGATATTTATTCACCATTTTAGTAGACAAAATATAATACAAAAAAATTACAGTGGTGTGTCTTAGCTGTTATCTTTAATATTATAAAAGAATGAGTTGGTGGTTGTACGTCCATTCTTCTTCAACCGCTTTATTTCCTTTAACTTCTCACTGTTCTTCACTTACCAATCGACCAAAGCAACACTTTTCTATAGCACGATTCTCTATATATTTAATGAATTATGTTGTAACGTACGAGTACGTAACTAGTAGTAACTAGTAACAAGTTAAATTACAGTGGTGTGTCTTAGTTGTTCTAACAACTTATTTGTTTATGCAGCTTCTAAGACAGACCCGCCAGCTGGTCAGGTAAAAATTCTATCATCCAATTTTTTTTGCAAAGAAGTTGCCTACTCCAGTTCTTTGGACCATGCCCTGAAACCATTGAATTAGAAATTCTGAACTGACTCAAGAGATTAGACAAGAAAGACACACTTAAAACAGATATATTTATTTCGATTTGAAACTGTCAAAAGATACACAATCTTTATTGATCTGCATGCAGGGTGCCCCAACAAATGTTCCAAGTGATCCCAAAGGGTTGCAACTTGTACTGGAGTACCTGACAGAAGCCTATGGGAACCTTCCCCTGTATGTCCAAGAGAATGGCAAGTACAGTGTACCAAGATGCAAAAGTGCCTTAACCAATCAAGATGCTTCTTTAAACCTTTCATGTCGTCTTTTACCTTTCATCAGGTAAGGGATCTGCCAATGACAGTCTCGATGACACTGACAGGATCGGTTACTTGAGCAGCTACATGGAAAGCACACTAAATGCAATAAGGTGATTCAGAATTCAGGACCCATATATTTACAATTTTCAGCACATGACTATTTCTATACAAATACTTGAGACAAACAACGAAAAACCATCCTGATGCTCTCTTGTTCTGCAGGAATGGAGCTAATGTGAGAGGCTACTTCGCCTGGGCACTGATGGACCTATTCGAGCTCCTGACGGGATATCAGTCGAGGTACGGCCTTTACCGCGTCGATTTCGACGACGAGAGACGGCCACGGCAAGCCAGGCTCTCGGCTCTCTGGTACTCTAACTTCCTGAAGAAGAACGGCGCCTTCAAACGGGTGTCAAGAATGCAGGAGGACCTGACAAGCTGAGGCCGAACAACGCGTCCTGACTCCTGAGCTTGGTGCGTGTATGATATCTAAGCATGTATGTGCTTATGCAGAGCTTACTCAAGCATGTATGACGCTTGTGTATGCAATGAAATAAAGAGCTAAGAATTGTCAGCGTTGGGTAAACTCAGCACGCACTGGTCTGATCACGCAGGTAGAATGGGCATTTAGCCGAGCGGGAGAAGCGCCGAGTGCGACGCGCAGGTGCAGCCTGCCTGCCGCAGTATAGCGGCGGCGTCGCGGGCACGCACGCGTGCGCGTGGCTGAAATTTCAGGTGTCCGTGCGTTAGCAAATCGGTTGCAAAACTGTGGTCCAGGCCCTTTTTTTTTTGAATTATGGCTAATAATTTTTTACTATATTTTTTAAAACAGTGGTAGACGGTGAAGGTGCTAATGTGGACTGTGTATACGCTGACGGGCTCAGAAAACCCGTTTGAAGAAGTCATCCCATTTGTTTTGGCTTTCGGAGAAGCCAAAGTTGAAAACCACCATAAAAGCCCCAAAAAAGGAATAATTATAGATTTTCCACCACAAATATACGCATTTGAAAATTTGTCACTCGATATCTTACTGACACGTGGATCCTAGGGCCACATGTAAATGAGATATGAGTGACAAATTCTCAAATACACATTTTTTGTAGTGGCAAATCCTCAAATTTTCCCCAAAGAATCATCTTTTAGGACATGTATAATAGTGTAAACAAACTGTTGTCTATAATACTGGTCATATCATCTATAGACGGTGTTAAAGACATGTTCTACAATAGGTTATCTTTTTATACATCTTTATAGACAACTTATCTATGACATAGTGTGCCTCGTTTCAGTGTTATAGTCGAGTGTTATATAAGAGACAGCTCAACTCTCTATGCTCCTTCTCTTTACTCTGTATCATCTTATGTTCTAAATGACAAGATTTATAGACAATTGATGTTATTATGCATGCTCTTAAATTGACTGTTGTTGGTAATCAAATTGTTTCACACATGTAATCACTAAGTTGCATGCTGTTTGTCATCATTTTTTGTTATAACGCTTACTGCAGATCTGGTTGTTGTAGCTTTAAGTAATCGCGGACATAGAATGCTTGACAATGTTCTACAGCGATGGTCTTGTACAGGCTGGACCGGATGGACTGGATCTATCGACATGCCAATACAAGGTGCTCTGAACCGAGGGGCTCAGCGTCATGAATATTCACGAGCTTCGAAGCTGCATCTGGAGGGAGCTCACCATGGAGACAATGGTAATGAAACTTGCGATCGAGGGGATCACCTACACAAATGGCATGTGGGGGGTTCATGAAGGTGAATGGCACTGTAGCATGGAGGCAGTACATGCAAATCACCTCCTAGCCCGTGGCGGCTATTTATAGGAGGTTGATGGTATACTTGAGCTTTGTGCATCAGGCATCAGAAAATGGTGATGAGCCCAGCCCCTCGATACATGGAGAACCACAAGCGGAGCTTCAAGACGATACAACTGAATGTGCTGTATCGGACGGAAGATTTGCCCCTAATTTCATGCTGAATGACAGATCAGGAATGTGGTGGTTAGCTCGCATTGACTGCCATGAGTATTTACTGGACCAGACGCTCTAGTTGGAGTCTATCTAGACAGAGTTAGAAAGGCGAACTACGGAGGAAGAACAACCCCGCGTTGCCATAAGTTTCTTAGAGTGTATTCATTGGTACATTCCGTAATTAAAAAAATGGTCCCTTCTCTATGACACGGGCGGTGCAAGGTATGGGATTATGATGACCAACATGTCCGAAGTGTACAACAGCGTCCTCAAAGACGTGCGGTGCCTCCCCATCACCGCTATCGTGGAGGAGAAATGGACTCGCACTGTCGGTTATTTCATCAATAGAGTCACCACAGCCAAGCGACAAATAAACGAAGGCAAGAAGTAATCCGAGAACATGCACAGACACATGGAGTAGAAGATGGATAAGGCTCGAATGCACAACATTCGAGTAATCGATGGCCTATGGAGGAAGTATGAGATCAAGCTTGGCAGAAATATGTGAACAGTCATACTAGGGGTGAAATGAAATAGGCATGCACCATAGGTAATGTGGCAACATGCACCCGCAACAAGCCAAAACACCTGCACAAGCCATGCTCGCATATGTACAAGGTATGTGCGCAACTGAGGCAGATGTCTGAGCTACACATCTCTGAGTACTATGACATGCAACAACTTTTCAGTACATGGAGTGTCAAGTTTCACTTGTACGGCTTGGACATGAACTACAAAGATCTTTGGCCATACATACTGCAATGGGCCCCCAACAAGGAGTTGAAGATAACTGCAAAGGGACGTTGGCAGACGCGGCGCTTCCAGAACGATATGGATGTAAGCCAACATACCAGCATTAGCCGTGCAGCAAAGTGCAGGATATGCAAGACCTACAGGCACTGAATGAGAGATTGTCCGAACAAACCGAGCTCGTCTGGTCGCCATTCTGTGTCATAATTTCATGTATCTTTTTAGTGTACCAAATTAATTCATATTTGTACCAATTTGATATGTAATTGGAAATTAATCAATTGATTACTTGAATGATTAACTTCATAATCTATTATCGCACTTGATGTCTATAATACTGTTGCGTTTTTATTTGTACTCCTTTGTATGATGTACGTTTGTACTCAATAAATAGCAACCGCAACGATGCGTACACCATTCAGTTATATGCTTTAGAAGATTGAATATAACTGCGAACTACAGGGGAGAGTACCGTGCTATAAACTTCTCTGTGCGTGCCTACTGGTAGAAGGTGCCTCGTTCTACCCACATGGAGTGTTGCAGTGGGGGTCACCTCGGATGTGGCTAGCCGTTGGTGTAGTAGCACACACATATGCAGTTAGGGTTCGTGTGGCTTCCTATGTTGATGACTTCCTCATTGCTCCTCTCGCGTTGCATCTGTTGGCGGAGATCATCGTTCTCCTCATTAAGACCGTCGATCCACGGCTCCATCTCTAATATTTGCTCCCACAATATATCCACGTACCTCACAATATAGCGTTCATAGGGAAGATTGGATAAAGTCGTATTTTGCCATCTGCTGCAAAGGACGGATAACATAAACGCTCTATTAGCAATAAGAGAAAATAAACTATTGGCTAATTGTACCCCTAGTATGTCGCCATGGAAATGTCCTTCAACGACCTGCACAACCGCGTCCTCCCTGTGTCTGCATTTTGGCCAACCGGTTGAGCCCGCCTATTTGGCATCAAGCAGTAATTAGGGCCAAAGTCATCCCTCCTTTCCAGGGGAAGGTCTTCCTTTGGCGACCTCGCTCTAATTGGCCCCTCGGTGCCTGCCATGCTATGTTATCGTATGACAGAGAAGCTTTTTCTTCCTACAAGAAGCGAAAGACAATTTAGATGAGCGATGAGCGATTGCGAGAGCTCCGTATTTGAAGTCGAGCAAAAAGGGAATCCAGTGCATTGTCACCAAAAATTATGGATGCGTTGTCGACACGCAGCACCGTGGGCGATGGGGGACAATATGGTAAGAGTGACATATGAGCCTATGAGGGAGCGGGCGAGGCGAGACGACATGGATAGGCTGACATTTGTGTAGGCGAGGGGGCAGGCATGGTTGAGCCAACACATATACAAAGGAGGGATGACATTGACAGGCTAATTAAATGAGCATCGTATATCGCTAATTTCATAATTAAATTAATATAAATTAACATGGAAAATTCAAAGTATATAAAATTCTCAAAAATTACAAAATTAGGTTGACTATGTCACATAAAATTTTGTAATTTGTGGAACTCATTTGCTATTTGTAACAACTTCTACAAATATCATAATCATATGAATTTTTGAGCAATATTCACAGTGGATAAAATTATTGAAAAATTACAAAATGAAGTATGTTATGTCGGAAGGCTGCACATAAAATTTTATAATTTTTTAAGCTCATTTACTATATTTGAAAATTCGAACCTACCTCCTGTTGGTCGGGCGACAGGCGCCTGCCACCCGGTGGCTGGACTTCGCTAGCCATGTGTCATCTGCAAGGTGCTATTGTTCGGTAACCGGGCAGCAGAAACATCATTTTTGTTGTTTTTATCTATATATGACTATTTTTATAAAGGAAAAATTGCTCTCATGCCACAAACTTGAGTGTCATCCTCTCATTTGACACATACTTAAGTGGCTTTGTTATTATGCCACAAACTTGAGTGTTTTGTCCTTTGTTTTGCCATTTTCTTCCTTTAATGTCTATTTTAATTTCATTTTGCATTTTCAGGGACTTGAACTGACCATTTTTTGTATCTTTTTTGTATTTTGAGGATCAATCCTAACATAGGTACAAAAAAGATGCAAGAAACCGATGCAAAAAAGATACAAAAAGGGTCAGTTAAAGTCCCTGAAAATGCAAAATGAAATTAAAATAGAGATTAAAGGGAGAAAATGGTAAAACAAAGGACAAAACACTCAAGTTTGTGGCATAATAACAAAGCCACTTAAGTATGTGGTAAATAAAAGGATGTCACTTAAGTTTGTGGCATGAGAGCAATTTTCCCTTTTATAAATACTGATGAAAAGACGTTATATATACCAAAAATTCTACTCCAGACTCTCCAGTTACGTGTATGTTCAGGAAGGGCCCAAATAGAAACTTCTTACACAAAAACCGAAACCCAGCACCACCATGTCCGCCGCCGACTGGCTGCCGTCGGCGGCTGTGACGGCGTCGGGCCGCCCAGTGCTATCCGCCGGCGAAGTCGAGCGGCACCTCCTCCCGCTCGCCGACCTCGAGCCCGAGGAGAACCCGCGCCTCGCGCCCCTCCGCGGCTGCCTCCTCGCGCTCACCTCCCACCGCCTCATCTTCCTCCACGAGCCCTCCCGCTCCGCGCGCGCTCTCCCCCTCGCCGCCATCGTCCACCCCTACCCTCCCCACCGCAGGCACAGCCACAACCCCCTCCGCTCCCTCTTCTCGTCCTCCTCGTCGTCCTCCTCCTCGCACCACCCACGCATCCGCATCCAGATCTCCCTGCCCCCCTCTCTGCGATCGGAGGTGGTCGCCGTCGTCGTCACCTGCAAGGCGGAGGTGGATGTCTTCTACGGGAGGCTGCTCGAGGCCATGCGCGCGAGGGACTGGGAGGTTTCCCCCGCGATCGCTCCGGCGACCGGCGCCTCGGTTTCGGAGGGGCCCCCGGCGGAGGAGGATCTTGCGATCAGGATGCCCGTGGTTGGGGTGTCGGGGATACTGCGGATCGAGCAGGAGGCGTGGGAGAGCGCGGGGCAGAACTTGCAGGATGCCTTCCAGGATCTCAACGCCCTCATGGTTTATTCCTCTTTGCTACCTAGTGCTTGAGATCATGTCATCATTTAGTGCTTGTAATGGAGTACAGTCATCTGTGATTGGATCACCATGCTCTAAATCACAACTGAATTCTTCGTAACTTCACGGGCATCCTTTCTATCCAGAGCAAAGCCAAGGAAATGATGGAGTTAGCAGAGAAGATGAGGCAAAAGCTATTGACGAACTCATCTGCTCAATCGAATTCCAATGATGAAGAGATGGGGTCTAAGCAAGACATGCAGGATTGGCTATTGAGTGTCGGCATTGTCTCTCCTGTGACAAAAGAAACCGCTGGTGCTTTGTACCACCAGCAGCTGTCACGACAGGTAATGTGTGCTTGTTCATGGTTTTCCTGCACTCATGGTGGAAGATCTCACTGGCTGCGTAGTTGAATTGGGATGGCAATGGTAATGCATGGTAAAATCATGTACCAATTAGACCAAATGTTTAACTGGGGACTTCATCGCCATAGGCTGTATGAATGCACAATAGTAATTTTCAGGATAATTTGGTTGTGTTTGACAGAAACAGTTATTTCCTTCTCCTTCATCCGCTAATGTTTAACTGGGGACTTCATCACCATAGGCTGTATGAATACGCAATAGTAATTTTCAGGATAATTTGGTTGTGTTTGACAGAAACAGTTATTTCTTTCTCCTCCATCCACTGGGAACCTCGAATTCTATTGAATAGTACTTACTGGTCATTTCTATGCTTCAGTTGTTTCATGCTGCAACATGAGTTAGATCAAATTTGAAAACCCTTTGAAGGATTTTCATATATTAGAACAAACACAGATGCATTCACACTCGTTCTTGCATATTCAATTGGAAGGAGCCAAGAAATTGTTCATGACTTCATGGTTTCCTTCTATTTTGAAAGACTTTTTTCATCTTCTGATTTTCCCCCTTAAGCTGAATATTGCTACGAATTAGACTTACTGAGGCTTCTTTCATCGTGTTATGTTCATCACCAGCTGGCTGACTTTGTAAGAATACCACTCGAGAAAGCAGGTGGTATGATAGCACTAGTCGATGTCTACTGTCTCTTCAACCGTGCTAGGGGAACAGGTCTGTGTTTTTGCTGCTGAATATCTACATGGAATTCCCTTGTTACTTGTGTTCTGAAATTTATTTGTTTATTTGTTTCTAGAGTTAATCTCCCCAGAGGACCTTTTGCAAGCGTGTTCCCTTTGGGAGAAATTTGATGTGTATGGATATCATGCTCTTGATAACATCCGAAGTCTTTTCAGCTGGTTTGTCACCAGCCATTGATTACGGTTTTAATGTTTTGCTTATAGATGTTGATTTGTAATGAGCAGCCCAGTAATGCTCAGGAAATTTGATAGTGGAGTGAAGGTGATCCAGACCAAGACGCATAGTGATAATGAGGTAAGCCATGGCAAGAATATGTCTATGTGCCATCTTAAACGCATATTGAATAGAAACACACCACATAACAAGAGTAAGCTAGCAGCCATACAAAAATTATGCCTAGATTTGGTCTCTGGACCTGCCAAATCTGATTCCTATCCAAATCATATCTTTTTTAATAAAAAAGATGAAATGAATGACTGGTGGTGGTTTCAAAAGGTTCATTTTTTTTTGTTAGTGAGTGTACACCCACTGTTTCCCTGCAGTTGTCAACAGTTGCCTAGTGCTATCATCTTTACTTCTTTAGCAGTAGTACATACTGATTCCCCCCCCCCCCCAATAAACATAGGTATTTGCAAGAATCTCATCGCTCGCACAAAAGCCGGATGCTCTTCAGAAGGGAATAAGCCCCAGCGATGCTGCATTTACACTGGGGATTGCACCAGCTTTAGCGAAGGAGCATCTTCTAAATGCAGAAAGCAAAGGTCTTCTATGACTACCCCTTTGAAGTATTTGAAAGCAATGTATTTAATTCAGACATGAAAAACTAAACTAATACCACATTTTCTCAGGCCTCCTCTGCAGGGATGTCAGTCCAGATGGACTCCGCTTCTACATCAATTTGTTTAATGAAATTGATCCCCAAAATAATTATTTGTAAGTAGATCTCTCCCCTGCTTCTCCTTCGATTTTCTTTTTCCTTATATTTTTGCCAGTTGCTTTAATTCAGAGTGTAGCTTGTATTGTTGTAAGAGAGTGGTATGCTTTTTTATTGATTGTGAGCATTCCAGGTCAAAAACTCATGGACTATACCACACCTGGATCTCTGTCGCAATGGCATCACATTGAGACACCATTTAGATTGGTTGGGGAAGCACCGGGAGTTCGGCCGATCGAATAGTTTTTGCCTGAATATTCTGCACTGTTGTTTCTCATGTACAATACCTCAATGCTTGATGTAACAAATTCATTATCTAGTTGAATAAATGACTTTTTAAGTGTGTTGTATAGATGCCTTGTGGAAGATGAGGAATGAGGAGGTGAGGATTTTTGGATTACTTCGGCGCGTCTTGTTCTGTTAAACAAAAGTGAACCAGAAGTAGGGCATGTAATGAGGGCAACATTTTTCTTTGCCAGCCATTACATACTGCAAACCGAGTTGTATCTTGATACATACAAGCAGTTGGAAGCCTGGAATCGATTATAGCACGCGCTGCACATCTAGTTTTGTTTCGCATCGTTATATTTTGTTTGCGCGAGTGCTTTCACCTTCCTCGAAAAGAAAACTGCCTACCGTCTCAAAGCACATATCGTTAATGGTTGTTGATGGTCTACCGTGTCGTGGCTCTTCCATTCATTCCGTACAAGAACAGCATCAAAATATTTTCGACAGTTATTCTCGATTTTCATTCAGCTTAGCCTCGCCGTGTAGAACAACACAAAACCGGCAAAAGAGATTGCCGACACGATACCAACTTTTATTCCACTGTACTGCGAATCTCATGATTCTGAAAATGCCATACAACCCGATGCCCGCCTTTAGGTGCGTGGCAATGTCGCAGCCATGCGGCGATTCGTAATGGACATGAGCCATGAGTCATATGCAGTCGTCACCGCGAGCATGTGACTGGGTTGCCACACATTGGTGACAACGATACCAACAGCCAAAACCGAAAGTTCAGAAAGAGAACCAGATCCAAACTGGCACTAGATCACAGCCAGAAACTAAAAAACGACGCTCGCATCACAAGTTAGCAATCGATACCAGGCACATCGTTGAATTTGCAACGATAATCTATGGCAAAGCATGCCAATTTTACTACGTGTCAAAAACAGACGAGTACATACGGTCAACACAGTAAACCCCGTAGAACCAAACAGACTTTGGGGCATTCTTTTAGGCTGACGGCTTATTAGCCTAAAAAATAGTGATTACTGAAATAAGTGGAAACCAAAAACCGGCTGAAAAGCCGAAAAGAACGGGCCGGAACACTGACAATACCCAAGAAAAAACAATCTGATACCAGCCCCCTCAAAGGAGAGCTTTTTTCTTCACAAGCACCCACACTATCTGTTGTAGAGTGTATATATATATAATAATATGTAAGAAGGAAGCAGTGATACTGATACTTCCAGCTCATATGTTCCTTAAATCCCTGCCGAAGCGCTTCAAGCCTGTACAAACAAATGAAATGGATATGTCGTCAATTGCAGACACTTACAGTGTAAGGCCAAATATTCAGAGTGCAATACTATGCAGTAAGGTAGCAAAGAACAGAGAGCCAATGCTTGTGCAAGACTGTTTAACTCCGTTCTATGCCTAAGATGGTCCCACCTGCATTCAGCAGCTACAAAAGTAACAGGTGGAGTGGTGGGCTACTCCGTACGTTTAATTGTTTATTAAGCGCTAAGGACTACAGAATTTGAACAACGAGAGTTCATATAGGTCTTTAACAAAGCGCCACAAGACATCCAATGAAGGAATGACCTCATGTGGCTAATACTAACATACCTTGTTGGCAATGTTGTTGGAAAGCCAGTCAAGTCCCTCGTACAACCCTTCGCCAGATGTAGCACAAGTGCTCTGAATGTACCTGCACCCCCAGAAAATAGTTTATTTTAACAACAGCATGCATATCGTATAAATGCCAGAATGGATATGAAAAATCCACCTCCAGACACATTTGATAACTAAACTATAAAGTGGATTTGAATTATGCTTATGCAACATTCATGATCCCCAACCACGAGACAATAAGACATTACAGATAAATGTCTGACATCCTATAGAAATGATTCTGAAACAAGAATTCTTCATCACTTTGATTTGAAGGTTACACTATATATACTTGCAAATAAATCTCAGAGTATAAAAGCTTTCAATTATCAATCCGTCCAATATATACACCCTTAAGGGGCCTCCCCTATTGTTCCCAATCAAAAATATATATACACCATTCAAAATTGTAGAACAGCAGGGCAACTATGTGTATGAAGTTCCTTACCAGTCCCTCTGGCGCAGGGAATGCAGACCAAGATTGTCGGTGATTTCAGCAGCATTCATGGCATTAGGAAGATCTTGTTTGTTTGCAAACACAAGCAGCACAGCATCACGCAGCTCATCCTATATCACAGAAAGATCTCCCGTTAATCAGGTATTAGTTGATATAAAATAAAACAGGAGCTAAAATTTCCACCAGTAAATTCTTAATAAATCAAACAAGGCACTGAACATAGAAGAAAAAGAATGCAGCTTAACATTTGAGCTATCTTAGCATCTATATGTTTGTCTCCTAAGCTGCTCACAGAGCTCTAAACTTACGATTGCAAGATAGCTGAATCAAAACTTCATATTAGCATATATAGACTGGATATTTGCAAACAGAAACACTTTGGAGCTACAACAACACTAGCACATTACCTCATTCAGCATCCTGTGGAGCTCATCTCTAGCCTCAACAACACGCTCCCTATCATTGCTGTCCACAACAAAAATGAGCCCCTGCGTATTCTGGAAGTAGTGCCTCCACAGGGGCCTGATCTGTTTTAGCATAGAACAATAAAGAATTAAGTCCAAGGCACAAGTTTATGACGACTGAACTATTATGGAGCTTAACAACATCAATTCAAAAATGGGGTCTGATTTACTTTCCCCCTAAGGGCTAGGAACGGATTAACAATGGGTTGACATGATTTCTCCATCTGAGATAATAAGTTAATTATAAGTAGACTTTCTTACCTTGTCCTGGCCACCGACATCCCAAACAGTGAAGCTAATATTCTTGTACTCGACAGTTTCAACGTTAAATCCTGTAAATTGTCAGAATAAGCCAGTTTGATTAAGGGCGAAAATACATAGTGAAGTCATACAGTAAAGAAGAGATATCAAAAGTTTTAATGTAGTGCAGTGTGCACCTGTTTACTAATAGCACAATCCTAAAAATGAATGAACACCGATGATATTTCATCCAGAAGAACACAAAGTTTGTCACGTAACTCTCCTAAGATTGGTGGGTTCTTTCTATGATATCGATAGAACAGAGGAGACAAGACAAATTCAGGATACAATTCACTCATTTTTTAGATGGCTCAATCACTAATAATAAGCGCATGACTGTCTATAAATCATTTTCATGAACAGGGTTGACAGTAAATGTGACCCAATATGTATGGTCACTGTAGAACTATGATCATGTTGGGAAAAAAATGTAACCACCTGGTCTCGGCAATGCCACCACAGTGGTTCAAACTAAACCCAGGTGACAAAAATGAGATACAACCAGTAGTATCCTCTAGACTTCATTCTAAGAAAAGTGAGGTCCAAGACCTAACTAACATCTCGAGGTTGATACCAAACTTGTAATACTACGAATAAGCTCATTTTTGCCATTCACCCTCCTCCTAAACACGGTAACAGGTCCAATTTGCCTTACAGTAGCAGCACTCACTTAGTCACTTGATATGATTAAGTTCGCATTTTCTGTAAATAAATGTGCTCTACGCTTGTACAGTATCTTTCTACAGTTAGGTCAACACGCGAAGCAGAAGCATAGGATGGATAGAGCGCTTACCGATGGTGGGGATGGTGGTGACGATCTCGCCGAGCTTGAGCTTGTAGAGGATGGTGGTCTTACCGGCGGCATCGAGCCCGACCATGAGAATCCTCATCTCCTTCTTCGCGAAGAGGCGGCTGAACAGCTTCGTGAACGTGAGCCCCATCCCTCCTCTTGCTCCAAAACAAAAACCAGACAAGTTTTAGCCAGCCGCACAGATCTACACAGACCCGCTCCGATCCACACGCGCAACGCACACAGCTCCCCACGCGCCTGTGCCAACACTAGCGTGGAAGGGACGCTACATCACGCGGTAGCGAAAAACTTCCAGCTCCATGGAATCGGCCAGAGACGGCGTCGGAAGAAAAAAAAACGACACGAACCAATAGCCGGCCGAACGACTGAACCCATCAGATCCGCGAGCACGGACGGCGGCGGAACTCAGACAATCACCGAGGGGGTGGGAGCACTCACCGAGATGGTGGCGACGCCTCCGCGCTTAGAGCTCGCTCCCCTTCTCTCCGCTCCGCTCCTGACCTGCGTGCGCGGATCTGCGGAGATGAGGTGGTCGGAGCTTCGGAACCGCGCGATGCAACGCGAGGCCGTGGCCCGGGGCGGCTATATAGAAGGGCGCGAGGCCCGCCGTCACGTGGCCTATACACCGCGCCCAGTCGCCCGCGTCCGCACGCGCATGGACGCTTCCTCCGATGGATGCTTCGACTGGCGTACGGGGCTGCTTCTCGCTACGGGTCCAATGAATGGGTTCGATTCGATCTTAGCAGCACTTCGCTTCCCGGGCACAAAAACGTTGCAAAATGGCAGGCTTCGCTTCGGCTTTGGTGGAAGTGGAACACGTTTGAGGGTCTGTTTGTCAACAGCTGCGGTTTATGATTTTTTACTGAAATTTTTGAATTTTAACTATTTACGGTATAGATTATGGAGAGACAGATACTCACTTGCGATTTTAACTGGTACAGATGTTAGGCTTTTAACATGTAGATCGTTTAACTTGTAGACCCTGTCTTGAGAAAATACTCCGTTTAAAAGTTAGGTACTATATCAAAAGCCAAAAGCCGCCAGCTTCGGAGGAAAAGAACAGGCCCTGATTTTGCCCGGCCCAACTTCCCGAATATATGCACCTAGAAGTTAGGTACTATATTTTTTGGGGATTTTTGCAAAACCCACCTAGAAGTGGGGGATAGGGGTGAAAACGGGTCGGGTTAACCCCGACCGATCCGGCACCGAATCTGATTGGTACCGAATCCGATTAGTACCAAATCCGGAGAAAAAAATTTGGGTTAGGATATGGTAACAACAATATCCGTCCGAATCCGATACGTCTTCAAGTATGATTTCAGGTTAGTGCTACTATTTGACGTTTCATTTTCTTTTGTAATGGTAAAATAAAATCTTCCACATCAGCTATTAAATAGTAACATCAAGTCAGTGCGTCCTACTCCATTTACTGCACTGTATGCATTCCTTACAAACAAGTAGGGATGCAAACGAATTGGGTTAATCCCGACCGATCCGACACCGAATCCGATTGGTACCGAATCTGATTGATACCGAATTCGGAGAAAAAATATGGGTTAGGATATGGTAACAGCAATATCCGTCCGAATCCGATCCGTATTCACCCCTAGTGGGGGAGTTATCAAAAACCCATATACATATCAAAGTTCATCAAAAATTCACCAACAAGTCCTGTGGGGTTGCATATCACCCCTAAGGGCCAATTTACTCATTGAAGCTCCTACATGGAGCTTGCCGGACAATCCCAGTGGACTGGTCTTGTGGACTACAAGCAAGGAAGACGTGCCAATGCAGGGTAGAGCGCATGAGGCGAGCGCGGAAGAAAAATACGACCCAAGAGCAGCAAAATAGAGGAACAAGGAAGAATGATGATCAGGGGGCGATGACCAACGTTGTCCCCATGTGGGAGGATTCTTGCGATCTGGATGAACTTGGATGCGATCTCCTTAATGGGAGACAGTCACGATAGCAGTTCTTGACTTCTAGGAGCTTCAACGAGTTGATTGTACGTTGGTTCGGGGTTGCAACCACATATAATTTTCTAGTATGTTATTGATGCACTTTAAGATGCAGATGAGTCTTTGATAAACTCCTCCACTTGTAGCTGTTTATGTGTGTGTAGTATAAATAACAATGGCACAATAGTGCTCAGGCTCCATGATTAAGACTTTTCATCCATGATTGATTTAGTATGCTAAATCAGTAAATTCCTTTCCAAATCGATGCCTTTTCGAATTAACAAATGTTAACGGGTTTGCCTGATATATTATATATCATTGCATTTGCACGCATTTAAAAGCAATCCGAAGGTAGGGAGGCTTGGTGTCCAGGCACCATGGTACCCCCATTACAGAGTCTATATATATAAAGCTTTTTCCATACTCTTGGGAGTACATACTCCCACTTCTAATATACCACTTTAACAAATATTTTATATCTTTTTATCACTTTTGATATACTTAAATAATAATTCTAAGATATTTCAATATGACTTAATTGAACAAATTTCATTGGAGCCATTTGTTTTTACTATATACACTTTTTCATGTATAAAATGAGTACATACACAAATTATATTATAAAAAGTGAACTTTCATGATTTTTTTCATGTAACTCACTTTAGAGTATCTTATAATCATTATTAGAGTATGATCAAATAGATAAAGAGGTATAATAACATCATTAAAGGGGTATATTAGAAGTGGGAGTACGTACTCCCAAGAGTATGAAACCATATATATATATATATATATATATATATATATATATATATATATATATATATATATATATATATATATATATATATATATATATATATATATATATGACGCTGAAATGAGACACCTAGGTGCCCAGACACCTAGGCTCCCTGCCGTTAGATTGCTTTTAGATTCGTGCTAGAGCAATGGTATGTAATATATATATATATATATATATATATATATATATATATATATATATATATATATATATATATATGTGTGTGTGTGTGTGTGTGTGTGTGTGTGTGTGTGTGTGTGTGTGTGTATATGTATATGTATATATATATATATGTGTATATATATATATGTATATGTATATATATATATATATATATATATATATATATATATATATATATATATATAGGAAGCATCTTTTCTACTCCCGGGTGTAATTACATCCTATATTGTATCTCATAATGTAGGGAGTATCTCGCGTAATGGAGAGTATGTACGTGTTATATACGAGTATTTAAGACCATTTAGGTGGTATGAACAATTTTTCAGAGATGGTATGTATATTTTTTCAACATACTCCTTTTTATGTGCGTATATGAAGGTATTTACAAAATACGCTAAAAACTATGAACTCCCTGACAAGGTTTTCATGCGGTTCACATTAGAGTATCTTATAATTAGTATACGAGTATACCTAAAGTGATAAAGGAGTATTTTAAGTTTATATAGGTGGTATATTAGAAGTGGGAGTACGTACTCCCAAGAGTATGAAACCATATATATATATATATATATATATATATATATATATATATATATATATATATATATATATATATATATATATATATATATATATATATATATATATATATATATATATATATATATATAATTTGCATTTTTCATCCTGCTAGGAGTACATACTCCCACTTTCAATATACCATTTGAACGAATATGTTATATTTACTTATCACTTTGGTATACTTACATACTAGTTCTAAGTTACTCTAATATGACTTAATTGAAATTTTTTATCAGAGTTATTTATTTTTACTATATACACTTTTCAGTGTATAAAAGCAGTATATATAAATCATGCTATAAAAAGTAGATTTTGAAAAAAAATTATCATAGAAATTACTTTTAGAGTATGCTCAAAATGATAAAAAGTGTAACAAAATTATTTAAACGGTATATGAGAAGTGGACATACATGCTCTCAAAAAATATGTACATTTTTCTATAAGGCCTTCTGATTCAGCAGTCGCAACTCGCAAAAAAAACATGGCTGCTAACCTCCGCAAGAAGCTCCTTCCTGCTCAAGCATCTTATTCCTTTTTTTTAGTCGACGAATCTACGACTTCTTTTAGAATCTTGGTGGCTGGCTCAGTGCGCTGGCAATTACAGTGTCTGAGGTAGACAAGGGAGCCTAGGAAAGCAGCCAACTACCATCGCATACGCATGGACGATGCTACAACCAAAATTAGCTTAGCGTGCCGTTTGGTAAGACTAAAATAAATTGTTTTATAGCTGAAATTATATACTAACTGACTGAAATTATACTATAATTGATGATGGTTTATTTAATGTAGCTAAATTTTTTAAAAAATAGAAAAATAGAAAAAAAACATGTTAGTTCATCACGAACAATGCAAACGAATATAAAAAAGAACCGGCAAAAAAATTTAAAAAGTCAAAAAACCAAAAAAATAAAATTTAAAAAAAATAAAAATAACTCAAAAGTCAGAAGTTTAAGTTGAAATGAGCATAGCTTAGCACCGAAGGATCTAGCTTGTGTGCCGGCTGTGTAGTGACCAGCTGTTTCACGTTTCATATCGGTGACCCACTGCAGGGTGCAATCTAGGGGTGGCAACGAGCCGAGTCGAGCCCGGCTCGGCTCGGCTCGTGAAAGCTTGGTGGAATGGAGGCTCGGCTCGGCTCGGTTAGGATATCAAGCTTTTTTGTGGGCTCGGTTCGGCTCGTGATGTGGCTCGAGCCAGCTCGCGAGGGCTCGCAAGCCAGCAACATGTTAGATATATATATAAATCCAATTAAGCATTAGACTAATACGAGATTTTTGCAATGCAAATACTTTCCCAGCAACATGTTAGAATGGAAAGCATGATTTGTGATGTTAAAAATCAACATTTTGCATCACATTAGATGATTATATGACACATAACTTTTACTTTTTAGTTGGCTCGCGAGCCAACCGAGCCGCTCGCAAGCTGGCTCGGGCTCGGCTCATTTAGATCCCAAGCTTTTTTGCTGGCTCGGTTCGGCTCGTTTCATTCACGAGCCGAGCCAAGCCTCCACGAGCCCGAGCCGAGCCCGAGCTAGCTCACGAGCCCGAGCTTTTTTGCCAGCCCTAGTGCAATCGTGCAAATAAAATAGATCGTGTGACTTTTACAGTTTCAAATAGGGGCGATGTTTTCAACTAAGGTCAGAGGAGACGGTTGTCACGCGCATGGATCGATCGTGAAGTTCAATCCTAGTCTGTTACAGTCCGCCGTTGATACCACCATCGTACAAGTATCCTGTCCGAAGCCTAGAGCATCTAGCTACAAGCCTACAAGTAGCCCTTCACTCCTAGCTGTCCTGAACTTATAACTCGGCGGTGATCTGTCTACCCGTTTCTGCAGAATGCAGTCGGCAAAACCGAATTCTTTACGTATTTACCCTCAGTGCCTACTTTCTTTTTCACATCTAACCCCATTTTTTTACGATTTTAGCCTCCTCCGAACCACAAGAGGACTCGCACGCAACATATGGCACGTTCTGTGGCCCCGGAGCGTGGAAGTAACGAGCCACGCCCCCATTCCGTGGGAGGGTGGTGATCATTGGTTTTTTTTTTTGGTTTATGGCTAAAAAGCAGTAGCTGACTGAAAAAATATTGTAGCTGACAGAAGCTTATTTAGCATAATTAAATTTAAAAAAAATAAAAAATAGAAAAAAATATGTTAACCTATTACGTATAATACAAACAAATACGGGAAAAAAAGAACAGGCAAAAAAGCTCAACAAAAAGTCAAAAGTTCATAAAAAGATGAAATTTATAAATAGTGAAAAATAAGCCGAAAGCTAAAAGCTGAAGTCAAAACGATCACAGCCATATATATTAGCTAATCACCATGCAACATGCAATGCATACTCCCGCGCTCCGGGGATGTGGATCCTGCTTCTGGGCTCCGAGGCTGCGGGACGTGCCACGCGTAGCGTGTAGCTTCTCCTGCTTCTCCTGCGGTCCAAAAGAGGCTAAAATCACCAAAAAAAAAAAGATAAAGAGACTAGATCTGTGAAAAAGTAGACAAGGGGCCAAATACATAAAAATCCGGCAAACTTTATGAATGATCAATGTGCATCACAACCAAACATTAATGGGACCTTACAATTAGGCATCCACACGCACGCACACCCTGCTTGAAAGAACCCTACAACTTAATTAACTCTAAACAGTGGCATTAACTTAGGGGGGCAGTAAATTAAGAATTATTAAGATGGTCACAACTCAAGGGATTACAAAAATTAACTAGCAGAATTTAGTTGGGCGTCCCCAAATAAAATAAAACATTGTTTCAATGCATGATTAATTACAAGAATCTCATACAAATATGAAAACATAAATAATTGCATGACCGGAAATTACATTGAAGCAAGATTAAATAATTGCATTTCATCCTTGTCTTGCATTGTTCGTCCCGTGTATTGCTTGATGAATAGAACCCTCCAAAGCCGACCAAAACCCCTAGCCCACCCTTTTTTTTGGTGATCAAAGAGCGAATAAAAAGAATAATTCAAGGAAGAATAAAAAGAAATAAAGAAAATCGCCGTCAGAACCCTCTGACTATAGAAAGTTGACTAGAGTAGCGCTCACGAGATTCCCAGACTGTCCCAGGCCAGTCAGTGGGCATCATCATCCGACTTTCAGAAAAATCTAACACCCACATTTTTATTGACTTACCTCTACCGTAGAAAATTTGAAGCATAGTATTAAGCCCACTATTTGGACAAGCAGTCCATAGCCAAACGGTGAAAAATGAGAGAGCTGAGCGGATAGAAAGAAGGCAATATTGGTATGAACAGTCCAAAAGAGAGGCAGCCGAAATGCCTTCTCCTTCTTAAGCCAACCCAGACATTCTCACTCACAACCTCCTTTATTTCTCTTCACAATAGAGAGAGAGAGAGCCCCAAGGCCACACAGAAGAAGAACTAGCCCCAGTTCCACCATTTCATCGCTCAGCAGGCCACAAGAGCCCACCAATCATAAGACACCATCACCACTGAGCCACAAACGGATAGAAGGGGGGAAGAGAGAACTAGATGGGAGGAGACAAGGAAGATTGAGGAAGACAAATGAGATGAGCGAGGACAGCAGACAACATCGGGTGCCGACCACGACAACAAGAGGACAACAGGCTGGAAACGCCCACAACGGCAAGAGGAAACCAGTCACATCACCAAGCACGTGAGGACCACACCATGACTGTCACCATCCTCATTGTGTTTCTCAGCTTAACAATTTGTAGGGCCACCTGTCCCTCCCAGAACCCCCTTGAACTTCTTTTGGTTTCCTATCTCGGCACAACACAAAGCACATGCTCACATCGCACAACATACACTAGCACGGCACACACACTTCCCCACCAGCACAACTGGCCAAGCAAGCAGTCGAAGGGGGAGAACCACCTTACCTTGGTCGGCATGGCTACCACATAGCTAGTGGCAAACTCGTAGGAGCCGTCGTGCACCCTCGAACAGGGGGGAGTGTGTTCCCTGGTGCGAAAACCCCTAAACCAAGTCCCAACAAGGCGTCCCCAACAAGGCGACGCCTGTAGGTTCTCCCAACACCGCACATTGTAGAGAGTAGAAGCAAAGCAAAAATAGAGGCTAGATCGTAAATGCGTAAAAGTAATACGGAGAACAAGAAATTGACCGTCCCGAGTAGAAAGCTATGTTGAGGCGGACCAGCAGGCCATAGCCAGCCTCGAGGACCACCGGAGCCATGGTGCTCGACCATAGTCGAGTCAAGCCCCCGAACCACCCAAACCAGGGTAGCCTCTAGGAGAGCCGTAGAAGCCATGAACACCAAGGAAGCTGACAATAGAGCCAGTAGAAGCGGATCGGGGGAGGAAAGGCGGTGACCCTCCCCAACTCACCGTAGGAGCAAAACGACTCCACCCGTAGCTGGAGGCAGAGGGCCCGAGCTGGCATGCCCACAACATCGCTCAAGCCACCCCACGCCCGTAGCTGCAGCATGAGAAGGCGAAGAGGTGGCACCGAGAGGGGCACCATAGATCCAAAAAGGGGAGTCGTGGGATCAGGGGCGAAGCCAGGATAAAACGCCGCCGGGGTCGGCAGGCCTCTGATAGGTCCACTTTATAAAACATTTTGACATGACACGATCTTCTAAATTGTAATTTAACCACTTATTTATACAGATTATAAAATTATAATTACTGGATAATATATTTGATTATAAATTTAATAGAATCAAATTTTTATTACAATAGCTAAAAGTTGTTAGCTGAATTATTAGTCAATGATTATAAAGTCCGACTCTTGACCTACGTAACTGGACTGAGGGAGTATATTACTATAAACTATTATAAATTAATAGTAGTGGATGACGTGCTTGTAAGAGTCGAAAGTGTTTTTCTGCGCCTGTGCTGTAAGGTGGTATCCCCAGCGTAAACTCTTTTAAGCTTTCAATATAAGCTGGGCTACAAGCCTTTGGTCTAAAAATAGTAGTGGATGACGATATGAGCAGGCGAGAAGCAGATAACTACGACGCGGAATGGAATCAGACCAATAGACGGGGCGAGTCAGGGAGAGAAATTCTCAATCAGTGCAAAAGGCCAAAGACTGGCAGCGGTGATGTTGCTGCACGTCCACGAAGGTCGAAGGCCTAAGGCCAAGCGTACTGGGCATGCCGCTTGCCGTTGGTGCCTGCGGTTTGCATAGTTGCATCACAAGGCTGGCCAATTGGGCTCTGCCGCGCTGGGCTGCTAGGTGCCCGCCGGGGTCAAACAATTTTTTTGCCGGGGTCTACGCTGGCCAAAAATTGCCTGATACGAGAGGCAGTCGCCAAGTCGTCGGGGTTGGCCGACCCCGACGGTATAACGTAGCTTCGCCCCTGCGTGGGATGGCAAGCCAAAGCACGGCAGCATACCCAAGAGCAAGCCCGATGGCGGCAACTATAGATCCGATGAGAGGAAGTTGCGGTGGTACACCCAAGAGTGACCGACAACACCTAGGGACCATATCCGAGTGGATCGGACAGATCTGAATCGATGGAGAGGGAAGCGAACCGAGGGGAGGCGAAGAGCGGGAGAGAGAGAGAGAGAGAGAGAGAGAGGCAAGCCGAGGGGGGCGGAGAGCCGGAGAGGGAGGCAAACCGGGGGAGGCAAAGAGCGGGAGAGAGAGAGAGGTGAACCAAGAGGAGAGGCGGAGAATCGAATAAAAGGAAAGGGGAGAAGGGGTGTTGGCGAGTACGGGTGTGCGTGGGTGCTGAGTGGTGTGTGCGCTGTGCGTTAAGTGTGCATGGGTCGTGCATGGGCCGTGTGCCGCATGTGTGTGCACGGGTCGTGCGCTGCGTGTGCACGTGGGCGACCGAGAAGTGGGCCGAGCCAGTGGGCCATGTGGGTTGGGCCGGCCATAGGTAGGCCAGTAAGAGAGGGGGAGTAGGTGTATAGATTAAACTGCGGGGAAAGTGCCGACTTTACCAGGTCAATGAAACATTTAAGTAATTGAAAATGATTAAAAATCCCTTGAGTAAGGAGGAACTAACTATAGGGAAACTTTAGGAACACCCCAAAATTGCCTAAGTATTTTTATTAAAGCGTGCGTCTGCCTTATAAATGCAGAAGGCGAATCGACTCAGTCAGAAGTAGCGGGGCGCTGAGGGTTACTACTATTACATAGGCAAGCTTGTTTCTTGATCAATAATCTAGGTATGTTAAATATAAAATTACATTCCTATACCATCTATCATATATGTGCATTAAAAACCTTATTTTAAAATCAAATTGGATAAAAAAGATGAAAGGGAAGAGAAATGAAAAAAGAGAGCAGTCCAGTTGAGAGTAACAGCTGGGCTGTAAGAGTATTTAATAGGATAGTAAAGGGGCCCTGGACAGAAAAGAGAGGAAAGGTGGGACCCTTTAAATATGGATAGAAACATAAGGAACAACAATACTCTCACTCAGAAAGGGGATCGTACTTAAGTGCCAACCATTTTCCCATCTTGGATGGGCAAAAAATGCTACTCTGTTACGTTATTATCCTCTTCACAATGGGTAAGTACTATAAGTGTGAGTGGTGATGGAGGAAATCAGGACTGGTAGCGCATGTCTGGATGTGAGGATTCCCAGGCACATATATTAGCGCAGGTGGAGTATTGTGTAAAGGGATAACCGGCCAAACCAACGCTTATTTGAAGTCGGTGGATGTCGGGTGAGCATCATGGGATACTGGTGGAAAATAGATGGGTGGAGATTTAATAACATAACCTGAAAAATATTCTGTACTATGAATTTGGCACCGCAGCAAAGGAAATACGAGATATCTAGTTTCATGAGGGCTCAGAGTAGATATGTGTATAATGACACAAGCCTGCGCAGTGCACAATAAAATTATGAATTCATGTCTTTCTCCTGGATTGGAGGTTAGGAGGTCACTAGGAATCTTTCTCCTCACCGAGTGAAAAGTAGTCTTTTCATAAATTAAAATTTGCCACTTAATTTGATAAACTAGTTTCTAGAATCAAATATGAGTTAGAAAATATGATAACGAATAGAGAAGAGTTATACAGTGTATTTTGCTATTAATGCTTGCTGAGTACACTAGTACTCACCATTGCTATTATCTTCATTTGTTAGACCATATTCCGACCGGGGATTACCCTGAGTGGGATGGGGGCCTCGCAGGCACCGACGAGGCCGCAGGAGATGAAGGCGATTATTACGAGGACCAGGATAGGGTGGATACCCTATACAATGGTTGGGACGAGTAGATGTCCCGCTGAGTAATATAGACAAGAGATAGGGTATATATCTCACATCTCCTAGTCCTATATTCAAATAAATGTATTAAAGACCATAGCCATGCGTGACAACTGTTATAATAAAGATATAGTACCTATTTTATTGTCCTAATGTGTTACTATAGTAAGACTTATTATTCATTGAAATATTATTTTACCTAACAAATAAATAATAATTTATTACTTAATATGCTTATCCCGTGTAATAACGCACTGCTCCTGCTGTCAAATCGTGAGAGAGAGAGAGAGAGAGAGAGAGAGAGAGAGAGAGAGAGATTATTCTAGTAGTAGCACTACAGATAGTGAGTCGTAGCTGACAAGGTGCAAGTACCGAAACTTCCACAGTGGACCCCAAAAGTTCGAGCCTTCTCCAGTTTCTCCCACTATCACGTACCACAAGGAACCGGCCGGCGGGCACATCGCTGCATCCGCTCGCCAAAACCACACTAGGCCAGCCGCTTACACCTCCCAAAACGCACCCTTCTACCAACACGGACACGTAATTACACGGATGGAACGTGCGTGCATGCATGGAACGCAGCAACACCCATCATTCACCACCAGTGGCCAGACGCGAACGAGCTGATCGTGGCGGCGGCGTAGGAGACTGCCGCGTTGGCCTGGGACGAGTCAGGCACGGCGGCGGTGAGTTTTTCGGCCGGGCCGGGCGCGTCGAAGAACAAGCTCTCGATGTCGTCCTCGAAGCCCACGTCGTCCGGCAGGCCGCGCACGTCGTCCGACGGCCAGTTGACGGCGGCGCGGGCGCGGCGGGCCGGATACCTGGCCTCGAAGTCGGCGCGGTCCATGCAGAACGCCGGCAGAATCTCGGCGATGGCGTGGTCCACGTCGTCGACGTCGCGGAGCACCGGGCCGGGCGGCGCGGCGGGCTCGACCTTGGGCTGCAGTAGTGGCGCTGGGCCTGGACGCGCAGCCGGCTCGCGGCTTTCCGGCTCTGGGTGAGCCTTGCGGACGGGTGGCTGCAGGTCGTCTGTGTAGCACCTGAAGTCGAAGTTGGTGACGGCGCTGCGGCCGCGGAATTCTATCGCCGCAAGGTCGTAGGCCCTGGCCGCCGCCTCCTGGGTATCTGCAGGTAAAAGACCAAAGAGAACACATGCAACTTTCAGAAGTACATTCTGCGTCCTGTCAAAAACAAAAAAAGAGGAGAGAGAGAGAGAGAGAGAGAGAGTACATTCCATGGGCCTAATGGCCTATGAAACAGCAGTATGCAGAGAAGCATATAAAAAATCACATACTCGCGTGACAAATGCGAAGAACATCCTCCTCGGTAGTAGGGACACACTTGCATTACCAAAGGGATAAGAATGCGTATGTGATACGACATGGCTGCGATGGTTTTGATTTCAGCTTTTAGCTTCCGGTTTATTTTTTACTATTCATAAATTTTGTCTTTTTCTAAACTTTTAGCTTTTTGTTGAACTTTTTTGTCGTTTTTTTCCCGTATTTGTTTATATTATACGTAATGTGCTAACATATTTTTTAATTTTTTTGAATTTAATTATGCTAAATAAGCCTCTATCAGCTACAGTGTTTTTTCAGCTAGCTACAGTGCTTTTCAGCCATAAGCCACCAAAAATAAGCCTAAATGATTACCACCTAATCTGTGCGCTATGGTAGTTTCTTGAGATTAATTTGTAACAAAATGCAGTTGAATGCCAAAGAAGACATACCAAATGTTCCCAAGTAGAGGTACTTCCTGCCCCAAGCGTGGCCTATCCTGGCCTCCCACCGGCCGCTGTGATGATGCCTGCCAAGCCAAAGTTCGTGTCAGTACTTCTCACCACCAAGATCATAAGGACTTGAGAGCAACACTGGGCAGCCTCGCAGGAAGAGAGACAAAAAAGAAAGTTGCAGCCAAATTGCAGACAAAGCTTCAGCCCAGTTTGTGGCATTGCACAGTAAAAAGCACTTCGTGGGTCACGCATTGGACAGAGCTATGTGGTGCTTGACTGGATAGATACAGTGGTGGTTCGAAGAATGTGTGCGCACCTTGCCACTCCCCTGTACTTGGAAGCGCCTCTCGAGAAGCCGCTGCTCTTGCGCTTCAGAGTGGCCAGGTACTCCTCCCTCGTCATGCGCTGCATTCTCTCGCGCTCCTGCTTGTACGTGTCCACCTGCATTTATCACAACGGGATCTTAAACTCCATGTACTCCTGAGTAGGCTTTACTGTGAATAGAATCAGCCGAGTTCTTTTCATTTCGAAACGTATCTTCCGCAATCGGTTTATTCGTACATACAATCATACTATATAAAAATCATGAACTATAATCATAAATCATAATTCGATAAAAATTATAATCACAATGAAAAAATACCAAAAAAAAACCGACCGATAATACTACTAAGAGTCTATTCTTTTGGGCTTTTGAAATTAGTTTTTGGCTTCTGCTACAATACATAACTTTCAAACAGAGTATTTTATCAAGACAGCGTCTACAAGTTAAACGATCTACACGTTAAAAGCCTAACATCTGTAGCAATCAAAATCGTAAGTGAGTATCTATCTCTCCGTAATTTGTACCGTAAACAGCCAAAAATTAAAAATTTCAGCTAAAAGTTATAAGTTATAGCCGAAAAGAACATGCCATGAGATAAGACAGAATGACAGATGCTGAAACACCCTGAACTTACCGGGAAGTTCAGAAACGCGAACTCTGAGCCCCAGTACTTGAGTGCCGCAAGATCATAGGTGCGAGCTGCATCCTCCTCAGTTTCATAAGCTCCTGCAAAGAAACAAGATTAAGGAAGTATGTTAATCTATGCAGGTAGTATGCTATTTTATGAAAGTAGTAGTAGCGTGGTCTGATGATTTTGTACAGATGTTTCTGGATGCATGCATGGGGACAAACAAATAAAATGTGCTTTGCACTTCACCCCAAAGTGCTTTCTTTTGTTACGTTCTTTTTCCCCCCAAAAGAAAGACCAAAGTAGTTGCAGATTCGAAATTAATCTGAAGAAAAAAATGTATAGGCTACCATGGACAATGCAGTTTGGACCTTGGAACCATACAGAATAATTTGTGAATCATAGCGTGGAAAGTTTGTGAGCTTTTCCAGTTGTGAGAGGATCTTGACTCACCCAAATAAACTAATGGAAGCGAGGAGGCATCAGACATGGATGATGCGTATTACCACACAAATTCCGAGGCAGACGAACACAGATTTGCAAACAAGGTTGTAAACAAATAAACAAAACAAGAATGTCAGCACATAAACTGCAGAACGATTAAAAACAACCAACGAAATAGAGTCAAATGGAAACAAATCGTCCCATTAGTTTGACGAAACAAAGGCTACGTCTCACCTTGCCTGCCTTTCTTGTTCTGGACTGCGTTCCAGCAATTCTTGTCCCACAGGTGCGCCTCGTACCTCCCTGTGACGCTGTGCCTACACCACCAACATCAAAACACAACGATGCACCTCTCAGATCAGAAACCAAACAACGCGTCGGTTCAAAGCAAGAAGAGGAAGAGCTGCGGGCTGCTCACCTCGTCACACCCCTGTAGATGGAAGAGCTCCTCCTCGGGACAAGAACGGCATCGCCGATGCCATTCTTGGCCCTCTTCCTGTGCGTGCTCCTCTTCTTCTTGTTTGCCTGCGTGCAAGAGGGCACAATGCAGGAGCCCGTGGAGGATGCGGAGGAGGAGGAGGCAGAGGAGGCGGAGGAGGCCAGAGGAGAAGGGGAAAGCGGGGTGGTTGCAGCACAAGGCCGCCGATTCCTCATGGTGACCAACTGACCATGACCGAGCCGCGGTTTGCTTTTGATCGCTCCTGCCTTGTGCTTCCTTTGAATGGCTTGGGTACAGGTGTACTGGGAGATGGGTTACTACTAATGGGAAGGAGAGCAGAGGCAGAGCAGGTGTGCCTGGCTTACGGCATCCACAATATGTAATATCTATACAGTTTTGCTATTGCACAAACAACTGAAATTTTTTTATGTTTTAGTCACATCAAATTGCACTCTCAATGAACTAAACTTGCAGCCCCCCTCCAAAAAAACAGCTGCAACTTTAGGTGATTCAGAGTGCAACTTCAGGTGACCTGAAATTGCACTCTCAATCAACTAAAATTGCAGCCCCTATCAAAAAAACATGTGCAATTTCAGGTGATTCAAAGTGCAACTTTAGGTGACTGAAAGATAAAAAAATTTCAGTCACTTGTGCAATAGTCTATCCCATATCTATATTGTCTTTAAAATGAGATTGGTAGGTAATCTCTAAGTTTTTATTACTTTTATCTTTAATGTGTAATATTTATATTGTCATTAAGGTAGATATAGTAAATTAGAAAAATCTCTCTTTCCATCATCCAAACTTCTAACAAATGAACTTTTCGAATATTTTAATCTGAAGAGAATGCCTTTCAGGCTAAAGATAATACCAATTTTTAACTCTTAGAAGCCAACCTCCATAATGTTTGGAGGTAGTGTCTGTGGCTGCTTTCCTCTTTCTAGAGGTAATTTTGAGCAAATATTGTGGGTGCTCTTAGAGGGGGGGGGGGGGGGAGGGAGCCTGTAGAGCACTAGCTCACCACACATGAACACATGCTCTTTTGGGGAAGCGAGCGACTGGTTAACCGCGGTTAAATAAAGAGTGCCTCCTGCTTAGTGAAAAAGAGGAACCGGGGTTAGTAACAAACGAGGCCGAGCGGTCAGGGAAGGATCCATGCGGGGACAGGCGAGGGAGGAAGGGGGGGTTTGGCCTTTGGGAGCAGCGTGTGGTGGTGGGCGGGTGCTGCATCGCATCGCATCGCACGCATGGGTTTGTGTGTGTTTTGTGTGGGCGCTTCGACACTTGGCGTGAGGCCGTGCTGCCCAGTGCCCAAGCCATGGCGACGGTAGGTGAGCTTTTTTACCGTTTTACGGTCAAGGTCTTGGGAAAGTTTGGTATCTGCGTGTACGCAGGGGCGCAGGATACTCTCGCGCGCAGCCGTGTTTGGAGGGGCCGTACTGGGAAAACTTGATATGGATGGGACTCCGCTGCTTAAGAACTTGAGCTTAGCTCATTGGGTGTCATGCACTCATGCACGCTCCCAATCGTCTCCGAGCAGCAAAAAACCGTCTTTTCGCAACACTGACTAGGAGTGTTTAACCAGTGCATACTCCCAATCGACTCCGAGCAGCAAAATTCCGTCTTTTCGCAACACTGGCTAGGAGTGTTTAATCATTCATTCCAAAAAGAAGAGAAAAACATCAGTCTTAAAAGAGGATACACCAAAAACACCTACACTACTAGCCTCAAGAAAGGGGAATTCAACACTAGGAAGGAATCCCAAATCTAGACCTTTGGCCAAAATACCAACTACATCTCCCTCTACAACCAAATATGCTTAGAGCTAACTATCCACAGGGCAAAGCACAAAACTAGATAACCACGCCTTATGCAATGCTTGAGATGCAGCCAAGAACACCATGGTGCTCACCAGAGTGAACCCATCATTGACTGTGCTAGCACCAACAACACTGGACGGTAACCACCAGCATAACAAGCAACAATGAAAGCGTGTGGAACCACAGCTAGCGCAATGCAACCATATAACAACCGGCAAAACAGCTTCTGGAAGAAGAGGATGCAACCCCTCCACTCACATTGCGACGAAAGGGATGGCGCAACAAGAAGCAACGGCTTGTCTCAGTCAAGAACCAGACCAAACTACATACATAGGGGCCTCCACTACAATTGGCTCGCTCAAGAATAGGATCAAGCTGCTCGCACCTTAGGCCTCCTCAATGGCTGGCCTACTCCTCAGGAAAGCGACACACAATGAGCACCCCCAACAACAGCAAAAGAATTGGTCCTTACCTTGATGCACCTTGCTGCATGCTATGCCACACCCACGGATCGTAGCTCGCGGCATGCCAACACGCGCGCACCACCCATTGAGCCGTCCTAACACCAGGCTAGCTTGCCCCAACCGCCGTCGCAACATCCACGTGCATCTCGCTGAGTGCGATGGGCTTACTACCAACAACTGACCTGGCGGTGAGGAGGAGGCGACCCAGCCGAATCGAAGGAGGGATAGCACCATGACGCACTACCAATGCATGGCGCAGCCACAGACCCACCAGCTACGCTCCTACAGCTCCTCCAAAGAGGAGCCGTGGAGCCTTACCACCGTTGCTGCCATGGTAGCAGTTACAATGACAAGGAGGGAGTGGCAACAACATGCAAAACCCTTGGAACACTGTCGCTGGCGTCCTTGTGTAGCCCACCATCGCCGTCGGGGCCGGAGCATGACCTCGGGTTTGGACTTCTTGATGCATCGGCTTCAAATCCTGGTAGATATGCGAGCCGTCTACTCCGTTAGCAACCTCGACGTCTAGACAGTGCCCATGATGTGGGGCAGCATGGTGGTGAGCTATGCCAATGACCGAACATGAGGGCTCTTGTGCATTCACAGGCGTTTATAGCATGCAACCTCTGCTCTCCCAAAACAGCGTCGATAAGGCGACAAGTCCCCCACCCCTGCTCACCACCACGGGCTAAGCCCCAGCCGATAGTGAGGGGCCTAGATCTGCGAGCTCTGAGCACGAGGAGGTAGCGGAACCAAAAAATGAGACGAAGAGAGGAGTAGCAGTGGCCCTATGCGGTGGCAATGGATTTGGAGTACGAAGGTGAGTCTAAAAGAGATGAGGGGAAAGAGAGAGGGGGGAGGAGGAAGAAACTGTGAAAGGCCCTGGGCGTCGGCTGATGGTGGCGGCGACGAGGGAGTGAGGTGGCGGTGTGGGTTTCCCTCAGCACTTCCTTGTCGCCTCCTGTGTTGCTCTGAAAGAACACATAGAAGGGCATTTTGTCTCTCTCTCTCTCTTTTTTAATATGAAGACAAATTGGTGCGTACGTGTGTTTTTTACTGTTACGGCGTAAGGCATCGTGCACGCCACGTTGGTATGAGTATTTATACGGCAAATCTCATTCTACATGAGGAAATTAAGCGAAAGCATAGACAGGTGTCTAGGCCTGGGCAAAATACCCGTTACCCGTACCCGAATTATCCGGATCCGAACCCGAAATACCCGATCCCAAATTCGGATAGCGATTCTGATTACCCGAAATTAGTTTGGGTAGTTCGGGTAATATCCCCCGGTACCCGAACTACCCGAATTGTCTGTAAATTACCCGAATTGTCGGGAAATTGTCTGTAAATTACCCGAATTGTCTGTAAATTACCCGAATTGTCGGGAAATTAGCTGATTTTCTGTAAATTCGGGTATATCGGGTATACCCGAACCCGAATTATCGGGTACCCGAAATTGCGGGTAGTGTTTTTTTGGGGCTAATATCGGGTAGCAGTTTTCATTACCCGAATTTCGAATTACCCGAATTACCCGACTCGAAAAATTCGGGTAACCCAAACGCCCAGGCCTACAGGTGTCAATGTCATAGTGTACAAAAACACGAGCAGCTTTCGAAAGTGAGAAATACGCGTTGTTTCATTTCATTAATTTTTTTTATGTTATCAACAGGGCAACTGATGTGGCATCCATGTTTTTTATGGCTAAATGTTATGGGTCGTGTGATTGAGCGCCGCTAACTATATCTTATGTATGTTTATTTGTTCTGAGTCAATTCTGTTAACCAATTGCACCTGTTTTTTTCCCCGACAAATGCATGATATATATTTGTACATGTACATCGGACTCGAATGCATGACAATAAGCTTATCATTCTTCGACGTCATAGGTTGTTTTCTGTTTGGGGTTTGCCAGTTACACAGCCATGCCATGGTGGTGCCATCCAAGTGCCGTTGGACGCCATTTCCCAACTCATTGCTTCTTCTCACTCCCTCTCTGTTTTGCCCTTGTTCCCTTTTCGTTTTTCGTTGAGTTATCGGGCGTCGCTTACTGGCGACTGGGCCTGAGTAGGTTAGTTTCTAGTTGGGCCAGTACGGACTTTCACCTACGTGATTGGCCAGGTCTAGTTAAGACGTGAGTTATATGTTTTGGAAGGGCCCTTGATCCATTAGGCCCGGTTGCTTAACAGCGTCTACACGCAGGAAATATGATCCCGACCGTTGATCAGCGTCTTCCTTCCTCGCGGATCAAACGGGTTCGAGGATCTTACCGATCATGTATATCGCTCAACGTACGAATCGTATCGATCTGCATGCAAATGTCGACAGAACTTCGACGACCGGCCCATCATCGTCGAACATGTTCCGCCGGGCATCGGGATCGAAGACCTCCTCACCGCGTTCTCTCCTTTCGGAACCATCCAGTTCGCGTCCGTGGGGTCGTGCTGCGTCGTAGGCTTCCGCAGCGAGGACGCCGCCGCGCACGCGCTCCGCTCGTCGTCCATGAAGAGCGTCAGCTACGGAGTCTTCAGGAAGAAGGTGGCGGCGCAGCAACCCGCGCCAGATCAGGCCGAGCAGCGAGAGGTGGAGACTATATTTCCGCTGATTCCGAGGACGTCGAGGCGACACCGCGAAGGACATGCGTGGACGCTCCCGTCGACTAATCGCAACCTGCTGCGCCGCCGCCGTCCGGAGAAGCGCAGGGTGGCGTGCCGCCACCGCTGGGTACATCACCATGCCTGCTGCGACGTGGATCCGGCTCCGTTGAACACCACCACCAACTGCCACAACGCGACTCCGAATCCGTACATTGAGTTCGGCCCCTGCCCGTTTGCCCTCGCCGCTGTTGGGAATCAATTGGCAAAATTCAGAACCACCGATTCAGCAACAGAGAACGAGAAAATTGATTATTTACCACTTTGAAGAGTGGGCTTCGCAAAATTACCACTTTCAAAATTGGTTTCGCAAAAATGCCATGCAGTACATTTACCTCTTGATTACCATGCCATTTGAGCTATTTAACTCATTTAATATTTTTTTTCTAATTTCAGAGGCTGGAAAAGACATTTCTACCCTTGCTAGTCGCCACTCCACCGCCCCCTTCTGATTTGATTCCGATGGACTTCGCGGAGCTGGAGGCGGTGGAGGGCCTCCGCTGGCCGTGGCACTCGTGGCCGCCGACGCCCTCCGCCACCGCAGCACTCGTCGTCCCCACCGCCGTCCTCTGCACGCCGCTCCACCCCACGGCGCCCGACCTCCTCCCGCTCCTCCCCTACCCGCCCCTCCGCTGCGCTGCCCCGGGGTGCGGCGCCGCCCTCAATCCTTTCTCCCGCGTCCACCACGCCTCCGCGCGATGGTCCTGCCCCTTCTGCGGCGCCGCCGCCAATCCCTTCCCGTGCCGCCTCGCCCCCGACGCGCTCCCCGCCGAGCTCTTCCCCACGCACTCCAGCGTCGAGTACGCGCTACCCCCGGACCCTGCCGGGGGGGGCGGCGCCGGGCCCGGCCCGCCCGCCATCGTCTTCGTCGTCGACGCGGCCACGGCGGGGGCGGAGCTCGCCGCGCTCAAGGCGGAGGTGCTCAGGGTCGTGCAGGGGCTGCCCGAGGGGGTCAGGGTGGCGCTCGTCACCTTCGCGGCGTCGGTGTGGGTGCACGATCTCGGCTTCGAGGGGTGCGCCAGGGTGGTCGTGATCAACGGGGAGCGTGAGCTCGAGTCCGACAAGGTCGATGAATTCTGATTTTGTGATGTGATCCTAGGGCGTTGAGCAGTTAGATTCTGGTCTGATTAGTGGAACTGATCAGCGCTGTATTTTGGCGAGTTTGAGTAAACTGATCCAGCCACTAGGAATCACATTTACTTCCATGATGAAACTTTTGGTTCCTAAATCTAACTGAAATGAACACTGTACATTGTGACTTAAAGCTTGCATTCTGAATTCTAAGTGGAATGAACATTGAAAATTGTAATTTAATTAGCTTCCTTTGTACATTCTAAGTGAGCTGGAAGCTTCACCCTGCAATTTTTGTGGTGTATAGGAGTTAAACATGGGGTCTATGTATTTGCGTTATAAGGTGGTTGTTGCCAGATGTTTGACTCAGGAATTTTTGCATGTAGGGTAACTAGCTTTGCATATGTTCATGTCCATTAATTTACAGTGCGTTCATGGTTCCCTTGAAATTTTAAAATCATAAAGCTTGATGTTTGGTTAGATACTTATGTGCCCGTATTTTCAACTGGCTCACGCTCTCACATCATTCACTGATCTGCTATGAATATCTGATAATTGCTTTGCTTTGTATAATTTCTCATGATTGATTTGTGTCTACCTCACAGTCCTCTTATGTTTCAGATACAACAACTTCTAGGTGTTTGCCGTTCACGATACAGCAAATTGGCTATGCTGAGGTCCACTGAAGCGCAGAGATTTTTGTTGCCTGTTTCTGAATGTGAATTTAACATCACATCTGCAATAGAGGATCTGAACTCCATGTCTGCTTGCTCAAGTGGGCATCGAGCTTTAAGAGCCACTGGGAGGGCAACAACTGTTGCAAGAAGATGGGCTGGACCTCGATCTCCTGAAATTGCTGCAGGGTTTGATCAGGAAGCTGCTGCAGCTGTTATGGCCAGGCTTGCTGTTCACAGGGCAGAGACGTACCATGTTAGAGATGTAATACGATGGCTTGACAAGATGCTTATTCGCTTTACTGCTAAGTTTGGAAACTATGTCCCTGAAGATCCGTCTACATTTCGGTTGTCATCTAACTTCTCCCTGTATCCGCAGTTCATGTACTACCTGCGGAGGTCACAGTTCATTGATGTTTTCAACAGTTCTCCTGATGAAACTGCTTTCTTCCGGTTGATGTTGAATAGAGAGGGAGTTGTGGGGTCTCTGATCATGATCCAGCCAACTTTATTCCAGTACTCATTTGATGGACCACTTTATTCTAGCCAACTTTGCAAAACTTAGCAAGGGTAGAAAGGTCTTTTCCAGCCTCTGAAATTAGAAAAAAAATATTAAATGAGTTAAATGGCTCAAATGGCATGGTAATCAAGAGGTAAATGTACTGCATGGCATTTTTGCGAAGTCAATTTTGAAAGTGGCAATTTTGCGAAGCCCACTCTTCAAAGTGGCAAATGATCAATTTTCTCACAGAGAACAGCCCTAGGAACACACGCGATCACCTGGACACTTCAGGGAAACACAATTTCACATCCAGAGAACACAAAACAGGAAGGGAATAGCAGGAAGAACAGAGAATACACAGGGAGTTTGTGCGGCGCAACTGCAGTCCGCTTTTCGGGACTTTTCCTCTTTTATTCAGCTGCTAACATGCAGTCTGTTACATGCAGCATTTTCTCCGAATCATCCGTTGTGATCTGGTTTCTACTCACCCACTACTTCATACGCACACAGTGCTACTAGGAAAAGTACTTAAGGACTAACAGACTAGTGCAGCATGATTAAAACCTAACAATCCACCCCCTAATCATGAAGCACTTGTCTCACACCTATTCTCTGCCGAAACTCCAAAAACTTCATATGCCCCAAAGCCTTGTCAGTATATCTGCTAACTGATCATCAGTAGCTGTAGCTATATGCTCCACATCCACTTGTCCATTTTCAACACGGTTTCGAATGAAATGGTAGCGGACGTCAATGTGCTTACTCCAGTCATGGTGTATCGGATTTTTGCACAACGCAATCGCTGATTTATTGTCCACCATTAACTGAACTTTCTTCGGCTCCTGTCCTTCCAAATCTCCCGGCAGCCGGCTCAACCAAATGCCCTGACACGCTGCCGTTACAGCTGCAATATACTCAGCTTCACAGGACGAAAGTACAACAATCTTTTGCTTTTGTGAAGACCAAGTAATCAAACTCTCTCCAAGCAAACATGCAGTACCAGTGGTACTTTTCCGATCATCCACGTCCCCTACTAAATCGCTGTCACTATAACCCACAAGTTTTGGTTCTGGAGCTGCATACTTCTTGTAAACACACCCAAAACCGACTGTTCCTTTCACATACCGCAACACATGTTTAATGGCTGCCATATGCTGGGCTGTGGGTGCCTCTATATACCTGCTCACGATGCCAACTGCATATGCAATATCCGGCCTCGTGTTTACTAGATACCGCAGACTTCCAACGATTTTCCTGTATTCAGTGGGATCGACAGCTTCACTTCCATCCTTCTTACTCAATTTCAAGCGATTTTCCATGGGTGTCACACAAGGATTACTGTCAAGGGCGATGACGACGATTGAGTGGGGTTTTGATGGACGGCTACTGACAATCAAGTTTTGGGTGGCGAGACACATGCAGTGATGTCGAAGCCCCCAGTTTTAACAACCTAAGGTGGGTTCATCTGCACTTAGACTGGCTTTTTTATTTGTTGTTATAGTGATAATCTTAAACGGTATATCTTTTTAAGATAGGAGTCTATAGATAGATTGTAGTATAAACTGTACCGAATTCAGCTGTACCTGTCAAAATAGCATGTGGCTATTTACTTCTGTAGCTACCTCTCACAAACAGTCTATAATTTAAAAATTTTGACCATAAGTCATAAGACACATAAAAAACATTTCCCTGTATCCAACATGCTACCAACTTTTAGCTTGAAAGTTATGGTGCAGTGGTACTGACACGCAGCTGAGGATTTATGGTCTGGTTGCTGCGAACATCAAATTTCAGTATAAAAACTACAGTTTTGCTATTGTACAGACGACTGAAATTTTTTTATCTCTCAGTTACCTAAAATTGCACTCTCAATCAACTGAAGTTCCAGCCCCCCTAAAAAAACGCCTGCAACTTTAGGTGATTCAGAGTGCAACTTAGTTGTACTCTCAATTAACTAAAGTTGTAGCTCTCCTCCAAAACAATCACCTGCAACTTCAGGTGATTGAGAGTGCAACTTTAGGTGACTGAAAGATAAAAAAATTCCAGTCGTCTGTGCAATAGTTACTCCCTAAAAACTAATATCTTAGCCAGCAAAGTTCGGGGAAAAAAGGGTCGGTGGCTTTCAAGCCATCCGGCTCCCCGCTGCAGCCACATAAACCAAAGTCTAAGACTGGGCACAGATCTGGGCCACCAGTGGGCAGAGCCGGACGAGACACGAACGACGCGAAAAAAGGCCACTTGGACTCCAGTCTCGCACGACGTTGGTGGCCGTTTATTTTCTTTTCAGATTACTTCTTATGGTTTGTTTAATAAATAAATTAAACAGTGTCTTAGTTATTTTCTAAAATAACTTATGGAAACAAACTTTTAAAGTGACATATCGGTACTTCATATATTTACATAAGTACTTATGCTAGCACTAAAAACTATCGCTACAGCCATAAACCATCAACCAAAGCAAAAAAAAATCCACCACCTGATATCTCAGCTAGCTAGCCATGCTACAATGCTACGCCTAGGGGTGGATATCGAGCCGGCTCGGCTTGACTCGTTAAACTAACGAGCTAAAAGAGACGCTCGGCTCGTTAGGTGGAATATGCAAATTGACTTTTCTGAAAAGCTCGAGCTCGGCTCGTTAGGTGGCATATACAAATTGACTTTTCTGAAAAGCTCGAGCTCGGCTCGTTAGGCTCGTTTTGACTTTTGAGTGTCTTTAACCTTTCTTTTTATGTTTCAGATTTGTTTTTCTAAATGATAAGTTCTATGATTTTCTTTCCATATGTGAAATTAACAGAGCAAAGAGTAATATGTACTTTAATAATACCTCTCAGTGACAAAAGAGATGCGAAAATTGGCATGCATACATACATACTACTACTGCCGTACTGAGCCGTTCACACGTGATGGGCTGGAGACGCTGCCAAGCTGGGCGGCTTGCGAGCCGGCTCGGCTCGACTTGTTAACGGACCAAGCTAAAACTCTGGCTCAACTCGACTCGTTTGTGCCACGAGTCAAGCCAAGCCGAGCCTTCAACGAGCTGAGCTAGCTCACGAGCCTCAAACTTTTTTTCCATCCCTAGCTACGCTACACGCCTACGCCATATATTGCCGGCTCCCACCAGACCACCGCTAACAAACTCTGGCCTGCGTACCATCGCCCAGCCCCAACACGTTCGTGCGCGCAAAAGCCTCCACTCGGACTGACGCTGCAGCATTCGGTCCAGGACCGACACTTGCCGAGAGCCGAGTGCAGATGCTTCTGCTCCGGGCCGGTGTAACCATCCGTGCGTCCGGGCATCGGAATTTGTGCGGCCGCGGTGGGGTTGTCACCTCCGCCTAGTCTCTCGGCTCAGCCGCGACCGAGCCATCAACTTTGTAACGCCCCGGTTTCCAGGGGCGCGTACGGACACGGCACCCCGCAACTATTCACGCATGAACGGTTATGGAGTGTCGCGCAAGAGTATACCATCGCATGCCTACAACAAAAGTTCAGCATATACTTCACATACGGATTAACATCCATTTTCAACAGCGGGGCGTGCAAGCCCAAAGTATAATTACATTACAGAAGTTCCAAGATCCGCTTGAGCGCGGTCAAGACCTAAAGCCACGGATCCTCGTCGAAGAAGCGACCTTCCGGGACTTCCTCAACGGGGAGGCAAACACCTTCATCTTGATCCTCTAAAGAAGGGCAAAAGCAAGCCGTGAGCCAATCAACCGGCTCAGCAAGTCCCAAAGGGACCCTAACTTATTACATGCACGGAACATCAAAGGAAGGGAGTATACTTGGTTTATTAATTGGAGTGGATGCAGTTTTGTTTGCAAATCTTTTATAAAAGGGACCCAAAACTACTCCTCAAGAACTCAGGGGTTTTTCAACAAGAGTTCATTAACCAACGAGTCAAGTTTAAACATGTACAAAACTACTTAAGCTTTGCGACTGGAATCACCCAAGTGACACAGCTCCAATAACCGGGAGCACGGCGTATTCGAATACCATTTATTAGACTCTGCAGAGTTTGCTCAGCTTTACCCACACGATCCCTTAACTCCCGCGACAGAGTTAAGAAAGCCAGGTCGTTTCACTGCTCAACTCTTTATATAGGCTCTACCCGGTAGAATTCACTCGGGTCTGGCTCGCACACACACACACGCACACACACACAAGAGAAAAACGGTGCCGCTTCGAGTGAACTCTACCGTTGTTAGGCACCCAATCACGGCCTGCCTAACCTTTGTTACCCAAACACCTTCTCCACAACACCTGTAGAGTTTCAATCGGGTTGAGCAGCTACTAAACCAGTGTTGACAAGTCAACTCCTGTGGTTGAGCGGTCACTATGTCAATTGCTCAGCGTAAGGGTCTAGTCCTTATATTTTTTTCCCCCGGAGTCCGCAACCCCGGCCAGGTCCGCAACCTGCAACCCAGGGTAAGAGGCGGGCGAAAACCGTCTTGCGGCGCACCACAGCCCCCCTTACCCTATCTTACACGTCGACATACTCCGCCCTAGGGCACGGCATCCCATACTACCCTGCCCTAGAGTCGGGTTTTCCAAAGTCTATTGGTCCGCAGCCACAGCCTTATTAGTGTAATACTTTGCATGATGATAATACTCTACAATTTATCTAGATTAACAGATATTTATTTCTAGGGTTACAGAGGCATGGCAACAAATTTAACAGGGCATTTAACGGTGGTAGGATTAACTACATAACAAGTCATTCTAAACATTTTATTTTATTTCAAACTAACATTTCACAATTAGCATAATGCAAATAGCATATTAACATAAATAAACATCATGGGTTGCAATATGATCAAAGGATTTGGGACTTGCCGCTGATTTGAATGATCTCGGCTAGCTCGAACGAAGGAACATCTGGATCCCGAGCCTGCACTTGAACTTCCGGGATCTTCGAGACTAGCGCAAACACATAAAATAATTAAATCCAGCTTGAGCCTAATCAAGCGAGGAAAGATAAACTAATCAAAAAGGAGTAAAATGCATAAACACTCCAAATGGATTTTTAGGAATTTATCTGGGGAGGATCTGTGGAAAAGGAGTTCACCAGAGGGTATGGAATAATATTTGGAGCAAAGTGGTGAAATTTGGGAATTTTTGGGATTTTCTGTGATTTTCTAGGATTTATTTAGATTTTCTGGGATTTTGGAAATTGGAAAATCACTGGAAAATTAAATGAACAGTGTCGGGCCGGCCCCATAGCTACAGTGCGGCCTGGCCCGGGGAACGGCCCGCGCGGCCGGGAGGCCGGCGCGGCCCAGCGCGCGCGCGATTGCGCGGGAGACGAGCGGGCCAAGGGGAGGCGGCCCAGCCAGCGCGCGCCCATGCGGCTCAGATGGCTGGCGCGTGGCTCGGGCGGGCGGACGAGATGGCGGGGAACGGGCGGACCGGATTGGGGTGGCCGGAGATCGGACGGTGGGGATACAACGGAGGGGGCGAAGCGGTAAGGGAGGGATCGGACGGAGGCGAAGAGGGGGTTTTATGAAGATCCGACGGTCGAGGAGGGCGGCCATCCGACGATCCAAATTAGACGGCAACGGGAGCGATCGGGCGACGGAGGAGGGGCCACGTAGGTCGTCTTCCTCCTCCGTCCGCTACAGCGCCACCGGGACCGGGTCACGGCTGCGACGGTGGTCCGGGCGCATGGAGGGTCGGCGGCGGCGACCAAGGGCACCGGCGAGTGCGGCTTGACGAGGGGATCCCATTTTTGGAGCTTGGGAGGTGAGGGGGCTAATGGGGAAGGCAGGAGTGGGAAGGGGGAAGTTCGGCTTTTTGGCGAAGAGGGAGGTCGCCGGCGGCGAGAGGGGCCGATTGGCGGCGGTTTCACGGAGAGGGGAGCTAGGGGATTACACTGGCGGTGGCGGCGTGGGCTGGGGAGCTTCGAGGAGGGCTGGCCACGGGCGCACGGTAGGGGCGGCGGTGAGCTTCGGCGGCGGCGCTCCACAGGGCTCCACCTGGCCAAACAAGGGTACCAAAGAGGTTAGGAAGTCATGGAGAAGCTCTGGGTGGAATTAATCGGGAAATGGAGGGAGGAGGAGGGAGATCCACTCTGCGGTGTCACCGGCGTAGGGGGCGATGGCGGCGGCGACTGAGGCGACGGGGAATCAATCGGTAGCTTGGGGAGGTGCACGGGAGTAGTGAGGAGCGAATGGGGGTATCGGGGAGGCTTGAGGAGCAAGGGAAGCAAGGGGGCAGGGGATGGGGCTTTTATGCCCCGGGCGGAGCGAGGGAATCCGAGGGAGGGGGAAAGCGGCAATGGCGCCGGGGTCAAGGGAGTGGACAGGGGAGTGGTTGGGGAGTCTCTCCGCGCAGGGGGGGGGGGTGACGCCAGGCCCTGCGGTGGCTTAAAGGCGATGCGACAGGAGATGGGAGCAGGCGAGCTCCGGTCACGGGCGATGGCGTCCGCGCGCGGGAGAAGAAGGCGCGGCGACTGCCAGGTGGGGACGGGCGCAGAGAAGGGGCGACGCGTGGCGCGGAGTCTCTGCGGCGGTCGGGACAGCGCGGCGGAGGCGGTGCTGAGGCGGTTCCACCGCGGGCGCGGTCGCAGGCGCGCGTGCGAGGAGAAGGCGGGGAAAGGAGGAAGGCGCCAGCGCGCGAGGGAAGGGCGCGGGGCGCTGGGGCGAAGCGAAGGCGGAAAAAGACGGGGCGCCAACGGAGAGGAGAAGCGCCCTGCCGAAAAGGGAAAGCGGAAACGGGGAAGACTTTCCCAAAAAGGAAAGTTTCCGAAAACACTCAAAAATGCGGCAAAAATTCACAAAAAAATTTTAGGGTTGAAATTTTGGGGTTTTTCAACCTACCCCCCTAAAAGAATCTCGACCCCGAGATTAACTTGGTCCAGGGAGTACATTGGGAAAATCTCGCTGCAAGTCTGACTCTCGTTCCCAGGTGGACTCATCCGCTTTGTGATTCTTCCACTGTACTCTGCAACACCTGACATTCTTGTTTCTGAGCTGCCTTTCTGTCGTCTCAAGTATTTGTAGTGGTTCTTCAGCATATGTGCAGTCATCTTGTAATTCAATATCTGACAATGGCACTTCGTCTGTTGGCTATCGTAGACACTTTCGAAGCTGGGATACGTGGAACGCGTTGAGGATTCTGGATAAGTTTGGCGGGGCTGCACTTGATAAGCTACTTCCCCAACTCGTCCAATTTTTCAAATGGTCCCACATATCTTGGTGCTAATTTGTCCTTGACTTGAAATCTCTTGACCATTTTGAATGGTGTGACCTTGATGTAGACGAAGTTTCCAATTTCGAAGTTCAAATCCTTCCTTCGGTTATCTGCATAGTTCTTCTGTCGGTCTTGTGCATTCTTGAGTCTGTCTCTGATGATTCTAACATGTGCTTCTGCGTCTTGAGCAATCTGAGGTCCAATGAGTTGTCGTTCTCCTGGTTCTGTCCAATTCAGTGGGGTCCTGCGTTTTCTGCCATAAAGTGCTTCAAACGGTGCCATTTGGACGTTGGCTTGGTAGCTGTTATTATGTGAGAACTGAGCAAACGGTAGGCAGGTGTTCCATGCTGCACCATATACGATTGCACAAGCTCTTATCATATCTTCTACAATCTGGCGGGTTTTCTCTGTCTGTACATCTGTCTGAGAGTGATACGCTGAACTGAAGTTCAAATTAGTGTCTATAGCTTCATGTAATTCCTCCCAGAACTTGGACGTAAACTGTGCTCCTCTAGCTGACACAATCTTCTTCGGAACTCCATGGAGTATCACAATTCTGGTCAAATACAACTCGGCGAGTTTATTCTTCCCATAGGTTTGCTTGATCGGGAGGAAATGAGCAACCTTGGTCAATCTATCGATAATGACCCAGATAGCGTCATATCCCTCACGAGTCTTGGGAAGTCCAGTAATGCAGTCCATTCCCATGCTATCTCATTTCCATTCGGGTATTGGCAAAGGCTGCAACAATCCCGATGGTTTTTGGTGGTCTATTTTGATCTGTTGGCAAACATCACATTTAGCCACGTATTCTGCCACTTCTTTCCTCATCCTGTTCCACCAATACTACTTCTTCAAGTCTTGGTACATTTTAGTGCTTCCTGGATGGATTGAGAATTGAGATGAATGGGCTTCGGATGGAATCAACTCTTTTAACTCCTTGTCGGGTATACAATAGCGATCACGGAAGGTGATGATTCTATGCTCGTCTATCGCATATCTTGATGAATTTTCTTCTTGAATATCCTTTTTCAGTTTTTGAATCTCTTCATCTTCATCTTGTGCTGCTTTCATCTGATCTGTCAGCAATGGTTGGAGTCCCAACGCTGCCATACTGCCTTGTTCAGTGATCACCCAATTTAGCCGTAGGATGTCTCATTGCAACTCTGGTGGGTACTCTGTCATGCTGACTTTTCTTGGACGAGTCTTTTGTCTAAGGGTATCGGCCACTACATTTGCTTTGCTCGGTTGATATTGGGGATCAATGTCATAGTCTTCATTCAACTCTAGCTGTGTGAACAAGTATTTCAAGTTCTTGTGCTCTGAGGACATCTCACAACGATTTCCTAGCAGGTAGTGCCGCCAAATTTTGAATGCATGCACCACAACTGCTAGTTTTAAATTGTGTGTGGGGTAATTCTCTTCATGTGGCTTCAGTCGTCTGGATACATAGGCAACAACTTCCCTGTTTTGCGTCAGCATATATCCCAAACCCTGCTTTGAAGCGTCACAATAGCTTTGAAATTCTTTCTCTGGGTTGGGCAAAATCAACACTGGTGTTGTTGTCAACTTAGTCTTCAACAGCTGAAAACTCGCTTCACAAGCATATGTCCATGTGAATGGCCTGTCTTTCCTCAGTAGTTGAGTGAGTGGACGGGAAATCTTGGAGAATCCTTCTATGAATTGGCGATAATAGCCTGCCAATCCAAGAAAGCTCCTCACTTCTGTCACTGTCTTGGACTGTTTCCGTTCCATAACTGCGACTATCTTTTCTGGGTCAACCCTGACTCTATCTTCCGATATAATGTGACCCAAGAAAGCAACTTATTTCAGTCAAAAGTTGTATCTGTCGAACTTGGCATACAACTGGTGTTCTCTCAATCTGGTCAAAGCTATGTGCAAGTGCCCCTTGTGCTCTTCGTCATTCTTGGAGTAAATCAGAATATTGTCAATGAAGACAATCACAAATCGATCCAATTTGTCCCTATGCACCAGATTCATAAGGTTCATGAAATACGCTGGCGCATTGGTTAAACCAAAGGGCACGACCGTAAACTCAAATAATCCATATCTGGCGATGAAGGTTGTCTTCTCTCGATCTTGCTCTCAGATCTTGAGCTGATGATAACCCGAGCGCAAGTCGATCTTAGAGAATTCTTTGGCACCTTTTGAGTTGATCAAACAAATCATCAATTTTTGGGCAAAGGGTACTTGTTTCCGGTGGTGACAACATTCAGTCTCTGTAATCTACACACATTCTTAGCTCTTCATTCTTCTTCTTCCCTAGTAAGACTGGTGCCGACCAAGGCGAAACAATTGGTCGAATAAACTCTTTCTCTTGCAGTTCACCTAACCGTCTCTTGAGCTCTTTCAATTCACTAGCTGACATTCTGTACTGGTGTTTCGCAATTAGTTTTGTGCCTGAAATCAACTCTATGGCAAGTTCTATTTGTCGGTCAGGGGTCTGTCTGGTAGTTCTTCTGGGAATACATCAGGGTATTCTTGTACTATTGACACTTGATCTGGTGTAACTGCTAGCATGTTGATCATGCGCTTTCTTGCATCCTTCAATACTTCTCTGTGTTTTTTTGTTTGTTTGTTTTTTTTTTCACTTTCTGACCTTCAGGGGTTACCAATGATACTGTTTTGATCTCACAATCTACCTTGCCTTTATTCTTGGCTAGTCAGTTTATGCCCAAATGGCATCTAGCCCTTGCATATCTGGCTGCAGTAAATCTGCTTTAACCTCTGCTGGATTGACTTTGACTCCTTCTCACTTGTACCTGCATATCATCATTGGGTATATGCTACAGGTTCACACTTAGCTGGATTATGCAGTACCAGGGCTACATATATATCTGGGTCTGTTAGGATTAATTTCATTGCAACATAAACTTCTCGTTCCTTATGCTTTACACAGTCAGTCTTCATACACTTTCATAGTCTTGCCACAAGCCTTAGTTAAAGTAATTTACAGACAAACCACTAAGTTCTTCCAACTGGTTTACAAAAGGATAACCAAAAAGGACATCATCCTACTTCTTGGTCTATTTAGCTTACATCTTCTTGATTGTGTGCTTTGCTTCTCTTCTTTTATGTCCTTCCTTCTAGTGGAATCGTTTCCTGCTACTGCTGGTTTTGGACTTGGAGTTTAGCTGCATCTGGTGGCAAACTCCTCCTGGGACACCGATGCCTGTAGTGTCCAATCTCTCCACAATGGAAACATGCATTTGTCTCTCGTATGCAGCCGCTAGTAAGATGCTTGGCACCGCAGATGAGGCACTCGATAGCGAGTGGTGGGGGAGTGGCATACTGCTGAGACTGTCCGGACTGGGTCTTCGGTATCGTCACAAACTGACGGAAGGGTTGGGATCGAAATGAGGGTGATCCCGTGGTCTTGCTCCGTTGAGCATTGTGAGAAGACTGAGACTTATGCGCTGCTTCACGCTTTCTGTCATCCTCTGTTCTGGTCCTCTTAGGGTAAGATTCATCTTCTTCCATCGGTGGCAGGCGGGATGATGATGTCTGCCTCTTTGCTTGCTTTCTAGCTTCTTCTGAGGATAAGGACCTCAGCGGGCATTGGTCACGAAAATGCCCATTTTGTCCGCAGTGAAAGCAAACCGTTTGTGCTGGAGGCGAGGGTCTCTTTCGTTTCATAACTTTCACGTAACCTGGTGTTTCTTCTATCTGTAGAGCTCGATCAACCAGGTTCAATAGGCTTGGAAAATTCAGGGTTTGAAGGCGTTGTCTCATATTGGGTTGTAGACCTTTCATAAAGTACTCCATTCTTTTAGCTTCGGTGTTAGTTTCCTCTTGAGCATACTGGGATAGCTGATGAAATTGTTCTAGATACGCTGTGATGGAGTTTTCTCCTTGTTGAAGATTAAGAAAGTTCTGATATTTTCTTGTGATAACTTCAGGAGGAATATAGGCTTTACGAAATCTCTTCACAAAGTCTTCCCATGAAATATCTTTCTTCTTAGGGTGCATCCACTGGATAGCATTCCACCAAGTAATTACGGGCTCGGACAACTGATAGGTGGCGAAAAGAACTTTCTCCTTATTGGTACATCGTATAGTGTCCATTCTTCTCTCAACCTCTTGTAACCAGTTATCTGCATTCAGTGGTTCTGTTGCTGAGGGGAATTTAGGTGGTTGAGTTTGCAGGAATGCTGTAAACTTCAATGCAGTTGCGCTTGATGCTGAAACTGACTCTTCGGGTGTCACGTTGACAAAGGACAGTGGCTGTAACTCTCCTGGGTAATGGTTCTGTTCCATCATTGCTATCGTGCTGGCAACTGTTGCTTGATCTGTGGCAGGTGCACCCTGCCCGTTGGTCTGACCATTCTGCTGTGTTGGATCCATCTGCCAATTGGGAACTTGAGATCAGCTTTGCAGCGGCTTTTGGAGAATAAGAGTAGGTAAGTAAGACTTTGAATTTTCAAGGTAAGTATAGGGCGAAAGAGGTAAGAACGAGAGCGAAAGGGACAAGAGAAAGCTTTGAACACAGGGAGATTATTGATAATTAAGCAAAACAATATACAAGGATAAAGAACATAGATTTACAATATGCAGGTGGTACACAAACCACTTAGGGTTCATGATTACACCTGCTTTACATTACAAAAGCACTACTACAACTCAGGGTCAGTCTAGTCTAGCGGACGACGGCTACTCTTCCAGCTGCCGAGAAGCGAAATTTTGAAGCTAGACAAGAGAAGCGGTAAACATTTTGCAAAGGCAAAACTTAAGCAGAAGTAAACTAAGATAGATAAGGTAGCAACAAGAGAGGGGAAAAGACAGCAATAATACTTATATTTTTCGTAAACCCTTTTTATGGCTTAAATTAAGTTTTGCGATAAAATTGCTTCCTAGTTTGCCTTAGGTCTCAACCTACGGTCAAAGAGCCTGCTCTGATACCACTTCTTGTAACGCCCCGGTTTCCAGGGGCGCGTACGGACACGGCACCCCGCAACTATTCACGCATGAACGGTTATGGAGTGTCGCGCAAGAGTATACCATCGCATGCCTACAACAAAAGTTCAGCATATACTTCACATACGGATTAACATCCATTTTCAACAGCGGGGCGTGCAAGCCCAAAGTATAATTACATTACAGAAGTTCCAAGATCCGCTTGAGCGCGGTCAAGACCTAAAGCCACGGATCCTCGTCGAAGAAGCGACCTTCCGGGACTTCCTCAACGGGGAGGCAAACACCTTCATCTTGATCCTCTAAAGAAGGGCAAAAGCAAGCCGTGAGCCAATCAACCGGCTCAGCAAGTCCCAAAGGGACCCTAACTTATTACATGCACGGAACATCAAAGGAAGGGAGTATACTTGGTTTATTAATTGGAGTGGATGCAGTTTTGTTTGCAAATCTTTTATAAAAGGGACCCAAAACTACTCCTCAAGAACTCAGGGGTTTTTCAACAAGAGTTCATTAACCAACGAGTCAAGTTTAAACATGTACAAAACTACTTAAGCTTTGCGACTGGAATCACCCAAGTGACACAGCTCCAATAACCGGGAGCACGGCGTATTCGAATACCATTTATTAGACTCTGCAGAGTTTGCTCAGCTTTACCCACACGATCCCTTAACTCCCGCGACAGAGTTAAGAAAGCCAGGTCGTTTCACTGCTCAACTCTTTATATAGGCTCTACCCGGTAGAATTCACTCGGGTCTGGCTCGCACACACACACACGCACACACACACAAGAGAAAAACGGTGCCGCTTCGAGTGAACTCTACCGTTGTTAGGCACCCAATCACGGCCTGCCTAACCTTTGTTACCCAAACACCTTCTCCACAACACCTGTAGAGTTTCAATCGGGTTGAGCAGCTACTAAACCAGTGTTGACAAGTCAACTCCTGTGGTTGAGCGGTCACTATGTCAATTGCTCAGCGTAAGGGTCTAGTCCTTATATTTTTTTCCCCCGGAGTCCGCAACCCCGGCCAGGTCCGCAACCTGCAACCCAGGGTAAGAGGCGGGCGAAAACCGTCTTGCGGCGCACCACAGCCCCCCTTACCCTATCTTACACGTCGACATACTCCGCCCTAGGGCACGGCATCCCATACTACCCTGCCCTAGAGTCGGGTTTTCCAAAGTCTATTGGTCCGCAGCCACAGCCTTATTAGTGTAACACTTTGCATGATGATAATACTCTACAATTTATCTAGATTAACAGATATTTATTTCTAGGGTTACAGAGGCATGGCAACAAATTTAACAGGGCATTTAACGGTGGTAGGATTAACTACATAACAAGTCATTCTAAACATTTTATTTTATTTCAAACTAACATTTCACAATTAGCATAATGCAAATAGCATATTAACATAAATAAACATCATGGGTTGCAATATGATCAAAGGATTTGGGACTTGCCGCTGATTTGAATGATCTCGGCTAGCTCGAACGAAGGAACATCTGGATCCCGAGCCTGCACTTGAACTTCCGGGATCTTCGAGACTAGCGCAAACACATAAAATAATTAAATCCAGCTTGAGCCTAATCAAGCGAGGAAAGATAAACTAATCAAAAAGGAGTAAAATGCATAAACACTCCAAATGGATTTTTAGGAATTTATCTGGGGAGGATCTGTGGAAAAGGAGTTCACCAGAGGGTATGGAATAATATTTGGAGCAAAGTGGTGAAATTTGGGAATTTTTGGGATTTTCTGTGATTTTCTAGGATTTATTTAGATTTTCTGGGATTTTGGAAATTGGAAAATCACTGGAAAATTAAATGAACAGTGTCGGGCCGGCCCCATAGCTACAGTGCGGCCTGGCCCGGGGAACGGCCCGCGCGGCCGGGAGGCCGGCGCGGCCCAGCGCGCGCGCGATTGCGCGGGAGACGAGCGGGCCAAGGGGAGGCGGCCCAGCCAGCGCGCGCCCATGCGGCTCAGATGGCTGGCGCGTGGCTCGGGCGGGCGGACGAGATGGCGGGGAACGGGCGGACCGGATTGGGGTGGCCGGAGATCGGACGGTGGGGATACAACGGAGGGGGCGAAGCGGTAAGGGAGGGATCGGACGGAGGCGAAGAGGGGGTTTTATGAAGATCCGACGGTCGAGGAGGGCGGCCATCCGACGATCCAAATTAGACGGCAACGGGAGCGATCGGGCGACGGAGGAGGGGCCACGTAGGTCGTCTTCCTCCTCCGTCCGCTACAGCGCCACCGGGACCGGGTCACGGCTGCGACGGTGGTCCGGGCGCATGGAGGGTCGGCGGCGGCGACCAAGGGCACCGGCGAGTGCGGCTTGACGAGGGGATCCCATTTTTGGAGCTTGGGAGGTGAGGGGGCTAATGGGGAAGGCAGGAGTGGGAAGGGGGAAGTTCGGCTTTTTGGCGAAGAGGGAGGTCGCCGGCGGCGAGAGGGGCCGATTGGCGGCGGTTTCACGGAGAGGGGAGCTAGGGGATTACACTGGCGGTGGCGGCGTGGGCTGGGGAGCTTCGAGGAGGGCTGGCCACGGGCGCACGGTAGGGGCGGCGGTGAGCTTCGGCGGCGGCGCTCCACAGGGCTCCACCTGGCCAAACAAGGGTACCAAAGAGGTTAGGAAGTCATGGAGAAGCTCTGGGTGGAATTAATCGGGAAATGGAGGGAGGAGGAGGGAGATCCACTCTGCGGTGTCACCGGCGTAGGGGGCGATGGCGGCGGCGACTGAGGCGACGGGGAATCAATCGGTAGCTTGGGGAGGTGCACGGGAGTAGTGAGGAGCGAATGGGGGTATCGGGGAGGCTTGAGGAGCAAGGGAAGCAAGGGGGCAGGGGATGGGGCTTTTATGCCCCGGGCGGAGCGAGGGAATCCGAGGGAGGGGGAAAGCGGCAATGGCGCCGGGGTCAAGGGAGTGGACAGGGGAGTGGTTGGGGAGTCTCTCCGCGCAGGGGGGGGTGACGCCAGGCCCTGCGGTGGCTTAAAGGCGATGCGACAGGAGATGGGAGCAGGCGAGCTCCGGTCACGGGCGATGGCGTCCGCGCGCGGGAGAAGAAGGCGCGGCGACTGCCAGGTGGGGACGGGCGCAGAGAAGGGGCGACGCGTGGCGCGGAGTCTCTGCGGCGGTCGGGACAGCGCGGCGGAGGCGGTGCTGAGGCGGTTCCACCGCGGGCGCGGTCGCAGGCGCGCGTGCGAGGAGAAGGCGGGGAAAGGAGGAAGGCGCCAGCGCGCGAGGGAAGGGCGCGGGGCGCTGGGGCGAAGCGAAGGCGGAAAAAGACGGGGCGCCAACGGAGAGGAGAAGCGCCCTGCCGAAAAGGGAAAGCGGAAACGGGGAAGACTTTCCCAAAAAGGAAAGTTTCCGAAAACACTCAAAAATGCGGCAAAAATTCACAAAAAAATTTTAGGGTTGAAATTTTGGGGTTTTTCAAACTTTCACTTCCGCGGCTCCGCCTCGAGGCACCAACGACGGAAGTGTAACCGAGTGACAACGAAGCAAATCATTCCGCTGCCTACGAGTGATCACCGGTTTTAATCTGGGGATACGAGCCAGGTGCAGAGGTGCTGATGTTCCGTTGCGACCGAAGCATCGATTGGTTATATATATACTTGCCCACTGGCCACTGCAAACAAGTCCCAATGGTATTAGCCCTGTTCTTTTAGGTTGTGTTTGGTTTAAGAACAAGGTGGGATGGGATGGTTCTGTCCCTGGTTTTGGGATGAGATGATCCTATTTTTTGTTTGGTGGGTTAGAAGGATAAAGTGGGATGAAATGGTCTCATCCTTTGTTTGGATGGAAGGATGAAGATGTGACATGTGTGTATGATTACTCTCCTATCAAGCAAGGTGAGGTTGGATGACTCTATCCCTTGAAAAAAAGAGGATTGCTTGGTCCCAGATCTACAAGGAATATTCCTAGTAGGATGTCCTTGACTCTGCTTGTCTCTTATCCAAACACCTACAAAAACAGGCCCATCCCATCCCATCCCATCCCATCCCACCTTGTCCTTGCAACCAAACACAACCTTAGAGTATCTTTTGTTTTTAGCTTTCTTGAAAGCTAAAATAAATAAAATTTTAAAAATAGATTCTTTAAATAATTTTTTAAAATTATATGCGTTATTTGTATTAGCGTCTTCACTGTTCGTTGCTATATAAAAAAACATAAAGAAAAATAATTAACTACATCCAAAGAACGGAGCCATTATGGATATGGACGTCTACAGACGGAGCTAGTCGCGAATGCATTGTGCACTCAGTTTTGCGACGAGCTGCCAGGGGGAATACTTTTACGTACTTTGATGTGCATTTGGAAGTTTGGAACATCATTGAAAAAAAAAAGCCAACCGCGTCACAGTCGTGGTACTCTTGTTTCTCTATGATGATTAGAAATTTAGAATAGAATGGATTCTCTGTGTGGATTTTTCAATGTGATTTTTTTTGAAACTTGAAACCTTAACTCATTTGTGAGTTGTAAATTTGAGGATGACTATGCTAGCTATTTGCTAACCCTTAAAATAAAATTTGTTGGCGATAGGGCTAGGGAAGACCATGTGAGGCGGCGTTCCACAAGTTTGCCCTAATCCCACAGATGCTCAAAGACCAGCCCTATCGCCCGTTTAACCCCTAGTTCACCTCACACTATTCAAAGTTCCCGCGGAGGAGAAAAACTCGCCGTCGGCGAATGCCGCCTCCCCTGGCCACGCCGACCCCAAAAATGGATTCCTTGCATCTCCAGGAACCCATCCATGACCTTCTTTTCCGTCGCAAATCACCGTAGCATCACCGGTCGCCGCCGCTCTTTTGCTCTGTTTCCGATCGTGTGCGCGAACGAGTGGGGAAGAAGAATAGTGACGGGTAGTGTCACTGTTCACTCGACCCGATAGCGCTAGGACCTGAACCCACGGTGAACAGTGCAGACCCGTTAAGCACAGTAAACCAACCCGTGTTGAACAGTAAAAATCCACTATGAACAGCCCCCCCACCGGCAATGAATAGTAAATATCCGCAATGAATAGTACCAAGACCCGTTACTATTCACCCAAACCCAAAAACATATACACACGCATTTTGACCTTTTCGAGCCCGCCAACCCATTTCTCAGGCCCATTTCACTGTTTGGACCCTTATATAAGCCTAAACCCTATTTATTTGGATTTTTAGAATTTTCTTTCTTTATTTTATTTCTTTATTCCTAACTCATTTATTTGAGTGTGGAATTAAATTATTTTCCTTGCTTTGCACTAGCACACGACGTCGAGAGTCGACCAAGTCAAGAAAGAGAAACTCAGGATCAAGAGATAGAAGAATACGAAATTGTTAAAGTCATAAATCCGCAAGGCAAGTCACATGTCTTTTATTATATTGAACCTACATTCCGTTAATTATTATTTATCAGTATTTTCATTATGTTATTTACACACTGTTATTTTATATACAATAACTGTTTAGAATGACATGATACTAGTTATGTCTTACCACCCGAAAAAGCCCAGTTCAATTTGATGGCTATATTCACCTTGACAAACCCTAGTAAATACTGAATATGCTATTTAAATAATTAAAGTAGATTAGATGTTCAAATATCTCATACTACAAGATGACTCGGCTTTGCCGAAAAGTTGTTGGTTGTGGTTGAAAGTTGTTTAAGTGAAAAGTAAGGATTAAAACCTTATGCCAAGTAAAGAACATAGTGATCGCTCAATTACAAGCGTTGACTTGTCAAACCTGGTGTAGTACCTGCTCAAATCGATTGAATATCTACAAATTATTGGGATTCCAGAAAGGGAATAGCCCGCATGTATGAAAGGTGATATGGAAACGGTAAAATCATACTTAACAACGGTAGGATTACACGGGAGTTGGGTCGCGCTTTCTGTGTTAGCCAGCGGTATGTCAGCTGCCTGTGTTTCCCAGACCTACCGGATAGAGGCTATATAAAGAGATGAGCAGTGAAGAACTTTGTTTTCTTAAACCCGGACGCGGAAGTTAAGAAATCTTGTGGGTAAAGTTGGGCAGCTCTGCAGAGTCAAGTTTAATGGTATTCGAATACGCAATGCTTCCGGTAAATGAAGCTGTGTTTAATGGGTGATTCCAATAGCGGAGCATAAGTAGATTCAGAATTGTTTTGGAAATATAAAAGTTTGATAATCAAGTTTTGGAACCCCCCAAATTCCTTAAGAAGTTTATGAGTTAATATTTTGTGGTTAAAAGCAAAGTGTTTACAAACAAAATTGCATCCACATAAAATAATAAATTACTTTACCCCACTCCATGGCAAACTCTTGCATGTAGTTAAATAGCATTTTCCATGTGATTTGTTGAGTACGGTTGGTTGTACTCATAGTTGCTAAAATTGTAAATAGAGAATGCTTGTCAAGAGAACGAAGGAGTCTATCAAGACGACGCTGAGTTCTACGATGTAGACGACGTCTGGTGTTAGAGTTTATTCTACACTCAGATATGCCTGTGGAGTTTCTTTTATAATGTAACTTTGGGTTGTACACCCCGATTATGTAAAACTTAGCTGCTAAGTCTTAATTTTGTAATAAAATTTGGTTTTTATGCTTAAACTTGTTTTGGTAATGGTATACATTTATCTATAGTATTTGTAGTTGAATAATTCTGGATAGTTACGAGGGTTTTCTACCGTCTTTAGAAATAGAGGTGTTACAAAACGCCGTAGGCGATGGACAAGCAACATATGTGGTGCCTTGTCACCTTGCAATTCGCATTAGTAAAACCTTCAAAAATAGTCTAGTCTTGCTCGTGACTGACAATCATAACTACTAACTAGTGGAGCAGATGATGCTACACGCACCTCTTCTCCGCCAATCTCACCAATGAACGCCAGTTGCCGGCTGTGCAATACAGGAGACGGACTTAATTAAGGACAAGCGGTTGGGTGCAGTTGGCTGTTTGGCAAAGCCCATGCCATCATGTCCTTAGGGTGTGTTTGATTCCAGGGACAATAGGGGATGGACGGGGCGATCTCAGATTTAGACCTGTTTGGATTGGAGTCAGTAGGGACAGAGTCCATCCCCTTTGGGGAATATCCCGGGAATATTCCCCTAAATTGAGGATGCCCACATCCCTAAAAAATGAGGGGATGGGCTTGTCCCTCTTCCTCGCTACCTGCCTCCAATAGTGTGTTTGGTTCCAGGGACAATAGGGGATGGAGACGGTTCCATCCTTAAAAACAAGGATGGATTCATTCCATCCTTACCTGACTCCAAACCAAACACACCATTAATGTCCCATCTTGGCAGACAGGGGACACGATGATGGCTCAGATAAGGAGGCAGGCGTCCCCTGATCCAAATGATATTGCTCTCTCATCAACACCCCTAATTGCTGCTTAGTTTTAGCCATGGCCATTGGGCATTGAGTTGGTGAAGAAATGCAGGGCAGCAATCGTTCGGCGTGACGGCATATCCCAATCAGGTCGGTAGGAGCTGGCCGGCCTTATGATTTCTTCGTTGTAAAAGAAACGTTCAGCTTCTGGAAGGAGATTAGCATCAGGTCGGGGTATTTCTAATGAGAAACGTTACACGCGGCGAGATTTCTTTAAGGGATCATAGAAAAGAGGAAGGCGCCTGCAAAGAGCGTGTCCGTTAAGTACCACTAAGCACTGCCTATATATGGGTGAGTATTTTTAGTCAATCACTTTGATTTTTGGGTTATAGTTTTTAAATTCTGATTATTTATGATAGAAAAAAATATTGCTTTATAATTTGTGCTAGTGCCATATGGCAAAATCTTACATAGAGTCTTAAGGGGAGGGGGTTAAGGCCCGCTCACAGCTCACTTGCCGGCTGCCCAAGCCTACAGTCCCTCATAAGAAATTCAGCAGCCAGGGCCGGTATCCTAGCTGGGGTATACAAACCGGTACATATATTAGCTGCCGTCCGTATATGTTAATGAAAACTCAATTCGCCTGCAAATATAAGATTTGGATGGACATAAGGTCGTGCAACAAAGTTTGCTGGGGACTTCTGCATGGATCGATCTTTCTCGTCTCGTTTTCGCGTAAATTTTGAACACAATACCGCACCTTTTTTAAGTTACCAGACTAGTTACAACTTACAACGACTAGAGGCTTAGAAGGGTTAAAGTGCGAACTCTGCCTCGAAGCTTCCTAAGATGCCTCTCAGAAGTCAAAATAAAATATATGAAGTTGTGTGCTTGGTTTGATTTGGTATGGCTTAAGGAATCCATTAAAACGATTCCAAATCACAGGCTAAGCTATATAAAAACACACCCATAGAACTAGAAAACTCTTAGGAAGCCCACTATTTTTTTTAAAAAAAAAATCTTAGGGAGCCCGGTGAAAAAGGATTCCCAAACGCATCTGAGAGTTCACGTGTTATGTGATGCTCTGATCAAGATTGTTAACTGTAACATGTTATTAATCATTGTTGAGATTTACGTTAATAAATCGGGGCTTCTTAGGCATAAGTTGCCTGATTTTGCTAAAAACTAGCTACTTTGATCCCACTTCTTGCTCTAGCGTCGGCCACGTCATTGCTAGTGGCATCGCTTGTGCCAGCAGCACTACCCATTCGTTGTGGCTCTTGGTCGCACGATCTCAACGGCGGCTGACAAGTTTAATCCGAATAATTCCTTGTGGACGTAAGATAGATCAAACATAGATAATACAAAAATAAATAATAAATTAAATATAGAAATAGAGGAAACTCTTTTTTTATTGCTTTCTTTTTTAAAAGGTACACTTATAATCATCGAGACCCCCTATTTATAGACTAAAGGTGAGGTGTTTACTATAAGTCTATACCTAGGTTTTCTAATACTCACCACATCGTCATTGTCACGCCTTGTGGTGGGAGGCTAGTAAATCTAAAACCGTAACAGAAATACGGATACCTATTTGACTTATTTTAAATTAATCACGTAATTTTTAGCGAAACCCCTTATTATTACGATGAACATTATGACAGCCTTAATCAGCATCTAGCCTATCCCTAGGTTTTTTCTTTTGCTATGATTATGACTTATAACCTTCTGTGTGATCGTTTCGGCTTCAGCTTCTGACTTCTGGCTTATTTTTCACTATTTATAAATTTCGTCTTTTTCTGAACTTTTGGCTTTTTGAGCTTTTTTGCTGGTTCTTTTTTTCCCGTATTTGTTTGTATTATACGTAATAGGCTAACATATTTATTATATTTTTTAATTTTTTAAATTTAATTATGCTAAATAAGTCTACAATGTTTTTTCAGTCAGCTACAGTGCTTTTCAGCCATAAGCCACAAAAAAAGCCAAAATGATCATCACTTAAACATGATGATTTCTTAGTTAATTTTTGAAAACAGTTTATCGAGACAGTCTTTTCGAAATAACTTATCAATATTTAATTCATTTAAATAAATACTCGTACTAGAAACAAAAGTCATTAGCTACCGTTGTAAAAAAAAACACACCCAAAAACGTTAAGCCATCGTTCTTCTTTTTCAGTTTTTCTATTCTGCTGTTCTTTTTCAGTTTTTCTATTCTGCTCGTGGTCCATCTCCTTAGTTCTTAACCCTGTCAAGTATCAACAGTTTTAAGCCTATCACCACCCTCTTGCTCCCATGGCCGCTTCTCCCACGAGCACCTCATACAACAACCCCATGGCCTCCTCCTCCTCCACCCCCAATGGCGGATGCTCGGCGGCAGCGGCCCTCCACTAAGTCCGGCGGCGCGATATAGCACCAGGTAATTGGAAATAGCGAGTTATTTCGTTTGATTTGGTGCCGATTTGAGTTGGATACTCGAGGGTTTTCGTACGTTTCTTGGGCCATGGCGATCCGAGGTTGGGTATCTGTGGAAAACTATGAATTCATCCACTCTGTTAAAATACGAAACTCTATAGCTTTATAGGTTCGGGTAACATGGCGCGGTGGATTGTTCTTGGGCGCTTTCAGGCCATTCCGTGAGAAATCTTTGTCCTAGTTTAGGCTTTTATATTTTTGTGTAAGTACTTTAGTCTTTTAGCATTTTTGTGTTAGTTCTTAGGGGAACCATATGCGGGGACAGGTGGGTATCTTTATCACGGCGTAAAACTGTTCCCTTTTTTATTCCCGAGTCGAAAAAATTGATGATATACCCTCCATTTAGATGGAAATTGAGAATTTACCCTCCTGGCCCACGTGTCAGTGACTTATGATGACCTCACGTGTCATTGAGATGTGGAGGGTAAATCCTCAATTTCCCAACTAAAGGGAGGGTATATGATCCAATCCCCCGTTTGAGTCGGTTCACTGGCACACCCCTGATGGCTGCTCCTGTATTATGGATCTACAGGCTGGAGTTTGGCAATCTGTTGATGTGAGCTTTGTGTTACTTGAACTGAGTGGCACTGAAACGGAGACCATTTAGCATTGTTCCTCAGGTTTCTCGTGGTAATCCCGTACAGCTAGGATTGTTGGTTCATGGGGAGTCAGACAATGGCATCACACACTGGAGGAGGCGGCGTCGGGGATGCCAGAACAGCGCAGCGCGGGCAGATGCAGAGCCTAGCAAGACAAGGATCTTTGTATAGCCTTACCCTTGATGAGGTGCAGAACCATTTGGGTGAACCTTTGCAAAGCATGAACCTTGATGAGCTGCTTAGGACTGTCTTTCCTGATGGTGTGGACCCTGATGGTACAAGTACCAGACAGTATGAGCCCGGTTCAGGCCTCTTGCGCCAGGGTAGCATCACAATGCCACCTGAGCTCAGCAAGAAGACTGTGGACGAGGTGTGGAAGGGCATCCAGGATGCACCGAAGAGAAATGTCAAGGAGGGTGGTTGGTGGAGGCAGGAGAGGCAGCCTACGCTTGGGGAGATGACACTTGAGGATTTCTTGGTCAAAGCAGGGGTCATCACCGAAGGATATATGAAGGACTTAAGCGATGTAAGCAATGTGGATCTGGTTGGGAGAGGTGCTACAGAAGCTGGGGCTGCTGATTTGACATCTGGGGCACAGTGGTTAGCGCAGTATCAGCAGCAGATTGCAGCTATCGAGCCTCATCAGCATGGGCAGCAAAGTATGCCAGGTGCTTATATGCCTAGTAGGTTAATCCCTCAGCCACTGAATGTTGGGCCTGGTGCTATTCTGGAGTCAGCCTACTCTGATGGCCAGATTACTTCACCAATGATCGGTGCACTTTCTGATTCTCAGACACCTGGGAGGAAGCGTGGTGTCTCAGGAGATGTGGCTGATAAATTGATGGAGAGAAGGCAGAAGAGGATGATCAAGAATAGGGAGTCAGCTGCCCGTTCAAGGGCTAGGAAGCAGGTTGCAATATATGTTTGATGCCTTTCTATTTTCTTAATTATTTTTTAATGAGCAATGCTCTAGCTACAGATCAAGATTTTTTGTTTGAATTTAGTTTTTCTTGTGATCTGTCAGTTGAAAATGCTAGAACATGATGACTCGCCTATTTTTTCTCTGTTCTTCTTTAATTTGAGTTTTACTTACATTGTATTTGCAATAGGCCTACACTAATGAACTCGAAAACAAGGTATCTCGTTTAGAAGAGGAGAACGAGAGGCTAAAGAGGCAGCAGGTAATTTATTTTCTCAATACAATTTTATTGGAAGGTCATACTTTTTCCTAGTAGTTTTGTTTTTTCTCCGTGCTTGCTTGGTAAGTTAACCAATTAGTTACCCCCCGCCCCTCCAGCCTCCACTTTCTGCTTCTAAATAGGGGTCAGATTATCTGATAAGTAGCAGGGAATAAATGCGATTACTCATACTACCAACTGGTGGTGTCTAGTTTTTAGTTCATACTGTTAAGCTGAAGACCTGTATAAATCAAACATTACTAATCCCCTTCTGGTTTGATTACAATAGTTCTATAATCTTAAGTATTTGCTTCCACTACTGGAGCTGAGCCATTTTTTGGTGGGCAACTGGGCATAAGAACTAAAATCTGGTGTACCATGTACCATTCACCATGTTGGTTGATCTAATTATAGGTTTGTCCCTTCAAACATTCATTGGAGCAATTACAAACAGCAACAGAGTTGGAGACGCTAATTCTTATATGTTCTTGGAGGCAGGCAACTACTTTTCTGTTGAATATTGGGGGCTATCTTGTATTTACCTTAAATATTTTCAAAAGGCCACCTGATATTATTATACATATTAACCAAATGAAGCTGCACTATGCTAGGATGAATCATGTGAAAAAAACTAAGAGATAAAAATGGCTCATTTAATATTATGATAGAACCATTTTAAATTCTTTTTGGAGTAACATTCTGATTTACTGCCCTGCATTAGAAAGCTTAGCACAAAAATTCTTCGGTCTAGTTCGAACGGTAAGAGTATACTTGAGTTATAAGTTATAATAGAGATGTCTTCGTTAATATTATTATTTGTGTGTAGGAACTGTGTGCTGCAGGTTTTCTGGGTGACAAGAGTCCTATAATTGCCTACATATTATTGTTTTCTTTTTAGCCTCTCTAGACCTGCTCCTGTTGTTTGGCCTCTTGGCAAACAAGCTTGTTCAGTTCTTTTTCTTTAATAAAATCTCTACAGTGGGGGCCTCCCCTGCTGTATTTAATGCTAAAAAAAACATATTATTGTAATTTCTTAGCTGTGGCACTTACGAATGCTACCTGAAAAATAATGTTGCGGGGCTAACACGGTATGTGATGTTAGCATTGCATCCCATTGAGTCCAAGTTGGTTAGCACCTTAAACAAAGCAGTGTTACAAGGCAAAGAGAGTTTCTCTCCTTACTGATCTGATAGAGTGGTATCGTGCCATCATTTTTCTGGATATTTTAGTTTTTGAGTGGAATTTGGAGATGTTTCATGTATTAAATATTTCTATGTCCAGAGATGTATAGGCTTGATTTCTGCATTATTTTGTTGGTTCAGATTTCAGTTGTACAGATGTATTAGTAACACTATGACTGTTGTTCTTATTTTTATGCCTACTGTTAATGAGTGATATGCAAGTGAAATTGTTCTCTGATAGTTGCTAACCTAGATTCTGGTGCTTGGTTCTACTCCTAACCTAGATTGACAGCTCAAATTTAAATCCTTATTTACCTTGAAGATATCTTTTTTGAGTTGGTTGTATTTTGGAGTGTTTTATTTGATCCCACCAACCCTAGATGATCATTTATTAATTAAATCATCCATCCTACATATTGTAGTAAGATTAGCAGGGATCCAGTAAATTGAAGCATGCTTCTGGAAGTACACCATTTATATCCGTTTTTTTGGTATTGCACGCTTGCAATCCATCTCTTGTGTGGCCAGAAATGATACAGTGGCACTCCTCTTATCACTGATGCAAAGGTTGTGGCACCAGGGATTAATTTAGCTATTTGCAAAAAAAGAGCTTATTTCTGATCTAATCCTGCTATGAGGCAAATGTTATTAAGCTCCATACAGTTCATACTGTAAATTTTCGTATTCTTGTACCCTGATGAAATTAGTGATGCAATTTTTGGTGAATCCTTCATGCATAGCATTGACTTGTTTGTCCTTTTCTGCATTATCTTCAGGAGTTGGACAAAATACTTTGCTCTGAGCCTGTACCAGAACCCAAGTATCAGCTCAGGAGAACGAGCTCAGCGGCTTTCTGATTATGTCCAGAGTAGTTTATTTTGTAGATTTTAAAGTGCTGTCGCTTGTAAGTTTTGCCTCTTTGGTTTAGAATCGTTTGCTAGCTTGGGAGTGCTTTTTTTGGCGGCTTATCCCTAGCTCAGTGATTTGCACTGTGTAGATTAGCAGGAGCCTAGTATGTGTCTTGTTAGCACTGCTATCTTCCGAGGCCTTGCTACTAGTATGTCCCCGGCGTTTTCACCAGCACGAAGCTGACTGTTTGATCTCAGGCTTTTTCATGGCTTCGAACTCTTGAGGCAAAAAACATCAAATAAAGATGTCAGTCTCTCATTATCCAGGTGATGATGCTTGCTTTAGTCTCTTCGCGAGAAATTGTTCTAGTAAGCGCATGGAAGAGCTCGGATTTTGAATCGTAGTAGATTCTAGTGTGCAGTTTGGACTCCAAATTTGTACAGAAATCCAAATTCGAGCGTGGGTTCCTGTAGTTCGGATCGTACTCAACTCTATAAAATCTCCTTGAATTGATTATGTAGGGGATGTCGATTTGCTAAGGTGATCAAAGTTGCTGTCTTGTTTGCATCCATGTGTGTAGTCAATGACTCAAAAAGTTTGCAGATATCCAAGAAAGGCAGTGCCGTATTGAGCTCGTTCAGATGGTTTTTCCAAGTGCATTTTTCATGGTGAGGTACATGAAAAAAGTTCTGATTTGCAGTGAATAGTCTGAAGAGGAGGCAAGAGAATCCTCCTCAATTGAAAGGCAAACACGATGTGGCCTATGTCCCAGCCTTCTCTGCTCGAGTGCTTGACAGCATGAGCGGTTGCAGAACAAAACTGCTACAGCGTGGACCATTCCAATTAGAGGCTAGCGTTTGAGCCAAAATTAGAAACAATTGATCTCCGGAGAAATAAAAGATTCTGCCGTTTTCAAAAGAAGGAAACAGAAAGGAAATCACCAATCCTAATATTCTTGGCACTACAATCAAACGTCGATTTTTCCACGAGCCGCTTCGCTGCAGCCGTAGGTGGTTGGCTGTCGCAGCAGCGCAGATACAAACCACGACTACTGCACTGCACCATATAAGGCTGTAAAAAAGCTCAAATCTCATCGATTCGTTCTAGATTTAATTTAAACTTATCTCAAATTTTAAATAAGCCGAACTTGAGTTTGATCTCGAGCTCGTGAACTTTACCGAGCTGAACTCAAATAGTTTGTGAACCTCAATTTAAGCTTAAATAGTGATACATATTAATTCTTATTGAGTTTACTTGAGCCGAACTCGAGCTCGAGCTTTTATTAATTGAAAATTAGTGTATGTTTAAATTATTTTAACTATTATCGAGTTTACTAGAGCCGAGCTAGCACTCAAAATTTTTTTATTATTGAAAAATATTGTATAATAAATTATTTTAATTGTTATCGAGCTTCAACGAGCCGAGATCAAGCCTACTCGAGTTTAGGCCGAGCTATTCAAAGTCGGACCTTAACTCAAACTCGACAGAACTCGAGTCTAAAGACCAAACTGGCTCGAACTCAAACTCAGCTCGTTTATGGCCCTAACTGCACCAACAACCAACCTCTCAGAAGCCTTCCCCATCCGAGCCCATCTCACCTCCCCACAGCCGCCGCCGCCGTTTCACCCGCGCGCCCGAGCGCACTGACCCCCGGATCGCCATGGCCGCTACGGCCTTCGCCGCCGCTAAGTTCCTCCCGGCCACCCACCTCGACTCCTCCCCCCGCATCTGCCCCGTCCGCCCAGCCCCCACCGCAAACCTCTCCTTCTCCCCGCTCTCCGCCTCCTCCTCGGCCTCCCTCCTCCGCCTCCGGTCCCCCTCCCCGTCCGGACCCGGAGGAAGGCTGCCCCCTCCCCCGCGATCCTACGGCGGCGGCGGCGGATCTGGCGACGCCGCGGACTCCGGCGGTGACGGTCGCCGCGGCGGCATCCTCGGCCTCTTCCTGGCCGGGTGGGCGGCCCGAGTCGCCGCGGACCCACAGTTCCCGTTCAAGGTTCTCATGGAGGAGCTCGTCGGCGTCAGCGCCTGCGTGCTCGGCGACATGGCCTCCCGCCCCAACTTCGGCCTCAACGAGCTCGACTTCGTATTCTCCACCCTCGTCGTCGGATCCATCCTCAACTTCGTCCTCATGTACCTCCTCGCCCCCACCGCCGGCGTCTCTGCCGCCGCGTCCTCCGCCGTCTCCGCGCTTCCCAGCCACATGTTCGAGCCCGGCGCGTACTCGTTCGGATCCCGCGTCGCCAACCTCGTGTCCAAGGGCGCCACTTTCGCCGCGGTGGGGTTCGCGGCCGGGCTCACGGGCACCGCGATCTCCAACGGGCTCATCGCGCTGCGGAAGCGCATGGACCCGGCCTTCGAGACGCCGAACAAGCCGCCGCCCACGCTGCTCAACGCCGCCACCTGGGCGATACACATGGGCGTCAGCAGCAACCTGCGGTACCAGACGCTGAACGGAATCGAGTACCTTCTCGCCAAGGCCGCGCCAGCGCCGGTGTTCAAGGTGTCCGTTGTTGCTCTCCGGTGCATGAACAACGTTCTTGGTGGGATGTCCTTCGTGTTGCTCGCGAGGCTGACTGGTTCGCAAAAGTCTGAAGCGCCGGCCACCTCTGCAGTTCCGGATGAGAAGGAGAGGTTGATAGCCGAGGGCAATGCCATTGCTGCGCATGCCGTCGGGGAGGGAAGGGATGGAGAGGGTAAGTAAATGGGTAGAGGAGAGGGTAAGTAAGTGGACGCACGCTTGCCTGAGCCATGCATCGCCCAAGCTTGGTTTGCTGCTTCTTGGACATAGGCCAAGAAACTTGTAGATGATAAGTCGGTTGGTTGGGAATAAGGAGTGAGGCTCCAAACATTTTGTTCAGTCTGTTTGCGGTGTTCTTGGTGTTATGGGATTACATGCTTAGTTGATCTTAGAATAAAGTTTTTATCATTCGCCCTTGCTCATTTGGTCTTTGGCTTAGATATGATGCAATTTCTGATCCTGGCCAACATTATATGATGTAAGGATATAACACTTGACAATGAGGATATAACATTTGACTAGTGACGGTTATGTTTAGAGTTGAATTGACTTGTGATGTGCAAACCAAATACATCAATTTTTCCGTAGTGTTTGCAGAAGTGCGTTGCTGTTAGTGTTTACAAAGTATAAATCCTTTATGCGCAGGTAGACTCTTGCTCAGAGCGATCACGGTTCAATTTATTCCATCCTTTTCTTCACACCTGAAAATGGTGCTAGATTCTCTTATGCTTTGGCAATGCCTTCTCTTATGCTTTGGCAATGCCTGTGCTACGGCATAATGATCATGCTACTCTACATTAGGGGTCAATCATGTCCGGATTATTCATTTTATCCGGTATTCGTATTTGATACAACGAGGCTCAAAGATTGTCAATCATATCTTTATTAAGAGCAAGTTTAATAGTATGGATAGCTGCTACCTTCAATACATTTCCATGTCATCAAAAGGTAAGATGCAGCCAACTCATACAATAAGCTGGCTATAAGTTGTCTCTACAAGAGCTCTCAATCATTTAATACATACATAGGTATTGGTCATTTAATACATACATGGGTATAGCAGTTAGTTCTATTGGTACATGCATGGATAACGCCTCTTTTCCTGTGCTATAGCCTGACTCTTGCATGGGAGCTGACTTGGCTCTCTCTCTTCTTTTCTCTCCCCTCCACATAGGACTATGCTGACATGGATTCCCTTATAGCTAGCACAGTCAGCCTTATTAAACTTGCTCTAAGAGTGTCCATTGAATATTTATTATTTATTTTATCCGACGACTGGAAAGATTCGATAATATTGTACTTGTTTCCTACTGATTGCCTTATTAATGCAATGAGGCTGCAGGGCCAAGCCAACTTCAGCAATGCATGGGTCTAATGATTGAGAAAAATTAAATTTCAGTATGCCAGTGCCACTTTATTTTTTAGCAATTAAATTTCAGTGTGCCAGTGCCACTTTATTTTTTAGCAGCTTTGCATTTCCCTTAGGGCATCTCCAATAGTTATAGCTAGCAACTAACTATAAGACTTCCACATCATCTATATAGTACACACTAAAGTTAGTATTCTAAAGAACTATCTATAAGGATAGCTATTTGATGCTTACATGCACACACAGAATTTATGGAGGCTGCCTCGTTTGGCGCTATAGACTATCTCTAGAGCTGTAGAGAGCTGCGTTCTCTTTCTTCATTTAATATCTTCCACGTAGGACAGTTGATGACATGGACTCTCTTGTAGATAGCTGCTATAGGCCCATTGGAGATGCCCTTAGGGCGTCTCCAACAGCTGGCTATTTAGTTAGCTAGATTTGATGTGGCAAGGAAAAAGTAGGAGAGAGAGTAGTCACTAGCGACGAGCAAATAGCTGATCTATTTCACGTAGTCCAAGAACATGAGAGAGGAGCATGTGGGTCCAACAGTATAAAATAGTCTTTGCTTTTGTCTCTCACCTCCACATCAGCTGACTATATAGCTAGTACTAGCTATTACCATTGCGGACGCCCTTAGTAACGAAAAGGAGTAGCACTGCAGACTGCAGTGGTAGTATTCGTGTAAATTTTAAGTTCCATGCTTAACTTAGGTAGGATATCTGAGAATGTAACGGTTCGAATTGATTCCTCTACTGGGGAACAATGACCCAGATGGTAAAGATTTCTGGGGGAGTATTTGTGTTGTACTAATTACTAACCCTTCACAGGTGGTTATAGTTTTTTTAGTCTAAAATTAGATTATACATCAGATTGTATCATATTTGTACAGTTGTACTTCACAGACAGGCTTACAGGAATGTGTATTAGATATAATCTTTACTAGTATAAAAGAAAATGAGTTGGTGGTTGTAGGTTTATTCTTATCCAACCGCTCTATTTCCTTAACTTCTCACTATTCTTCACTTTCCAACCGATCAGAGCAACTCTCTTCTATAACACAATTCTCTATATATTTAATGAGTTCCGTTACAGCGCATGGGTACGTAACTAGTTTGTATTGAGTTTTACAGCTGGTAATGGTATGCACATTGAAACTCCACGGCGGCAGTTTTAGGCCTGTAAGTTTGGTGGAACTAAACCATGAACTCCAATGGTGATTAGAGTTTGGAGAGCAATGCTACAACGTTGCATTAGTTTTCTTCTGGACGTGCTGTTTGTTGTGCTAATCTGCAGACCATGTTCCAAAGATAAAAAAAATTACAAGAGCTGTGTCACTGTGCGGTTGTGGCACAAAAGCTTTCATTAAGGCAGCGTTTGTTTCGTGGGACGAGGGGTGGACAGGATGAGAATTTTTTGTACGGATAATCCATTTTTTATTCGAAATTACATAAATATACCCGCGGGAAAATTTTTTTACAAAAATAGGCTCCAGTCGCCTAATGGTTGGGCGACTGGAGGCGTTCGCCCAACCACACGGCGACATTTAATGAATCTACTAACCGTTGGGCGATTAATTGCAGTCGCCCCACGGTTGGGCGACTTCCATCCAGTCGCCCAACCGTTAGGCGACTGCATTTCAGTCGCTCAACGGTTCGGCGACTTGTAGTGAGATATATACCGCGCTCGGCCATCGCAGAGAAGAGAGGGAGAGGAGGAGAAGAGGAGGGGAAGAGAAGGAGAGGGAGAGGAGGAGAAGAGAAGGAGAGGGAGAGGAGGAGAAGAGGAGGGGGAGTGCGCGATTTTCAGGTAATTTTTCGTGTTATATTTTTTGTTAGTGTAGAAAATTAGTTTAGAAAATGTAGTGTAGAAAATTAGTTTAGAAAATTAGTTTAGAAAATGTAGTGTAGAGAATTAGTTTAGAGATTTAGTTTAGAAAATTAGTTTAGAAAATGTAGTGTAGAAAATTAGTTTAGAAATATTGTTTAGAAAATTAGTTTAGAAAATGTAGTGTAGAAAATTAGTTTACAAATTTAGTTTAGAAAATTCGTTTAGAAAATGTAGTGTAGAAAATTAGTTTACAAATTTAGTTTAGAAAATGTAGTTTCAAAATTTAGTTTAGAAATTAAATATAGAAATATAATTTAGACATTTAATTTTCAAATTTTGTGTACTAAATGTAGTTTACAAATAAAGTTTAGAAAATTTAGTTTATAAATTTTGTGTACCATTTATTGTACAAATTTAGATGTAGAAAGTATAATGTACAAGTTTAGATGTAGAAATTTAGATGTACCAAGTTTAATGTACAGTCTTAGATGTATAAAATTTAGTGTTGAAATTATTGTACAAATTTAGATGCAGAAAATTGAATGTTGAAAGTATTGTACAAATTTTGCAGGTATGACTCGTGCTGGACGTGACTCGGAGTGGCGGTTCGCGCTGTTGGACGAGCACGTGGACCGCTCTCATCGCGCTTCCCATCTAGTGCTGCCACCGGGGAGCACGGACGAGCCGCCTCAGTTGGGAGTGGTCCGGACACGGACACCTCGCGTGGCCTGGGGACTCGACCCTCGTTGGACTGCCAGGTGAGCACTATTCCAGCGTTTAGTGCGACCGTTAGTTCGTTCCGTGCTGACCTTCACTTTGTTTGCAGGCTGCGGGATGCCGGGCTACTCCCTCTTGCCCGGATGGTGCAGGCCACAGAGGAGGATGGAGCCGCTGGCGGGGACGAGGGCGGGGACGAGGCGGGCGGGGATCGATCACGACGATTTCCGTTCGACCGTTCCCTACTGACGGCTTTGGTGGACCGTTGGCGGCCCGAGACGCACACTTTCCACCTCCCATTCGGGGAGATGACGCCGACCTTGCAGGATGTGTCCCTGCTTCTTGGGCTTCCGATCGCGGGAGACGCTGCCTTCCTACCGGAGGCCCCGGCCGACTGGCGCGCTGACCTGCTCGGCAGATTCGAGGGTGTCGTTCCACCGGCCGCTGACCACCACGTGTTCGGAGAGGCGCAGACCCATGGGCCGACACTGAGGTGGCTCAGACAGTACCGGGTACGTGGTATATAAAATCGATCGTATCTTCGAAGCTCTTTTTTGTGGTATTACGTACTAATAACAACTTTTTTGCATTCAGGTGGAGCGCATGGTTCCGCAGGCAGACGATCAGCAGGTCTCGCGGCACCTGGAGGCGTACGTGCTGTGGCTGTTTGGTTGGGTGCTTTTCACCACCAGCCACGGCAACTCGGTGGATGCGCGCCTTATCGCTTATGCGAGGGCGATCGCTGACGGCGAGCCCCACCAGGTCAGCTGGGGATCGGCCGTACTTGCCGCGACGTGCCGCGCGCTGTGCGATGCGTGCACGAGGGTCAAGCTGAACTCGATCCTCACGGGTTGTCCCATGCTACTACAGTTGTGGTCGTTCGAGCGCTTAAGCGTCGGACGACCTGTGCTAGACGACGTGGGTCCGTACGGGCCCGAGATGTATCCGGGGGGAGAAGTCGATCGGCCGACGATGGGTTCTATGTGGTGCCGTCGCCGAGTAAGTTTTATCACAGTTAACTATTTCTTTCTTATTGACGATCGTCATTGTAAACAACTTGTCTTTCTTGCAGGTACAGTTCGCGCACGTGCAGGTCACGCGGGCGTACCGAGTCTTTGTGGAGCAGCTCGACCGCATCACAGCCGACGACGTGCGCTGGGAGCCGTACGCTGATACGGTAGTGCAGGCCCGTGCTCCTGGCGGTCTGTCTTCACTTTGCTGGCGTGACCGGGCTTTCTGGCTCACCCGCCGGAAGCTCGTGTACCTCATCTACGTGGAGGACTACGCACCCCAGCGGGTGATGCGGCAGTTCGGGCTATGGCAGCCGGTTCCTGTACCAGTCGGACCATCGCTTCCGCGGCACGTGCACGGGTGAGTGTACGTTTGTGCTAAATATGTACATACTTACTACTGCGTTCGCAAGTATCTCACATTACGTAATGGTTTTATACGCAGGCACAGCGGGAAGGGAGTGAAAAGAGGCACGGACTGGTCGGTGAGAATGCAGCCCTGGGTCGAGCAGTGGCAGGATGCGCTCGACGACCGCGTGGACGAGGACCGACCGTACGACAGCAGGGAGTACTCGGAGTACCTGCGCTGGTACCAGCCGCAGACCCGTATCAGGCTCGTATATGTGGTAGACCCGCCTGCCACACACGTCGCCGCTCCGACGGACACGTACCCCGCGCACTTCGCGCACGACGCTCACCTCGCGGTACGTTACATGTCATTTCAAAGATTCCCAAATGGTAATGTCGTTTCCATAATCGACCATTTTATGTCTTTGTGTCCAGGCTGACGTCGGTTCTGACCTATACGCCGAGTCCGGCACAGTACTGGAGAGGCTCGCCAGTGGTGCGCAGCTGACCCATGAGGAGGGCCTCAGCTTTGCGCGTCGGGTGCACGAGGGGTGTAGACGTATCGTTAGCCTACTGTCCTGCACGAGGCTACCGGCGGTCTCCACGCCCCCCGCTACGACTGCTCGTCCACCAGTGCCACCTCCACCTGTGCCACCTCCACCAGCGTGGCACTACTATGGTGCACCTACGTGGACACGTCCTCCACCACCTCACCCGGAGCAGCCAGGGGGTTCAGCCTGGGCAGGGCCTCCTACACCGGTTCACTTCACGCCTCCTACGCAGACCCCTGTCTTCCCCACGCAGGGGGTGTACGCCTCCTCCATGGCGCCAGCTACGGGTACGCATAGGGTCTTATACCGTGTTTATCCGAAGACGACATGCAACGCACTAACGATATTAATATTGCAGGTACTTACCAGCACGGCGTCTCCCCAGGCCAGGAGGATGTGGACCAGTTTTTCGCGCCGTCGCCCGACGTCGCACCGCAGGTTCTTTCTGCCAGTGCCCTCCCCGGTGCACCGGAGATTACACAGCCAGAGGTGCAGCTGACTCCACCAGCGCAGGGGCGGGATAGACACCCTCCTCCTCGTTTTACCTTTTCGGATCGTCCTAATCCGTTGCACCGGAGGAGGGCCAAGCGAGGCCGTATGGGAGGACGCGGGCGCGGTGACGGGGCACAGCAGGGTGACCAGTGAGGCGTGCTGCAGATGCTATATATGTTATGCATGTAATGAAAATACATGCGCCATGTTACTCACAGTTATATTATGAAGTTTATTTATATTTACATAAGTCTATCATCTCTTTCCGCATATAAACTATCTCACTTAACAGTGTATGTATCGATCGTTCTCTACTCAATCTTTCAAAAAAAAAATTAAAAAACTTTTTACACACCTACAATATACAATGAACATAAACTTTTATTACAACTTCACCGTATTTTTTACCGGTTCAACGTTACAAAATTCACAAATTCTAAAACAATCACGGGGGCTACCTGAAGTCGCCTAACGGGATGGCGACTGCATGGCAGTCGCCTAACGGTATGGCGACTGCATGCCAGTCGCCATACGGAAGAGCGATTTAATGCAATCGCTCTACTGTGCAGCGAGATATATTGTGTCGCCGTGTGGTTGGGCGAACGCCTCCAGTCGCCCAACCATTAGGCGACTGGAGCCTATTTTTGTAAAAAATTTTCCCGCGGGTATATTTATGTAATTTCGAATAAAAAATGGATTATCCGTACAAAAAATTCGACAGGATGATCCCATTCAACTTTTGAGGTTGTCCCTGTGTTTGGTTGAGGGGATGCGACCAACTTATCTCGGATGGACTCATCCACGTGAGGGGAATATTCCTGGATTTTGCGATACGACAAAAAACGTTGGACGAGTTTGTTCACCCGCGCGCTTGTCCGTCATGTGACTGCATGTGAGCCCGAGCCATGGATTCGATCACCACTCGAGCGGCGTGAGAAGACAAGGGGCAGGAGCATCGCAGGGTCGCCAAGGTCGCCGCTGAGGTCTGGATCTATCTAGAGGTCGGCGTCTAGAGGTCGCCGCCGAGCTTTGGTCATTGAGGTTGCCACGAAGCTCTGGACCTAGAGGTCGCCAGTGGCGAGGAAAAACCAACACGGGTGGGCGGTGTTATGAATAACGCTTGTATTCAATATGAGGCCAATGGGCCGGTATATATACACAAAGTACAGGTGGTAAATATGCAAAGAACCCCTCATAACAATGGGGAATAACAAACTATACATATATCTCTAACACCCCCCTCAAACTCATGGTGGATCAACAACACCGAGTTTGGAGAGGTAGAAGCTGTGCTGTGCGCGAGTCTGGGCCTTCGTGAAGAAATCCGCTATTTGAAGCTCCGAAGGCACATACTGAAGAGTAATCACCTGATCATGCACACAAGACCTCATGAAAGAAGCATCAACACCAATATGCTTGGTGAGCTCATGCTTCACAGGATCACGAGCAATACTGATAGCACTTGTACTGTCTGACAAGAGAGGGGTCGGTGTAGTGACAGAAACACCAAAATCCTCAAGTAACCACCGTAGCCAAGTAATCTCTGCTGTCAAGAGAGCCATGGTTCGCAACTCAGCCTCTGCACTCGAACGGGACACTGCAGTCTGTTTCTTCGTCTTCCAGGCAATAAGAGAACCCCCAAGAAAAACACAGTAAGCAGAGATAGACCGGCGATCAGAGGGATCACTGGCCCAAGTAGCATCCGAATAGGTCTGAAGCTGTAACGAGCTGGAACGTGGAAAGAAGAGACGGCGAGAGATAGTCCCGCGAAGGTATCGCATAACTCGAAGAAGGTGGCTGTAGTGGACCTGAGTGGGAGCTGAAACAAACTGACTCAGAATATAAACTGGATAAGTGATATCCGGACGAGTAACAGCAAGGTAGACAAGACTCCCAACAAGATGACGATAGCGAGTCGGATCAGAAAGAGGCTCGCCATCAGAGAGTCGTAGATGAACGTTGAGCTCCATGGGAGTCTCAACAGTACGCTGATCAGTGAGAGAGGCGCGATCAAGAAGATCCTGAATGTATTTCTCTTGGGACATAAAGAAATCATCTGGAGTGGAAGTAACCTCAATCCCAAGGAAGTAACGAAGAGGACCAAGATCCGACATAAGGAACTGCTCACTAAGACGAGCCTTGACAAAGGCAATGTACTCAGAATCATCTCCCGTAATGATCATATCATCAACATACAGAAGAAGAAGAGTCCGACCACGAGACGAAGTGTGGACAAAGAGCGCAGGATCATGATCACTAGCTGAAAAGCCAGTAGCAGTGACCACAGAGGAGAAGCGCTCAAACCAAGCACGAGGGGCTTGCTTAAGGCCATAGAGAGAGCGACGAAGGCGACAGACCATGCCCTCAGGAACAGAATACCCGGGTGGCGGATGCATGTAGACCTCCTCACGCAACTCGCCATTAAGAAAGGCATTTTTGACATCAAGCTGAGAAACAGACCAGTGGCGAACAGATGCCACCGAAAGAAGAGTGCGAACAGTGGTCATGTGGGCCACAGGAGCAAAAGTCTCATCGTAATCAACACCATGCTCCTGCTGGAAGCCACGAGAAACAAGACGCGCCTTATAGCGCTCAAGAGAGCCATCAGAGTGAGTCTTAATCTTATAGACCAACTTACACGTGATGGGATGAGAATGAGATGGAAAAGGAACAAGATCCCAAGTACCAGTACGCTCGAGGGCAGCAATCTCCTCGGCCATGGCAAGCTGCCACTCAGGATGAGTAACAGCATCCCGGTAGGAGACAGGCTCACGAGTAACTGCGCCAGCAAAGGCAAAACGGGCAGGAAGCCGAATCGACTGGCGATCGCGGAGAGCGTAGCGAGGAGAAGATGACCCATCAGGGGAAGATGGGGCATCAGAAGAAGATGGAACATCAGGAGAAGATGACTCATCTGGAAGATCCTCAATAAAGGGAAAAGGTACTGTAGTGAGAGGAGCCTGGGGAGTCGTAGGAGACGACACAAGCGGCGACAACGGCGGAGAGGCCACAGGGGGAATATGTGGAGACTCAGTGGGACAGGTGGACGAGGGCAAAACAGATATAGGTGTATCTGGAAAGGTCAAGAAAGACAGAGACTCCACAGAGGAAGCTGAAGTAGAGGCAGGACGTGGGTAGAATGGACGAGACTCGTCGAAAGTCACGTCCCGAGAAACCCGTATCCGACGACCAACAGGATCCCAGCACTGATAGCCCTTGTGCTCGGCACTGTATCCCAGAAAGACACACTCAACAGACTGAGCGGTCAGTTTGGTGCGTTCTCGAGGGGCGAGGAGAACGTAGCAAACGCAGCCAAACAGATGAAGGGCAGAGTAGTCAGGAAGACGACCACAGAGACGCTCAACAGGGATCGCACCCTGAAGAGCAGAAGAGGGCTGGATGTTGATGAGATAGGTGGCAGTGGAAACAGCCTCGGCCCAAAAGTGAGGTGGAATAGAGGCGGCGATCATCAGAGCACGGGAAGTCTCAAGGAGGTGACGATGCTTGCGCTCAGCGACACCATTCTGAGCATGAGCACCAGGACAAGAGAACTGAGCGAGAGTGCCTTGCTCAGCAAGGAAGCTGCGCAGGTGACGAGAGAGGTACTCGCCAGCAGAATCAACGCGAAAGACACGAATAGGAGTGGAGAACTGTGTGTGAATCATAGTGGCAAATTGCTTATAGATAGACAAGGCCTCACTACGAGAAGACATGAAATATATCCAAGTGTGACGAGAGAAATCATCTATAAATATGATATAATATCGATGACCCCCTTTCGAAACGAAGGGAGCCGGATCCCAAACATCTGAATGAACAATATCAAAAGGGCGCTGAGACACAGACTCACTATGATGATAAGAAAGCTGAATCTGTTTACCTAACTTACAACCCTGACAATCTAAAGACACGTCTCCTGAGACAGACCCCAGAAGACCACGACGAATTAAGGACGATAGACGAGATCCACACAGATGACCAAGACGGTGATGCCACTGCTGGAAAGAGCCGGTAGACGAAGTGGCAGAAGCGGAGAGACTGGCGGCGATGGTGGCAGCGGAAGGAAGGTGAAGCCAGTCAAGCTCCCAGAGACGCTGTGAGTCACGGCGCCGAGGGCCAGAACCAACCAGAGCTCCCGTGTGGCGATCCTGAACACAACAAGAGTCAGAGTCGAGAATAACCCGATAACCAAGGTCAGTAATCTGCCCAGCAGAAAGAAGCTGCATGGTAAGGCGAGGAACATGAGCAACAGAAGGAACATGAAAGGATGAGTTGCTAAGAGATCCTCGACCAGAGACAGAAAGAGATGTACCATCAGCAGTAAGAACGCTGATAGGAGAATCAAGAGGTGTAATAAAAGACAGAGTGGAAGGATCAGGAGTCATGTGAAAAGATGCTCCAGAATCAAGAATCCACGGGGAGGTACCTGACTGTGTAGGGGGTGGTTTCTCAGTGCCCGAAGAGTCAGTAGCAGAACCTGCAGAACCTGTCGAGGGAGAACCTGAAGCGGCAAGCAGGCGTCGAAGTCTGGCTATCTCCTGCTCGGTGAGAGAAGCTGCTGAAGAAGTTGATGCAGACGTCGTCGTAGAAGCACTAGTGTCAGTAGAAGAACGGCGTGAAAGATGCCGCTTCTTCTTATAGCACTGGGACTCAATGTGGCCGGCCTTGTCGCAGTAGGAACAGTGAGGACGGCCACCTCCAGACGGAGGACGGCCACCACCACCTGTGGTAGCCGCTGGAGGAGGCAGTGTAGCAGGCAGACGAGCGGCGAGCACAGAGGGGAGTGGCATCAGACCAGCACCACTCAAACGAGTCTCCTCCGCGCGTATCTCGGTAAGAGCCTCCAGGAGAGTGACACGAGGGTGGCGTGCAAGGAGCTGGGCACGCCTTTGCTCGAACTCAGGACGAAGGCGAGTAAGGAACTCGTAAACCCGCTGAAACTCCAGGTCAGCACGTACATCCAGGCAGCACGGACAGGTACGACAGCCAGCAGTGCGAAGTGAGTCCAACTGACGCCAGACAACAAAACTCTGAGCGTAAAAAGCGTCAACAGTAGCATCACCCTGCTGAAGAGAGTGCTCCTGGCGGACCACGGACATGTACAGGGCATCACCAGAGGGCTCGTAGCGCTGACGAAGATGAGTCCACATCTGGAAAGCCGAAGGGAGTTCAACAACCTCAGAAGAAAACTGAGGCTGGACACTGGCGATGAAGATAGCAGCAGCCCGAGCGTCGTCATCGTACCACTGAGTGTAGACGGTCAGACGATCCTTGTAGGAATCCAGAGCCTCCTGGTAGGCAGAGGCAGCTTCATCATCAGCTTCATCATCAGCAGCAGCCTTATCGGCTGTCGGGGGCAATGCAACAGGCGTAGGCTCCGTCGGAGGAATAGGGCAAGGCGGGCAGGTGACATCGCCAGAGAGGACGCCCCAGAGACGAAGACCACGCATGTGAATGCGCATGTGAGACACAAAGCCGGTGTAATTAACACCATCAAAGATCACCGGGCAGCGAGGGAGGGAAACGGTGCCCATTGGTAGGCGGCGCTGGACGGCGCGGCGACCAAGGCAACGAAGTCTAACAGACGGCGCTGGACGGTGCGGCGGTTAGAACGACGTTTTTTTTCTCTTTTTTTTTCTTCGGTCGGTTTACAAAAGAAACCGACTCAGTCGGTATTCACCAGACCGATCGGCAGCAGAAGAGCCGACGATGGCGGCGGCGGGGAAGCCGGCGACGGCGGCGGGGGAGCCGGCGACGGCGGCGGGGGAGCCGGCGACGGCGGCGGCGGCGACGGCAACTGCGGGGGAGCCGGCGACGGCGACTGCGGCAGAGCCAGCGGCGTCTTCGAGCGGATCGGGGTCGGCGCAGGCGGAGGAAGGCGGAGCAGCCCGGGGTAGGCGGAGGCGGCCGGGCGGAAAGCGGCGGCGACCCGGGGAGTCGGCGGGGCCGACGGGGCCGGGCGGAAGGCGGAGGCGGCCCGGCGAAGGCGGCAGCGGCCCGGGGAGTCGGCGGGGCCGATGGGGGAGTCGACGGGGCCGACGGCGGCGGGCTCGAGCGGGCAGGCTCGGGCGGAGTCGGGCGGGGCCGACGGCAGCAGGGGCGGCAGCGGCGACGGGGGAGTCGACGGCGGCGGCGACAAGCGAAGCGACGGGAAACCCTAGGTACGCTCTGATACCATGCTATGAATAGAGCTTGTATTCAATATGAGGCCAATGGGCCGGTATATATACACAAAGTACAGGTGGTAAATATGCAAAGAACCCCTCATAACAATGGGGAATAACAAACTATACATATATCTCTAACAGGCGGCACACGGCGGCAGGGAAAAAGCAGCATGGGTGCTCGGAGAAGGCGCAGGCTGTGCTGCAGATCTGCGTTTGAGGGTGAGTTGGAGGCAGTGGCGCATAGGCGACAGTGGAATGGCTTGCTGTGGTGGGAGGCGGTGGAACAGGTAGCAGTGACACTGTCTTCTGGAGGATGGGTTAGGAGGGAATGAGGCTTTCCTGTCCCCTCTTGGTGTTCCCCTTCATGTCCCGTCAATCAAACGGCTAAGAAACAACCACGTGACAAAAATAATAGCTCACATGATTTTTCTTCTCACTCTTGTGATCTTATTTTGATTTTTTATTACTGTTAATTAATTACTATTTTAAAATATATAAATAAAACTTATTAACAGTAATAAAAAAATCAAAACAAGGTCACAAGAGTGAAAAGAAAAATCATGTGAGCTGTTATTTTTGCCACGTGATTGTTTGCCAGCCGTTTGATTGAGGGGACACGGAGAGGAACACACAGTGGGGGACTCGGAGGCAATGATTAGCATGGTCAAAGTGGTTAGTCCAAAGGGATTTGACCTTTGAGATCAGCTTTCACAGTGAGTCTTGTCATGTGGAGCGGGCACGTGGGGAGCTGGAATTTTTTAAAGTTTGGATAAGCTAAACTAAGTTGGTGATCAGTTGGGCTTAAAAGCTCATAGCTTATGGCTGAAAACACTGTAGCTGGCTGAAAAAAACACTGTAGCTGACAGAGGCTTATTTAGCATAATTAAATTTAAAAAATTTAAAAAATATGTTAGCCCAATATGTATAATACAAACGAATACGGGAAAAAAAGAACCGGCAAAAAAGCTCAACAAAAAGCCAAAAGTTCAGAAAAAGACGAAATTTATGAATAGTGAAAAATAAGCCAGAAGCTCAAGCCGAACCGATCAGGGCCTAAGACGAACGTTGGTTTACAATAATACCATTTTTAACACATCGATTGTGAAGAAGCTTTACAATGTTTTCGTCGGCGAGGCCGGACGGCCGCCCGGCGCTGGGCGTACCATCACCCTTATAGGGCCTATTCTTTTCGGCTGCGGTTTATGGTTTTTGGCTGAATTTTTTGAATTTTGGCTGTTTACGATACAGATTATGGAGAGACAGATACTCATTTGCGATTTTGGCTGGTACAGATGTTGGGCTTTTAACATGTAGATCGTTTAACTTGTAGACCTCGTCTTGAGAAAATACTCCGTTTGAAAGTTAGGTACTGTAGCAAAAACCAAAAGCCGCCAGCTTCGGAGGAAAAGAACAGGCCCATAGTCTGATCTTTTTCACCAGATTCCATGCCAACCTCCCTCTCTATTCATGTGCTAATTTTACCACATTACGTGTGTTAGAAATAATCTTGACATAGAGTTCAAGGTATAGTAGAGTCCGTTTCCGTGTGTAACTTAAGTTAAAGTTGTTTCCAACTTAAAGTCCTAATACGTATGCTAGTAGGAGATTATTAGCCTATATATTGAGAAGGCTTGTAGCTAGTTTTGTAAGGAGAAAAAGAGAAAAAGAAAAAGGGGAGCAAATAAGAGAATAGAGAAATTTAGAAATTCTTTCGTGTTCTCTCAGTTTATTTGCGATGTGTGCGTTTTCTCCCGGTATAAAGATTTAACAAGTGGTATCAGAGTCTAGGTGAGAAGCAAGTCACTGAAAAAAATCGTCTCGATGATTCCGTTTCACGCTTGTCTCGAGCGGTGCTCTCGAGGCCTCCACGCGCGCGTCGTATAGTTGGAGCAGCAAAAGTCAGCGCCGAGAGAAGCAAAGCAACGCAGCAAGACAATTCTGTGTAAGTATGAGTTTAGTAAGTCGTAATTGAGACCGACTGCTTCAATGTTTTAGAATCTTTGCATCTGGATGGACCCGTACCAGTTAAGTTGAGTTCCTACATGTAGATTGTATGTAGAACGCTTCATGTGGAGGCGTGACTGGTAGTTCATAATGTATTGAGACTAAAACTAAAGTATGTCAAGTTAAGATTAAGGGGGAGATTGCTAAAAATAATCTTGACTTAGAGTTCAAGACGTAGTAGAGTCCGTCTCCGTGTGTAACTCAAGTTGAAGTTATGTCCAACTTGAAGTCCTAATACGTATGCTGGTAGGAGATTATTAGCCTATATATTAAGGAAGCTTGTAGTCAGTTTTATAAGAAGAAAAAGAGAAAAAAAAGAAAAAGGGGAGCAAATAAGAGAATAGAGAAATTTAGAAATTCTTCTGTGTTCTCTTAATTTATTTACGATATGTATGTTTTCTTCCGGAATAAAGATTTAACAACGTGTACGTAGGGGTACATGCATCGGCTGGTTTCGCTTCACAGCTAAGCTGATCTATGATTCTTGGAGTTACCACCACCCCGCAAAGCAACTCTTCGTGAGTTTGATCATAAATAAAGCAGACAGAGGTGATTAAATTTAGAGCAGGTATCACTAGTATACTTGGAAAAAGTAGGGAAGGTTCAACAGAAACAAGAGCAGAAGGATGAATGAATTATAATGAAGCATCAGTGTCCAATCTACGTATCATTCCCCTGAACATACATCACTGCTGATGTTATACAGACTGCAGTTGGCACTTGGCAGGAAATGAAGACTATGCTCACATTGTCTAACTGAACTTACGTATAAATAAAAGTTTAAGTTCACAAAAGAAAAAAAATTCATGTTTCATAAACTCGAAGTTTTCCCCTAAAATAAGACTTAATACACTGAAATAATATATTACAAAATGAAACCGAAGGAATGGAAGTGGATGCAATCCTTGGCTACTTGTGCTGCCCACAAATGCAAATTAAAGGCACACTCGCAAATCACAATGAAACATCCAAGCTGGTTGGTTCTGCATGGACTAGTATATCACGCACATCACATGCCAACCCGGGTCTCTGTGTGCTGATTGTCTCACATGGAATGGAAGCTTATATAACCATAGACTCGAGTACGGAGTACTCATCCTTGCTTCTCATCATTCGTCAGTAGCCTCTCTCCTCAGCTGAACACACCATGAGAGCTATCAGCATCTGTATGCTTACCTCCTCTCTACCTTTCTACTTCTGCATTGCTTTCTAAGCTTGCACGCAACAGTGACTCCTGACGATAGGACCTCAGAAGAGGGGTTCCAATCAAGGAAGCTCCAGCAGAATGCGCAGAAAAACTCAGAGAATGCACAAGTGTTCCATGCAGCAGCCGCAGTAGGAAATAAGAAGGCTGACATCGAGGTGGTTGCGACCCTGAAGAAGCAGATGGTGAACAGCAAGTCCAATCCGATACAGAATTAGCCAGTAGATTGCGATTTATGAGTAGAAGAGAAGGCATTTCCTGCCGTGGAGACTTCGTAGGGAGTTCTGTTCCCCGTTTTGGTAGCTAAAACTTTTCGGTTCATCGTTATCAATAGTCAATACCTAATTGTTTGTACTTTGTATGCACTGGAGAGCATAGCTAGATAGAACAGACAATTTTCCATTTTGTTTTCCTTTCCTCACTTGCTTGTAGCTTTTCTATCGCCGTTCACCTTTTGATTGAGGTTGGAAATGCATTTCGAGTCCTCTACAGTTTTGTTTCCTAGTCTTCAGATATAGATATTTTTATCATTCTTGGAAGGTACCAAGAGGTACTAGTACCTCTATAAAAAAAAAAGATGTACCAGTTAATTATAACCATTGATTGAAATTTGATCTATCAGGAGTAGGATGGACATTGCCTAGCTAGCGCATAGTAAACCTCATTCCTCCCTTTTTCGCTCGCCTGCACTGCATTCATCTCTCGGTCTGTGATTAGCGCCGTCATCTGCAAGGGAGTGCCGCCGTCCATGAGGGCTGGAGGCCGCGTTCGCAAGGGATGGCCGCCGTCCATGAGGGTTCAACACCGCCGTCCGGAAGGGAGCGCCGCCGTCTACTAGGACTCGACGCCGCTGTCTGCGAGCGTTCGATGCCGCCGTCCACGAGGGCTCGATGACGCCATCCGCAAGGGAGCGTCGCCATCCGAGGGCCCGACGTCACCGTCCGCAAGGGAGCACCGCCATCCACGAGGACTCGACGCCACCGTTCGTGAGGGCTCGCCGCAGGCTGTCACACGCAGGGCACCATCTGCCATGTCTGGCATAGTGTCCCTACATGGACACGATAATGAATTCAGATCACACTTTAATAATCTCCACCTTAAAACGAATTCACTCTTGTAATTGAAATATCAAATCTCCTCAAATTGAGCAAACCACCAGCAGGTTCAAACACATAACTATCAATAAAATAGATAAACAAATATGGGTGTTTAATAGTTAATAATTCCCAATAAAGTCTGAGTCTAGACAATAGACCTTCTAAAATAAATACTCAATCATCAAACGACATAACTAAAACATTACCTATGATGCTGGATAGATAGCAAAGAACTCATAGCATGGAATTTGACGTGCTCTACCTGGAACACAAAAATCGACAAATAACGCTTGTTGAAAGAGCAACTTGCACGTGTAGCTATCTTATACATCAAACTACTAGCTTTAAATGTAATTAAATTCTGTAACATAGTTGAAACTACTCCTGCAAAACTGTTCAGATGAAAGAAACTCTTGTGCTATCAATAGAGTATAAACTACAGTAGACCCCTCATATCGAGTAATGATTACTGAACAAATATTGTGGTATCCACAAAAATCAAACTCCTTTATGCACTTAATCCTTCATCTTAAACTACAATTGAAGCAAAACCTTCACTTTCAAAGTAAAAACTTCGAAGAGCATCATGATAACTATGGTGTCATTAAACTTCTGAAATTAATGCTTTCAAAGCCTTCATAATGGTCGCACAAGTTATCCAAATTGCAACATATCCAAACAATGATTAAAACATCAAATTCACTTATCCCATAATTGATATTGTTTTTTCTTTCTAGCCACTTTTTTTTTCAAATTTGACCTCAGACACCCTTTTTGCAAATCTAGCCCCCTCCTCGAGAGCTCGGCAGGTATCAGTCGAGCTAGGGGAGCTCAGCACGAACCTGTTGTGCCCCCTAGCTCGGCAGCACAAAGTTTTCCGCTTCAAATTGGAACTTGCCGAAAACTCCGACGCTAAAAATTCCTCAAATAGTTCTCCTTGTGCTCTGCATGATGCCGCGCGATTGCCATCTCGGCAGGTAGAATTTTGAACCCGAATCTTTTATACTACTTGTTATAAAACACACAACATAAACAGAAGATCCAAAGAATGAAAGACAGATTTAATATGAAAAACTATTGCAAAAAAAAACTATGGATGCGCGAAGGCAAATTACGATATGAGGAGATTTATAATGAGTCTTTTGATCTTCCTATGGACTACAGGGATACATATATAATGCGAGGGAGACGAATCCCAAATAGAGAAAAAAATGAATTACAACCTTTGGCTTGTATCTCAAATAATTAAACTAAAGCTAATTATTACAACCGTTTTACAAAAATGGTGCATAAGAAAAATTAAATTCTAAAATTGCAATTGCAGTAAGCTAAAAGCTAAGTTAAATAGTGCATTGCATCCTAGTGCCTTGTTCCTGCGTTTAGCCAATGTTAGTATTCCAAGCCCACCAACCACAATCTGTTTCTTTTTCTTTTGTAAGCAGAGAGCAAATCAAATAACAATTCAAGGGAAAATAAGAGAGAGAGAGAGAGAGAGAGAAGGGAAAATAGTTGCTGTCAATACCCTCGGGCTACTAGAGCCAAATAGAGTAGCGTTCTTAGAGGTTCCCAGACCGTCTCGGACGATTAGCGCCTCTCACCATTACTGGGCCTCATCATCCGGCAATTAAAAATCCAAATCCCACATTTTCCAAACTTACCTCAGCCACAGTAAATCCGAAAATAGTGCTTAGCCCACATTTAGGACCTTTGGTCCAAAGCAACAAAGAACCAAGACACAAGAGAGGATAAGATCGACGCTGCCCAGTTGTGCACAGCTAAACTCTAGCCGAAACAGAGAGGAGGAGGCCGAAACCTCTTCATATATAAGCCCCAATCTAGCTAATCGCCCGTATTGCCCACTACATTCCTAGAAACCACTGATAGCAAACCAGCCGAGAGTTCATAACCACTGCAACCACATGAGGACAACACGGCAAACTCCCCACCAACCAAACACCTTTCATTCTCAACCCGACACACAAGTAGGCCCACATTCCCTCCTACCGTTTTTCTTTGTTTTGGTTTCATCTCGAGTAAGCACACAAAATGCTTAGCACTACTCCTCCTCGGCTCGTTCGATTAATCCAGGCAGCTAAGAAGGAGGGAGAAACCGCCTAGCCCAACCAGTGGCTACCATAGCAACCGGCGGCCACCGTAGCACCATGAGCAGCCTCGGGCTTGGAGAACCACTCCCCGGTACAAGAACCCCAAACCCGAGTCCTGTCAACACAGCCACTAGGATTCCCCAGAACCGGGTGTGGTAAATCAATGCGTAATAATGTAGGATCAGATATGGCAACAGAGGGGGGGGGGGGTGAATGTTGCCTCTTTAAAAAACGACCCCTCAAAAGTATCCACGAATGAAATCTCCTCCGATAGCTATGAAGAGCTATGAAGATGAATCAGATGCTCTCAGGAAAACCATAAGAGAGAGGAACAAAGAGCATACTAGAAACCCAGATAGAAGATCAGTAAATAAAAACAACATGAAGCTGATGGCAGGGAGGCACTCAGACATGGCCGGTCAGACCGCAGGCCTGGGGCCGGTCAGACCACCGGCTTGAGGCCGGTTTGACCGCCCCAACCGGTCTGACCGCCCGAGTAATGCTGGTCAGACCGCCACACTCTACCGGTTTGACCGGGGGCAAATAAGTGGTCTGACCGCTAGGGTTTTTCAGACCCGAAGGCAGAGCAGTCTGCAACTGCTGAAAATGCTGAAACTTGATTTCTTCAAGAAAATTAGTGAAATGTTGAAGTTCTCCTTAGGCCATAAGAGCAGTAACTTAAACTAAACAGCATCAAGACCTTGGAAAACAAAAGATATCAACAAGAAAGCTAAGAATCAAGATTTTGACAAAAATCTTGAGACATGAGCAGATTTTCCAATTTCTCTCCAATCTCTTATCCTTTGCTCATGAGGTTTTGCAATCATCTCAGCAATGACAAGAGGATGTGAGGGCTTACATCTGAGCATAACTTTTGAAAGGAAATCTCAGGAACATAAATACCCCTGACATCAAACCCTAAACAGTGAAAAACAGAGTAACTGCTTCACTTTGGATTTCTGGGAAAACTAGCTTCATGGGTTCATTGCTCTTGGGAATAATTAGCCAAATGGCTTTGAGGATTCTCCCAGTTCATAGCAATCCATTTTGCAGCTCCTCTACAAGAATCAGCCAAGAAACTCAAGAACTCAAGAAGTCAACAGAGAAACACAAAAGGGCAGAAATTGATCCATCTCAAATAAAATGCTCCTCAGATTGATACAAGGACATGGATGATTACAGAGGAATGATTACACATGGTTTCCACTCATTACATGCTTGAGAGGAAACATCACTACATGCTTAAAATCACACGAGAACACACCCACTACTCTTGAGCTCCCTACTTTCCAGTGGAATGCATACTCACTTTCTTGCTATGAATGAATGAATACTCCAGCTGCCTCCACCTCTCCATTTGAAGGCATGAGCTCACCCCAAACAAGCAAATCAAGAAGTGGCATACAATGCCCACTCCAACCTCACATCCACATATGAGGCAAGAAGTCAACACTACCTTTTGGAGGGAACAACCAGCCTCCAAATCCTTGCTTGAGTCAAATTACAAATTTGCCCTTCAAGCACTTTCCCGGAAGCTTCCCTCAACCGGCACCCTTGACCGACTGGACCTCGACTCCTCCCTGAGCCTAGTCCAGTCCGCTTCGCTGCACACGACTGCACCTGGCATCCTGACCGTCTGGACCTCAACTCCTCCCTAAGTCTAGTCTCGATCCTCTCGCCGCTGCCCGTCGTGTCCACCCGACACTGACCGAGACCTTCGACTCCTCCTGAATCTAGTCTTGGTCTGTTCCGTCACGTACGACCGCAACCGACCTCCAAACCGTCTGGACCTCCCACTCCTCCCTAAGCCTAGTCCTGGTTCTCCCGTCGTCACCCGTCGTGTTCGTCTCCGGTAGCTCCAGCTCCGGTTCCTCGTCTCCCGACTCGCAACCACCTCACCAGCCTCGATCATCTTCGGCATCATAGACCGTCTGGACCTCAACACCTCCTGTGCCTAGTCCCGGTCCTCCTCGCCTCACCATGACCTAGCTCCGAAGTCCTGGAGTCACACAGACAAGCAAACCATCACATAGCACCGCACGAAACAACATAATCCATATTAGCACAAGTAAAGGTACTCAACCCTAGAATACCCAAAACAAACTCAAACTCACTAAAACAACCATCAATTACTCATCACCAACATGGGGATACCTCCACATGGTCTCTCAAATAATAACGAGAAACATTAACTAAAATCAAAGCCAGGAAGCTCAGGTAAGGATAGAAGAGAAGGAAGAACTGGAGAGTAGTCGCAGCCGAGCCTCAGCCCCAGCCATCCAACCAAGCCAAGCCCACTGTAGCAATCCCCAACCAACAGCATCCTCTTGAGGGTGAAGAAGATGTTGAGGGAACGGCCGAGTAGTCGAGTAGTCAAAGGCCGAGTAGTCATAGTCAGAGATGAGTAGTCATAGTCGGAGGTCGAGTAATCATAGTCAGAGGCCGATTAGTCGTAGTCAGAGGCTGAGTAGTCGGAGCAGTCGAGTAATTGTTGTAGCCGAGTAGTCAGAGAGGCATTAGAGTAACTGAGCAGTCAGGGTCGAGTTGCCGAATAGTCAGAGTAGCTGGGTAATTGAGGGAGCTGAGTAACCGCTAGATCCAATGAGTAGCCACCAGATCGGGTGATAGGGAGCGGAGATAGCAGTAGATTCAGCAAGATGCGACCCAGAGGAGGTTAGATCCATTCGGATCTGAGCCAGAAGGGTTGAGTGTGCATGGTAGCCGAGGGAGCAGCAGGCCTCGAGGACGGAGGGAGAAGGAAGCAAGTACCAGTGCCGAGAAGGGAGGAAGAGAGCAGCGACTGAAGGCTGAAATGTCGGCCAAAAATAGGAGGAGCGTTAAGGGTAAGGAGTGGAGGAGTGAGAAGCATCAGTAGAACGGGTGAAAGCATCTAGGCCCCAAAAATTAGTTTTGGTAATTAATGAATATGGGACTAACATGTTTTATGAGCATGCAAAGATTTAGTCCATTTGTGAGCAACAAGATGCCAGCCAAAGGGTGTAAAAGAAGACTCAAATTGGCTCAAGGCAAAGGTATACTTAGAATAGGATCCCTTTTATTTTTACCAGTTTTAGGAGAAAGGTGAAAGGCCGAGTTATAGGTTAGAAAATCGTACCATAAAGAGGGATCATGGCAAGTAGCTTGATAGCAAATTTTATGTGCCATTTGGATCAAATTAGAAGCATGCATTCATCAAAAATCTATTATAAGATCATCTATGTGCTCTGTCTGGAAGAGCGGTAGTACCACTGATTTGAACGTCGGAACTACCGGAGAGCGGTAGTTCCGTGCCCAGAATCGGTACTACCGGCAACCGAAAGCTCCGGATTTCGAGCGGTGCCTTTTTTCTAGAGAGCACCCCAGGATGCATCTGAGTTATTGCGGGAGCGAAAGTACCGGCGCTTTCAATGCCGGAACTACTGTAGGGAGCGGTAGTTCCGCACTTTGGAGTGGTACTTCCGGAGCCCGGAAGATCCGGAGGTTGAGCGGAACGTTTTTTCCAGAGAGCTCCTCCGGATGAAATCTGGATTTTCGCAAAGCGGTAGTACTGACGGTTTCAACGCCGGAACTACCGCAGGTTGCAGTAGTTCCGCTATCCAGAGCGGTACTTCCGAAGTTCGGAAGCTCCGAGCCCAGAGCGGAGCCTTTTTTTCCAGAGAGCGCCATGATTGGGATTTTTGGATTTCGGCTCAAGCGGTAGTACCGCGCTGACTTTGCGGAACTACCGGCGAGCGGTAGTACCGCAAATTACAACGGCGGTAGTACCGCGCCACCACATCCAACGGTAACAGCAGAGCTCTGACATAGCCGTTCTGTCGCGAAGATTTGGTAGCGGTAGTACCGGCCCCATAAGGGCGGTAGTACCGCTCATCCTGAATTTTTCAGGAATTTATGCCAAACGGCTAGTTTTGGTTGGTGGAGGCTATAAATACCGCCACCACTGCTCAAAGACGGATGTTAGACACCCATTGAATATTCTTTGAGCCCTAGAGCATTCATTCCACCCTCATACTCACTTTGTGCATTCAATTTGAAGTGGTTGAGTAAATAGTGCTAGAATTCATTAGTTGATCCATTTGGCACTCCTTTGCATTCAAGTGAAGCCCAGGTTTATTACTCTTAGTGCTTGCCGGCACTTGGACGATTGGGCCGAGGTTGGATCGGTGATCTTCTCAAGGAGCTTGTGAGAAGATCCGATAGTCTTGTGAAGGTCAGAGCTCACCTACCCGGAGCGGGGAAGAGCTACCACTGGTGATCGAGGTGCTTCGGCTTAATTCGTGGAGCCGGTCCGATTCGTTCGGGCTAACCTCAACGTGGACTAGGGGAAACCGACAAGTTTCTGAACACCACGGTAAAAACATCGGTCGTGTTCTTTTCTCTCTTAGCTCTTGTTTATTTATTTCATTGTGATCATTTGCTTGCTTAGAGCTAGGATTGCTATATTCTTGACTAGAATTGTTTAGGATTAATTGCTTTACATTCTTACCATTTAAATTGTAGAGAATTGATCAAGTAAACAAGAAAAATTTAAAAACCTCCTATTCACCCCCTCTAGTCGGTATCATTGATCCTACAACGGGGAGGAGAAGGAGCGTTTTGTCGGTCGCTTGGCCATGGGCCGAGAGTAGATCTAGGCCGAAAGGCCTGAGCCTTTGGAACCATTTTAGCATTTCGAATAGCAGGTTCAGGACTCGACTTTAACCCAGTAGATAGGTTAGGCATCCACTGAGACGGGGAAAGGGAAAATTTCTAACCTATTAGTACCTTAAATAACTAATTTCTTATAGGAGCGCGTCTGCCTGTAATGTAGAATTCGAGCAAGCTCAAGCCGAGGTAGCAGAGCAAGTTGCCATTGATTCCAGCACTTACTACTACTCAGGCAAGCTAATTCTTGATCACAATTATAGTTATGTCAAATGTATAAATTACTTTCTGTATCATTACATTATAACTACATCTGAAAATGGTATTTGAAAAGGTCAAATCAATAAAGAAGATAAAAGATGTATGAATGAGAAGAGAAAAGAGGAGAAAAAGAAAGAAAAAAAGAGAAAGAGATGAGGTAAAGTAGTAGTCCAGTTGAGAGGAGCAGCAGGACTACAACTATATGTATAAAGGAGGTTAAGGGGGCCTCGAAAAGGTAGAGAGAGGACAGGCAGGATCCCTTTACATATGGCTAGTATATAAGAATCTACCAAACTCTCACTCGGAACGAGGACTATAAATAAAGTGCCAACCATTTTTCATCTCAGATGAGCAGGAAATAGTACCCCGTTACGTTATTCATCTCTCCACATTTGGTAAGTAATTATGTGTGAGTAGAGATGGGTGAAGCTCAAGACCAGTAACACCAGTCTAGAAGTGAGTAAGTCCTAAGACACTATATGCGCAGGTGTGTTGGGTCAGGAGCCGGTACCAACCAAACGCTATTGGAAGTTAGTGGAGCCTAGGTGAGCGACCCAGTACACTGATGGATAATAGATGAGCTGGAGAATTGAGTAACGTAACTCGAAAAATTTATGTACTTTGAGCTTGACCCCACACCAAAGGAAGTGTGGAAAGCCTAGTTAAGATGGTTCAGAGTAGCTATGGGTACAGTGACATAATCCTACGTAGTGCTAAGTAAAATCATGAATTCATGCCAGTCTCTTGTATTGGAGACTACGGTGATCACTATGGATCTTTCTTCACCTGAGTGAAAAGTAGAATTTTGACAATTAAAAGATGTCAATTAATTTGGTAAAGCTAATTTCTAAATTTAGATGACTAGAACTGAACTTAAGGATAAAGAGAGGCATCCAATGCATTTTGCTACTATTGTGCTTGCTGAGTTCGTTAGTACTCACCCTTACTATTATTCTCCTTTGTTAGACCCTACTCCGATCGATGAATACTTCGAGCCGGATAAAAGGGCAGCGGGCATTGCCAAGTTCACAGGAGAGGAGGACGGCGATTACAAGGAGCCAGGGGAGGTGGACCCTTATACTACGGCTGGGATGAGTAGGTATCCTACTGAGCCGAGCAGGAGAGTTCTAGGGTATCAGTCTGTATCTTTTGCCCCTTATGTATTTATAATTAAGACCATAGCTCTCGTGGGAATTGCTATAATAATAGTACAGTTCTACATTATTATTCTAATGCATGACTTTGGTAAAGCTTATTATTCGTCGGAACAGTGTTCTATTGATTAGACGAACAATAATCCGTATGCTTTTGTGTGATCATCTTTGGGATAATTACACGGGACGCCACATTCGGGAGAAGAGGAAGTAGAGGGAAGGTGATGGTCAGTGAAGTCATGTGTCTGCGGGGTGGGGAGGACATATTTAAGTTGAGGACCCAACATAGAGAGTCCACCTAGTCAAGAGTCGGCATCCCAGTGAATCTTACTCATACGCTTGAGTAGGAGTGTCAATGAATCGAATAATTCAAATACAAATGCCAGATAAAACAGATAATAAATGTATAATTAATACTCTTTTAAGTTTTAATGTATCGAATATGAATCAAATAAACTAGATACGGATAACAAATAAAATGGATCTACCTGACACCCCTACGGCCCTACGTTTGAGCACCTGAATCTGTCGGATGTTTTTGGAGATTCTCCTTTTCTTTTCCTTTATTTTTTCCCCTTAACATCTCTCGGTGAAATTTCTAGTCAGACGACATGGCACACAAATCGGCTGTCTTTGCCGTCACCATCTACGATTGGGCACAAGATCGATGGAATACATACACGTACAATAACGGAGTACATCCCAATTCTCTAAGGAGATGCAGACTCGGTAGATTTACACTACATTGAGATGACTTCAGTTTGGCTGTTGAGACTACCTAGTACTACTAACGCACGAAGAGCGAACACAATTCGCAAGCCGCATTTGCTTGAAGCAGAAAGCAGCTAAACTACGCACGAGGCACTGAAAATAGAGATATCTGTGGACAGCTCTAAGGTGCAGTATCTAGAAACCATTCATCTCCAAAAGATAGGTTCGTCTCTTCATCAGGGCCTTCACAGCAAATCTGAACGGTCCATCGAACGCGCCTGAAACAAAAGCTTCAGTTTCCTTCCAACTACTGTGACCGCCGCCGCTTCCATCGTTGGAGGGCTTGATAACGACCAAGGTTGCACCTTGCAGTGCCAAGCCACCAGGCAACTCGAGGTATGAAGCATACTTCAGCTTCATGTTGCACGCTGGGACCTGCGTCCGATTGGAACATGCTGAGGCTGACAACTGGTTTTCCCTGAACTCCTTCAGCTGCTCCATCCCCATGCACAGTGTCCCTTGCCCATCAGCGTCTGCCAAAACCAAGCTTCTCAGTGTTGGATGGTACTTGATAATTGACCGGAGAAGATAATGCCTTGTCGATGCAGCGATCAAAGAGCTGATAGTCCAGACAACACGGAGTTTCAGCCCACCGTTCGTATAGAAAGATTCTGGCATGCTTCCATTGTCCTCCGACGATGGCTCATGCTCTGCGCCAACAGGCTTGCGATCAACCAGGGTTCCACCCAGAATCACACAATTCTGAAGCGTACTGCCATACTCAGCCCGCCACTTCAGCAGAGCCCCATCCTCAGTCCCAACATGCCCTGAGGGGAGCTCCACCTGAAGATTCCGGACGTGAGAGAAGTTCCTAAGCACCTGCACAGATGAATGCTGGGCGAGTTGTGGGAACAGCGGCCGCCCTGTGCCATTTGGGTTGCGTATATTATGGAATGGCTTGATGATTGTGAACAGCATCAGCTTAAAGAAATGCGAAAAGATGTTCCGGGGCTTCGGCGAGGACAGGTTGAGAGCATCATCGGAGTCACCATACACAGTCGCAACACGGTCAATCTTGACATGCACATCATGGACGAGGGGAACGAGCCCGTTGAACCGCTTCGACACGGCAGAGCAGCAGCCAAGAGAACGCACACCCTCAAGCTTGTTGAGGATCAGCAGGACAAGTGAATCCGGCAAGCAGTCGAACTGGTCGAACTCCAGAACCGGGTCTGCGTGGATCCGAGCCTTGGGATGCATTGTCCAACTCAAAAGTCCCACCTTTTTGCACCCACAAGAGATCAAAGACTCCAGAATCGCTAAGAAATAGCAGAATCTTTTTCGGTGGAAATTTCTGTGAACTAGCGTAAGTCTTCGGCTCTTCGAATGACTCGTCCAGTCAACACAACAGCCCGTCAAATTGGAGCGATTTTCTGAAACAAAACAACAACAGCAACAGTAAGAACACAAATTTGACGGGGGTAAAGGAGCGGACTGAACAAAGCAACATGCATCACACATATTTGATGGGGGAAAACGAGAAGAACTGAACAAGGTAACATATCACATGCTTCAAAAATAATCTTCAACATGCAACGAAATCCCTCTAAACAATGCTTCGAGACGACAACAAGCAATCAGCAGATATTCAGCAAGGACTAGCAGGTTGCAGCAGATAAATCAAACTAATCCAAGAAAACTGTACCTGAAGGTTACCACGAGCGCAGCTATGTACAACTTGGAAGGCAAAAATAATGCTCCGCTGAACTGACCCCTCCCAAAATCCGATATTTCGCCGGAATCCAACCGGAACCAACTCCGGCGAGCCGGCAACCACACCCAAGTCGGAAACCACCCCAGAAACAACGGTTTTGAGCTCCAAAACCGTCCAATTTCTCACCAAGTCGAGCGCAACTCAGCAACTCCAATCAAGCCGAGTGTACCGGAGCTTCGATTTGGGCGACACGGGCAGTGGATTCGCGCGTGTAGGGGAGGGTTTAGGGGTGGAGGGAGGAGGAGACTTGGGGAATTTTTGCTGATGGGTTGGGCTTCGGGGACGGTTTCTTTAGTGCAAGGGTGAAGTGTGCCGCTCTCACCACCCGACGCGGCTTTAATATCAATCTCGGGGAGGTAACTCGTCCTCGTCCTCCGCGACGGCGTTGCGGGGCTCCGTAACGGCGTTACGGGGAGTGGACCCCGGTGACCGGGTCACGCACGCACGCGAGAGCGCTGGCCTGGTCGGCAAGTTTGGCCAATTTCCCTTTGTTTTGTAGAACATCTTCTTTTCTTATTAATTTGTTAACCCTTAATCACTCGCCAATCTTGACCGACGCCAGCCTCCTCCTTTTCGTGCACAGGTGAGAGACGGCAGTGGCGGACCTGGACAAAATTTTAGGGGGCTAAGGGCATCTCCAATAGTTATAGCTAGCAACTAACTATAAGACTTCCATATCATCTATATAGTACATACTAAAACTAGCATTCTAAGAGCAGGTACAATAAGGCTTAGTCAGCAGGCTATAGCAAATATAATATCAACAAAATCTTACGTGGTAGAGAGAGAAAGGAAGAGAGAGAAGGAAGCTGGCTACTAAATTACAACTACCTATAGCACGTAAAAATATGCATTTCACTCTCTTACACGTGGGGCCAAATAGTTATTGTAATAGTTACCTTATTGTATGAACTATTTTTTTAAAGGCTATAGATGAAATGGACAAGTGTTATAGCCACTAGTTGGCTATACTATTGTACTTGCTCTAAAGAACTATCTATAAGGATAGTTATTTGATGCTTACATGCACACACAGAATTTATTGAGGCTGCCTCGTTTAGCGTTATAGACTAGTGCTTAAGGAAGGGCTGGCTCGATTTTTTTGCATACTCTCTTTCCTCCACATAGGATATATGCTAATGTGTACATGCATATAGATAGCTGACTCAGACCATTGGAGATGCCCTAAGAGCATCTTCAGCATGAACTTTCAAATTAAGGCCCCTATTTTTGATTTGAGGGCTCTCCTAACATTTGAGAGCTTGATTTTTTTGTATATCTACTCCAGTAGCAGCTCTCAAATCAGGGCCCTCAAATTCATCCTAATAGACACTGCCATGTGGGACCCATTCATCATCCTAAACCAAAATTTGAGGGTTGAGGACAAAAACACAGGTCTAGCAGGGCCCCTACTCAGGCCCTCAAAAGTAGGGGCCTCCTCCAGGGTCCCCAGGAATGAGGGCTTGATGGGTGAATTTGAGGGCCTCCTACTTTTGAGGGCCTGAGTAGGGGCCCTGCTGGACCTGTGTTTTTGTCTTCAGCCCTCAAATTTTGGTTTAGGGACTTGTTTGAGGGCCCTGCTGGAGTTGTTCTAATGAGATATGTCTAATAGATACGTGATTTGTTAGATTAGCAATGATTTCATGGGACTAAAATTCATTTGAGCCTTTTTTTACTTGACTCTTATTAGTATGAGGAATACTATTTGTATTGCATGAAAAATATTTATGCAATGTTCGTTTCTCTATTTCTTGCAACTCTACGAACCGATAAATGATAATAGATAAAACTAAAATACCATATCAATCATAATTGCACAAATAAAAAAGTAGATTTGTGCTTTATACTTTATGATCGCTGCCTCTGATCCCTTTAATGTTGAGCCGCAACCCGCAGCCACAAGCCCCCCTCAGCAGGTACCTAAAATACAGTTAAAAAGAACTTCATTCAAACCATACCGTTGCCATTGATTTCAATAAAAAGCATTGGATACAATACTACAATTTCATACATGATAAAATCCCAACCGCCGCCTTCCTCAATCTCCCCATTCCCTAAATCCCCTCCTGGCCAACTGGTTTTCCCCAATCCCCCGTTCAACCCCCTATCCCCTAGATCCCGATGCCCCTCCAATCCCCCCAATCCCCTTGGCCCCTCCCTAATCCCCCAAACCCCTCGACCCCTCCCAGCTCCCGGCCAGCCTTCCCATTCCCCAATCCCCAGTGGTGGGCGGCTCCCACTCCCCTAATCCCCCTATTCCCCTCTAGCCTCCCTCTCCCTCAATCCCTTCTTATCTTCCTCTCCTCTCCTACGCGATCTCTGGCCTCCAGGTGATCTTCTCCGACCTCCTCTCCTACTTGCTCAGCAGCCTCGGCTGGTCAGCTCCCTAGATTGACAAATCTAGCGGTAGAAGTTGGCACTTGGCGCCTCATCGACTGCACCGTTGTGGGCTGTGGGCTGCCCGCCACCGCCTGCTCAGGAAGCTCCACGCTGGGTGCCCCACTAGTCGTCTGGCCCACTCAGGCTCCACCCAACCGGGAGCCGACCGCCGTCCGCTCACAGCCACTCGCCAAGATGCCACCGTCGTCGCCTGTCCATCGCCAAGACACCAACCACAGCTACAGGAGCTTAGGGATCAAAATTTGGTGGGGCCTTGTTGTTGTGCCGTGCTGCCGAAAGTCTCAAAACGAAGTGGATGGGCTTCAACTTCGGATGTTCGATATTTGCTTTTGGACATTTGTGGGCTTGTTGTTGTGTGCTAGTGACTGGACTTGCTTATTAGTGACTAGGCTCGCTGGTCATTGGGGTTTGCCGGCTTGGGCAATATTTGTGTTGTGTCTTCCTCTTCCAGTCTTCCTCCATTAGTCTCTGGCGGGAGGTAGGGTGGGCGCCAGCCCCCCTTGACCCCCCCCGGTTGCGTCCACCACTAAGAGAGGGTGAGAGTAAAGAGAAAGGGGCGAGCTCACCGACCATGTGGAGTTCGTTGGGTTAGCCGTGGGCAGAGAAGTTAGAAAGAGAAGGCATAGTAGAAGATATGGGCAAAATGGTCATTTATTCGCTAAAGGGAAAATGATCAAGTGGCAAGATAAGGGCAAAGAATCAACTACCAGAAACTTAGTCCTGTATTGAGTGGCATGGTAAGGCGGGGCATACAATCCATTCCCTCCTTATTAACTTGTTAGCCCTTAATCAGTTGTCAAGCTTGACAAACAGAAGGTAGTAAAATCTATGAGACAATGTGATGGTCGTGTATGTTATCGATGATGAATAATTGACATTTAGTTTTATTAAAATTTGCATTTGTGAAAGTTCTGATCGATGCGCTTCTATGCTTGATTTTTCAGGATGGCAAAACAACCATGTATGGTAGTCCGACCGGACTTGTGATGGCTGGTCCGATCGATCTTGTGATGGCTGGTCCGATCACCAGGTCTGAACGATAGGCTTTGACCATGGTAAGTCAAGCATTGTAGATTTTGACCATGTTCGACTTCGACCACATCCGGCTTCGATCATGGCAATCCGACCATGGTGTTTCACCTTGTCATTTTTCGACCACAGATAATCGACTACGGCAGAATGACCATACCTGGTCAAAAATGGCACGTTACATTACTTTTTGATGGTCGTAGGTACAGTGCTTTTGTCGATAGTCATAGATACAGTACCTTGTCTATGGTCGTCTGCTACTGTAATCGGTTGATCATCGTGGACTTTACTGGTCGATACTTGATAGTCGTGGACTTTACTAGTCGGTACTCGATGGTCGTGGGCTTTATTGGTCGGACTCGGTGATTTTACAATCTGTTGTTGTTATCCGTAGATCTCACAATTGGTAGTCGAAGACTTTTACGATCAGTTGCCGTAGGCTTCACGGTCGGTACTCATGGACTTCATGGTTGATACGAGTGCTTCAACTCTTGTGATCCTTGAGTATTTTAGGTACTCATGTTAGGTCAGTGGTATGACTGGCTGGTGTATGTTGGTCGGTGATCGGTGAACAGTGCTCAGAGGAATAGTACTCAAAGGACACAATATACGGAAATTGGAAGGACTCAGTACTTGGTAGTCGTAGACTTTGCTGGTTAGTAGTTAAAGGCTTTGTAGTTGTGGGTTTCACAACTGTGGTCAGTGCTACAGTACCAGGTGGGTACTCGGTAGCTATTATCGGTGACGTAGTACAGAGTTGGTACTTGATGGTTCTGTGATCGGTAGCGATACTTGTTATTCCCGAGTGTTTTGAGTAGAGCGATGGTAATTCCCAAGTGCTCGTTGAGCTAGCAGTTATATCGAGTGATCTAATGTTGATTTCTGAATAGCGATGAGATTTGTGGTCGTGGACGACCTGATTGGTGTTTGTGGGTAGTTAAAGGTGTTGTTTGAGTGTGTATACTAATGACGGTCAAGTTGTGAAGAACTTATGCTGGGAAAACATTTTTTAGTCTTTGATGTGTAGGTTGGCGTGGAAGCGATCATAGTTGGTGACGAGGAGGACCGAGATTAGGATGGGGAAATCTGAGGTCTAGATGGTCGAGGTTGTCATGCGAGGTGGTCGGGCTGACGCTAGAGCACATGGAGATCAAAGGTGATGATTCGTGGGGAAGTAAAGGATGGAGCGGTCCAGGAGGCTTCAACACAGAAGGTGATGATGTGTAATGAAGATATAGGAGGTTTTGTCACGTGTTTGGTTAGGAGTTGTGGATGGAGTCCATAACTGTGAAGATTAAGAGTTTGAATAAAGCCCATGTTCAGAAGGGTTTCGGGTCCCTTAATTTGAGGAAGAGGTAGAGTTTTGTGTTCGTGTTTGAGGCGAACATAGTTTGGACGTTAGCCTATAAAAGCGGAGAGAGACTAAGAGCTAACGTGTGGCTTTTGAGAAAGTTTTTAGTGTGGTTTTCAGAGGGCTTTCGCCGAGAAGGTTTTTAGGGGTGCTTATGAGGGCACTTTGTAAATCCACAAAATTCTAGCAATAAAGGTAATCTTGAATCAATGTGGTTCTTAATTTGCTTGAAGTGTGCTGGTGATTGCTGCTGGTTTGGATCATATGGCGACGAGCAAAGCAATTGGGTGAAGCGGTCGAATAGATCAGTCGATCGAAAAAGGTAGTCGAGCAGAACGGTTGATCAAGCAGTCGTACACTGGACATCTGTTCAGGTGATTGATCTTTGAGCAGTCAAAAACTTCATCGACTATCTGGAGACTTCGAAAAGGTGGCGACAACTATTCATCCCCCTCTGATTGCACTAATCGATCCTACAAAATGTCTCTCTACTTACATTAGACTAAACAACTCTAGACAAAACAAAAAGGCTATTTGGCTGTTCCTAATTACCCGTGTGTCAAATATCTTAGAATAATGCGAGCGACTGATAATCTATTCGAGTATATATGTTCGTACATATTACCTGATCCTTTTGATACAACTAGCAAGATGGCTCGCGCGTTTGCGCAGCTATATTTATTTTAAATATTTAAATAATATATAATATAACTTAGATATTTAAGAATATATTTACGTATCTTGTAGGCTATTTAGGATTTTAATACATCATAAATATTGAAAGTGATAATAGAAGCTTGAAGAAAAAATACAACTTGAGGAATGTAATTGAAGTCTGAGCTTGATGGGTTGAGGTTCTGAAAGACATAAACACTCTCTGTCATATATGGATCATATAGTTGCATGCCCCTATTGTTCTTCTATTAGTTACTTTTTTCCAAAATGTATGCATATGTATGTACCTCTATTTAATCTCAAAGCAATATGTTGATTATATGTGTGACGATCTTATTATTTTATATGGTATTAGAGTATATTGCTCATGCATACACCAATGCACTATGGCACGACCTACCATAAACTTATAATCCTTCACACGCCGACTGCCCTACCGAACAATTTGTCTTTTATCTCTACTTGTTATTACAACTTTTCTACTTGAACTTAATAGCACACACAATTCTTAATCGATACCTCTTAACTGTTACCCATTCTAATACAATACTCCACCACATAGTTATCTTACACTTCTCTCAATTATTACTAAATGCCAACTGTTGCAACATCAAATATGCATACACGTGCAACCATCGTTGATCCCTGCTGGGGACACCCATCACGCTCTCTTGGGTGGCCTTAAGCCTATTCTCTATGGTTACACCATCTCTACTTCAAGCTCTTTGTTTCTCTACTTCGGTATGTCCATGCTTTTACTTGTATATATGCATGCATGTATATAAACATGCATAATGTTATATATGCTCGATGCCCCTCTTCTCCCATGTCGATCGCTCATCTTCTTCAACATTGGCCACCTCAATGCTATGGCTTTCTCACTAATTGCAATGATCTAGCATCTTCACATATGTCGATATATCTGTTTTAGTCATTGTCTAATGATATAGAGAATATTCTCGCCACCGTAGGTGACGTTGTGCCCCTTACCGGCGATGACACACTTCTGGCTACCTGAAGGCCCCATATTGTTATAGCTTGTCTTCAACACAAAGATTTATCTCCTCTCTACCAAAGCATCCCTATTATCGAGCTTATTTGGACATTGACATCTTCAACAATGCTGACACTCATCACTTGTCGTTGTGACCCTTGTCGCCTTTGACTTCAGTCTTTCTCTTCAATGACTTTGGCGAGTAACACAACATTGGCCTTATCAAATGGCTAAGCAACGTAGTACAACATTGTCCTCATCTCCCTTGCCATCGCCTCAACTCTTCGCTCCCTGGTGGGTCAATGTCTTCTTGTTGGATCTTCTCCAACACCATTCTTGCTATCCTTATTATAACTTTTATTTTTATTAAAACTTTAGTTGTTTTTAGTAGAGTTCGTATAAAAATCAAATTACTAGTTTTATTTAACTTATATTGAATTTTAGTTATTTAGGTATTTTACTTTGCAATTGTATGGAAATTAAATTACAAATTCTATTTTGTTTTACTCCAATTTTACTTATTTTTTTTGTTGAAATTTGTATACAAATCTAATTGCTATTTTTAAATTTTTATTTATAATTATAGTTATTTAGATATTTCAGTTTGGAATTCGTATCGAAATCAAATTGCTAATTTTATTCTATTTTATTACAAATTTTAATTATATTTTATTGGAATTTGGGTACAAATCTAATTACTAATATTTTTTAATTTTTATTCTGAATTATACTTATTTAGGGATTTTACTTAGGAATTCGCTTTGAAATCAAATTGCTAATTTCATTTAATTTATTCTGAATTTTAGTTATTTAAGAATTTTACTTTAGAATTGTATGAAAATCAAATTGGAAATTTTCTTTTATTTTCATTTTTAAATTTCAGTTTTATTTGTTGGAATTCATACACAAATTGAATTGCTAATTTTTGTTTAATTTTTATTGCAATTTGTATTTATTTCGAGATTTTAATTTGGAATTTGTATCATAATTAGATTGCTAGTTTATTTCCTTTTTTATTATGAGATTTAGTAGTTTTTTGTTGGAATTCATATACAAATCCAATTATTAATTTTTATTCTAAATTATTTTTATTTTATTTTACTTATGAATTCTTATGGAAATCAAATTGAAAATTTTATTTTGTTTTTTATTCCAAATGTTAGTTATTTTTTATTGTATTTGATATGTACTCTTTCTTTTAATCTAGACTGTTATAATCTGGACCCACCATGATCAGCGGTGTGGATCTTTCTCTTTTTCTTCCTTTTAATGTGGGAATTTCTATTTCTTGAGAATGAATGTGGTGACTCCTTTTGACTTTGCTTTAATAATATAACTAGTTGAATACCCGTGCGGTGCTACGGATTTTTAAAATTTAACATACTACATGTTTTAACACTCACGGGTGGTAAAAAGTTTTAGAATATGCATATAAACATGTTTAAAATTTTTTAAATCCGTCAAGTAAGTCGGAAGCCGTCGATCACACCTCATGGTCATAAGTCAGAAGACATCGATCACACGTCATGGTCGTAGGTTGGGAGCCCTCGAGCACACCTCATCGTCGTAAGTTGGAAACCGTCGACCATCGCGGGTGATCGTAGGTTGGGAGCAGTCGACCATCGCTAGTGGTCGTAAGTTGGCAGCGGTCGGCGATCGATCATGGTCCTAAATCGGAAGCATTTGACAATGGCTCATGGTCGTACATCGGAAGCTGACGACCATCGTCCGTGGTTGTAAGTCGGAAGCCATCGAGACAGGGGCGGACCCATAATGGGACATGGGGGTACAGTTGTACCCCCAAAATTTTTTGTAAAAAATCAACTATATATAATATATTTTCATATATATAGGAAAAAAATTAGAAATGAAGGTAATATAGCAAATTCAGCCCACTAGCCAATGGCCCAATTGGCATTTCCTGATTTCCTAACCTAACTCCTGCTGCCTGGCTGCTTCTCACGAGTCACGCCGCCTCCTGCCTTGCTCTCACGCCGCCTCCTCTCCATTTCTCTTGCACAGCCGCCGCGCCACACCTCACAGTGCGCCGCCGCGCCCGGCGCCCCTCCTCGTCTCCGGCGACGCGGCGACCGGCTAACGACGGCGGCGCGGCGCCCGCTCCTGTCTTGCTCTCACGCCGCCTCCTCTCCATCTCTCTTGCACAGCCGCCGCGCCCCAGCTCACAGCGGCCGCCGCGCCCGGCGCCCCTCCTCGTCTCCGGCGACGCGGCGACCGGCGAACGGCTACCGCCGGCGGCGCGGCGCCGGGCGCCCACACTGGCACACCCAATGGCCAGCTTCAACGGCGGCAGTTCCTCCCCTATTCTATTGCCATCCAGGTCAGTTTTGCATTGATGTTGTTTCATGTACTCTGTTCAGTGTTCACTAGAAATTAAGTCAATCAAACTTATATTGGAAATTGCATTTATTGCTTATGTGTGATTGTTTATTTGGTTAACTATATGAGATATACATATTATGTGTATCAAAATTCTCTATCTTATATATATACTCCGTAGATTCTTAACTTCGTACCCCCATCCCAAAAATCCTGGGTCCGCCACTGCATCGAGAATACCACGTGGTTGTAAGTCGGAACACATCGACTAGCGCTCGTAGTCGTAAGTCGAAAGACATCGATCACACCTCGTGTCTTAAGTTGAAACACATCGACTAGTGCTCATGGTCGTAAATTAGAAGCCGTCGATCATACCTCGTGGTCGTAAGTTAGAAACCGTCAACCATCGCACATGATCGTAGGTCAGGAGCGGTCGACCATCGCTGGTGGTCGTACGTTGGCAAGCCTCCGGTGCGCTTGTGCCATGTCGCCCGACTGTCGGTGCTAGCCTGCTCGGCGCCGACTTTGACTACGGCCCCAATTTTGATCACTGCCCCTTCAACTACTGTCCCTTTCGCATGACCCTTCGACGTTGACCACTTCTCCCTTCGACCATGGCATCGAGGAGGAGGCGCGTCACGAGGGATCGGGGGAGAAGGAGGCGACGGTTGCAGGAGGTGGTGGTAGGGAGGCGGCGGCGGGCAAATGGGGAGAGGAGGCAGCGGGCAAATGCATTGGGGAGGCGGCGACGAGGGGATGTGACACTGCTGGGGGAAATTGGGGAATTGCGACCAGATGCTGTCGTATGAGGAAGGAATTGGTGGCAGCGCTGAGGAGGAGGTGCGGCACAAGGGTTCGGGGAGAGAATGAGGCAGCGGTTGTGGGAGGTGGAGTGGTTGCAGGAAGCGGATGATGTGGGGGAAGAAAAGAGGAGAAGCACGACCCACGCGTCAGTCTGACCTTTTCTATAAGGAGCGGAAGAATTACCTACATGCGGATCTGGATTGCTGATCTTTGATCGGATGACTGAGAAGAGAGGAAGAAGAACGGACTAACAACCACCAACTCATATTTATATAATAGTAAAGATAGATGCTTAGGTAGACATGCACTAATCATCTTTTCCTTTGTACTACCACCACTCTTTTTAAGTGATGTTTTAGAATCTATACTGTTAATTTTTTAAAAGTTTATTATTAATATATTTAAAAATATTTAGATTATCTAGATACAAATTATATCATTAGATTTATTATTAATGTGAAACTTTATAATGTGAACTGAACTTTATACCACTCGTGAAACTTTTGAGACCTAGAAAGAATATTAGAGTCATGTCAGGGGTGGGGGACTGGGGGGCGGGAAAATGAACGACATATGGCACATAACTTCGTCGCAGACCACGATTTGTGAAACAGGATTAATAAAGATCCCTTGCTGCCATCCCTACCGGTGAGACCTGGCGAAACTGTCACACCAATAAGCACCGGTCAAATCGACAGGAACGGAAGACCGGCTCAGCTGGCAGGTGAGCGCGTCTGCGCTTCGGAGACTGCATATTCAGTAGTATTACACGTGTCTGCGTTTCAGAGACTTGTTTCAGAGACTGTTAAGTCTCTGTTTAAAATTTTCTATCATATGTGGAGGAGGACGTGTACTTGTGTATGTGAACGCTGTTCTCATTGACGTTTCTATCATCTTGAAATGTATAAAAAAAACCATCAATTATAATTAGGGAAACACATTTCGTTTGAAATTTCGTCTTTCGGACGAAATTTCGTCCTTTTCGTTGGGTAGCGAAACGTGTTAAATTCGACTAAAATTTGGCCGAATTTACCTCTATTTAAAATTTGTTCAAATTTTAATCAAAATTTGACTAAATTTCATCAAAAAAATGATTTTTTTCATCCGAAATTCCGAATGAAACGAATGTTTCGTTCCTTTCGTTGGTGACCGAATTTTTTTTGCCACCGAAAGTTTTAACACTGGTCACAACCACTACCAACCACAATCTTAAAAAAACATACCCTAAGCAACGAGATAAGTCGGCAAGAAACGCTTGGAAACCCGCGGTAGTGTTATCTCTCGGTTTGTGACGATCCAGGGATGTTTTTATAGTTCACGTACATATGCCACAGAACTGAAGAGCGTGGTCATAGCGGTTTGTTTAAAGGTCGGCGCAAAGCTGCCATGAGAGCCACGAGTTTGCCGGAGCAAGTGAACCACCGCCCAGTGCACTGCGCACACGACGTAGACGCTGCTGCATCACTCTTTTTTTTTTCGATAAGGCTGCATCACTCTTTACTCTGTAGTGAAAGATACTCCTACGGCTTATAGACGAAGAGAGGAGCTTGACGTTTGTGCGGCGACGACAAAGCCAGAATAATCTTGGTGGCTCCGGTTCTCGGATCCCCTGATGAGGTGTTGTGATGTGAAGAGCTGTACACCACACGCGTGACCACACCACAGTTTCGTCGTTTCGGAGCTTCGGAGAGAGGGAGGGAGGGTTCCGGCCTCGCTTTCCGGGGACCAAATTTCCATCCGGCCACTAGCTCTGAACTACCAGGGATGGAGCCAGGAATTGGATATAGAGGGCAATATGGACAACAAGTAGAGTAGAACCAATGAACCATACCGGATTTACCGATCCAATAGTCACATATCAGAGTAATATATTTCGCAAATTACAATGCAAAGAAAATTACATACAAAAATATGGCTCGGGTGTGCTCGGGAGAAGATGGGGATGAAGAATGGCTCGGGTGAGATGGGGAGGTGCGAGTGAACTGAGATAGAGACCCAAGGCAATTTGGTCCATACAAAAATATGAGGTGAAATACAGAGGCTGTATTTGGTGGAAATGGGCTTAAATCCCCTGTAATGGCACAATGAGAAACAAAAGTACAATGCAAATACAGGTCCGAAAACAAAAAAAAGTAGGCGATCAGGCCAGTTCTGATTGATATGTTACAATTAGTGACAAGTGGAGAGCTGGAGAGAGATTAAAGCCTAGGTTCTTAAACTTGCAAAGGTATTTTATTTTGGCCAAGGATCTTAATCTTCAAAGTTGATAATCTAAACAAAATTTTTTATCTTGGCTTTTGCATCCACCTACGTCCTTAAACTCTGTACATCACAACGTGATTCAATCCAGTTAGCAAAAGTTTCTTTCGCTAAATGCTAGTGATGTTGAAACAGAGAAGAAATCAAGCCAATGGATACCAAGCAAACCCTGCACATAATGAAGGATTCGTAGAAGGTTGGGGGTGCCAGGCCCCCCAGCCCCCCTCTCTCTGCCACTATGAACTACAGTCAGTTTTTTTAAGCTACAACTTACGATTTGTAGTTGTGGTTTATGGTTTTTGTCTAGTATGAACGTTTGTGTGAACAAATCAAATATCAATAAACCGCTTTAGAAAAGCTGTACCAATAAATTGCTTCAAAACGATGATGAAGAAACCACCCTGTTTGTTTATTTGAGAGAATGCATAAATTATAAGTTATATGCTAAAAAGAACTCAGTCGGAAAAGGTCATATGGAGTAGGGTGCTAGCTAGATGCAACTTTTCTCAAAATCGGATTAAACTAACTGGAGTCTCAAAAAAAGGACTAAAATACTGGCCTAATGACCCCGTGATTCAATTCACATGGTGACTAGCGTCTAACTCATGCCATTATCCGTGTGGATCCACCCTTGAAGGCCTTGATTTGGGTATGTGACAGCATGGTCTAGCATCAACTGATCCTCATATCAAATAAACCACAAAGATCATACCGAGCTATTGAAGTCAGCATAATGAAGATGTCGATCGCAATTTTAATACTAACCCCGGATCAGACGAGTAAGTATAAAAACATTTTAACATATTAATCTATATTTGTATTGGTATTTGTATCCGCCGTACATCGAACACGACGAACTGACCTGAGCCGGAGGAGAGGACCCCTGCCAACAGGGACGAAGCCGCCGAGGATGATTGATCCTTGCTCCCGCCCGCATTATTGCCGAAAACGATCCCAAGCCCCCTCCCCCGCCTGTCCTTGGATTGGCTAGCCTCTTGGAATCTTGCGAGGATGGCGTCTAGACTCGTCGTTCATCTCATGCCACTAGCTGCAACCCTACAAGCGCTTATCCAGATACTCATGTGTCGGTCCACTCCTCATATCTAATCAGTTTCTTGCAGAATTATCGGTGTCTTCCGTTAAACAAAGGATTTATTGGCAGCCTGTTGCTCTCAGGAATCAGAAGCACTGGCAAAGTACGTAGCAAGTGCTAGCAAAGTCTTGTATTTTTCTTCCTTTTTGGGGGCCGTTTATTGCGCTAAATCTCTCGCATTTAGATAGCCTGAAAGCGAAGCGCTTGTATTTGCACATGCATAAGCATGACATGTGAGTACACCGTATTATTTGAATTTGTTGCCGTACGCCCATTTTTAACTTGTCCGACGCATGGGTGGAGCTAGAATTTAGAAATGAGAGGGAGGAGGGTAAAACAATCTATATAGTGTAATTATATTTGATGAGGGGATCAAATAACACTAACAACAATAAAATTTCTTAAAATATAAAAGACAGGTTTGCAAATTATCCAAACATAAGGGAGGCCTGCAGGCCCCTGCCAGCACCCCCTCCCTCCGCCCCTGCAAAGACATACTTACTATTGATTCTTTTGGGGATTACCATAACCACTAATTTGGAGTGGTTTTAATTTAAAGTTCGTATGAAAAACAAATTGCTACTTTGGAGTTCGTATGGAAATCCAACTACTAATTTTTTTTATCAATTTTTATTTTGAATTTCAGCTATGCAGGGGTTTTAATTTGGAGTTCATATGAAATATCAAATCACTAATTTTCTTTTATTTTTCATTCCGAATTTATGTTATTTTTTGTTGTTAGTTTTGTTATTTAATTTTGAATTTTAGTTTTAGATTAGAATTCATATACAAATCCAACTGCTAATCTTCATCTATTTTTTATTCCGAATTTTAGCTATGTAGGGGTTTTAATTTGGAGTTTGTATGAAATTCACATTGTAATTTTCTTTTATTTTTATTTTGAATTTTTGTTATTTTTATTGTACTTAGCATAAACTCTTTCTTTTAATCTAAGTCGTTATAAACTAGGTCCGCTAGATAGATGGTTATATGTTTTTTTGAAAAAACAATAATATATAATTGCTGCTATAGTTTAGCTTAGTTAGGGTTCACCGGATTAAGGACATGGTATTTTGCTTTTTATAAGAATTTCTAATATATTTTTTCTAGCAGTTCTAAAAGACCTGCCATGAGCTTTTAATATATAATAGATTTTTAGCTCGCTGCTAGATCGACTAATTAATAGTTTCTTTTACTGTTCTCTTTGAAAGAAAATGATCTTGTTACTGTTCCAGCACGAGTAAGCTCTTAAATTGCACGTCCTGAATTGTCGCATCTTATTAATCCTAGGTAAAATCTGATGTGAGATGATCCACCTACTATTAAGGCACTTGTTAGACCACGTGGATAGGTCGAGTATATAGTGATGATGAATAATTGATATTTGAGTTGTTTTGAAATTTGTGTTTGTGAAAATTTCGATCGATGCACTTTTGTAAAACTGAATTTGCTGGAATATTCAGGTTAACTGGTTTGACCGCGCATGTATTGGGCAATCTGATTGGCAGACTTCGACCGCTCAGCAGTCAGAGTTGGTAGTCGGAAGCAATAGGCGGTCGATAGTCGGAGGCGTCAACCACGGTCATTAGTTGGAAGTGTCGACCACGGTCAGTAGTCGAAGGTTTCGATCACGGTCTGCAATCGGTAGTCAGTAGTCATAGGCTTTGACTTCGATCGGTAGTTGGTAGTCGTAGGCTTCGACCAAGATGGTTGATAGCTACAGTACTTGGTCAATGGTGACAGTTACAGTACCTGGTCGATTGTTGATAGCTACAATGTATAGGATGGCGATCAGACCCGTAATGCTATATGGAGCAGAATGTTGGGCGACTAAAAGACAACATATACAGAAAATGAGTGTAGCGGAGGTGAGGATGCTGCGGTGGATCTGTGGTCATACAAGACGGGATCGCATCCGCAATGATGATATACGTGATAGGGTGGGGGAAGCACCAATTGAAGAGAAGTTTGTCCAACATTACTTGAGATGGTTCGGACATCTCCAACGACGGCCTCCTGAGGCAACGACGGCCTCCTGAGGCACCGGTACGTAGTGAAAATTTAAGACGTATTGAAAATGTAAGAAGAGGTAGATGTCGACCAAAACTGACGTGGGAAGAAGCAGTTAAAAGAAACTTGAGGGATTGGAATGTATATAAAGAATTAGTTTTGGATAGGAGCGCATGGAAGTTAGTAATCCACGTACTGGAACCATAAGAAAGTTAGAGGCAGTGTTTTAGGCTCCTGGCTCAGATAGTAGGTTGTACGGCTTAGGGTTTTAGCATTGTAGGTTTTATTTCAAAGCTCATTTCTATTTGATCTTGAGAAGGTTTCATCCCTAGCCTACCCCAACATGTTTTAGGCTCTTGGCTCAGATAGTAGGTTGTACGGCTTAGGGTTTTAGCATTGTAGGTTTTATTTCAAAGCTCATTTCTATTTGATCTTAAGAAGGTTTCATCCCTAGCCTACCCCAACATGTTTGGGACAAAAGGCTTTGTTGTTGTTGTATTGATGAGGACACGATTTGGAACTCTAGTATATAAGAGGAAGGAGATGTTAAGAGTTAATTGAGGACTTTTGGGGCTTTTTGGGGAGAAAGCTTTTAGGATTTTCATGCTAGGGTTTTGAGGGGTGCCGTGAGGGCACTTTATAGCCACAGAACATATTCATCAAGCAATGCAAATCAACATTTGATTCAATCCATGGAGGAATCTTGCATCTGTTCTTAGTCTTTTGCTTCATTTTGTGGAATCATGTGATTTTGTGATTTGTGCTATTTTGAATTGATTCTTTTTGAGGAATAGGTTGCAAATAGGCCTAGAAATAGATCTGCATAGTTTCGTTGAAAATCTTCAAGTCGTTTGAAAGTAGTTGCAATTTTTGGGTTTAACCTAGTTTTTGATTATCTCATGTTGCATTCTGAGTTTCTCCGTGCCTAGTTGATAATTCTTACAAGTTCTTCTTGGAATAGACTCTGGTTATCCTTAGCATCACAGGTGTCGAATTTGAGGTCAATTCGAGTTGATTTGTAAAAGTTAGATCAATTTTCATTCTTGTCAGTTTTCAGTTTTCAAGCGGTGAATAGTGCTGGGAGGTCAGACCGCCAACTCCATAGTAGTCAGACTATCTATCACCATTCAACCGCCACCTCCCATTGCGGTCATACCAGCCAGAAGTTTTGTTTTTTTAATTTTTATTGACATTTTGTTTAGGGCTTGTATCTTTAGTTTCCAGTAGATATAGCCTATTGTTTAGGTTGTTTTTCTTCTAGTTTGAGATTTGTTTTCAAATTTCAAAAAGCGGAGGTGGTCATTCACACTCTTCTAATTGCGGTATTTGATCTTACAGCATGAATCTCTGATATACTCGTATACAATGACAGCTTAATTTGTCTTTTTAGCAACAGTTTTTTAAATGTCTTTTTAGCATCACAAGCTTTTGAAGTGACAGATGAACATGAAGACTGAGCTGCTACAATGGAGTTAACTGTATGAACCGAGTGATGGAGAGTTTGTTTTGCACAGCTAGGGCCAGAAGCTGGTTTAGCTCTCACTGACCCTGTGCATTAAGCAAATGTTGGAGACGTGCCAGTGGATTTGTTCGGAGCGGTGTGTCTGGGCGCTGACTCATCAAATATCGGCAGTGAGTTAGGCTCACCGCACCATCCAACCAAGAAATTGACCCAGGAAAGCATGGCTGCGAGTATAATTAGCTAGTGGCACAGAAAGCAGGGAGGAACAAAACACCAACTTGAACTGCGTAGGAGGAGAAGAAAATGGGCCATAGTTTGTAATCACTCTACAATGATCAATCAATTTGAAGCTCTGAAGCAGGAGTTTTGTCTAACTCCAATTTATTCGGACGTGATTTACCAACCCTTTTTCAGTGTCCTGTACCTCATGGCCGATAAGTACACTCACACCTGTAGTTACAATTGGCTTGTGAGTGAGGACCGAGTTTTGCTTGGTTAGCAAACTTCACCATGGTGCGAGCTGCCTGTTTGAGTTCATCTTGCATATGTGTATATCTCTACTACTTAAAAATATGAGTTGGTGATTGTCGGTCCGCTCTCCCTCCTTTCTTTTCAGCCGTTCAGATCCATATGTAGGTAGTTCTTTCGCTCCTCGTAGAAAAGGTTGGGCCGACGCGTGGGCCGCACTCCTCCTCTTCTCTTCCCCCGCATCCTCCACCTACCACAACCACTCTACCTCCTGCAACCGCCACCTTCTTCTCTCTCCCGAACCCTCGTGTCGCGCCTCCTCCTCCTCAGTGTCGCCACCAATTCCTTTCTCACGTAGCAACGTCTAGTCATAGTCCCCCAACTTCCCCCAATAACGCCGCATCCCCTCGTTGCCGCCTCCCCAACACATTCGCCCGCAGCCTCTTCTCCCCATCTGTCCATCGCTGCCTCCCCACCTTCACCTTCACCTCCCGCAACCGTCGCCTCCTTCTCTCCCCGAAACCTCGTGCTGCGCCTCCTCCTCCTCCTTGGCGCCGCCACCAATTCCTTCCCCACGCGGCAACGTCTGGTCGTAGTCCCCCAACATCCCCCAACACATTTGCCCACCGCCTCCTCTCTCCATTTGCCCACCGCCGCCTCCTTCTTTCCCCCCGAACCCTTGTGCCACGCCTCCTCCTCCTTGGCGCCACCACCAACTCCATCTCCCATCGCCCCTCCAACCAGCGACACGACGCTCGGCGACAGTGGCAGGTGGATCGAAGAGAAGGGCGCTCGGCGACAGCGGCCGATGGATTAGAGAGAAGAGCACTCGACGATGGCGGCGGTGCCTTCCTCTTCCTACGTCCACCCACGTGGCTCTCCCTCTGCCGCCACGGCCCAGCGGTCGCTCAACTGGTGAGCCTCTCTACCTCCTCTTGCTCTTCGCTCGGAGCTCGTCGTGCTGTGTGGCGATTTTGGTCTCCCAAGCTGGTCATTGAAATTGGCACCGTGGTTGACAGAGGCCGTGGTTGAGGAGCTGTGGCCGAAGTCGAGGGGCTGTGGTTGAATTCGAAGCCGTGGTCGAATGGGGCCGTGGCCGAAGTTGAAGATCAGTGGTCGAAGTCGAAGCCGTGGTCGAAGGGGCGGTGGTTGAGTTGAAGGGCTGTGGTCGAAGTCAGGCCGTGGTCGAAGTCGAAGGGTCGTGGTCGAAGTCCAAGCCATGGTTGAAGGGGACAGTGGTTGAAGGGGGCAGTGGTCGAAGTCGAAGGGCATGTTGACCACGACATGTTGACCATAGTAGAACGACCACAACATTTTGACCACGGCAGTAATCAATAGGCTTCAACCTTGAACAGTGAACTGGCCGAATGCTATTGTGAACCAGTCAAAGCAACAGTGAATCGGTCATATGCAATAGTAAACTGGTCATAGCAACAATGCTTTGTTGCAGTTGTAGACTTCGCACTCTTTTATCGTAGTCATAGACTTCGCAGTCTGTTGTTGTAGTTGTAGACATCGTGATCTATTGTCTTAAACTTTGCGATCGATAGTCACAGACTTTATGATTGGTAGTCGTAAACTTCATGGTCGGTACTCATAAGCTTCAAGTATTTCAATTCTAGTAATCTTCGAGTAACTCGAGTACTCATGTCTGATGGGCTAGTGATATGACTGACCTACATGGTAGTCAAACCAGTCTTTCTGAGCAGTCGTTGCTATAGTACCCTATTGGTACTCGGTAGGCGGTGCTACAGTACCTGGTCGGTACTCGATGATGGGAGTCGATAGTCTGCATTCAGTTCCTAGTCGGTGATCGGTACTCGTTGGTCAGTAGTCAATGGTGCAATGAGTGGTTGATGGTCAGTAGTTGTAGACTGGGAGTGCTATGATACTTGTGATCCCCGAGTGTTCTGAGTAGTCATAATTCCTGAGTACTTGTAGTTTTTGAGTACTCATTGGGCCAGTGATATGACCGGCCTGTGTATGGCGGTCAGACTAGTTTTACTGGGTGGACTGAGGTGGAGTTTTGGAAAGCGTTGGATATTGTGGTCGTAGATGATCTGCTTGGATGACAGTCAAGCTGGGAAAACTTTTGTCATGGGAAAACGTTCTTTGGCCTTTGCATGTGCAGGTTAGGCGTGGATATGATCATGGTTAGTGACAAGGACCGGGACTAGGATGTGGAAATCTGAGGTCCAGGCGGTTGAGGATGTCATGCGAGGTGGTCGGGCTCACGCTAGAGCAGGTGGAGATCAAAGGTGATTGATGTGTGGAGAAGTTACGGGAAGTGCGGTTCTGGAGGCTTCATCATGTGATGAGATTGGAGAAGTTATGGGAGGACTCTGTAACTTAGAAGGTTTAGAGATTATGGAAAACTTGTGTTTAGAAGAGTTTCGAGTCCCCTGATTTTCGGAAGAGATATGATATCATGTCCGTATTTGATGAGAACACGTTTGGGGCGTTAGCCTATAAAAGCAGAGAGAGACTAAGAGTTAACGCAAGGTTTTGGAGAAAACTTTTAGAGTTTTTGTGCTAGTGTTTGAGGAGTGATGTGAGGACACTTTGTAGCCACCGATCATAATGCAGAACATGATTCAGCAAAAAAAATCAGATTTGTGTTGAGAAAAATTTGTCGACTACGTCGACGTATTTTTCTGGACATCATCTTCAACTTCACTTCCCTCAATCGCGCACTGTGTTGTCCACTTGATCGCGCCAACAACAACGGTGTCGAAGCGCTCGAGCGGAGGAAGATTTTGAGTATTTGCAAACCGAGCAATCAAATGAGTAGTCGAGCGAGCGGTCGAGTGTCTTGTGATCTAAATCCACATCAGGTAAGTTAGATTGTTTTTCTTTTGTTTTGAGATTTATTTTCAAGTATTAAGAAGCGCAGGCAATCATTCATCCCTCTCTGATTGCGGCATACGATCCTACACAAACTGCATATTTTTCTCCCGTTTTGGTAATTGCATCCAAATTAGCAGCGTTTACTGAGGACATAAAAATTGCTGGTCGTCAAAGATGAGGAATAATGCAAATTTTAGCTGTACTAGACATGAACCACATAACAAATTTATCCCCAAAAAAATGGTATCATTTTTAGGCAAAACTAAATTACTCTTGGATATCTGGCAGATTGAAGTTAGAAAATGTTTTGGCTACTGGAAATCATATCACGAAAATCTATGCTTGGTTTCTGATTTTTGTCGACAGTATTGTTCAAGTAGTAACACGACAAGTACCATTGTACCAACAACTTTCTTCAGTCTTCTGCAGAAGAAGAGCGGTGCAACTCATGAACACACCACAAAGGCACAACCGCAGCACAATTTCACTGCAGAATATGATCAACATTGCTCGATCAAACCAACGTACAAATGAGGGGGAAAAAACACCATGGAAGAAAGAATTAATCCATTGGTACCAAGAGCTGCTCTCCTAATCAACCATTAATTAACCACTTGTTGCTTCCTCAGTTCCTCCAGAACAGGGGCGGCACCTTCACGTCGCACGACCTGGACACCACCTTGGCGTCGGCGGCGAGGCTGTCCACCGCCACGGCGCACCGCACCCTCACCGGCACGGCCCATGTCTTCACCCCGCCGAGCTGCAGCCGCACGGGCACCTTGATGTCCACGTCGAACGGAACCGACCGGAGCCGCTCCGCCGCTGCCATCTGCCCGCGCACGCGCTCTGAGAACCGTATCCCGGCCCCCTTCGCCTTCGCCACGAACAACGTCACGTTCCGGCGCTCCTGGTAGAACGCTGGCCACACGCCGTTGGCCAGACTCAAGCCGCCGTACGACACGGCGACATGGCTCCCGTCGCTCTCGTAGTGCACGCCGATCTTGCTGTTCGGGTTGTCAGCGCGGACGGTGGCGTCGAACTCCGGCAAGAACGATCCCGGGGCAGAGGCGTTGCTGATGCCGTCGAGGCCTGACACCGCGAGGGACTTGAGTGTGTACTCCGGCTGCTTTGGCTTGAGCACGAGGTACATGACGGCGGCGAAGGTGGCGAGGAGGACGGCGAGTGAGAAGACCGTCACAAAGAGGTAGAAGCAGACACGGAAGCAGGGGCAGAGGCGGCGGCGCTTGGCGCGGCGGGTGTAGTGCTCGAAGAGGCTCGCGTTCTCCGGCGGCGGCACGCGGAACACCTTGTCCTTGGGCACCTGCACCACGTACGTGCCGGGCTGCGGCGCTTGCTGCTGCTGCTGCTGCCCCTGCGGAGGCAAAGGCGACGGGATGGGCTTCTCGAAGTGGAAGCTGGGGGTGCTGGAGGTGGGGTCGGAGGAGCGGGCGGACTGGTTTATCTCGGCGGAGAAGTCCGAGCTCGTCGCCGCCCGGTGGACGCAGCCGTGCATCATCCGCTCCTCCTGGAGGCGCGCGTCCAAATCAATCTGCGCGTTTTATGCATTCTCCCGCTTAATAATGGAGTAATTACAAAATCTTCCAAAAATTAATGTTAGGTTCCTTCTTCCAATATCAAAGTATCCGGTACAAATTATATCAGTTCGCTAGGGATTGCAATCCAGAAAGAAAAGAGGATTAGGGAATAAGAAGAACAGGAGGAAGGGAAAGTTTTTTGGGAGCCTTAAGTTATTACAGAGTCAATAATTCCCCATTCTTCCGTCGCCACCCTTAAGTATTGGGTCTCTTCCGTATCCGACTGGCTGGTGGTCCCGTTCGCCCCTGGCGGCTGGGCCGAGCCAGCTCACACGACCCATTCGTCTCTCGGCCATTTTCTGCTGGGCTTCGTCATCCTTGTGCCTGCCCAAGCCTTTGTTGCCCGCCTTGCCGTATGGTGAACAACACCTAACGCCATGACATCCCCCTTTATGCCAGCTTGTCCCCAAGCCAGAGCTTTTGGAAACCGAGCAGCAACGTCATCATAGAACTCCCAAGTAGAGCTAAAAGGGGCAGTACTGGACCACTGGACCAAGACGTGAGTAGCGGCGGAAGAACCTTTGTGGTAAAGGTGACTATCCAAAACACTGAGAGGCACTCTGTGCTCGTCTTGCTCGGGCAAGTCTGGTTGGACTTCCTCCCCTGGAGCCAAGGCTTTCTTCAGCTAAGACATGTGAATGACAGGATGTATGCAGCAAGTTGGTGGAAGCCAAAATTTGTATGCCACCGCTCCAATCTTGCCTTCCACCTAAAAGGGACCAAAATAACGAAAAGCCAATTTATGGTTAGCTCGGATAGCCACCGACGACTGGGCATACGGCTATAGCTTCATATAAACCAGTCCCCCACCGCAAACTCCCTTTCTGATCTTTTTCCCTCTGCTTGGGCTTTCATCCGTTGGTTAGCTTGGTTCAAGTGCTACCGTAGGAGGTTAGCAATCAACTCTCTCTCTTTAACGACCATTTCTCCAATCTGGTACAGAGCAAGTGGATGAGTTCACTATCCCAAAGTGTGGGGGACTGTGTCCATATAGCACCTCAAAAGTAGACTTATCCAAAGTGGCGTGGGAAGATGTATTATACCAAAATTCCGTGAGAGATAGCCATTCATACCATCGCTTGTGACATGCGCGCACAAAACAACGGAGAAAGTCTCCACACTGATTTACTCGCTCGGTTTGCCGGTTGGTCTGTGGGTGATATGCAGAGCTTATCTTCAGCTATGTATGTGCCATCTTGAATAATTCTCTCAATAAGGCACTAGTGAATATCTTATCACGATCTACAAAAATGGATTGAGGTAGCCCATGCAATTTGAACACGTTGTGGAGGTATGCTTGGGCTACTTGAAAAGCTGTGAAGGGGTGTGCCAAGGCGATGAAATGGGCGTACTGGGAGAATTTGTCAACCACTACCATGATACTATTGAAACTCGCAGATCTTGGCAGCCCTTCATTAAAATCCATTGTGACTACTAGCCAAGCGTGATCTACTACTGGAAGGGGTTGGAGGAGTCCCGGGTAGCGGACATGCTCTGCTTTAGCTTGCTTGCATATAGCACACGCAACCACATAGGCATGGACCTCCTTTTTCATAGCTGGCCATGCAAATAGCTTGCGAATGTGACTATAAGTCACTTGGAAACCGGAATGACCCCCAACAGCACTGGAGTGCATGGACTTGATGATACTTTGCTGCAACCCTGGGTTACATCCAACCCAAATCCTTCCTTGAAGCCTCAGAATCCCATCCTAGAGCTGAAATTTTGATTGGTCACCCTTCTCCATACTCAGTTCCATAAGCAACTTGCTTGTTTTTGGATCTTTTTTATATCCTTCTGCGACATCTTCCAACCAAGAAGGAACACAACTGGACATGGCAAGCATGTCTCCCAGACCACCTCTTGCCTTTCAGGAGACTGCATCAGCCGCCTAATTTTCAGTCCCTTTCTTATACAGCACTCGGTATTGTAGACAAAGGAGTCTAGCCATCGCCTTTTGCTGCCAATGCGTGGTTAAACGCTGATCTCCCAAGTGTATCAACTTCTCTGATCAGTCTGAATAGTAAATTCGATCGGCTGTAAGTAAGTCCTCCATTGATCGACTACTAGGAGTATAGCAAGACTCTCCTTCTCATAGGTATATAACCTTTGTGTACGTGGCCCGAGCGCCTTGCTAAGGTAAGCCGCGAGGTGACCCCCTTGCATGAGTACCATGCCAATTCCTTTGTTGGATGCATCAGTTTCAATCTCAAAGGGTTTGCTAAAATTGGGAAGAGTGAGTACCGGGGCTGATATTAAGGCCATCTTTAAGGCTTGGAATGCCTCATCCTTCTCAGCTGTCCAATGGAACACTGCATTCTTCTTCAGTAGTTCTATTAATGGTCGGCTGGTATTCCAAAATTGCAGACAAATTTGTGATAATATCTCGCCAGGCCTAAAAAACCTCTGGCCTCTTTCATATTCTTCGGCGTGGGCCAGGACTTCACCGCCTCAATGTTTTTGCTATTCGTAGCGACACCATCCTTACTAATAATATTCCCCAAGTAGGTTAGGCTGGGCTGAGCAAAGGAGCATTTGGTTCTCTTAACCTTCAACTGATGTTGGGTAAGAATTTCAAATACTTGTTGCAACTTCTCAACATGTTCCTCCAACGTCCGACTATAAACCAATATGTCATCAATGAATACAAGAACCCCCTTCCATAGCACTGAGGCCAAGAGATGGTATTCATAAGCCCTTGGAAGGTGGCTGGTGCACTGGTTAGACCATAAGACATGACCATGAATTCGAAATGCCCATGGTGTGTCTTGAATGCAGTCTTGTGCTCATCTTGGGGTTGCATTCATATTTGGTGGTAGCCGGCGCGCAGGTCCAAACTTGTGAACCACTGGGCACCCGCCAACTCATCAAGCAGCTCGTCAGTGATAGGCAGCGGGTATCGGTTTTTGACTGTGATTACATTGATGTGCTCCCATGAAGCAAAGGGGCTAGTGCTGGTCTGAATCACCCCTTGGAACAACATTTCTGAGACTTGCTTCTCGATTTCATCTTTCTAGGTTGGGCTATATCGGTAAGAGTGCAAGATGACTGGTTGTACTCCTGGCAGCAAAGGAATGGAATGGTCAAAAGACCTCCTTGGTGGAAGACCCTTTGGTTCATCAAACAGATGTTCATATTTCTTGAGAAGGGCCAGAATGGCTACTGGTACTTGCTCTTTCTGGTCATCAGTCCTTCCACGATTGCTCCCATCCAAGAGGTGGCATCCATTGCTAGGACAAGACTGAATCAACAGCAAGAGTTTTAGGGGTGCTCCAGGCCGAATACCTTGCAGCTTAATCCTTTCCCCCTTGCGAAAATGCCATCTACTTCTTGCACCAATGCACCGCCATTGGACTGTGCTGCTCTAGCCAGTCCATGCCGATAATAACCTCATAACACCTGAGGGGTAGAACCTTGAGATTTGTACAGAAGACATTCCTCTGCACTTCCTAGTTACATTACAAGATTTCTTGAGAACAGCTGAGCAACCCTCCATTTGCAATGCGCACCTGAATCGGTTTGAATGGCCTTTGTGCACCCTTCAGTCGACTTGCAAAAGTCTCACTCACGAAGCTATGGGAGCTACCTGAGTCAACCAAAATTAGTGCCTTATGTCCTTGCACCGAGCCTTGCAATCTGACCATTCGTGGAGCCTCCCCACCACTAATGGCCTCCTTGGAAATTGCCATCAAATCACTCCCGGCCACTCCTTCATCTTCAGATTTGGTTGATAAACTCTCCTTATCTTGCAGCAACTCCAAGAGCTCTTCCACCATGTGTAATTGGACTGTAGGGCCACATTTGTGCTCTTGACTCCACCTTTCCCCATAGGTATGATAGAGTCCATGAGCACGCCAGTAAGCTCGCAGTGCTGCTAGTCGGTCGGTCCCAAATGCAGGCCTCGCCACAGCTTCCACTCCTCTCCGGTCCTCTACTCAGCCTCCCATCGTTGGCAATTCCTTGCTGGGTAGCAGAGGTAGGGGCATCGCCACACGAGTTAGTGTCCGGGCTCCAGAAGTGGACTCAGGTCGGTGAACATCTCTCCTGACCACCTCCAACACCCCTTCCGGCAAACAAGCCAGGGAAACGACAGTGTCCAAGTTAGGAGGGCGGTGCAAAACAACTGCAGAGCACACATCGCTCCGAAGGCCATCGATAAATTGAGTAACAGAAAACATGGGGTCTCAAGAATGATGAGCTAGCAATTGATGCATAATCGCATTAAACTTTCCTGCATACTCAGTGACTGAACTAGTTTGGCGAAAGTGGTTTAATTGTCTAACTTGTTTCTGAAACTCCTCTCTACCAAATCGAGCACAAACATTAGCAGCAAAGGCCTCCCAAGTATGATGTTGCTGGTGTGCGCTAGTCGACTGTAACCACAACATAGCACTACCCGTAAAGTACATAGAGGCTAAACTAACTCTCAACTCTGGGTGGACAGCACACTCTCTGAAGTAATTCTCACATTTTAGTTGCCAGGTTCTCGAACCCTCACCATCAAACTGTGGAAAATTGACTTTGGGAGAATGAAGGTGATGCCCTGGGACTCTAACAGGAAACTCAGAATGCTCAAAGTGATAGTAGGTAGGGTTTTGCAGGTAGTTCTTACCATTGTCCAGAGGCGGCAAGGGAGAGGTCTCCCCATTTGCCATCCCCTGGTGTTGCAGTTCTTCACGGTGGCCATTAGGCCCTTGATCACCCACGCCATAGCAAACCCCAGGCGCCTCCTCCGACCGCAGCCCAATTGGGAAGAAGGGCATCGACGACGGTGCTCCCGGCTTGGGTAGGATGCCAGGCAGATCCATCGGGAGCACGGTGAGCACCGAATGTTGAGCGATCTATTGGATTTGATTGCGCAACTCACTGACTTGGAAGCGTAGCTCTTCGGTCGCCTTCTCCACCTCCGGCTTCCACTAGTCACAACTCCATCACCACTGGCTTGACTTCCTCCATGGACTGGTAGATCATGACTCCTTGCGCTTGCAATTCCTTGATTGTCTCCCCTTGAGTAGCAATCGCCTCACTCTGGGCCTTAGATTGCTTGGATGAGCTCGGCGATTTGGTCCATCTCCTCCGCTCGAGTTTGAGCTCTAGTGCGGTGTCGCGATGGATCTAGGGTTTCGAACTCGCTCTGATACCAAATGTTACATTCCTTCTTCCATATCAAAGTATCCAGTACAAATTGTATCAGTTCGCTAGGGATTGCAGTCCAGGAAGAGAAGGGGATTGGGGAATGAGAAGAACAAGAGGAAGGGAAAGTTTTTCGGGAGCCTTAAGTTATTTCAGAATCGATGATTCCCTATTCTTCCGTCGCCACCCTTAAGTACTGGGTTCCTTCCGTATCCGACTGGCTGGTAGTCCCATTCGCCCCCGACGGCTAGGCCGAGCCCGCTCACATGACCCATTCGTCCCTCAGCCATTTTCTGCTAGGCTTCCTCATCCTTTTGCATCGAACCATGGACTGGTAGATCATGGCAAACAGCACCTGGCGCCGTGACAATTAATTATCTCATTCGCATCGAACGGTGTGGATACGGTGAGTGCAGATGGGAGGTCGACGTGGATGCTTCTTTTTTTTTTAAAAAAAAAAGAGAGTTAAACATGTTAAAGTCCCTCTGCAAATACAAAATATTTTTTTGAAAGGCTAAACTAATGTCGATCAAAACTAGTCCTCCAAATTGCTAAATACCAATACATTTGTAAAGCCCAAGGATTTAATAGGAAAACATTGCGAACACAAACCCGAAGAAACAACTCCTGATGCGTAGAGACTTATAATGCCATTTTGCCTTTGGAAAAGTCTGTCCATATCTGAAGAACCCTCAAGAGCTAATGAACAAAATCGACCTAGCCCTTGATCACAAACTCATGCATAGTATTTGAAGAGTGAACAATTTCGCACGAGGCTCCATCCATACGAGACAGAGAGGCACTGACAAGATTGACCTAGCTCTAGCACTGGACAAAAATCTTGAGCGAAAGGTACAAACTTTGGGCAAGAAACCCATCTGCTCATGCCACATACACAGCACCGCGACCAAATTGGAAGATCAAAACGATAGAGACGCACCTTGTAGACGCTCGTCGACGTCGTCGCTGGTGCTAGCTGTTTCTTCTTGAGTAGTTTCGGGGGCGGTAAGCTGAGCACGGGGGGAGGCGACGGCTGGGTCGGCGGCGGAGGGGCTTATATGAAGCGCCGCGGTGGGCCCGGCTCTCGGCTCTCTGGGTGTGGCTGGCAGGTGGGTCCCACGCGACGCGCTTGGGTGGCTTGTTTTTCTGGGAAAGAGGAGTTGGCACCGTGTTGCGTCCATGGGTTTATGGAAGGTTTATTATTATGGGAATAGGGAAATAGATTTGGAATGCTCTGGAGCAAGGCTAGCTAAGCTAGCGATGCGTGTGTTCAAACTTTGGATCTCTTCGTAAAAACCAACAGAAATGAATGGATTGAATGGATACCAATAGGGAGATGGCTATTTCTTGTCCTTTTCCCTTTTACCATCTTCACTGAACCTTCCTGACGTGTCATGGGCTAGCCATTTTACAGCAACGCAGTCCGACGGATTCCAACTGCAGAAACATGTCACGCGCAGAAACATGTAACGCGCCCATTTTTGGAATCGATGGATATTTTTTATCCTCTCAGAATTATTCAGCTGTGAGTACTATAGATAAGTGTATATTATTTCTATCACAAGTTTAAGTATAAAAATTAAACATTATTATAAAATTAAGACTATCAACCAAGTTTTATACAGCGGGGCGAGTGACGCAAAGTTATATTACAATACAAAATAACTCCACATGTATACCTGAGTGTAGAATAAACCCTAACACCAGACATCGTCTACATCGTAGGGATTTTCAAAGCCTTACTCAACGGTTCCTTCATTATTTTTCCAAGCATCTTCTGTTAATGGTTTAGCAAGCGTGAGTACAACCACTGTACTCAACAAGTCACATGGGAAACACTATATAGCTACTTACCAGGATTTTCACGAGATGAGAATAGAGTGGTTTTGTTAAAATATTTGTGGATGCAATTTTATTTATAAATATTTTATTTTTAAACACAAAATAACAAATTATAAACTTCTTAAGGAATTTGTGGTTTCAATATCTCGATTACCAAAATTCAACATGTCCAAATCGTTTCCAAATCTACTCATGCTTCGCTATTGGAATCACCCATTAAACATAGCTTTATTTACTGGAAGCACGTCGTATTCGAATACCACATATTATGACTCTGTAGAGTTGCCCAACTTTACCCACAAGATTTTTTAACCCTCGCCTCTGAGTTAAGAAAACTAGGTTGTTTCACTATTTTTATATAACCTCTACCTGATAGACTAGGTACCCCTGTCACAGAATACGGCAACTTGACAGGGCGAAACCTACCGTTGTGAAAGTATGATTTTACCATTTTTATACCACATTCTTACGCCTGCTGTTCCCTTTTCTGGAACAGTATATTATATTCTTATAGTAGATATTCAATCAATTTAAGTAGCTACTAAACCAAGTTTGACAAGTCAACACTTGTGGTTAAGCGATTACTATGTTCTTTACTTAGCATAAAGTTTTAGTCCTTACTTTTCATCAACTAGGTAATCATTCACAAATAAGAGTAGACATTATATCACAATGTAAGTTACTGAAATTAAATATGCAATATGATAAAATAGATGCAAAAGAGTCAAAATCCCCCTAAAAATAGGCCAAAAGGACTAATAATCTCTAAGTCTCCCTACAAAGAAGCAAAACAAGAATAATCAAGAGTCTTAGTTAAAATATTCGCAACATGCTGTTGAGACTCAAAAAGTGAAGCATAACATTATACTTCTCTACATGGTTTCTAAGGAAGTGATATCTAATGTCAATATGCTTAGTCCTAGAGGGTTGCACTAGGTTTTTGGTAATATTTATGACACTAGTGTTGTCATAAAAGAGAAGAATATCATCTAAAGCTAACCCATAGTCCTATAGAGTAGATAACATCCAGAGAAACTGAGAGCAACTACTAGTTGCAACTACATACTATGTCTCAGTAGTGGATTGTACAACAGAGAACTGCTTCTTAAATGATCAGGAGATAAGAGATGTGCGTAAGAAATAATAAGTGCCAAAAGTACTTTTCCTATTTATTCTATGCCCTACAAAATCAGCATAAGAAAAATACCCAAATGGAGAGAGCAGAATCAGATTAATACCAGAGTCCAAAGTCAAGAGTGTCCTAAAATTACCTAAAGATGCGACGCATTGCTTGACGATGTAAGGCACAAGGGGAAGCCTAAAATCGAGTGCATAGTCCCACAAGAAACTGTATGTCCAGTCTCGACACTGTGAAATATAGGAGAGAGTCTATCATGCTAGGTACTCCTAGTCTACGGGCTCTCCGTCCTTATCAGGATCCAGCATGGTAGGAGTGGCAATAAGAGTAGACATTAGTTTGCTGCTTTCCATATCGAAGTACCGAATGAAGGCCCTCCTTCATTTAGTTGCTTGACTTGAAGACCAAGGAAGAATATCAGCTCACCCATCATACTCATCTCGAATTCACTGCTCATAGAATCTAAAATATTAGATATCAAAGTATGAGAAGAACTACCTTATATGATGTTATCTACATAAATCTTAGCAAGTAAGAAGTCACTGCCATGCTTCAGAGTGAACAAGATTTTATCTACAATTCTCATTTTGAAATCATTTTTAAGCATGAAACTCTTAAACTTATCATACCAATTTGACATAGATCTCTTCTTCTATGAAACCATTAAGAAAAGCACTCTTGACATCCATTTAAAAAAGCTTAAATCCCTTAGACATTGAGAATGCTAGCAATATATGAGTGACTTTTAATCTAGCTACATGTGTAAAGGCCTCTTCAAAGTTTAAACCCTCTACCTGAAAATAACCATGAACTACAAGCCTAACTTGTTGTGAACTACCAACCCATCCTCACTTTGTTTATTTTCAAAAACTTATTTTGTTCCAATTACATTATGATTAGGTGGAGGTTCAATTAAGATCCAGACTTGGTTTCTTTAAAAATTGACAAGATCTTCATGCATGGCATTGATCAAAGAGGAATAAGATAAAACATATGTGACATCTGAGGGTTCAAAAGGCACAACAAAAACAGAATATGCATGAGAATATGGAGAGATAAACCTAGTGCGAGTAACTCGCTCATGGAGATCCCCAATCATCTGCTTTGGAGGATGTCGTCATTGAATATGAAGAGGAGATCCTGGTGTAGTTATGGCCTCTACCTTATAGGCTATGGAGATAGGAGTAGAACCACTTGAAGCACGGGTGAAGATGGGAGGAGGCTGCTTTGCTGAAGATGGGGAAGTAGTAGTAGACTCTCCAACCAACTCAAGAGTGATTAGAGAATGAATTATATCATCGTCCTCTATGTTAGAGTTATCATCGATGAAGATACTCTCCCGATCACCATGTAGCTGCACCATCGGGTCTAGTACCAAGACTAGCCTCATCAAAAGTAACTTCACAGGTCTCAATAATTTTATTAGTATCTAAATTAAATACATGATAGCCATGAGAATGAACAAGATTTCAAGAGAAACTCCATCGTAACTTCTTGATTCAAATTTATCTAGGTTCCATGTTTAGAAATGAAGCACTTGCAACCAAATATCTTGAAATGAGATACACTAGGCTTATGATCAAATGTAATCTCAAAAGAAGTCTTGCATATGGCCAATCTCAAGAAAACTCTATTGGACACATAGCAAACGGTAGAGATCATCTCAGTCCAAAACCTCTTAAGAGTGTTATTCTCATCTATCATAGTCCTAACCATCTCTACAAGGGTTCTATTATTTCTCTCTACAACCTTGTAAATGATATTGTTACATCATTATACTACTTGACTATACCCCTTATCTATAAAGAAGAGATTTTCCAAGGTAGTTGTAGCTTCTTCTACGACCACTCTTTAGTCGTAAGCTCTTTTACGACTACTCGTTAGTTGTAAGCTCTTTTATGACCACTCCCTAGTCATAAACCTTTTCTACAACCACTTCATCATCATAAGTTCTTATACGACTATGACATAATCGTAAGTTATCCTATGACCATCTTGTGATCATAGATCTTCCTACCACTAAGCCAAACTTCGACCAGTTTGTCTACAACGACCTGTCACATCGTGGGTCTATCTAATAGGGCAGTTAACATGTGTGATTATTCTCTAAAATAACTACGCATATTCCTCTGACAATAACCGCTACACAACGAGTGAGATACCACGTCTCTTTGACAATAACTCCCATCGGATAGTTATCATCTGAAATGTTAAGGTGTCTCTTGGCATGGAACAACTACCTCCACTTTGCAAGCTATATAAAGGATTGACGTTAGAGAGGGAGCCAGATCTAACAGACCCGAGGGAGAAGAGAAGTAGAGCTCAGTGCAAAAAGTGACAAATGACGAGTTCTTAAATTTGTGCCATTATTACTCCTAATGGCCCTCAATGCTCCTAGGAGGTCAGCTGCTAGTCTAAGGGCCAACTCTCTAAAGCAGTTAGGGGCCTCATCCTTAGAAACCTGAAAATATACTTAAGAATACCTAGAGTAGACATCTACAATGACAAACACATACCACTTCCTTCCTGCTGACTGGATTCTACAAGGACTAACTATATCTAAGTGAAAAGGCTGTCTAAGTCCATCGGTCATCACTAAAGTAAGAGGTGGATGAGAAGCAAAAATCATCTTACTATATCTAGAGAGTGTGCACATTTGATCTTTAGCACTCTTAAGCCTAGGAAATTCTCTAATCAGGTTCTTACTACTAACTCTAGTCACTGTAGTTAAGTTGTCGAAGCCTATGTGCCCAAGTCTACAATGCCATAACACTAAGTCAGAAGTCACAAGACACTTAGGGCTAGAGGTAGAAGGGATACTGAGATTAGCACTAAAGATCCTCTCAAACCTAGAGATCCCAATGGCATACTCACCCGAGGAGTCTAGTACTCTACACTCACCGCTCTTGAACCTCACTTTTAGACCCTAATTAAGAAGCTGGGAGATAAATAGCAAATTATACCTTAGCATACTTACCAAAGCGACATCCTTAAGCAAGAAGTTGCTGTTGACATGCACTGTGCCCTTTGCTGTCATAGTCTTGGTAGAAGCATCCCAACATGATCAACTTATTACCAGATGCACGTGTGAGGGAGAAGAACCATCTAGAATCTTCGTTCATGTATCGGGAACAACTGAAGTCAACAAGCTACATGTCCTCATTCCTCGCACGTCGGACCTATAGGGCATAAGCGGGAAATATCTGTGCCTCAGTACTAGAATTAGTGATAAAAGACTTGGGAACCTAGTAGTGAGCCACGCGATGTCTAGAAACAGAAGTAGAAGTAAGAATAAAACGGTTAGCAAGATATCATGAGAATGCACATGAGAACCACTTAGACCTTTTTAAATCAGCCTACCAAAAGACTGGTACTCCCCTTGTCTACCTATGATCTACCCTCACAATATCCTAAACCAAAGCGCTGCCTAGAGCTACCAAAGGAGTCAAAGAAGTCACATACAAACTGAGGTCTATATCTAGAAGGAAAGACAAGCTGTCCGGCTCTAGAGACACTTATAGGTGAAGGGATTTCTCTAATGGATCTCAAGACGCGCACTCTCTCTTTCCTCTCAACGTTGGCTCTACGGAAGTAGAACTCAACTATGTGGTCATCCTTCTTGCAGAAGGTGCAATGGTACTTGACCTTTTGAGAGGTCTGACCTACTAAGGCAGAAGTATCTATTTTGCTAGAAGGGGTTTGGGCAAATCCTGTAGATCTAAATACTATCTTAGATGGCTCAGGGGGTTCTATCTCAAACTTGCCACTCTCAACAGCTCTCACAATCTTAGATGGGTGGTTCTTGAAATACTCTAGGGAATCAAATTCTAAGTCTCTCTTCTTCACACTCACCTTAGATTGGTCAAGGATCATATTGAGGTTCTTCCTCTCATTAGAAAATCTCTCAAGGGTCATTTTGAGGTAATCATTTTCTTGGGCTAGGTTCTCACATGTGGCACACTCATTTGTTTTGGTTGCCTTAGCATACGTCTCTTTATAGACAGTTTCCTCGGGCTTTAATGCCTCACAACACACAAGGAGAATTTCTAACCCCAGCCAACTACTCCTTATACTTGATCCTAAAAGCCTCATGCATCTCATCTAAATCAGCCCCAATTTCAGCACAAAATGCATAAACAATAGAATCAATACTTTTCTTAGATGCAGTTATGGACATAGATTTTTTTAATTTTAGATTTCTACTCTACTGTCTCGTTAAGAGCACCATTATCAATTATGAGCTTAGAGTAGTTTTCACCAAAATTCAGTCCTAGAATGAAGTTCCATCTCAGTTATTTCTTTCATTTTAATTTTACTATCCTCATAACGATAGCAGGTATAATCAGGATTAAATTTCAGTAATTCCTTAGTAGCACTATCCAATTTCAATTCAAGAAAAGCACAATTTGAGCAGATGAAGGAATAGCATATACATGAATCACATTTAAAGCAATAGCATCTGACCAATCATGATCATGGCGAGATTTGATAGATTCTAGTTCATCTATAACATTCTTAAGTAGATCAACAATAGAGGAATGAACAATTTTCATATTAGCCATTTCATCATGCAAGCACAAGTAAGATTCATAAGTATCATTAGGGTTAATAGATTCGAGCCAAACAACTTCTAGGTTCAAGTTGTCAATTGTGATGTCCTGATTCCTAATCACTTTAGATTATTTTTTCATTTATTGTTCAGCAGCAACTAGAGCATGTTTCATTTCTTTGAAGGAGGGACATACCTCATCGAGATCACTATAGGGCTTGTCGTCGGAGGAGTTGAAGTCGTGATTGCCCTTGGCCATGAAGCACATGCTAGTGAAGTTCTGGATCTTCTTCTTCCTATGGGAGTCGTCCTTGTCGTTCTCCGTCCCTAAGTCTACATTGTTTATGTCGACATTCTCAAGAGCGGCAAGGACTCGTTTGATAAACTTCTGGTAGTTAGGCTTCTTGGCCTTCACATCTCGAGATTGAGGATACCTTCGGAAGTCCTCCTCCTCCTTGCCTTTCAGCTTGGGGCACTTGGCCCGAATGTGATTTGACTCATCACACTTAAAGAAAGTGACAGGACCACCTCCCATCTTGTTTCTCATTTTGTTGTAGGCTTTTATGAATTTTATGGATATGAGGGCTAAGTCATCTTTAGGTAGCTTCTCCGGCTACTCATCGCTCAAGGAGTGCAAGGCGGACAAGGAAAATCCAGATGAGCCAAAATCCAAGGAATCAGAAGAGCTACTCTGAGAGGGGTCAATCACTAGTGCCATTGACTCTGTCTTGGGGAGACGTGAAATGAAATCAATCTCATGCTTCTTCAACCTCGAGTAGAGCTTATCCATGGTGAGCTCACTCATAAAGTGTTGTCATTAATGAAAGTGATCTTCATCCTGCAAACTCTCACATCAAGTGCACCTAAGAGCTAGTATGCATTCCCAAAGTTAGGAAACACAAGACCAACAACTTATAGATCATGGATGATCTTAGAAAATCATCCCAACAACTTATCCATAGATTCACTAGGCCTATGCTCAATCTTGGGTACTATTTGTTCAATTGGTTCTATATCACTTTCTTTATCACGGTAGAACCAACGTGGTAGTCAGCGATGGTCTTCTAGATCTCGTGAGCAGACCTCAAGTAAGAGACACACTCAAACTTAGATCGACTAAGCTATTGAATCAAGAAATTTTGAGCTTTGTTGTTTGCCTCCATATCGAGTATGATCACATCATCATTGGCCAGCATAATATAAGGATTCTTGACCTTAAACTAAATTGAGTGCCCTTAAGGCTCGATGTAGGCATGCGTGCGAGCCTTCCAATAAGAGAAACCGACTCCATCGAAAATGGATGGCTTGGTAGAATACTTATCTAATGTCATGGCTCCTAAGAGAGGTTAAGATCTATGAAAAGAGTTAGCCGAGCTCTGATACCACTTGTAGAACAGGTATAACAACAGATGGGGTAAATTGTGCCGTCAAATTTCCTCCCAACTATTCGATAATTCTAAACTCCAATAGCTATGAGAAGCTATGAAAATCAAGAACCCAAAATTCTAAAAACGCTCGATGCCACAATAATTTCAGCCACGTGAACAATAAATTTAGTGCTATTTCAAAAACAAAAATCCATAAAACTTTTTATCTGCCATTCTAAAAGAGTTGAAACTTGAACTATGGCTAAATCATAACATTAAGATTCTATCCTAAGAAAAAATCTTGAAAGAAAATGAGAGAATTGAGATCTTTTGGTTCATAAAACTCTGCTGCACTAAAGTAGGGGCAAAACATAAAATTCTAACTCTCAAATTAAAATTCCAAATCACTTCAAATTTAATATACACTTTCTCTAGGATGTTAGGAACCTATTATAATCAACAATCAAGAAAATCATTACCAAAGTTCTGAATTTTTCCGTTTGAAAAAGGTTGCACCAAAAATAGGTCGAAAACAAAAATAGTGAATATGACTTTTGTGGGTGAATGATGGTTGAGATGGTTTTAGATATATTTCTACTTGTCACAACAAGTTAAAACACCAAAGAAATTGAGGTAGAAACACTTAAATCAAGAAATCACTTGGAGAGAAAAAAAACAAAAACCAAGTTTCTTTATGAAATTGCCATGTAAGTGCCTAGATGGATGTGTATTGATTTTCAAAAGTTATCTCGATCTCTTAAACGCTCTTACCACAGCAAGATCAAGAAAGGAAGAGAGATAAGGAAAAACCAATCAAATCAAAAGCAAATCAATTAAAACAAAAGAGATTCATAGAGATAAAGAAAATTAATCAAAACAAAAGAGATTCATGGAGATAAACAAACATTGATGTATTGCTACTTGAAAATAAATATTTTACAACTACTCCACTTGATGGATTAGTTAACACTTAACTTCTCTCAAACCTTAACCTTAGAACTCATGAACACTTGGTTTCAAGAGAAGATGGTTGTATGGTTAACACAAATCTACATCCCAACTTGTTTGATAGATGGACTAGCCAGCCCCATCCAACCGTTAGTAGATACTATCAACTTAGCACATATGAAAAAAATCCGATAACCCCACACACTGATTTTAACTCACACACTACACTTATGCACGCTTTTCAAAGTGCGCAAGCAAGAATCCGCTAAGTTCTTAGCCTTGATCTAACTTGACATTCTCAACTTCTCATTGACCTAAAATGCTTTTCCAAGCATCACGATTTTGTTCTATGATAGTTTTCAGTATTTGGTCAAACTACTAAAATATCCTTTCTTGACCTAGTCATCTCCTTCTATTGCAAGAAATCACCGTGTTTGTAACGTGTAGGTGCACCACTAGTTTGCAACACGTCTGCAAATCTCTCACGTTTTGGATCCATCGAATTATGCCTCACTTGAATAGACCAAGCTACATAGTGCAACTTGTCGCTCGAACTTCCATTCAATATTTTCTGCCTTTCTTGTGCCATGCTTGAGCTCAGCCATCTCATACAATGTCCTTGATCAATCTGGGCCTCGGCTACTCTATGAGCGTAGGTCCGATCCTCGTCGTTGACTATGGTTGGCTCCACGCGACACTGCATATTCAATGGCAAAAAAAAATCATTTCCAGACACAAATTTTTCAGACCTTGACACACATTAATAATAATGTCTTATGCAACCTATAATCACTGACATAAGTCACCAAATCATGTAATGACTTAAATTTCTCAAAATCATCCATTTCTATAAGTTATTCAGAAAAATCTACAAATCTACAAATTCTAAATTTTCACCTCTCCAAAATAATAATAGTTCATTACGATAAAACCATAATCTTATCACATGATCCTTCAAAATTAGGTATAACGTTTGCAATTGTGTAATGTCGTAACTTCCTGATCATGTCACCATTGATAACTTCAGTTGGATTCCAACTATGAAACCATATGGCAACCCTAATCATTCATAGCCGAGTCTTATCTCGCCTTTCCCTTCAGCCACCAGCAAAAGCAAGCAGATTCCAAAGCCAAAATTGGAGGCACAAGATTGCTGCTTTCCCTGAACTAGTGACTAAAAATGTTACAGGTATAGCGCTTAGTGCATTTTAAGGCACATAGCAAAAATAAGGGCCTGTTTGGGGAATTTGTATGAATTTCACAACAATCAGTTTATTTTTCACAGGAGCAGGAAAATTTTCCCGTGTTCCAAACAAGACCTAACTCCAAGTTAGAATTTACCAGGCAAAAATAACAAATTGCTATCAGTGGTAAATGTTCAACAAGATAGTACACCACAGAAGCAATTACTGATCTTACATTGTTCAAACAAAAATCATGACGAATTTTTTCAACAGAATCCTGACCATAGAGATGACAAAAAAGGGTTCTCTAATACAAAACAACAAAAACAAATAACCGGCTTATCTCCATGAAACTTTATTGGACAAAAGGGCTCGTTGCATGAAGAGCACATCTGCTAGCTGCTGCATGTCATCAAGGACCTGTCGGTAATGCAGCATTACAATCAATGAGGTCTTCCCTGAAATTATACTCAATACAATCAGCAAGAACGATATCAACAATCTCCTTCAGCGAACACAATTCCATCACCGAGAACAGGTTTGCACTCGGTATTCATGTCATTTCCCAGAAGCATTGCTATGGCATTGTTGAAAACGGATGGATCAGCAGTATTCCCAGAGAATAATGCATCTGGCCTGAAGTTTTCCGGATGAGGTGAAGTGTCCCCAGCCCCTGGCTCATAAGTTGGCTCCATTGGCTGCTCTCCGGAGCCCAGTGAAGGGCTTTGTGCTGCAAAGAATACGTCATAAATAACTGAAATAATCACTCTGAAGAAAACACGAGTTTAAATGTTTCTACCAGGAGAAATTTTGGAGAGCTGAAAAAAGTCTGGTGATGCCGCACTAACAGGAGGGGTGGATTCAGTGAATGAGTTACCACTGTAAGGAGCACATTCATTCAGGAAACAACTGGGATGTTCCTCCCAATATTCCTGACAGAGATCAAACTCTGGGCTTACTACCGTAGTATCACACGGCGTACCGACGGAGGAACTTGAACTTCTGACAGACGGTTGTTGGTTCTTCCCAGATCTTAGTGCCTGAGATTCATGGAGCAGTTCTTCCAAAAGACCACTGTTCCTTGGTGATGCGCACTCGGATTTCACTGATGGGGTTGCTGTTGGAGACTGCAGGTAGGGATCAACTAACTCGGTAGGCTGCATTCCAGGAGCCATGGTATACTTGAGCCAGCTGTTTGGATCAGATTCAGTATCTTGGAGTGAAGGGAGCTCCATCTTCAAAGGACCATTTGTGGACCTAGAAGAAGAGAAGTTGCCATTTAAAAAGGCATGGCTGCCAGTAAGTGCACCCCCAAAGGGTGAAATAATCTTGCTGCTAGAGTTGGCTTCATGGAGAGAGTCAAAACCCAAAGCCTGCTTGAGCTTCTCAGTGTCATTTGAGAATTGATCCACTGAGGAGAGCACACCATTAATGGTACCGCTCAATCCAGGGAGTACACTGTCAGATTGTTTGAGCATCCCTGTTTGGTTTACATGATCCATGAAGCTACAATTTTTTGATGCAAAGCTCTGGCCAAGCAAATTGCTTATTGAAACAGCTGAAAGCTGTGGCGCATATGATAAAGCCTCTGAATTAGCAATGAAATTGTCACAGGTAAAATCAGGTAGATAAAGACCATTTCCATTCAGAAGATCATTGGACAGATTCTTGCCATGGTTAACATCATTGGAGCCCTGCTGATCTTCATTTGAAGATTGATTGCATGCACTAGCAGGATGGATGGGTAGGCCAGCTCGCTGGCATCTCTTTATTCGGGTATTCCAGTAATTCTTTATTTCATTATCAGTACGCCCTGGCAACTGAGAAGAGGTGCTCAAGGTTAATAACAACAACAATATAGAAAAAATGTGCAAAATGTTCATGATAAGAAGAACTTACTGAAGAGACTCACGCAGGATAAGGCATATGAAATATTTAATACAAAATAGCCTATTTTTCATTCTAGTCGTTGTGAGTGAAACTTTGATCAATTTTTGGGATTACATCATACCAAATTGTAGTAAATAGTAAGTATATACTACTTGGGCACACTGAAATAGATCTCAACTATGGCACCTTGTCGACTATCATTATGCAACTTAGATATGAGACAATGCCCTGATCAACTCGGCTTCGGCTTCTGGCTTATTTTTCACTATTCATAAGTTTCGTCTTTTTCTGAACTTTTGGCTTTTTGTTGAGTTTTTTTGCCGGTTCTTTTTTTCCCCGTATTTGTTTGTATTATACGTAATGGGCTAACATATTTTTTTATTTTTAATTTTTTTAAATTTAATTATGCTAAATAAGCCTCTGTCAGCTACAGTGCTTTTTTCAGCCAGCTACAATGTTTTCAGCCATAAGCCATAAGTTTTTTAGCCGAACCGATCACCACGTTAAAATCTGGTTAGACTGGTAGCTAACCCCGTTTAACGCAGTCAAAGTCCAACATGGACTGCATATTTAAGGCATACATATACACCCAAAAGATTTCAACCTTTTAAATGTTAGGTCAACTAGCGTTCAGTAATGATTAAAATTAGAGATGAGCACAGTATCTGTTCTTTGATGCTCATATGAAGAGTATATGACCATGTCTACGTCCATACAAGAGTAACAATAACAAATAATATGAACTTGAGAATATAAAGCTAGAAACGAATTATTTTAAAGTGAATAATGATCATTGCTTGGTATCATTGATCAAGACTAATCCTACCAGCTTACGAATTGTGGATCAAGTTAGGAATTTAATTTACAAAAAAAAGTTAGGAACTTAAGATTTTGATAGCAGGAGGGCTTGAGTAAGTAGCTACATACAGGTTCTTTCAAAAATCATCAAACCTAATTTTAAAACCCAAAAGTTTAATAACTTTCTGAATTGCACCAGAAAATCATCTAAGTTAATGTTTCAGAGCAATAACAGGAAGTAACGCGAAGGGCAACAAAGATTAATACAGTTCCATTACGTGAAACAAAATACTTCAGGTAATAATTCCATAAAGTATTCTTCAAGAAGGGTAATTACTAACTATACAAATAAGACATCTTGAAATGTAAACTGCATGTATTAGAAGATCCAAAGAATACATTAAAATTACTGAACTTTTAACCCCATGTGACCATGGCGTAGGAACAGTCATTCAAGACTAAAGAGCAGGGTACTAACAGCAAGCCAATATGGAATATCTATACGCAAAACACGGAATCAACATCGCACTTACATGAGCAGCCATCCGAGCCCACTTATTCCCCATCTTGGAGTGGAGCTGGATGATGAGCCTCTCCTCCTCGACGGTGAAGGCCCCCTTCTTCAGGTTCGGCCTGAGGTGGTTCGCCCACCGGAGGCGGCAGCTCTTGCCGCATCGGAACAGCCCGGTGTTCTTCTGCACCGCGTTCCAGTTCCCCTCGCCGTGCTTCTTGACGTAGTCCTCCAGGATGGCGTCCTCCGCCGATGTCCAGGGGCCTTTCTTCAGAAGCGGTCCACCGCCCCTGTGAGGCGACCCTCCGCTGCTGCCGTCGTCGGCTACCGGAGAATCCATCTGGTCCGGGTGGATCATTTCGCAGTCGCTCTCGCTCTTAACCCGATACATCTCTCGGTACTAGGGCACCTGAATTATGCCAAGAAAAAAATGGAAGCATCAGATGACTACAAATTGAATTATGCAAGAAGAACGGAAGTATTTGATCATAGAGCCATCTATGTGTGTCATTGTGCAACAACTAAAATCCTGAGTAATACAACTGAATGAAAACTACTTCTTCCCCCAATTCAGCAGAGCAAAGGCAAACTGTAACTCAATTAAAGATTAAACTGAACCTGTTCAGCTTAAGAACTCCAAGCAAGCAGTGGTACAAGTACAATTTAAGCAAGAATTTAAGTAAAATGGAGGAAAAGGTGAGATTTTTCATCATAATTCACAGATCAAACGCGCTAGACAAGCAGGCAAAAAAACCGTAATCACCACTCCTCGGGTCGCAGAATGGAAAATTCGCGCAGGGCAGAACTGGGCCAAAGAAAGAAGGCAACCCAGAATCCCACCAGTTCAAACCTCAGATCACCACCCCGCCTCCCAAAAAGAACCAAAATTCTGCAAGAACCGGAGCTAACTGGCTGAATCTTGCAGCCGGGGCCGATCGAGCTCGGACTGGTGCTGAATTGGAACTGAGTTGAGCTCCAACTCCCCCACCTTTGCACCTCTGGGTTCAGCAGTGGATTGGAGAGAACAGAGGCGGCTTGGGGGAGCAGCGGAGTGGAAACCGGGGAGGATCTCGCCTCGGCGAAATGCCTCCACCACTCAGGCACCCAAGTATGTGGAGAACTTTCAGAGAGAGAGAGAGAGAGAGAGAGAGAGAGAGAGAGAGGGTTTTGAGGGAGAGGGAGAGGGGAGTGGGCGAGTCTGGGAGAGGAGAGGGGATTTGGGGGGGAGATTATATAAAGCTGAAAGGTACAGTAACGCTATTGGGCATGGCCCGCATGGGCACCTATTTTCTCTCTCTAGAGCCCCATTTTTCGACTTTTCTATCTTTTATTCCAGGACTATATTTTTGTTCTCATTCATTTATTCATGTCTCGTATTTTTCTCAACACCAGATGTCTGTGCGAACGGTAAAAAGATTAGGGTTTTGTTAAATATTATCTAGATATTTTCTTCCTAACTATCATCCGCATTTAGGATCATTGGATATGGTCATGAATTCTTCTCCCTCCCCTTGAATTCTACCCTATCCCTCTTGAAAAAAAATCTCTTTTCTTTAAAAATAAGGGGCATTTGATCTCTAATCCAAATGTCATAAATTTAGATGATAATTAGGAAGAAAATTATAGCACTCCCAAAAGATTTAAAGAAAATTATAGCATTTACAGGTGTATTGCATGTACTAGTACTGTTTTTTTTGGAGGTTACATGTCATACTAATACATATTTAAAACATTCTGTCGGTACATCGGAATGCGTTATTTGTTGGTCACAATTCCTAACAATTTCATCTGTATTCGTAACAAAAATAATAAAAATGAAGATTAATTTTATTTATCTAGGATGAGACCACTTTGTGCCTCCAATGCCTGGCCTTACTTTTTATATGTGTAGAGTATAGATGAAATGATGAATATACGGTGTGAAAGGATACCTTTCGTTAGACACAAAAATTACGTCCAACTTGGTTAAAGCAAAGGGATAACTTTATGCTAAAAGTTCGAGAAATTTCCATCTTTAGTATTCTCGTGCATCTCTCGCTTACTATTTATGTCTGCCATTGCTTTCTTCGTATTGTGATCGTGATGTACCTTACCGCCCCCACCACACACATACTTTTATCTGCCCACTTCTCAATATCCAATATTGAAGGAGAATGTCCTTTTTATCTCTCCTCTAGCTCAATCCGTCTATTTCAAATAGCTTTTGTCTTTGGCTTATAGAAATCAATTTTTAAATAGAGTAACTTTCTAAGATATTTTCTATAAACCATTTGTAGGAGCCTAGGAGGCACTATAGGAGCCGCTTTAAATGAGGTGTCCCTTACTCTCCCAATCTCTCTCGCAATCAGCCAAAAACCAAAAGATACAGCCAAAAGGTAGAACACTTTTGAACAAAGCCTTAGTTTGCTATCACCTTATTGACATACAACTTTATTCTCAAAGTTGAGCAGGGTGACTCATATATTAGTCTTTTAGATTTAGAAATATGTGCTATAAGGAGTCTTAAATGAATTATAATAGGATTATGATTCCTATCTTCTTTTTGAGTAGAATTTTGTCTCTACTTCAGAGGAGAGGTAGAGGAACTATATAAAGCCATGAGAGACGGTCATGGAGAACCCAAGCAACTAAACAAAGAAGCCACTTATCCAAAAGTAGAGGTACGCTATAGTGTTAGAGGCTAGGTTATTCTTTATCACCACATTCTTATATAGGATAAGGATCTAAGGGTCATAAAAGATTTGAGAGAGTTGTAAGAGAGTGACATTCCCTGTTCTCTTTTGAGGTTATGCTTAAGGAATTTGTGGCTACCTTCGTCAAATCTTTTTTCTCATTGTGTTTGCTTCAATGTTTTTATTTTGGTTTTCTCTATGAGATTTATCTTCTTTGTTCTTTATATTATATAAGCTCATGTCGTATCTTATAAACTCGGATTCGATCCGAAGGCTGCTGCACATAAGGAGTATTAGAACCAAGACCGAATTATCTGATTTATAAGAAGGTCAAGTAAAGCGTCAAGTGGTACAAAATCGAGATCGATGTTGACGATGTGGAATAAAGTAGAGAAAATTGATGACGGAGAAAATTTCAGCATGTGACAATGTGTGCTGAAGGATGTCCTTGGCCAGCAGGAGCTAATCGACGCTTTTGAAGGGACAAACTAGAAAAGACGTTTGATGAAGACTGGAAGGTGATAGAGTGAAAGGCTGTCAGTACAATCCGTCTATATTTCTCTAATGAGGAAAAGTACTCGGTGATCAAAAAGAATTCACCACAGAAATTATAGGATGACTTAGAATAATTGTACATGGCAAATTCACTAACAAACTGGTGTGTGCTAAAGTAATAATTGTATAGGTTGCGTATGGAGGAAGGTATATGGTTCTTTAACTATCTCACTGTCTTTAACAATCTTATCACATAACTGACTATTGTGGATGAGAAACTTGCGGAGAACGACAAGGTTGTTATACTAGCAACATCTCTACCACTATCATGGGAGAAGTGATGAATATTCTCGTCAAGAAAATACTCTTAACTTCAATGAGGCAGTTGCATATCTATTGGAGTCCTTAAAAGAGCCATTGGAATCTTCATCCTCAGGTGATCAAGTATTGGCTATAGTAGGTGTTGCAGGCAGAAGCAAAAGTCACAAGAAGAAGAATGGCAAATGTAAGGGTATACATGTATGCTATCTATATGACAAGGAAGATCGAAGATCGCATGATAAAAGAATATACTACTTGAGCAAATGAAGGGTGCATTCTCAACAGCGGTAGCAAAGGATGATTTGTCAGGTACTTCTCATTGATGGAAATTAGATTCTGGTTGTCGCTTCCATATATGTTCGATAAGAGAGATGTTTGATGAAGGATCTCTACGCTGATACATGGATCTGTTCACTTAGTGGATTGCAAGGAGTATGCAATTACTGAGATAGGAACGATTACATTTGAGATATATGATGGAGCACATTGCACATTGACGGGTGTTCGGTATATTCTCAGCTGAAACAACCTGCATTAGTATTACATCTTAAGTACCGATTAAGTGGCTAATCATTTCCCTTTGAGTAATTAAATATATCGGCAATCAGAAAATTTTGCACGCACATCACAAGTTCACGTGAAAGAATGTAGTAATCACAAATGTCCAATTGGACATAATAGTATATAAGTCCACTGTTCAAATTAAATATATTACAACTATATTTAACTACATTGCAATTTCACATGTATTATGACAATACAAAGATACAAAAAAAGAAGAGAAAAGAAGAAGGAGAACAACATTCGGATCATTTGTACAATAATACATTATAAACACATCGAATTAATAAACACATCCAAAGGAGCCATTTCAGTTGATAATGAATTTCACCTCACCAATTTACAAGTATATACAAGCCAAATACATACAATCAATTACACATCTGTGTCTATATACAGAATGAATACATTACCACACAATTACAAATAAAAAACTTTTCCGTGACCAGTACCATTAGCACAAATAATAATGGCACGGGATCGAGTACTTGCATGAAGAGACAATAACTAAAAATAGAGAAGAACAAAACAAAGCAATTGGGTAAAATAAATATTTCTATCAGAACCCTTTTGGGAGAAATAGCATCGAGCGGTTTAGCTCATCGAGATACTAGACCGTCTGATTCCAGTCGACACCTCTTGCAGCCATATAGTTTCATCATTCAGCGTAAAAACAAACCTAAGTCAATTGTAAGCATATTTTCAATGACAGCCAATATGAGTAAAAATTGTTTAATGAAGTACACAATAATCCATCAATAGTTGTGAGTTTCACAGCCCATCCCATCCATGTAAGCGGAAGGGATAAGGACCAGCGAGGAACCGAGAGAGAGAGAGAATTAGCCACCTCGAACCACGATGCAACCAAGGTAAGAAATGCACCACCATCACCCAGATCCACCCTCATTTCTTCCCAAATCCAACCAAGCGATGCCAAGAATCAAGAAGATGGGGATGTGAGCCTTACCGCAACCAGCACAGGGGAGCACAAGGAGCACGTGAAGGAACCACAACCGTACCATTGGTACCAATGCCATCATCCTTGCTAGATCACCCAAGCCCTGACTAGATCAAGCAAGGTGCCCCCACATGCTTTCCATTTCCATCAGTTTCACCCAAATCTACATCACCATTGTAGGATCACAATCATACATCCTCTATCCCTCAGTCACCACAATAGGGCCAGTAGGATTCACCACTATTGTAGATGAACGAAGGGCTAGGAAGTAGAGCATACCCGAGTTAGATCACGACAGCAATCACAACCGGCCACCCCGCGTGCACTCGGCGACCCCAACATGCTCCTCCATGCATGAGGAGGTCCCAAGTACTGTCAAGGCATGCCAACTTCAAGCACAAACTCACCCCCTCAAATCACCAACTAATCAAAGAGCAAAATCCACAAATCAAAGTAAAATCAAAACAAAAGAGGGTGTAGGAGAGTAGATTGGAAAAATAATAGGGAGTAGTAGCACGACAGTTCAGATCCTGGTTGTGGCGATGAGATTCATCATCGCTGGGGGGCGGATTCAGCCAGAGGTAGCAGGGACGGTGGCCCCATGGCCGGATTTATAGTGATGATGCTAGGCGAAGCCGACTATGCCTCAGGCAGCAACAACCCAAAAAGGAGTGGAGCACACCAAGAGGGACAGGCGCCCTCTCATCAGGCGATCACAGTGGTAAGGCTAGTTGCAGCCTAGCACAACCATCAGCACTATATGCGATAGCGACATAGGCGAACTGAGGGATGGCTCAGCGGAGGCACAAGAGGGAGGAGGAGTGCATGAGGGGATGAAGGTGTTCCATCGGGAGGCCGGCAACTCATCGTCCGAGAGCCAGCGATGGAGGTAGCGGTGGGCTAGAACCAGGGTCACGAGAGAGAGGGAGAGGGCGAGAGCGGATAGATAGAAAGTCAGGTAGGGAAAAGGGGGCTGAGAGAGAGAAAATAAAAGAAAAAATTGAAAGAAAAAGAAAAAGAAAAAGAAAAAGAAAGAAAGAAACAAAAAAGAGAAAGAACATAGGAGGGCAATGATGGGACCAACTGAATAAATTGAATTAGAGAGCATCTAAATCATAATTCATGCGTGTAGCCCATACATGGTATTCACTCATATTAATTCAAATAAGTGAGGAAAATTATTTAAAATTATTAGAGTGCAACGTGTTAGCTAATAATTAAGGAAAATGCTAATATGACAATAATTTCATTTGACTATAGGACTGACCACACTGTACAACGACACGACACATTTTCAATATAGGATCAACTAAGACAAATAACCAAGTATGTAATCTAATCTTATTAAGAATACCAAAAAATAATAAGTGGGTGCTAGATTTAAATGGTAAACAAAATGGTGGGTTTTATTTGACTGTAGGCTTAACCATCCAGATTCATCGACGCAGCTCATATAAAAGTTGTGCAAACTAAGTCGTAGCATGCACAGTGAATGTAGGAAACGACCCGAGTCACGAAGAGAGACTTCACTTAAATGCGTCTGAAGTTGAGAACTACTACGAGAACCCAGGAAAGAATGCCTTTGATCATTTTGAATGGAGTAAATTAGTGTCAAATTTATTTTATGCTAGATTAATATCATACTCTGCACAAAACAAATTTTGGAAGAAATCATGTGCTTGATGTTAATGACGATGAATGTGGCAGGGTAGATAGTTGATGGAGCAACTGCCCTATAGATAAATAATAGGTAGGTGAAGGGTACCTAGGAAAGGAAAAACAGTGGCAGGTGTAGGACCCTTCACATATGGTTATAATATAAGGACTACCAACTCTCACTTGTATAACTAGCCATATTTACCATATCGGCCATGGTCTTGTTTATAACAGGCAAAGTATGTTATTGTATCAAATTATTATACACTCCACATAGGTACGTATTATACTAGGGTTTGGGTAAGGCCAAGAGTGACAATACCCTATGGCGGCTATATGGACCGTGGTAGGTGCTGGGTGATGGATATGCCTCCCTAGCACATGTCAGGTGATGGATACACCTCCCTAACATAGCGGTTAGCATCATGCTAACTAGGTAGAGTTATAGTATACTAAGTAGAGAAAATGTTCTGAACTCCTACTTGAGCATCGCATCTAAGGAAATATGAATAAACCCGTTGTAGTCAAAGTTGGGGTTACTATGGGTAAAGTGATACGAGCCTACGCAGTGCTAAATAAACCATGAATTCACACTTGTCTCCTAAACTGGAGGATACAGAAACTACATTGGGTCTTTTCTCTGAGTATGATAAACCAGACAATTTTGCAACTTAAAAACATATTTTAAGAATGACGATGAGAAAATATATGATTTTTGATATGATGGATGTTGTTCATGGGTCGCATATTTGCTATTCATGCTTGCAAAGTACTTTTGTACTCATCCTTCTATTAATCCTTCTTGTTTAGAGGTGAGTCAGTAGCACGATTTACCTGGTTATAATGAGGTCTACACAAAGGACAGCTATGCCAAGGGAAACAAGATTGGCCTAGATTACGATGTTACAAGATGGATGCCCTATATGAAGGTTGGGATGAGTAGGCAGCGGCCGGTAGTCATTTACGTGACCCCAAGTATAATAGCATGTCGCTATCTATTCATTTCGGTATTGTATAATTATTAGTTCATACTACTTCTATTTCCATGTGTTGTAATATTTGGGGCAAAATTGTGTAGCCCTAAGGAAGACCGTGGCCCTGTATGACAATAATATTGTAATAATATTATACTATCTATAGCTATTATTCTACTAAAATAATATGTGTGTTTTATTATTCGATAAAATTTGAATTTATTTTGTTTTAACTGTAAAAGCGGTTGCAAAATCTAGCAGACATAAAGACGATGGTGCGAGATGTTGGAAGAAGAAAGACATGTTGGGACCAAGCACGTGGTGCTGGTGAGAAGGAGAAGCTCAGAGGCGATACAAACCTATGGTATGAAAGGTTGTAGGAACAGAAGGTGTGGTTAATTAAACTACACACAAAGGAGCTCTCAAGTAGAGGGTCTGGGCATGCTAGCCCGGACACTGATAGCCATATTGCGGTGATGTGTATGAGCCCCTATGGTGAGGCACTCTTAAAGGTAGGAGGAAAAATAAAAAATACAGAGCCTACTTAGAGTGAGTTCTCAAAGAAGCCCAGTGGCTTTAACAAATAAAAGTCAAGGTGAAAATTGTTGATATGGTGACTTATATCCTAATCTTTTATAATTAAAAAGGTGTGCTGTAAGGAAGTATGAATGAATCTTAATAGGATTAGGATTCACACTTTCTTTTGGAGTTGGATTCCTACTCCACTTTGGAGAAGGGATAAGAGGGACCGTATAAAGCTATGAGGGTGGTGATGGAGAACGCAAGCAATAAAGTAAAGAAGCCACTCATCCAATAGTAGAGGTACGTGAAAAAAATTAAAGGCTAGGTTATTCTTTAATACTAGATTCTTGTATAGGGCAAAGATCTGAGAGTCCTAAAGATTTAAGACGGTTGTGAGAGAGTAACAACCCCTATACTCTTTGAAGGTTGTTCTTAAGGAATTTACAGCTGGCTTTGTCAAATCTTTTCTCTCTTGTCTAGTTGCTTCAATATTCTTATTTTGGTTCTCTACAATATTCATCTTCTGCATTCTTAATATCATATCGTATCTCATAAATTCTGATTCGATCTGGGGGATACTCGCATAAGAAGAGGTATATGTGTGTAACACTCACTATAGCTCGTTTAAACTTTTATCAAATTGCAGAAAAAGGTTTTTACCCCTATCCTTGTCCATGCAAATATACTCATCAACCTTCTATACCTTCAGCTGCCAATTTTGTTATCTGATCTCCTGTGTTTTAGATCTCCTTCGGAAAGTACGAACTTTTCGTAAATTCCAGCAGTAATTGAATTGTTTCATTTGAATTCCCTGCATTTTAAACTGAGCCTAAATTTCAAAAGCGAAGCCATAATTTTTATGCTAAGTTTTTTCCTTGTAAAACTCCCCATCTTTGTATGCGGTGCGTCCTTTCCTTACTTTTGAAGTGACACGGCGAAGTTGCTCTTGCATATTATTGTTAGTTAGCACATGCATGATGATCTCAGTTTTCTCTAGAGGTGTTAATGGGCTAGATTTAAATGGGTTAAATAGATTGGGTTCTTGATTAGGTTAACTTTGGTTGGGCGAAAATGGGTTGAAAGAATGAATATGTTAGGTTAGGTTGGGTTGCCTCATAAAAAGATTTGAGTGGGGTTGGAATTAATTCTAAAATTTTGGGTTGAAAACGGGTTTAACCTGTGGTGTTGCAATATGGCTCACCCGTGGGTTAACTATACCCATAGGGTCCATCTAGTCATTTAGGTCTAATAATTTGCACAAAGTAGCATCTCTATAATTGAAATCATCTCTAGTAAATTTCAAAAAATTTTGTGAAACTTTTATGGTATGAACGTGAGTTATAAATTTTAAATACGAAACTTTTTTAAAAGTTTTTAATAAAAGTTTTTTGGTCTCACCTACGTGTCTGGGCCTAACAATTTACACAAAGTAACGTCTCTATACCTTAAGTCATCTATAGTAAATTTTAGGCAATTTTGTGAAACTTTTATAATATAAACGCGAGTTAGAAATTCTAAATACCGAACCTTTTCAAAAAAAATTTATAAAAGCTTGTTGGTTCTACCTATATGTTTAGACCTAATAATTTGCACAAAGTAGCATCTCTATACCCGAAATCATCTTAGTAAATTTCAGAAAATTTCGTGAAATTTTTATGGTGTGAACGCATTTCAACCATTTGGGTTGTGTCGGGTTGGATGAAAATGCTATATGGATTGGATTGGATTATGGAAGGTGTTCTTTGGGTTGGGTTGGATAAGATTTTGAGTTTCTTCAAGTAAGAATTGGGTTAGATTTAGATTAGGTTTTAACCCGTTGCCACCCCTACTTTTCTCACTACTCCAATTCTCTCCGGTTAGAATATGCGAGTGCTTGTGGACGCCAGGTCAAAGGCGGGCATGCATGCACACAATACGTGCTTAACAGTTAACACCACAAGCTAGCCCACTTTTTTACCCATCATATATAAGATTCCGCATGTCAACCCATAGATCGAATTGGAGTTGTAGTAGTATCAAATTGCCAAATCTACGAGGAAAGCTCGACAAACGAGCGAGCAGCAATTTCGCCTCTGCATACTTTTCCGTTTGCTTCGATCTGGGGCAAATACCGCGTTGTAGAAGGGTTCTTGGGTTTGCGTGGGAATTGGATTGCTTGTTAGTTTGCCAAAAACTTCAAGACGAAAGCCTGGATCGCTCAGTTTTAATGATCCAGTTGTAGAAGAGATTAAGCGGAGCCTGCATCATTTGCAAGAACTAGCTTAGGGTGGTGTTCGTCAGACGGGCGGCTAATGAAGTTGCTCGATCACTTATTTGCTAAAGCTAGCTGCAAGTTTAAGTTAATTAGTTTCTTTTTGGCTCAACATTCCTCCTTTAGTTTTGCGCTCTTTACAATTAGATTGTACTAGTGTTGAGCAATTGAGTTCAATGCAGCTAAGCTTTTCTTTAAAAAAAAAACTACCGCCTTGTTTTGTCGACACGTACGTTCCATGGTTGACGATCGAGGAGAGAAGGAATCAAGGAAAAAATATAGCCGGTTGTTTGGTGATCGATGGAGTTGCTAATTGGAGGGTGCTCGATCGTCCCTGCGTGCCAGGCTCGTAGGGGAAATCGCACATGCCCCGGTCTAGTCTACTATAGTACCGATGTATTTCTTTCGGTCAGATACATATGATTTGAACATCGACACGATATTTTATATATATATGAAAAAATACTTTTTTACTCCCGGGTGTAATTACACCCACCTCTAATATACCACCTAAACAAATGTGAAATACTCCTTTATCACTTTAGGTATACTCATATACTAATTATAAGATACTCTAATGTGAACCACATAAAAAAATTGCGAACAAAGATTGCCGGATAGGTTACAGTATTCTTCCAGGTAATCTACCTATTCCCCTCTGCCTTTTGTTGTGATGTGTGCTGTTGGACAGGTGTTTGTGTGCTGCGTCGACGTGTTGCGGATTGAGCACTCTTTTGACGGGTTGCGGAATTGGATCCATGCAAATTCCGGATCTTGGTGTGTTGAGGATGCAGCAGCCGGTTCTTCATTCAGCGAATGGTCAATGCCCCAGGCAACGACTAATAAGAGGTTGCTGGCCATGGGACAAGAAGACTGGGTGGAAAGGACCTTTACCCAAACCGAATTATTCTGCTTCAACGACGCTAGGAGATTTCCTTTTGCCCAAACTGGAGGAAGCTCGGCTTCGTTCGTCTCCTTCTCCGGTGATCCAAGTGCAACGTGTGACATGCGCAGATTCAGATGGATCGCCGATCCGGTATCCCCGGTTGGTTCGAAATTCAAATAATTCGGTATCTGGGCCATCCATTGGACCGTTCGTTTCTGAGGGCCCGATATCTTCATGGGCCGCAAGGAATACTGGTCTTGCTATGCTGGGTCGGAGATTATCGCAGCGCCACAGAAACCCTTCGCGAAATCTTCGCACCTACGCGCAAGTCCTCATGGCTGGATGTGCGGCGGCGGCGGCAGGTGGGGCTGGTGACGAAGGTGGTGCCGGTGGCGGTCTTCGCAGACGGAACTACGGTGGACAATCCCGTGCTGCTCGTGGTGGCCAATCCCGTGCTGCTCGTGGTGGTCGTCCTCATAGACCATACGGCAGGGGGCGCGGTCGCATCCGTGATAACCATGGAGACTGGGCAATCGGACAAGGCGAAGACTTGCATGCTCGCGGTCCTCGGAGTGGTAGCTCTTGTGTCCCTCAGGGTACAGGTGGTGGTCAGCGTGGTTTGCCTAATACACCAGCTGAAGAAGCCAATAAGAAGATAACGGAGATGAGTGAGGGGCCTGGTAGGCAAGCTGGGAAGCAGAAAGCTCAAATGACTACTGGTGAGCCTGTCCTAAAGAAGAAGAAGAAGCTCGTGTTGTGCTGTGAGATCTGCGAGGAAGAACACTTTACTTCTCATTGTCCACTATTGCATGGCCCAAAACCAACAGCCATGTTCAATGGTCTTGCTGGAGATGGCCTTGGGTTCTTCCAAATCCCCTTTACTACGGCTGCAAAGGCTCCCAAGAAGATTTCAGCTACTGCATTGATTAAGATTGTGGAGGGTTCTGTTTCGGCTGAATTGGCCAAGAAGGAACTCGCTAGGGCCATCCCGATTAAGTGGGATTGGGAGGTGCGTGAATATGGAACCAATGCATATATTGTGCCGTTCCCATGTCAGGTAGAACTCCAACGAATGATTAGTATGAGGCGTCTCCGCACTGACAATAATGAGGGTGTTATGTTTTTTGAAGAGTGGAACAATGATATATTACCTAAGCAGAAACTGCAGAAGGTTTGGGTGCAGGTCTATGGTGTTCCATATGAAATCAGGTCTTTTCTTTCTCTTTGGGCAGTGGGATCTATCCTTGGTGCTACCATGAAAGTGGATATGAGATCAATGAGAAAAACAGGGGTGGTCCGGTTAATGGTGGCAGTACTGGACGCTACTTGTATCCCTAATGATGCGGACATAGTGGTAGATGATAGCCTCTATGAAATTTTTTTCACAGTTGAACAAGTGGTCAATGGTAACAACTGGGAACCCGATGAATTTGATGAGGATGATGATCTTGACCAGGGGAATGAGGATAAGAATAAAGAGATTGATCACGAGATGGAGGAGGCGGACCATAATAAAAATGGATCCGGTTCTTCAAGTTTATCGGCTTCAGCAACTAACAAGACAAAGGGAGTAAGTGCTGTCCAAGCTCCAGTAGACGTTGTAACAAATACAACTGAGCATCAGCTTGTGGAGAAGGGTAATGATTGGGCAGTCGATGGATTGCTGGAGCAAATATGCTTCAACGCTACAGCAGAGTTTGAACATGATAAAGACTCAACACATCGTAGCACTCCCAGTGTATTATTGATGGATGAGAATGAATTGGCTCCGGAGATTATCTCTTCACTACACATACAAAAGCAGGTTTCAGCGATGGCTTATTCTGAAAGTCAGACTGCACTGGGTTTGGATTCAACTCTGCCCATCCTTCAGCTGCAGACTATCCCGAAGCTTGCAACTGTAGAGGTTCCCGACAATCCAGCTATTGGTGGGCAGAATATTTCTGCTGTTGCGACGATGCAATTACATGGGGATGCTAACAGTCTTGTGGTGGAGGAAGTGCAGACTTTGGCCACCATAGTCGATCAAGATTCGGTGGACTCTGGACATGCTCAGTTGGGTAGGCCGGGTACTGCACAGGAGGTGCAACTGAAACATGTCTCGGCATTTGATCAGCTTGGAAGTCTGGATGTTCATGACTCTCAACAAAAAACCAATTTTTCATCAATGAATTCAAAGTACCATGGTCTACCACGTCATTTGCTTCAAGCTTTGTCTAAGAAAAACGGCATCAAAGCCAATCTTTCTAACGTGGCCATGGCAAACGCTCTCCAACTTTTGGACTCGGTTACTGGAATAGAAGAAATCAAGTCATATGAATCTAAGGAGGTCAGTACATTGGAGAGAAAGGCTAGCAAAAGGACAGCAGCTATGGGGGATCTAAATATTATGGAGAAGGCTAAGAATTTTGTGTCAAAAAGGAATTCTCTGGATCAAGGTAACTGCATATCCTTCCCCTCTTTTCCAGATTCCTCTATTGTTTCTAGAATCAATAACCTAGGTGTTTCGCTTGGTCGAGATAATAGTACCATTTTATCTTCTGTTACCTTGATTAAAAACATAGAGATAGATAGGTTAAAGGTGGTGTTGGCTAAGAATAACCTTAGTTGCAGCAAGTCTTCCCTTCCTAAAATTAACTTGGATGAGGAGGAACATGACCTCTTTGATGCACATCTCAATCACATTTGTGGAGAGTCCGATGAGTGTGTGCAAGAGGACAGAATTGACCATATTTGCTGCGAACTTTTAGCCACACATCGCAAGAAAAAGTACTTGTCTAAAACAAATAATAACAAAGGGGGATCCACAAAACCATTAACACCTTCTAAGCTTTGTCTCAAATGAAAGGCGTCTTCTGGAATAGCAGAGGTCTAGGTGACTTGGCTAAACATGGTTATTTACAAGATATGGTTAAAGAGGAGCATATTGATTTTATTGCTCTTTTGGAAACGGGTCGGGATCACTTCCCAGATGCGACCCTTAAAAAACTTTGTGGTGGCAAAGAATTCATTTGGCACTACATGGCACCACATGGTCGCTCTGGGGGTATTCTCCTTGGTGTGGACCTAATGGTTTTTGACATTGGAGTTATTGATGAAGGAGACTTCTATGTCAAATTCACACTTCGCAATAAACAAGATGGTTTTAAATGGGCTCTGTTCGCAGTATATGGCCCTGCTCAACAGCAGCATAAAGAAACCTTCTTAGCTGCATTGGCTAACATTTGTAGTAAAGAGTCTTTACCCTATTTGATTGGAGGTGACTTCAACATTATGCGTAGTCCTGAAGATAAAAACAAAGATAACTTTGACACAAAATGGCCAAATATGTTTAATATGGTCATCCAATCCCTTGATCTCAGGGAAATAGAGATGTCGGGTCGCCAGTATACCTGGGCGAGTAGTGGGAATGACCCAACCTACGAGAAGTTAGATAGGATCTTGGTTACTACTGAATGGGAAGAGAAATTTCCTCTTACCACAGTACTGGCCAAGGATAGAAGTAATTCAGACCACACACCTTTGTTAGTAAACACAGGTGCCTCTTCTCATAATAGACATCAACCTCTGTTTAAATTTGAACGAGGATGGCTGTTGCGAGATGGTTTCTATGATTTGGTGGCGGATGTATGGCATTTAGAAACAAAAGGTTTATCAGCCATATAGAAATGGCAAAATAAAATAAAATCTCTCAGGCAATTCTTAAGAGGGTGGGCCAAAAATATAGCTGGTCACAATAAAAAAGAAAAGAAACAGCTAGTCTCGATGATAGATGAGCTAGATAAAAAAGCGGAAAATAATGTGCTCTCACACCAGGAATTACATTTCAAACGCTACCTCAATGAATGATTAGTTCATTTGCTGAGGGAAGAAGAATTGAAATGGTATGAGAGAGCTAAAACAAAAGATCTTCTGGAAGGTGATAATAACACACAATACTTCCATTTAGTTGCTAATGGAAAACACAGAAAGCAACGAATCTTCAAATTAGAACAAGAAGATGGAGTAATAGTAGGTGATGCTGAATTAAAAGCATATATCACAAATTACTACAAGGGGCTTTTTGGATTACCAGAGGAAAATAATTTTACTATGGTGGAACACCAAAACCAAGATATCACCCAGGTTACAGAAGAAGAAAATAATCCTCGTCTCCCCATTTACGGAGAAGGAGATAAAAGAGGCAGTGTTCCAAATGGAACACAATAAATCGCCTGGACCTGATGGGTTCCCAGCAAAGTTTTACCAAGTGTTCTGGGACATTATCAAAAGTGATCTTTTGGCACTCTTCAATGACTTTTATGAAGAGCGTCTACCTCTGCATAGCCTCAATTTTGGAGTAATAACACTTCTCCCAAAAATAAAGGAGGCAACAAAGATACAACAATATAGGCCCATTTGTTTGCTCAATGTGAGCTTTAAGATTTTTACTAAAGTAGCCACAAATAGACTCATGGGTGTGGCAAGTAAAGTGGTAAGCCCGTCTCAAACAGCTTTCATGCCAGGTCGAAATATCATGGAAGGGGTTGTAGTTTTACATGAAACTATCCATGAACTTCACAGCAAAAAGCTGGATGGGGTGATCCTTAAGATAGACTTTGAAAAGGCCTATGATAAGGTTAAATGGCCTTTTCTCCAGCAAACCCTTCGTATGAAGGGTTTCAGCCATAAATAGTGCAGGTGGATTGATAAGTATGTTTTGGGAGGAAGTGTAGGCATCAAGATAAATGATGATATAGGACACTACTTCCAAACACAAAAAGGCCTGAGGCAAGGAGATCCTTTGTCACCTATACTTTTCAATATCGTAGCTGACATGCTCTCGATATTAATTAAGAGGGCAAAGGATGATGGTCAATTTAAAGGGGTCATTCCTCACCTTGTGGATGATGGATTGTCTATTTTGCAATATGCAGATGATACAGTCCTTTTTCTGGACCATGATCTTGAGCAGGCTAAGAATATGAAGTTACTGCTCTGTGTTTTTGAACAATTATCAGGTCTAAAAATTAATTTCCACAAAAGCGAGATTTATTGTTTTGGAGAGGCCAAACAGTACGAGCAAGATTATACTAACCTGTTCGGCTGTGATGTAGGTGTGTTCCCTTTTAAGTACTTAGGAATCCCGATGCACTACCGAAAACTTCGAAATTTGGAGTGGAGTGCTTTAGAAGAAAGATTTAAACGGAGACTAAGTACTTGGAAGTCTAAGCATTTATCCTATGGGGGTAGACTGGTGCTGTCGACTTCAGTTCTAAGTGGCCTACCTATGTTCATGATGTCTTTCTTTGAAATTCCAAAGGGTGTTCTTAAAAGACTGAATTTCTATCGGTCAAGATTTTTTTGGCAAGGCAGTAATGATAAACATAAGTATCGCCTCGCCAAATGGAACATCCTTTGTCGTCCAAAAGATCAAGGCGGGTTGGGAATACCTGACCTTTGGATCAAAAAATAAATGTCTTCTAAGCAAATGGCTTTTAAAATTGTTGAATGAAGATGGAATTTGGCAAACCTTACTCAGAAATAAATATTTGAGTTTAAAATGCCTTACTCAGGTTCAATCTAAACCTGGGGACTCGCAGTTTTGGAAAGGTTTGCTAAGGGTCAGGGAGGATTTTCTGGGTTGTGGGTCTTTCAAAATTAGAGATGGCTCGCAAACCAGATTTTGGGAAGACACTTGGGTAGGTTCTTTACCTTTAAAAGAGCAGTTTTCCAGTCTGTACAACATAGCCAATTATCCTCATGTAACTGTGGAGACGGTTATGAATCAAGTGCCTATTAATGTCTCTTTTCGCAGAGCTTTAACTGAGGATAAATTGGTGGCTTGGCTAAACCTAGTAGCTAAGATAGCCAATGTTCAACTTTCAAATGAGAGGGATGTTTTTAATTGGGATCTGCATAATCATGGTCAATTCTCTGTACGGTCAATGTATGCATACTTGATAAACCAGGATATCCCTTTCACTAATAAATTCATTTGGAAGTTGAAGCTCCCTCTTAAGATAAAAATATTCCTTTGGTACCTCCAAAGAGGGGTTATCTTAACTAAAGATAATTTAGCTAAGAGGAATTGGTCTGGTAGCCAAAAGTGTTGTTTCTGTGATCGTAATGAAACGATAAAGCACCTTTTTTTAATTGCTGCCAGGCTAAAACAATTTGGAATATTGTTCATATTGCTACTGGGATAACTCCACCTAGATCTTTTACTCACATGCTTGGAGGCTGGCTCACGGGCACTGGGCGAGAGGATAAAAAACAGATTTTTGTGGGGGCTGCTGCAATTATTTGGGCAATTTGGTGTACTCGTAATGATATTGTTTTTGAGAACAAACAAAACGTTTCTTCTATGCAGATTATTTTCAAAGGAGCATATTGGTTGCGGTTCTGGGCGCTGCTGCAGCGTGAAGACAAAAGGGAGACGTTGCGATTGGCAAGCAAAGCTTTGGAGGTTGTTGCTTTAGATGTTTTTGCTAAGAATGGATGGCAAAGTAATATTAGAATTTGCTTTTGAATTTACTTTTGCTTCTGGCAAAGTATTATTTTCTTTATTTTGTAAGCTATAAGCTGATAACATTGTAAGACTTGGCTGTGTGCGGTTGCAGAGGCCGGAATTTTTCCATTTTCTAAAAAAAATGAAAAAATTGCAAGGGAGTCCATAGTTTTTAGCGTATTTTGTAAATACCTTTATATACGTACATAAAAAGGAGTATGTAGAAAAAAAAGTACATACCACCTCTGAAAAATTGTTCATACCACCTATATAGTCTTAAATACTCATATACTACATGTACATACTCCTCGTTACGCGAGATACTCCTTACATTGTGAGATACGATATATGGTGTAATTACACCCAGGTGTAGAAAAGAGGCTTCCATATATATATATATATATATATATATATATATATATATATATATATATATATATATATATATATATATATATATATATATATATATATATATATATATATATATATATATATATATATATATATATATATATATATATATATATATATATATATATATATATATATATATATATATATATATATATATATATAGCAATTAGCATCTTACTAGAAGTTGCCTTGGTACTAGCTTGCTTAACAGGGCACCAGAGTATTATTGTAAATGCTTTAAACTCTGGTGTCTAAATTGGGGAGACTTACGTGGGATCTGCTAGTCTAGATTGTAAGTTAGGAACTGTTTATACAAATTACACTGTAGCTATTTTTTCAAATTTAACTTCTAGACATATGTTTTTATAAAGTTAGCTCCCTCTATAGATCTATAGAACTCGAACGCATCTATTGAGCTCCCCTAACTCAGCAGATCACTGACTAGCCACTGTATACTTAATTAGTGCTTTAATTAGGAGAGCTTGACAGGTCACCGAACAATCACTGTATGCTTAATTAGTGCTAATCATATTTAATTAGTATTAATCATAATTAATTAGCACTAACCATGAGCTTAATTAAGCGCTAATTCTACGAGATTGATTGCTACTGCACTAGAGGTCGACAGGTGCCTACCCAGCTACTGTAGCCTCGGCAGGTACCTACCGAGTAGGGGTGGATATCGAGTCAACTGCTCGTCTTATCGAGCTTTTTCTAAAATTGACATATTTTGATTTAATATCATTTTACGGATAATTTAAAAGTATTTTTAGAAACGAGCTAACGAGCCGAGCTGAGCTTGAGCAAAATTCAAATTCATTTGAAATCAACTCATTTTAATGTTTAACCAATTAACAAGTATAATTGAAGCAATTTTGAACCGAGCCAACGAGCCCACTAACGAGCTTTTTTTCCACCCCTACTACCGAGCCTAGTAGCATCACAGAAGGGGCTAAATTTACAAAAAAAAAAGTCCAGATGCTAGATTTGAAAGAAAATAACTATAATGCTATTTATGTGAATAGTTCGTAGCTCATACCATTGACAATGAATAGATGGTGGATATTAGGCTTTTTTTAAGGAAAAAAAGAAATCGCCAATTAGATGGTATATCTATGTATGTTTACGTGTGTCTTCTTGAGCTTAAAGGAGAAATTAAGGCTAGCTAGTTTATCGTGCATGGGCCGGATGCAGTCATGCAGGTATAGGGCTTGTTAGTTTTAGTTTTAGCTTATAGTTTATGGCTATGATTTATAGTTTTTGACTATTCGTAGAAGAGAGTACGGAGTAACAGAAACTTACGTGAGGTTTTGGCCAAGTAAATAAAGTCGCTATAGTGTGTATTATAATTAACTTTGTAGATCTCATCTTAAAAAAAATATTTCATTTAAAAACTAATTATTATAAAAAAATTAAAAAGTAGTTTTTAGAATCAAAAAAAGGGTCCATATACATGCTGTAATTCGCTTTACGGTCAAAGAATTCCAATATTCCAAGTGAGTTTTAACACAGGTGCATATTTGTATATTATTTGGCTTTTTAACTTGGCGGATATATTCTCCGTCAAACACTCCCGTCAGAAAAGTGGTAAAGGTACGCAATATCTGGCGTACGTCCATGCATGCTAACGTGGTCATAAAAGTTGCAGTGAAACAAAAGTTACTCTCACAAAAAAAAACCTACTGGAGTACAGTCCAAGTATTGAGCCAGTTCATATTGGCTATGCCGGATAGATTTTACAGGATTGATATGAGTGAGGTGCGTGATATCCTAATGACCCTTCTCTCGTCTTACCCTTAAAATAAGGCAGAAGTGAGAAAGTCACTTTAAAAAAATTTATATTTATATTAGCTTTTGATTTCTTTAACTAAAAATAAATATAAACAGAGCCCTTACGTACATAAAGTAATTCTGAACGGTAACTTGGCCGGTTCTTGAAGTGGAAAAGGAGGATGGCAACGCACACTGCCCAGTGCTCACTTCGAGAGACAACATTGGTGGATTCTTTTGGACTGTGACTTATGGCTTTCAGCTTATGGCTTTTTAATTCTAGCTGTTTACGAGAGAGAGTATGAAGAGAGATAATCGCATGCAATTCTAACTGGCATAGCTGAAGTCGGTATAGTGTCTACGACAATCGACTTGTAGATCCCACCTTAAAAAGACACATCGTTTAAAAGCTAGTTACTATAGCAAAATACAAAAGCCAAAAGCAGCAAGCCCTTTCGAACCCTTAATATTTCTACCTATTGCCGCTACATGTTTGCTCACTGGTCTGGTACGGCTAGCGGTAAGGACAGGGTCATAATTTCACGTACCATCGGCACAGGTTGAGCCTATGAGTGTGAGCGCCTTTGCCAGTTTACGATCCTACTCCAAACAGTTTCAACTTCTAGTTATTTCTAGAATTTGGCTTTTTAAGCCAGAAATCACTTTAGACGCATTGGCTTCTTATTTTGCCCTCTTTTTTTTTGCTTCCTTCGACTTTTTTTTGCCTTTTCTTTTTTTCTTATTCATTTGTATTGTCCGTGAACATATAACAATATTTTTTATTTTTTTCTCATTTTTTATAGAATGACTTGAAAAATCTAACAGCCACTACACTGTAATTTCAGCCAAAAACCAAAAATTATAGGTAGAAGTTTAAGCCAAAAGCTAGTTGGAGTAGGCCATCATACATCCATTAGCAGCCGCAGCATGACCAATTTGTGCAAACTTCACTGTGGCACTATGGTACATACATGCAGAGCAACACAAACAACCATCTTTCTCTCTACCTCGTCTTTGTCTAGAATCCTGAAGCCTGAACCATTTCATTCCTATCACCACACCAATCGGACCCGCTGGTCTAACTTGAGTAGCATGCAGTTTTGCAATGTTCTTTTAGGCTGAAGGACCATGTGAGAATTTCTAGAGTTATGTTGTGATGAACTATTGCCTTTTTTTAGAGGAGTGTGAATTTGGATTTTGCAAAATTGTCATTTTCTGGATTATCCGCAGACCGATAGAAGTGTTGCTCTCGGCTAAAATTTGGAATTTCTGAAATTTGAATTGTGGTGTGAGTTGGTTTGACCTAGGTTAGTGTGTATATGTTGCATGGTGTAAGTTACAGCTAATGTGGGTTAAGTTGTGAAGAACTTATGTCTAAAAATATTTTTTTGGTCTTTGGATGTGTAGGGTCGTTTGAAGTCAACCATGGTCAATGGCAGTGATCAGGGCTACAGTCATGGAAGAGTCGAGGACTAGAACGATCAATGATACCAGGTGAGATGGCTGAGCTCAAGCATGATATGAGAAAGGCAGGAAATATTGAAGGAAAGTTTGAGCGATAAGTTGCACCATGTGGCTTGTGTTGGGATAAGGGTCTGTTACACTAGCGCAGATTAAAATTTTCTATTGCGTAAAGCAGGAAGCCATTCGAGTAAGAGATCATAGATTGTTACTACTCGACACATAGTGCAGCGGGAGTAGAGTTGAAGTGGTTGGCTCAACGTATCATGTGTCACTATATTGGAAGTAGTTGATCGTCCTCTGGCTAACTATTTCCTCCTCACGATCGTCTCGATCAGCGCCGCAGTCACAGCAGTGCCTCTACCGAAGTCCACACATCTAGGGATGAAACACTATGTGTCGGTGTGCTAGCACCAACGCGTGTGGCAGGGGTTATGAGAGGTTGCAGCTAGGGTTTCGATGGGTGTGTCTCAGGATATCTCTCTCAGCCCCCGCGCCTTTCTTTATATAACCTCTAATCAGATCCTTATCTGATACGATTAAATATCATATCCAACTCAGAAGCCTCTGCCTGAATCTATATCTAATACGACTAGAGATTGTATCCCTCTCAGAGAGCCTCCGATTGAATTCAAAATGAGTAGCGATCATATCCTACTCAGAGTCCATCATTCGAACCCTTATCGTTTTAACCCATTATGTGTGTGACCCTGTAAGTTCATATATATTTGCCCATAGGCTGAAAACTCCTTTTCGGTCCATAAGTTGGTAGTGATCTCTAACAGGACATAATGAATCCCAAATATACATAAGTATCATATCAGACGAAACATACATAAAGATCATATCAAATGAATCTATATAGTATTTATGTACCGATCCCTTTGCCTCACTATACTAGGTTGAACTTAAGGCGAGAAGTGTGGCATTCTATAATAGTTCGATCCTTCACTCTAACCTGTAGTGGATTACTCAGTTATGATTGACTCCTCAACCACATTCGGCGTGGCCATATACTTTCTTAATCCAACCATAGTAAGGGGTTCAGAGATATCTCTCTCGTTATATATAGATGGGGTAAATTACATCTTGATCGCTCGCTTCTTCCGCATGTTTTGTAGTAAACTGAAAGCTACTTTTATGACCACATAGTTATGGAGTAGTGTTTGGCAATCCATAAGTAAACTATTACATATGTAAAAAAACTATGATGATCTAAGATCTAAGGATCATACATTCACTATATATGAGACCAACTAATGACAGCTAAGAATATAACAATTCATATAGTATCTCATGGTAGGTTAATCTAACATCATGTCCTCTAACACGTGTCTACATTATTGATTTGATATCTATATATCTATGTCCCGTTAAACATGATCATCACATATGCTGATCTATAAATCATAATTGCCCCCACAAAATGATATAAAACCTAAGATAATGTAGAATAACATCAAAACATGAATAAAGAGTTTCACAAACAAGTCATTGTAACATTCCAATTTTTTATTTGAGTTTTTCTAGAAGTTCTTTTCCCTTTTCTTTTTATTTAAGCCTAGAGCTAGGAAAAGGCTCCATGTGTTTATTTGCAGCCCGATAGGATTTATTTTATTTTTCTTGTGTTCCCCTTGCCCTATAGTATTTATGAGAATTTTCTTAGCATTTTTGGCACTCTTTTGCTATTTTCTAGGCCTCACTTGAATTTCTTAGCTTTTAGTTAATTCAAAAAGGCTTTTAAATCTTTTTTTGCCTTGGGCCGAAACTCCCTTCATTTTCGGCCTATCCCCTATTTTCCCTCTGCCCAACCCATCCTCTTCCCTCGCAGCCTCGGCCCACGCTCGCGCCTGGCCTGCCTACCGTACGCCTCCCTCTCCTCTCATTGTTGAGCGGGCCCCCGCCCATCAGCATGCCTTCTCCCTCGCTACTGCTCGACCCCGCCTGTCAGCCCCTCCTCTCTCTTTCCATTCTTCTTCCTCCCCATTCCTTCTGTACGCGATGCCACCATCTCTACCCCTATGTTCGCCTTCGAGACCTCCCTTCCCTTCTTTTTTCGGTCATCTGCCCTTAAGGAAATTCCTCCTCATGGTCGTGAATTACTTGAATTCCGCATTGACCTCCCTTCTCATGCCTCCTCTTCCCCTTTCCCCCTTGCTCGATCCCATGCCTCTGTGATTCCGATGAGGAATCCGTGCGTCGTGCACCCCCTCTAGACTATAAATACCCTCCCTCGGCATCCCTTACCTCCGCACTACCCATCGGCCAACGTGCGACGTCATTGCACAGGTGCGTATGTCAACCACGTGGCACCGCACGTACGTCACGTCAATGCACAGCCGCCCCGTCAGCCTTCCACACCATGCAAGTTGGTCCTGGTCCACCATGGACCAAGCAGCGTCTGTGGACCTGGTCTATAGATCCTGGCCCACTTGTGAGTCTCTCTGCCCCATTTTTCTTTAAGAAAGTAATTTGGCCAAAATTCAAAATCCCTGATGACACCATCATGACGCATTAAACCCGAATTTCCTTTAGAAAATAATTTGGCCAAAATCAATAATGCTTGCTGACGTTATAATTGCCTTTCCCTTTAGGAAAATAAATCTAGAAATTCCACTTAATCATTTTTTTATCATTTTCTTAGTTTTCAAACTTACAAGAGCACATTCTCCTTCATTCTAGCACCAAATGAACCCAATCTTTTTTTTTCTAAATTCATCTAAAATCTCAATCTATCCATTTATATCTTTATTTTGAATTTTGGAGTTTATTTAAATTTTATTTAGCTTATTTTGGTTATTTTCACGTGTGGACTACGATGTTTCTGAGGAATACTACTTCAACGACTCTCACCAATCCACAGAGCTAGACATGTTACACACCTTAACCATATTGCTTCTAGTTTGCAAATAAAATTATATTGTTTAAAATTATTCTACATGCTTATACTTGTTCAATGTATTTTAGTTCCAGTTTTAAATCCGTAGTTAATACCTACTTGTTATGATTGTATTTGACATTGAATACTTAATGCCTTGTCACCCTATACTAGTATTAGCTGAAAAATTTTGTAGAAAGGTTTAGCTATGCTTAGAAATAATCCTACACTTGGGATAACTTTTTACATAAAATGATGTTTATTAAAAATGTATTCTTGATTTTGGTGAGTCAAAAGGTGTACGAAATGTTTAAAAATAAAATATAAACCTTATTTAGACTTAGACAATTGGTTAGGTAGTGAGTGCTTGCTGGCACAACATGGTTGCTTGGTGGCATAAGGGGTATGTGAGAAGTTTACCTAAGTCAATTAATGACCGGTCTATGAGCTACTGTTATAAAGTCACAATGTACTACCATAAGTCTAGTATGGGATAGACCTAACTGACAAATTTGTGGTCCCAATATGAGTCTCGCAATAGGTTGAATGTGGGCATGACGTATGCCATGAGAAATCTCACACGTCGTAAGATGGGGCCTCAACTTAGTTGATTCTATGTTGTGGTGAAACCTTAGCGGGGATGCGGCTAGATTGATGGCTTTGCAATGTACATGCCTTGTGATAATCACTCAGTCGCACGTTGAAGGTAGCGTGTGATGGCCGAGGCCGACATTATAAATTGATTATCTCTTGTACGGAGTGAGTGCACCAGGTTCACCTTTTGCTCGACCATAAATATGAACCTCTGGCAGTTCGTCGTTGCTCATCCCAGTCGCTCATCGAAGAAGGTGATTGTCGTGGTCGTCGCTGAAAATTGGGAGTGCGTATCTCAAAATTAGCAGTGCTGATTTCATCTCCAGAAAGGCAGGTAATTTTTTATCGTATGCTTTGGACGTTATTCCTATAATCGTAGTCAATTAGTTTTATTTAGTTAATCGTGCGAAGTAAGTATGTTGTAGTAATTCAGACATAGTTTATACAATTTTTTGTGTAGATACGGTATCCATAATTTGTTAGTTCAGGGTAAGTAATAAGGTGGTGCTAAGGACGATGGTAATGAATGGTTCGTTATTTTTTCGAATGAGTAATCAAATTATCGGTAAGTAGTGAAGTATTCGTATGTAGTTACACGCACGCACGTAATCACTGACCTATAGTATGTTACTGTCATTATCAATCTTCACACAAATATTTTGCCTGCCCCATTTATTGCAAGGTAATCTCAAAATTAATAGTCGTAGCTAATTAATTGGAAAATGCAGTGCATAAGTCATTGAGGATGCGGTAGTGCTGATTATTTCTTCCAAAAGGCAAGTAATTTTTTATAGCATGCTTTCGATGTTTTCCATAGTCGTAGTCGTAATTACTGTTATTTACTTAGTCATAAGTAATGTAGTTTGTATTATAAAGTATTGTCATTATTAATTTTTGCATTAATATTTGATCTGTCCTATGTATTGATATGTATGACTTTATCGGAGCTTTTGGAACACTCGTACGATGAGAAATATCGTTGCCACGCATGGATGACGGGTGATGCAGCTGGCTCTTCGCCGTTCAAGCTGTGGGGGGAGGGATCCGTGGGCACTGGACGAGCGCTACGTCCTAACCCTATGGGCCACGGGTTTATTGCCCTTTGCGAGGCTGGTCTCCACCAGGCACGAGTTCACCATCGATGGTAGCCTGCTCGCTGCGCTAGTGGATAGGTGGAGGCACGAGACACACACATTCCATTTTCAGTGGGGTGAGATGACGGTCACTCTGAAGGACGTCATGTTCTTGACCAGTTTCCCTTTCGGGGGTGACGCACTTGTTCTAGTCTCTGCACCAGGAGACTGAAATGAGAGGCCGGCGAGCCGATTCAGCGGACCTATCCCGAAGAGTGCTCGTGGCATCCCCCGCATTTGGCTAAACAATTTCAGTATGTGCCCGCTGGTTGCACCGTCGGAGGTCGTCAGGACGCACCTCGTGAAATATTCTAATGTATAAAATTGTAAAAAAAAATATGAAATATTCATAAATTCATGATTAACTTAATCTGAATAAACGTGGTAAATTCTGACCACATAAAATTCTCAAACAAATGCACAATAACTACAATTATGTCGGGAGGCTTCACATAAAATTTCATAATTTTTTTGAGCTCGTTTGCTATATATAAAAACTGATAAATTTATGAAAATTGTATGAATTTTTGAGCAAGATTCACAATAGATAAAATTATCCAAAAACTACACTATTAGGTATGTTGTGTCGGTAGGTTGTACATAAATTTTTGTAATTTTTTAAGATCATTTGATATATTTAAAAATTCGAATAAATATTAAACAAAAAAAATTAGGCAGGTGATTAAGCCGGCTAATTGGCTTAATCACCTGCCGTCTGGTGAGAGGGCGGCAGGCGCCTGCCACCAGCGGCCCCACCACGTGTCGCCTCTTCCGCGCTGCCGCTTGCCCACTGGATAGCAAAAGTGATATTTTTTGCAAATACGGTCGGCATACTGCTATTTTTATAAATACGGTGTGTAATATTGCCAATCTGATTTTAACTCAGCTAGGGGCCGTTTTGTAAAATCTGGTTTCTGTTTTGACCGATACGAACGTCTTAGTTTCTACTGCCACTAGTTTGTGTTTTTGTATGTTCTAACGTATTTTGTATTTTGTTATGTCATAATTCTATAAATCGTATATCGATCCAAGTGGTGTATTGCCTTTTGTTGCACGGTCGTTTGTTCTCTTTCTTACATAATGCACTTGACGAAAAACCAAAAACTATAAGCTAATATGATTGCCTTAGTTTCTATAAGTTATTTCTATCAGCCACAGCAAAAAGGCATCAGTAAAGCCAATACGAATGGATCCTAGATAGCTAGTATCTATTGTAGCTGGAAAAGAAAAATATTGCAGCGAGTTCCTTACAGTGTTAGAGGGAGTAAACTATTAGGCCTCTTTTTTAGCTATGGTTGATGATTTGTGTCTGTCCTTTTCGAAACGGCGGTGGATGGCGGAAACACTAACTTGGACAATGCACACGATGTTGGGTTTATGAAGCCGTTTGGAGAAGTGGTTTCGAGAAGCCGCTTGAAGAAGTCGTCCCGCTTATTTCGATTTCCAAAGAAACCAAAACCAAAAATCACAAAAAAAAAACCAAATAGAACATCATAATTTCCACCGTGCATTCGATCACTTCACACCTTAAAATGCGCCGATCAAGCGATGCGTCCGTCGATGTTGAATTAGCCAGCTACCTGTGCGTGTCCAGAGATACAAAAGGAAAGGAGAAAGAAAAGAAGAGAAGAGAGTCCAGTGAGAAGTTAAAAGGAAAAATTAAGAAATGAAGAGTGCATCCGTACGTGTGTTGAATTTGAACGCGCATATGCAAACGTGCATGCACGGTCAAATTCGGTGTGCAGAACGACGTTAAAGCCCAATTTCTCTTACTAGTACTAATGTACTAGTCAAATTTTGGGGTGTGATGGATGTGCCTGAATTAAGCCAGGTGAGAGTCCGTGGTACGCAGCGGTATATGGTTTGCACTTAATTTGTATCGATCAAATGTGATGAATAAATAATAAGCTGCATGCTATGCATGCAGGGGAAGGAAAGAGAACTCCTGGTGCCATGCATATACACGTACGAATTAAGCAATCGTTAAGCTGTTTGCAAACTCCTGGTGTCATGCATATACACATACGAATTAAGCAATCGTTAAGCTGTTTGCTTCACTGCCGACTGTAGTGGAAGTGTGATATATATATATATATATATATATATATATATATATATATATATATATATATATATATATATATATATATATATATATATATAGTTTCATGCACCATGGTGCCTAGGCACCAATATCAATACCCGTTGATTATATATATATATATATATATATATATATATATATATATATATATATATATATATATATATATATATATATATATATATATATAGTTTCATGCACCATGGTGCCTAGGCACCAATATCAATACCCGTTGATTTGCTTCGAGATTCGCAACGTTTGATGTGGGTATCTTCATATACCCATAAAAAAGTATATTTGAGATATCAAACTCCGAAAAAATTTAAATTCAACTTCAGTTTAATTAGTTTGAACTATTTTTATGGTATATACTCGCTGTAGTTGTATTGAACTCAAAAGTAGTTCAAACTAATTTGAACTGAGTTCAAAACTAACTTACCATAAATATATCAAGGGTATAAAACATTTTCATACCCAAACTCAAAAAAATTATCAATCATACACGTGTATCGGATGTTGGTGCCTAGGCACCATGGTGCATTACGTAATTTTTCTATATATATATATATATATATATATATATATATATATATATATATATATATATATATATATATATATATATATATATATATATATATATATATATATATATATATATATATATATATATATACACACACACACACTGCATGCCGTCTCTGCTCGTGAAGTCGTGAAGCTTTGCTCGCCTGTGTATAAAGCAGCGTGCATTCCAAGCTGATCCTTGGGCCGTTCTTCTTGCATACGCGTGAAGTGAAGCCTGATCGTGAGAGAGAGAGAGAAAAAGGCCCCGTGCAATCGATTTTTTTGGCTTCTAGTTTGCAGAAGTCAAAAATTGTTTTGAACATGTTAATTTTTTATTTAGTTTTTTCTTTTTCTTTACATTGTCTGTGAGATATAACGGTTTTTAATGAACTCAGTTCAAAACTAATAACCGCTATAATATCTATTTCAATCAAAAAAACTAATAGCCATAATCAAAAGTCATCAGCAACAACTGCTTTGAACGGGCCAAATTGTGGCCGGCCGGCCACGTCGGTCGTTTGCTTGTGCACGTCGATGACTGACGAGCTCAGCGCCCCAGAGCGCGGCTCGGATGGATGGAGCGGTCTGCTATGGGCTTGTTCTTTTTGGATGAAACTTATGACTTTTGGCTATGACTTTTGGCTTTTGGGCTGTTTGTGCGAGAGATTACAGAGTAACATAAACTCACGTGCGGTTTTTGCGGATATAAATGAAGTTGGTAAAGTATGTACTATAATTAACTAGTAGATCATATGTTGCAATGATATTCCGTTTAAAAGTTAGTTACTATAGAAAAACCAAAAAATAGTTTTTAGAAGTTAAAAAGAATAGGACCTATGATATGGCAGCCTGAGGCGATAGATGTAGAAACGCGTAGGTGGGTTAAGGGCCTGTTTGGGACTGCTCCACTCCAGATTTTGCAGCTCTGTCTAGCTTTGTCTTGCCAAACAATTCCAGTTCCTAAAACTCCGCTCCGAGAAAAAAGTGGAGTTAGGGGCCAACTCCACGTTTTTTTGTGGAGCACCTCAAGAGGTACTCCAGGATTTGGACTTTTGTACCTCCTCATGGAGTTGTGAAGAAATTACCCACCATTGCCATTACTGATTACACACCTCCTCGTACCGGTTCGCATCTTTCTGGCTCCCCCCGCGCGTCCCCCATCCTCTCCGCTCCACCCCCCGCCCCCCACTTCTCCGGCTCCCCCCACCCGCGCCCCCCATCGTCTCCGCCTCCGCCCCCCGCCCCCCACCTTCTCCGGCTCCCCCGACCCGCGCGTCCCCCATCCTCTCTGCCTCCGCCCCTCGCCCCCACCCGCGCCGCTCCTCCTCTCCCGCGCTGCCCCTTCCTTTCCGCCCCCCTCCCGCGCCGCCCCTTCCTCTCCGCCCCCCGCCCGTGCCGCTCCTCCCCTCCGCCCCCACCAGCGCCGCCGCCCCCCTCCCGCGCCGCTCCTTCCCTCCGCCCCCCTCCCGCGCCGCTCCTCCTTCTCCGCCCCCCACCAGCGCCGCTCCTCCCCTCCGCCCCCCACCAGCGCCGCTCCTCCTCCTCCGCCCTCACCCGCGCCGCTCCTCCTTCTCCGACCCCACCCGCGCGCCTCTTCTTCTCCGCCCCCACCCGCCGTCCAGAAACCGATGAGCCGCGAGGCGGGCAGTGAAACGGCGAGCTCTGCCTCGGCTCCCGAGCCGCATCGGCAGAAGGGGGAAGGGGATGAAGGGGCGGAGGCGGGGAGGACGCCACTGGAGGGGACGGCGGACGCGGTGGAGGAGCTGTACCACCTCCGCGACACCTTCTTCCCCGCGACCCCGCTGAGAAGGCCGCCACCCTCCGCGCCCGCGCTGACGCTGCCCTCGCCGTCCTCGACTCCGTCCCGCCCGGTACACGTCGTGATGTTGTGGTAGCCTTATGGAAAATGTATGTTGTGATGTTGTGGTAGCCAGCTAGACATTCTGGAATTTTGGAGTGATGTATGTTCGATTGGAGCTTTAGCTGCATAACTATAGAGCCATTCTTTTATAATGTATTCTGTGCGATTTGATTACCGAATTCATATGATGATTTATGAAATGATGGAATGTGTCGGCTTAGGGACAGAGGATCATATCAGATGTTTCTAGTCATTTATTGTGTATGACCTTGAAGGCCCTTTGATCAGCAGTAGTAAACTGTTAATTATTGAATATGTTGCTTTGCAGTGAGTTCTTAAAATTTTGATTTGTTGTTTGAACTCTCTAGATATTTCATGCACACATGCTTGATTTTCAGGAAGAAAGCTACTTGAGCTTTAACATGGCATCGCATCTTTGTTCTGTCACTTAAACATAGCAGATTTCGCAGCTGAAGGTATCCTTGGACTCTTCAAAGGTTGATGTTCCCAAGTGGGGAACTGACAACAAAACCTATGCTTTGCGTCTTTCTGAAGGGAGGAAGAACAGCAATGCTCAAATTTTGGCCAAGATAGCAGTACCCCAGGATCTCGATTTTGACAATATACAGTGGGACCGGGAGTGTGTCATGTGTGCTTGAGTGAGGATTTTCACTTCCCAAGGTTGTGCATTTTGATCATACCGTGCTTGATTGTGATGTGATCTTGAGGGTGTCTTCTGGTTTAATGTTGATTTATGCTAACTGAATTGTGAATTATGGTGCGTGGTGCCACTCATTTTGCTTCTGTTATCTGTGTGTGGGCTCTCTTGTGCAAAGATCTTGGGAATATTAGAAATGTTGCCATTTTCTTTTAGTGCAATGTGTTGTAAAATCCTGCTGCTGGAATGCTATGTAACTGCATTGAGTTTAGTTGGAGTTGAGTACTTCTGATATTTGCATGAATGTTGTTTCATGTTCGCTCTAGCCATGCCTTAAATTGGATGGTAAAAGGTGCCATATTGCCATATTGTTATGGTCATTCTCCTTGCTTGATATGGTTAGTGATGGTGTAATGTTGAGTAAGGTTGTTATGATCATTCTCCTTGCTTGATATGGTTATTGATATGGTTAGTGATGGTGTAATGTTGAAAATCCTTGGATTATAGTTTTGATATAATAGTATGAGTGGATCAGAATGTTATCTATGGAAAATTATTTGTATTCGAATGATGGACTTTGTTAATTATCTATCATGCACGTTGCAATTTATGGGACAAAAGGATGAAATTATTTGACCAAAATATTTGTTTTTTGGTTTTCTTGAATAAATTAATTGCGATTATAATATTTTACATCATATTTTAATTGGCAACAAAAAAATTCAGTTACATATACTCCGCAGACATCAAAACATACACCAAACATCATTCAGGGGCACATTGGACCTTTTTAAGGAAACCTCACATTCCTGGAGCTGGAGCTAGGCTGCGTGCCAAACAAGATCACCTGCTCCAGGAACTCTACAGTGGAGTTGCTCCATGGTGGAGTTGGTGGAGCAGAGCTGGAAAAACTGGAGCAGAGTAATCCCAAACAGTCCCTAAGTTGGTGGATATATAGCACAAGCGCTAGGGATTGGTTGCGTGCACCATTCAGGCCGCGCGCGCATACGGCCAGCATTCCATATGTAGGTACGTAGCCTGCTCGATCGGTCGATCGACTAAAATGATCTCTCGGTGACACAGAGGGAGCATTGACCATCTGGTTAAGGGTATAACCATGAGATCCATCATCCATGTTTCTGGCCACCGACGAACAGGAAGTTGAAAAATAATAGGAAATTGCGAAGGACGCAGACTTAAATCATTGGCACTACGGAAATTGCGTAAGATCAGCAAATCGCGTAGGAATTTTATGAACCCGAATCAAACTCTAATTATTAACCTGGGAGAGAAAAAAAAGGAAGACTAGCTAGCGTAATTGCGTCGCTCAATATTTCTCATCAACGTCCAAAAAGATAATCATATGCAACATGTGTACATATGCGCCATCTACCACCACGGCATCATAGCTCATCGTTCACACTCGAATGCTCGATGGAACGAGAGACATGTGTCCTGAGTTCGTATAAGAGCAAGTATAATAAGAGGCTGTTCGTAGGCTGTATGGTGAGGTGGAGGAGAGAAAGGAGGAGAGAGAAGAGAGGTGGGCTGTAAGTTTACAGCCAGCTGAAGCACAAGAACCAAGAAACTTTGTGAGAGAAATATGTGGGTCATACATCCTTTCAGCTGGCTGTAAACTACTATATGAATGAGCTGATAAGTGGGATGCAAATGTCCATACAGTCAGCTAAAGGCTATATTATTAGCCTTGCTCTAACTAGTAGAGCAGAAGGAATCGTGCATGATGTAGATTTGTTTCGGTGCTTCCTAACGTCCAACGCTCTTTAACATGTGTGTTCCTTTCCCTTATTGTGCACACACATGTAATAAGGAGCTAGGAGCGTTGTCTCCTTATACATAGGGTGGCTAGTAATCAAACCCTGATCGAGTTGCCTACTGGCCGCTAGTTTCTTCCAACCCAGGATTGTGATTCTGCTTGTGAGAATAATTGTGGATCAGCTCGATCTCAAGTAGTGGAAACATACATGCACTATGCACGCAAGAATAATTGGGTTTGCGCGCAATTGGTCAATACACCACACTATGATTTTCTTCATGCATGTTATCATATATGGACGACAATATATGTAACTGTACATGTTCTGGATCGATCTGTCTCCTAGCTAGCACCTCCTTGAAAGGAACGAATTCAAATGGATGGATCAACAAAAACGTGTTCTGCAGTGTGAATCGCTTCTCTCGATCGATCTAGTAAACTATTTTACTGACATAAATATCGGAGGACATGGTGCTAGCTCCTACTACATCATCTTCTTGTTAGGGTCGGATGTTTTTATGCATCAATGGCCCTAGTTTTTTTTAACTTCGGCTTCTTTAAAAATTAAAATAAATAGATCGATTTCTTTAAATAGCTTTTTTAAATAACTTTTTAAGCTTATCGGCACATGAACGATCCACACCAACATATTTACCATCTAAAAAACACAGCCAAATCTATCTACGGTACCATAAAAAACAAGCCCAATGCACGCGCTGCTGATCTATGGACGTTCGGCGCGCGGCCAAAAGGTGACCAAGTGAACTAGTACGGAAACAGTTCCTGTGCGCTCGCACTTGTGACTGCAAGTTATGCAGTCACAATAGCACTGTCGGATCCCAAACGGATGGACAAGATTGGGGGCTACTGTAGCTATATACGGTAGGATTGGCACTGTAGGAAAAACTGTGCATATGGCACCGTAGCTGTTGCTTTGGACCATCCGATCTGCAGATAGATGGCTGGGATTGCGTGCCGTCGTTATCGTGCAGTCACTGTTAGTCCTGATCAACTCGGCTTCGGCTTCTAGCTTCTGGTTTATTTTTCACTATTCATAAGTTTCGTCTTTTTCTAAACTTTTGGCTTTTTGTTGAGCTTTTTTGCCGATTCTTTTTTTTCCCGTATTTGTTTGTATTATACGTAATGGGCTAACATATTTTTTATATTTTTATATTTTTTAAATTTAATTATGCTAAATAAGACTCTGTCAGCTACAGTGCTTTTTTCAACCAGCTACAGTGTTTTCAACCATAAGCCATGAGCTTTTCAGCCGAACCGATCACCACGGGTGACTGCAGGTGATCTGGGTTCGGAGCTACTACGTACAATTTCTTTTCTTTTTTGGTACGCAAGCACCCATATGATACATGCATGCATCCGGCCTTTGCATGCCGCTTTGCTGTGAACGCTTGTTCTCTTTTGTGCACACACCATGCATCAATAATTCCTCGGATCGATGGCGACCTGATCGAGCGATCGATCGGGTCCTAGCTAGCTCCTTCACATATTCAGCACAACACTTCATATGCAACATTACAACAACAACAACAACATTTAATTTGTATTTGCTGGATTGAACAACTGCAGTAGCAGTGATGGTCACTTGGCGCTGCAGGATCACCGTACCGTGTACGAGTGGAACTTTTATAATATGGCGTGAACTGCAATCCCGCGAAGACGAGATGCACATCAACTTACATACGTGCAACTGAGTTTTCTGGCATTTCCTATCATAAAGGGTGGTGCTTCGGTACTTCCACAGAAGTAAAAAAAACCACAAATCTTAGAGCATCGTGTAGGTAATCTTTTATTCCGTTTTACAACATTATTACTGCAGACATATACATCATGTGTAACTTAGTTTCGTAACCTAGGCAGCAGGATGCGCCACGAAGCGTGTGTCGTCCCTCCCCACCGCCGAAGTCCCGTACATTTCTCCAAGCCACGCAATCTTCGTGCTCATGCTCGCGAACTTCGTTAATTTGTCTCCACGTCCCCAAGTTGCACCACATGTGCAATACAAGCAACTCTAAGGTCTTGTTTCAAACAGTGCAATTGTTGCCTTTTGGTTTTTAGCTGAAATAGTATTGTAATGGCCTTAACAAGCCACGGTTGAGTTTAGGATGTTCATTTCAATTATTGGTTTTTGATTTTTTGCTGAGCTAATTTTCAAATGGCTATAGCTGACACTTCAGGACGTGGTACATTACAAAACCATTAAAGAACATTGGGTCCTTATTCACATATAGAGTGGGTTACAAACACTGCATATGGCACGTGGATATTTGTAATGTATATAGAGAAATAATTTTAGGAGGCTGTGACGGTACCTACATCAAGCCACCAACGACACTGAAATCGTATCACGTACCATATCCATATGGACAGAATCCGCACCGTATGCAACTTAAGGTACAACGCCTTGTCCTAGATTTGCATTCCCTCCATGTTGCTCTGCTAGGTTAGCAAAATCTAAGTCAGGCAATTCGCAATCTAAAATAAAGTTATGCAACACCATTGTTGTGATAATTATCGCCTTCTACTTTCATGCGTTGTAGCTAGGAATGTTGTCCAGAATACGCCACTTCATCTTGCACATGCCAAATGCGTGCTCGACAACATTGCGTAGAGAGGAGTGATGGAAGTTGAAGAACTCCTGCATCCCGTTAGAGTGGCTACTATTTTTTAAACTCTAAAATATGATATCTATGGTTCAGATACGGAGCTGGGTACTACGGTTTGTTTGGATACTTAGAGTCCATGAGGTAGTACTTGCCTGCAAGAACCATATGAGAAATGTTATTTTTGTGTTACGTACGTACAACAGTACATGATAGATTGTACATTCAATGACTGTACTTGGAGAGGTGGATACGAGAACTAGTCTCCGTATTTTATTAGTGTTTCCTGTAGTACACATATGTCGTGCACAGATTTGGGCCATCCGGCATACACAAAAGTGAACCAAGTATTGAAGTCACGAACTGCGAGCACATTCTAACTGGTGTACTGGTGCCTGCTGAAATACCTAGCACGCTCCTCGAATGGAATTGTGACTTGCACATGGGTCCCATCGAGTGCCCCGACATAGTTAAGGAAGTATTGATAGAATCTTCGCTATATAGTCTCGGATGCATACTCTAGAATGTTGGGTTAGTAGGTGCAATATTCGCAGCAGCCAATTTGTTCACGCACTTTAGCATATGTGAGAACTTTCTGCTGAGTGCTCGAATCGGTTAACAGCCTGTCTCTTGGACTGAGGCGTTCCGCATGTTCACAAGAATAATGCAAGTGTTCCTCTAGAGTAAACTTCTATAGTAGGCTTCATGTTATAGTTGGCAATAAGAGTGTGGTGCAGCTTATTAAACACTAACCTGCACATCATAAATATATCATAGCATTGTTGATCGCTTGCCAGTTATAGTTCTACCTATTGAATTCTGGTCATGACAGGAATTCTTAATGGGGGCCTAGACGACGAAGTCGCATTATCTAGACATGCGAAGGTGGCATATGCCAACAACGTGAAAGAGCCAGTAAAACCTTCTTCGTCATGGCTACCTCCACCACCATCGCCTATCCCACTCATCTCTGCACGAAACGAGTATCCAAGCGATGTTCAATTGTCGAATTTAACAATGGATGTTCAATTGTCAAATTTAACCCTAAATGTTGACTCAACAACATCATGCAATTATCAAATAATGTGAACGATCCGAAAAGTATATACTTCCTTTGGTCACACAAGAATGTCATTTTGGACCATGATCCCCCAAAATGCAACTTCGAACGCTAATTTCTATTGTAATATATTTGTAAAACATAATAAACTTAAAATATTATGTAAGTATTTTTTGAGACAAATTTCTGAACATATAATTTTTATGTATCCAATCTAAATACTTAAAACATATTAATATCCAAAAGTTTAGAAAGTTTAATCGTATGTATCCCAAAATGACATTCTTGTCTGACTGTAGGGAGATTAAAAAAGACTAATGCCCTGTTGGGGCCATAAATGGATTCTAGACTCAAAATTAAACAAGAACTAAATCAACAAATACTCTTTTTGAACAAATTGGGATGAGAAATATCCAATATTATAATGATGAATGTCAGATTGAAGTGGGTAGAACCGTGGAAGCGCAAAGCAGCTGGGGTGAGCTTTTTAGTTTGTTACAGTTCATCTAACCCATAGAGCAATATCACGTGCTCTGCTCGACAGTATAACTAAATGGAAAATTGTATTTCTCATTGCATGGACCAATCGGCCTAACTTAATTCCATGAACATAGTCTGGATTAATTCTATGAAGCGGATAAAAAAGCTAGCGTTAGCTCCCACGATTCTAAATTTATAACATTGTGAAAACTGAATACGAGCTCCTCTGCAGGGAAAGAAAAACCAGCAGTTACCGGTAACCGCCGATTATCGCAAATCCCGGTGAGTATCGAGAGGGGGAAAACGGACCAGTAATCTAAAAAGTTTCTAGATTGATCTAGATATTTTTTGTGCTAGATTAACTATTGTATAAACTAAATATGCTAGTCCCAACATTTTATACTAGGTTTTCTTTGGCTTTGCTTAGTTATTTTGGTTTTTTAAACATTTTTTTTCAGTTTTTTCTGGTAACTGAAACGGTTACTGGTTTTCAAACCGTCCAAATTCAAATTTTAAAATATGAATTTTTTTTAGTTTTTCGGTAATCGGTCGGTTACTGTTACTTCTCACCGATCGGGTTTTTCATCGGTTCCGAGATTTCTATCCATGCTTCTACAGTTTGTGCAAATATGCATAATTGCACTTGCATCCGTGCACATATTCTAGTGACTTGAGCAGTTGAGCACATGCTGTGCTCAACGGTTGTAAGCTATAACTGCTCTTCTATTTATAAGGGGGTTTTTTATGGGAAAAATGTACAGTTGGCTCCATCGCAACACTAAGTCAGAAACAGAATAAAAACATCAAAGCAATTTCGATGAAAATTCATTTGGTCAAGTGCGTTAAGCAGCTCTCATATATCAACCACAAATATGTAGAACCACACAAACAAAAAATGTTAAACCATGAAGCTCAAATTTATAGACAACCGCAAGTCCGCATGTATGGAGAAATATATCAGTTCAAAAATTTTATCGGAGGGCAGCAATTCAACCGGTAACCGCTTTTCGCAAAATTTTTGAACGAAAATTTTGAATTAAAATTTGAATTTTTAGATAATTTTATAGACAAGCGCAAGCATGGAAAAATACATCGGTTTGAAAATTTTATCGGAGGGCAGCAATACAATACCGGAATTTTTGAAAAATTTTCGAACGAAAAATCTGAATTGAAAATTGAAATTTTAATTTTTTTCCCCCAAAGTTTTTAGATGGATTTCGATGAATCCAAAATTTACCGACATAAAATTTTACTGAGCAGCAAATTTACAAACTGTTTACATGATCTCAACCTACAAGTCACGACCAATCTGGACAGCTCAGCTCCGAAATCTAAAGCACAAGCGAACCGAACACATCTAAGAAAGAATTGGGTAACATCTCTCGACCAAATCCTCCAAAATTACAAGTAAATCGTTGCATTGCAGCACCATCCCTCAGATCTCAACAGCGCACCAACATCCAACAAGGAATCGCGAAATGGATAGTTTTACGGATGGGGAGAAGTCAACAACGGGGGAAGGGGAGGGGCGGGGGCGCGCACATCAGAGGAAGCCGAGGAGGACAGCAGCGCCGAGCACGAAGAGCCAGACGATGTGGACGAGCAGCAGCGCCTGCCCGGAGACGGGCGCCGACCCAGCGCCGACCTCGCAGTACCCACGCCGCGCCACGCGCGCGCCGGCGCACGCAGCCTCGGGGCAGCCACACCAGTAGGTAACCCCGTCGGCGCCGCAGACCGGGTCAGGGCGGAAGCACCGCACAGGGCACGACGCGGCCTCGCTGCCCCCGTCCGACACGGCGACCGCGCAGGGGTCGGCGGGCTCGGCTGCGGCGGCCACCGCGGCGGTGGAGGACGAGGCTAGGGTTTGCGCGAAGAGGAGCGAGAGGGTCGCGATGAAGAGGATGCGGCGGGTGGTCGGGGTGGAGGGCAGCATGGTGGCTTCGGCGGCGGCCGGTGCTCGCCGGCGAGGGGAGGGGCTCACGGTGGCCGCCCTTCGGGGTGGGGAGGGAGGCGCCGCGGTGGAGGTGGTTTGAAGCTACGGTCGGGGTGGAATCGGTCGGCGCTTTGAGAAGCTTGGTTTGGCGATGCGCTGGCTGGTGGATTCGGTCGGTGCTCGTTTGGTTGGACCTAGCTGGTTCGCGTTGGCGACAACGAGGCATTGGCCGTCTGGCTGAGTCCGAGAATAGCAACTGGCGAGTTTTGGCCGTTTCGTAAAGTTTAAAACTAATAAGGTGTGTAGTGCTAACTATGGGGTGGATTTTTTGAAAAACAATTAGTTTTTAATTCCGAATGACCATATATCGCTCCACGATTGGACGACTATGGCTAGATTAGACGACATATGGCCAAGTCGCTCAAACGATGAGCAACTTTCCCATATCACCCAACCGTGAAGCGACAAGACACAAAATCACCCAACTGTTGGGCGACATGTCTCTAGTCGCTCAACCGTTGAGCGATTTAAAAAAATAATATAATTATTTTATTAATCTGATAGAAATAAGTGGGGGTAAATAGCAATTATTGTAGGAAATACATTTAGTAAATGTAAGTTGTTTCTTTTTGAAATGAAAGGGCACACAATGCCGGTTGATCCGTTTGTGATTTTCGTAGATTGCGAATGGTATGAAATCTGTTAGACTTGCAATAACATTTTGCGATCGTCGTATGTTGTTGTAGTGCAATAAACTTTGTAAAGAATTTTATGAGGATGATTGAGATAGCAACGATTAGTAAGTAGAAAGGTAAGTGATATTGGGATGCAATAGAGAATTCGTACGCAGAGGAAGACAAAGCAAAATATGTATACAACAAAAAATACACAAGGAAGGAGTAAAACCCACTGCTCGCCACTAGCTACATCACCCGCATAACCTCCTTTGTCGTCGCCACATCCCACCCCCTGTTAGTGCCCCGCCCGTACGGCCCCACTTAGGTTGCCTTAGCGCGGGGTGTCGACGCCTTGACAGGGTGAGGCGGTCAGGAGCCTTGCTGACTCGTGCTCCTAATGCCTCAGGGGTGGACTACACCTATGGCTGTGTGGGAACTGGCGCGCTGCTGAGCTGCAACCCGGAAAGGACCTCTGTCGGGCCATCCGCTAGGAAGTCGCTCATGTCCACCAGGAGATCCTCGTGGGGGGATTGCTGAACTCCTGCTCGGTGCGTCGTACCTGCAGGACAGGTATTGTTTATTCGTGTAATATATCGACATGAAAAATCTTAAAAGACAAAACGTACCTTCCACGTAGGCCATAGCATGTAGCCAACTGTCGTACCCACCAGGGCTCGTACCCACCAGGGCGGCCCTGGCCGAACAACGTGTATTGCCCTGCCGATACCAGGTAGGGGGTCCACGGATGATGACAACGACGGTGTGCAGGTACGTGCCCATGCTGACCCTCTAGCCTAGCCCGACGACAGCGGTGCCTAGGGTAGGCATGTGGCCCTACACACCTCGCCCTCTCGTAGACCCAATGAACAAAGTGCAGCAGCTCGTTGAGTGTCACCTCAAACCATGGGCGACCCTTTCCACGATCGACCCAGTGTCCCCGATCTAAACTACAAATTTAATTATTTCAGTTACTATCCTACCATATTTGAAAAATAAATATACAAAAAATACAAAAAAAATCACCATCGTCAATGCGTAAATCCCTCCTGTCTTTCCCTTCCTCTCCAATCCTCTCCGCCCCTCTTCCTCCTCGTCTTCCTCTCTTCCCTCCTCCCTCTCTTCCTCCTCTTCCTCTCTCTTCCCTCCTCTGCTCTCTTCTCTTTTTTTCCTTCTCTTTCTCCTCTCCTCTCTTTTCTCCTCTCCTTGTCCCTTCCTCGGCCGAAATGGAATGCGAATGAGCACAGTGTCGAGCGCTCGAGAGGATATACCCCCTAGTCGCCTACCTGTTGGGTAACTTGGGGTCTTATCACCCAACGGTTAGACGACTAGACTAAGTCATCTAACCGTAGAATGACATATAGTCAAAACTGCAAAAAAAAAACACACAAGTATATTAGTATAATGAAATTTTAGGTTGGATGGTGGAGATTTTACATGAAATTTTGGTTGCATTCTTATGATTTCTGATGCTTGCGTGGATCGGACGGCACTCACGGGCGTCCAACAAATGGTACGGTTGTTTTACACACTGTGAAAATTGTCCACGGAGGATTGTCTCTAATGAGAATTTTATGAATTTTTTGAGAGGTATAAAACAGACGTGCACATATAACTCGCACCTCACTCGTACCATCACACATGGTATGTGTTATCTAACACATGTTTAAAAATTTTGCAAAGACACCAAGATCTTATAGAACGTGGATATATATTTTTCTACTAAATGCACGCGTTTGTATACTTATTATAATTAGTTAGGGAGGGTTAGTCACCCGAATGAGCTGCGTGCACTACGGCAGCGCCCGAGCTTTATGGATTGGCAAACTGTATGTGATACCTTTCTTCGATAAACCTGTTCGTTGTTCACAAGTCAAAGTATCTAGTTTCTACTTAGTTCTTGTAAGCTCTCAATTCTATTAAACATACTAGTAACTATGTTCTCCCGATACAGTTGCAATTAGTAATTTTGCAAATGCGACTCGAGCAACAAAAAAAAAATCCAGTTATTCCATCACGGGTAGACCCAGAAAGTGCGACCACTGGTCCACTACAGAGACAAGCAATTCATCCAAATGTACGAGATGACTCCAGTCATTGGCTTAACAAACAGTAGATATCAATAGCTTAGCTTCCCATGGTTTCATCAGAATGTAAACAACACGATTCAGATAGATATCCCTCCACTGTCTAGCATCAAACTTACCATGAACTTGGTTTCATTAGGTAAATATGAGAATATTTTACACTGAAATAAAAACCTGACATATTGGCCATGTCCCTTGCCTGTCGCCCCAATGACATGAAAGATTTTACCAGCGGCCAAGATGAAATAAGTTTGGAAAATATAGTTAGTGCTTCTTAGTCAGCATCCATCTCCTCAAGTGCTGCCTGAGCTGCAGCCTTGGCCTGCTCCAATAGATCATCTGGAATCTGCATGCCAAGTAAGCATAGAAGTTTAGTTTCAAATTCATATCACACAAATCTATGAACAGTTTTTTTAACGGGGCAAGCTTCCCAGTACCTTCTGATGCTGACGATTTGATTCATCACATATCCAGCTCAATTCCAACTCAAAAGCTTTGTCCTTTGCTTCATCATGTACTCCATAAATGCTGCATTGAACAAATTATGAGCGCAAATTTCATGCAGACAACAGTACTAGCCTTTTCAGGTACACTGACATCAAGTGAGCAGAAAATATACATAAGAAACATCCACCAGTTAAGTTGTGTTTGGTTTGCTTTGGTCAATACCAATAATTGACATAAGTAACCTATCACCTACCTTAAACAAGAAGAATCTACAACGGAATCTGTTTCAAGATCATCTAAGCAAAATACTTTGTCATACGGCATTGCAACCATGAGATTTCTAAGCAATTCACCAAATCACTACCATTAATATTCATATAGCCATACCAGTATTTTGTATCAAATACTGTAGTGTCTAAAGGAATGCACTCACTGAAGCTCTTAATGACTAACGCAATGATTCTAAGAGAGTACTGTACACCTTATGTGTGACATTATATAAAACTAGAACAGTACAGGTACTAGATTGACCTTCAAGTCTTCAACATTAAGTGAAATCAAGTAATGTAAGAAAATGTGAACGCCAACAAAGCTGTACAATAACATGCATTGACACAAAAGTGAGAAATTCATAAACACAACTGTATTATTATGGGAAAAGAGCATTTAAGACATACATCTTTGCAACCTCAACAATGCCTTCCCGGCAGGTAAGTTCAGAAAGCTTTAGCTTCTCTATCTCACTGCAAGACAGCATTCAAACAGTTGTGTATTCTTGTTAAACTGATTCTGGATCACAATAGCCCTTAGTTACCCCAATAAAGAATAGGTTACAAGCCAATGTTTTCTCAGAAAGAAGAGAAAATATATAGTTTTCTAAAAAAAGGAAATAGAGGAAGTATAACAAGTGGGGTATTAGATGATATATAAATCAATCCCGCCCGCCAATTATGGATTCACATAACACTTTAGTGGTTCATACTGATCAGTCAACATAACAAAAAGCATATAGAGGAACATTCTCTGAAAATGAATGGTGTCCATAGGCTAACTGTGGTTTGGCCATTTCAAACTTCTACATATAGAACAGCACAAAACATGAAAGGATGTTGGATCCAATAATTCCAAATACTAAGATGGTACATGGAGGAACACCCCTAGCTCCCTTCTCTTTTCTTCTCAGTAAGCTGGGTTGCAATAATATTAGCCTTTGCTCTAAGGAAAAAAAAATAAAAAAAACACAATATTCACAGGACCCTTGTTATGCATCGACTAGACTTACAACAGTAGAAGTGTAGAACAGATGTAAGCTGACAAATAGAGCACACAATAAACAGCTGGAAGCTTACTTACGTTTTTGCAGCCTGTCTTCCTTTCCCCAGTGCAGCACTGAAGTATTTCTGTTAAAGATTCAATTCAATGAACATTATGAGTTTTAAATTCATGAAACATTTAATTTCTTGATGCTATTGATAAACAACCTCATCCATATATACCACCAATTACATATGTTATGAATGAGGTGCCTCTCTTGAACATGTGTTCGCAACTGATGGAAAACACAATTCGTGTAAAAAGTTATAAACTAAAACTATGAGCCTATGCAGTACCATAACATATGAGTATTACTACTTGTGTACTGTAGCAACAACTTACATATGAGACCCCCGAAGGTTCGATCATGTAGAGCTGTGGCCCATCCCTATCATAACCTCCAAGAATAACTCCACAGCCGAAAGGCCTAATACAACAGAAGTCAAGTCAGAATATACTATAGGAACCAGAACTATATTGCATTAAAGTATACAAATCATGTCTCCAGTAATTATGCAACATTTATGTTGAATGTCTTACCTAAGCCACCAGTAGAGTGTACAAAGATGAACGTAACTTGCCACACGATCTGCCAATTCTTTTACAGAAATGGGTTCCCCGTAGACCCTGGTGCATTGCAGCTTTAGAGTACAACCATATAAAGATGTCTGCATGTTCTAAAAGTCTAGGTGTTTACTTTTCATAACTGGCAGCTTCTGATTTTGCTCTTGAAACAATTTGTCTGCCATCTGCCGCTAAACCAGCAACAACCTGAAAACGAGGGTAAAAATAATTTACAGTTATATCAATAGATAATAAGATTTTTACAACTGTACATTGAATTGTACATGTTTTAGCATCAAAATCGGTGTCGATTTGAGAAACTGTTCAGAGAGAGAGAGAGAGAGAGAGAGATGGAAACAAGATGTTACCAAGCCAGAGTGCCGGTGCACTGAATGGATCCTCCGATTAGACCCCTCAAGCATCATCTTTGAAGTTACCAGCTTCTCCACGCCCTAAAGAACCAAACACCAAATGCCAATCAAGCACAAAAGAGTGACTCCTTCAATTTATCGAGTGAGTACAAATCAAACAAGAGCAATCTTACCAGGACAACCCCATCTTTGCATTTGATCCCAACGACAGTCCTATTCACAAAAGATCAGAACATCACCACAAAATCACACTTAAAAAGGGACAAGTGAAGCCAAAAGAAAAACATAGGAGAAGCGGTGAAAACGAACCCGCTGTTGTCGACGGCCTTCGTGGCATACTCAACCTGGAAGACACGGCCATCCGGAGAGAAAGTGGTAACCGACAGATCATAACCTGTGCCTATGCTGCTCATGGTTAAGTTGCTTTGTTTTGCTTACTCCTGAATAAAAAAACACACAAAAAAAACCCTAGTGAATAAGTTGTGTACACAATCCACAAAACCAAACGAAACAGCAAATTCTCAAACACAGTGCTTGGCAATGTATCAAGGAAGGGCCTCCTTCATGGCACACATCAAATTAACTAATCTCCCAAAGTTAGCCTCTACAGCCTGCACAAAGGTGAATCAAGAGTGGGCCTTTCGCGCTAAACAACTCCGTACTTAAACAAGGGACGCATCAACGCTACTTGGATTTCGGATTTGGATTTAGATTTGATTAATCGCAGCCACAGCAAAGACCATGAGAAACTAGATCAAAGCGAAATTAGTCCAAGCGAGCTAGGGATTAGCTTACCAACTGAAGAAATCGGCGCGGATGGGTGGATCTCCTCTCCACTCAACGCCAATCCAGTGGAGGGGAGGAGGGGGAAAGGAGAGCTCGAGGTGGCGGGCCTCGGCGGCGGCGGCGAAGACTGCGGGTTACAAGCCTGGGAGCGATGGGAGGCGGGGCAGAGGCGACACGGTTCCGCCGCACCACGGCGTGCGCGAGACGGCGAGGGACTCGGCCGGACGGACCCGTCTGGAGGAGTCGGGCTCGGGCGGACGGTCAAGATCGCGCCCGGTCCCGATGCCTTCCGCAGGTTTGACGGTTGGGATGCAGCAGCGGATGGTTGTTAAGCAGCTGCATCAGGCACGACACCTTTAGCCATTCACTACTCACCTCCGCCGCTCAGTCTGCGGCGGCGAGACGAGGCTCCGGTGAGGACATGAGCTGATGAGGAGGAGTCAGCGTCGGCTCGGTGAGGATCGAGGTCAGAAGGGAGAGGCGTCGTGCAACAACAAGCACTGAGGAGGCCGTGCTGGTCTGACACTGTCTGATTAGGAGGCGACGGCGGCCGACATCAAGCGAGGCGAACAGCAAGGGTGCACCGCCGCAACATGAGTGTGAAGGAGGAGGCGACGGTCTCGATATACTCGCTGCAGGTAGGTAGAGATGAATAGTGTGGTGCAGGCCACTAGCTCGCGACTCCAAATTCAGGTTAGATCATGTATATTAGTACAAGTATAGACAGTGGTTATCTGTAATACATCTCTATGTTATCTATAGATAAGACTAAAGATAATATATATAATATATTGTCTGCAATAGACTCATACAATTAATATGTTATCTATATAGTTATCTATACAATGATATAGACAGTAAAAACAGTATATAAAATCGTATGTTAAATAGTAGACAACATCTTTCTATTCTTCCTTCTCTCTTCTCTATATCACCTAAAATCCTATAACATATATTTATAGACAATTAATATATACTATTGTATATATCCTTAGAATCCGTTTTGAATGCACCAATTTCACACAAACAGTTTTGATTCCCAAAAAAAATATTTTTTCTGTTGCAGATCAGGCCTAAGTTTAGTGAACTGGTTACCAGTGGCTCGTGGCTCACAAGAAACTAGGCCGTGCTGCTGGAAGACCCATTCAGAAGAAAAGCATGGCCACCAGATCCAGCCCACCGATATATGGGCCTGTTCTTTTCCTCCAAAGCTGACGGGCTTTTGACTTTTGCTACAGTGCCTAACTTTTAAACGGAGTATTTTCTCAAGACGGGGTCTACAAGTTAAACGATCTACACGTTAAAAGACCAACATCTGTACCAGCCAAAATCGCAAGTGAGTATCTATCTCTCCGTAATCTGTACCGTAAACAGCCAAAATTCAAAAATTTCAGCCAAAAACTATAAACCGCAGCCGTTGCCAAACAGGCCCTACAAGTGAGGAGGGTTCTTTTGTTCTTCCCTCTCAAACAAAACAGGGGTCCGACCCGTATTAATTCCTAAAAACTGATTTTTCTACTGTAAATAATTTTTTTATAATACATACTTTTTAAAAAGGATTATCTTTCTAAGGTATAATCTATTAATCAATTATACTACACATTATAGTGATTTTATTTATATCGGTCAAAATCGCATAGGAATATCTCTCTACAAGCTTGACTTCTAATTATTACTATTCACAAACCAAAGCTAAAAATCAATATAAACATACCCGGAGACTTTAGAAAATCCACAGTTCCCCAACCAGTCCTTCTCGCTTCTTCTCGAAAGTTATTCACCTGTGTTAAATGGATGAAGATCAGTTGATTTCCATAATTAATTTTAATTTTTATTAAATTTTGATATGTTTGATCAAGTTGTTCAAGACATGGGATAAACAATACCGTGTTGACGACGCACACCAATCCATGAGCTAGTTGTTTTTCTTTTTTTTTTCTTTTTACAGTCGTCTAATAGTGATGCTAACTTAGGACGTGGGGATGATGATGGATTATGATCGAGTCACCATTACACTAAACTCATAAATTGTACTAACGAATTTTCAGTCCTGAGCCAAACCGACCAGTTGTGAGTTTTTTTTCTGATGCGAGGAAAAAATGTTTCACCGAGTCAAAAGCGCTGTCATCCTCGCCAAAAAAAAAAAGCGCTTTGTCAAGATCCACACTAGAGTCTAGGGACTAGACCAGCCGCTATTCAGTGGCACGAGAATATAATCGACGGGTTCTTGCTTAGTAAACAATCAAGAACAGTGCAGCAGAGCATTGACAAAACGGTTTTGACGTATATACATTGAAGAATTCCTCGAAACAGCATCGAATTACTTGTTCCAGCTGACGATCGAGATCGCCATACATAACAAGATCGATATTTACATATCTTGTGAGACTATATGAAGGCCATATTATATGTGAGATGAGTATTTGATTTTTTTTGGTACTTTATTATCGAAGTTTTAGTTTAATTTTGTATCATTTACACTCTTTTGCTGTCAAGTTGAGAACGGTCTGGCCGTTGTGTGTGAGCGGTTTGACCTGCCATAAGAGGCGATCTGATCAAGATCCGATGCAACTAGCCATGTTATGGCGGTCCAACTAGAGGTTGTTGGTCGGTCTAACTCGCATGGGTGCTGCGATGTGACCGACTGTTGGTTGACGGTTAGATCGGTCAGTGCTGAGTTAAGTGAGTTGAGTTTATTTTAGTTGTGTTAGTCATAGTGTGAGCCCATACAAGTGTTAGTCATGGCTGGAGTCCATGCATTGTGGGAATCTTAACGTGGGTGTCACGTGGTGCATATTTGTATCGATTATGTTGATGAGAGTTAATTGCACATCACTTGTGCTCGGAATGCTTGCTTGTTTTTTGATGTGCAAGGCGCTTGGTGATTGTTGTAATCAACGGCAAGACCAAGGCTAGAGGAGGTACCCTAATGCTATGGAGGGTTGCATAATTACGGGTAAAGCATCATATCAAACGAAGAAGCACGGAGAAAGACAAGGATCGTGATGAGTCAAGTGTATGCATGTGGTGTGCCATTGGACCTAGTGTTTCAATTGGTGACGGTTCTTGGAGCAGACGTACGATCTTAGTGGCAAGTCATTAGGCATTACAGACTTCGTTGTGGTGGTTGCTTCGAGGAAAAGCACCGTGAAGGCTGGTGGGTGACAATTGAGGAAATATCTGATACTGGGCTAAGAGGTGGTTTGTGAAATCACAACAATAACCTAAGATAGTTTAGGTCATGTCTTGGAGAATAGAGCATCTTATCGAGCTATTGGAGCCATGTGGAAATTGCGATTTGAAAAGCATACAAGTGTGTGCGAGTGTAAAAACCATTTGTGCGTGAGTTATCAGGTTTTTCCATTTGTAAGTGGTTGTATCTACTAAGGGTGCACTGGTTGTTAGGGTTAGGTCTCAGGTAAGAAGCCTTCACTATTTAAGCCCTTATGTGTATTGAGAAAAAAGAGTCTCAAAAGGGTTGGAGAGAAAGGTTGAGGTTTCCTTTTGTTGGAAGCTTTATGTATGTGTGCACGCTTTAGGCTTTATGTCCTCCATGAGAGAGTTGCTGTAAAATATTCCTCTCAAAGTGTAATGAACATCCAAATTTTGTCCAAGTGAGTTGTGCCATGGATTATTCCTTGTGCTTTTGATTTGTTTGGTTTTCTTGTTTGAATTTTTTTTCTTGATCTCTCTTGGTGCTAAGGATGTGTAAGAGTTGAAGATATCACTTGGAGATCAGATCCCATCTTTTTAGGCACTTTCTTTGGAAAGTTCTTGTGATTGCCAGATTTTGTTCAAGAGAGAGGTGATTTTGGGGTTTTGATCTTGAGAACGTTTTGGCATGAGTCTGTACTGTAATCTAGCTTACTATGATATGTGAGGATTTATGCAAGATCATCTAGATCATCTAAAACTAACGAGCAAAAGTAGATCGTTGTTGCTCTCTTTTGTCCGATTTTGGTGCAATCTTCCTTGTTTTAGATAAAGGTCGGAACTTTAACGTTGATATTCATGATTCATGAATAGAATAGGTTCCTGACATCCTAGCGAGTATTTATACCAACTTTCATTTTGTTTAGATCAGTGGTTTAAGAGTTAGTCATTTTCTTGGTTGTGTACCATGTTGTTTTCTCCTTTTGTTTGGTGAGTTTTCATACCGTTGTGACCTGAGCGATTAGACCACCAGATCGGTCCAACCGGTGACACATTTGCGGTCAGGCCAGTCGAGCGATCTGATCGCCCCTAGCCAGCAGTCAGACTAGTGAGATTGAAAGTCTCGAGTGAGGTTATCTTTAACTCTTGGCTTTGGTGACACTTGTTAGTTTGTATTTTGTGCTGCAACGTGTTGTTAATACTAGGGGAAGATTTTAAAAAGTCATTCACTTCCCTGATTCATCATACCCAATCCTATAAGTGGCACCAGAGCACAATTAGCTCTTCTTTAAAGACCCTAACTGATCTTTTGAGCAATGGAATTGGAGAGGTATTACAATAAGCCCCTGTCTTTGATGGGCCGACTATCCCTATTGAAAGACAAGGATGGTGATGTACATCCAAGCTCAAGGCCAAGCCATTTGAAATAAAGTGATAAGTCACTTTGTTGTGCCTACCGATGACATGTTCCTCGATACTGCCATGACAGCTGAGGAAGGCAAATGCTGAGGCGTGCAACTTCTTGATCCAAGGCCTAGGGAGAAATAATTTTAATAGGGTGGATTATCTTGCATCCGCACATGATATCTGGACTTCACTCTCAGATTGCCATGAGGGCATGTTGGAAATCAAGAAAGTGCATAAGACCTAGTTCAAGAAAGACTACCAGAAACTGGAGGTGGAATTTACAGAATCCATCGGTTCTTTCTTTCATAGATTCCATAAGATCCTCAGTGATCTGAGGTCTATGAGAGTCACATTTTATGATGCCAACAATGTGACACATTCTCTTAGTGGTCTTGACATAAGTGTTTAGGAGATTATAATCGCATACATCACTGACAAAGCAGACTTGGCAGCTACAAATGTTGATAAGCTGTATTCATGGCCTAAGACTCATGAGATGGGTATCACAACCAAGAAATCCAAGGCTCCACAAATGATGGCTCTTGTAGCTGATTTTGCCAAGTGTGGTTCTTCTTGTAAGAATGTTTCTTCTGGCTTTTTTTAATCCATTTTTGAAGCCATGAGCAATGAACAACTTGAGAGCTTTCCCATAGATGATCTAGCATTCATTACTAGTAAATTCACCCATAACTACATCAAAGCAAGATAACGTAGAAGAGGTCGTCCAATCATTTGCTTTGAGTGTGGTGAGATATGTCATATTCATGCTAGTTGTTCTAAGTTTGTGAACAGGGAAAGAGATTATCGTGGTAAGGACTATAACAAGAATCCTCATTGATTCACCAAGCACGATGCCATACTCAAGAGGGCTGTTATGGCGGTGATCTCATCCTTTGCTGATCGAGATCTTAGCGACGTTGATCCTTCGAGTTATGAGGAGGAGCAAAAGAAGGAAAAAAAAAGAAGACCATCAGCTTCTCCGGCATGTGCCTCATGGCTTCAAGCGAGGATGCTCATGACAGCAAGCATGATGAGGATTGTCTCTACATCGAACGTGATGAGGTAGACCCTTATGATTCACTCATGGTACGATATAATAGAGTAGTGGCTAATCATTTGAAACAAGTTGAGGGTTTGAAACATGTCTTGAGAAGAAATGGCAAGATAAAATCTGATAAATGAGATCTTAAATATTGAAATTGATAGGCTTATACTCTTATTACTATTGATGATAGTTGTAGCTCTTGTCTTGCTTTATATGTTGAAATTAATAAATTGAGATCTTCTAGGTCATCTTTACTAGAACAATTAGAAATTGTTAGAGCTGGAATTATTGGTATTAAGTCTAGTTCTACTTACTAAGAAACTAGTGACCCTTCTAGAGCTAATGCCTTGCCGTGTTTTTATTGTGCTGAATTTGAAAAGAAACTTGTCATACAAACTAAAAAATTGCTCCAATTTAGTCTTGAATATTTATGTGCACAATGTGAGTTTAGGGAGGAAAAACTCAAAGAATTACCCAACAAGTTTAATTGTGCTAGAGCTGAAACTTGTGATAATTGCCATAAGCTAGCCACTGAAATTGATGCTTTCACTAAAACCTTGCAAGACAAATGTGATAAAGAAAATCTTGCTTCTGTTCATGCTCTAAAGAAAGTTGATTATATAACTTGTGCATTTTGTGCTAAAATTTGATAAGATTTAGATGATATGCATGAGACTTTTAGAGTTAAGTTTGATGAGCAGTTACATAAAATCAAGGACGCTCTTTGTGTGTCTTGTGAGACTTTGTAGCTAGGAGTGGCTATACATAAGGAGAGATATGCTAGGACAACTAAGAGCCAAGACTGTAGATTGTAGTCTTGTGACACTCTAGCTAAGGAGAATGATTATTTGAAGAAAACTCTTGAGAAGTTCTCTAGTAGTAGAAAGAACATAAACATGATTTTAGATCAATCAAAGTAAGCAAAGCAATAGAGGTTTAGAATTTAACCACTATGAATATTTCAAAAATCATGTTCTTAAGATTGTGATAGTAGTTGAGTATGGTAAGATAGAGGTTGTCCCTCCTAAGTTAGCCAAACACATCTATTGAATTTGCCCAACCCCTTCTAACAACTTAGATGCTTCTACTTTATCAGGTTTGACCCCTTAAAAAGATCAAATACCATTGCACCTATTGTAAAAAGGATGGCTACATTGTAGACTTTTGCTTTAGATATGCCAAGAAACTTTGTCATGATCATATTAGAGCTTTGAGAAACTTTCAGGGTCAGCCCCGTCTAGCGAGTATCCCTAGATTTATCTATAGACATCACTTTGTAGATGTGTTCTTTGATTCCTTTGGTGGTGATAGAGAACAATGTGGTTCTAGGTTCCAACAAAGTGGGTTTAGGTCCAGAGTTTTCTCTAGACAGGATTCCTATCATTTTGGTCCACAATGAGGATTTGAGAGGAGTTTTGGTAGCTCTAGAATGTGTCTTGATGTGTATCATGCTAACCCATGTTTGGAGCTTTTCTTGCCAGTCGTGTATCTCAGTACTAGATATATAAATCATATTTCACTAATCCTAGTACCGAGGCATGGGCTTCTTCTATCCCTTTGATGTAGGCTTTTCAGGAGATGAGAAGGTCATGTGGACCCTATCAATCTCTCTGGATCTCCTACCTCATTGTAAGCATCCGATAATGGCTTTGACTTCTCAGGATGTAGCTTGCTCTAGCTACGATTACTTTGACTACATCTCACCACCAAAGATTGAGCTTTGTTAATTCCTTATTTCTGTACTCAGTATTACATAGCATTTAGAAGCGTCAAGTTTTTAGGTAAGTTTAGGGTGTTTTGAGTGACACCTTCAGGCTTGTGTCTTTCTTAGGAGGTGTTTGTATTGGCTTTTGCTAATGGATTTTGGTTGTGGATTTTGGATAAAAATGTATTATAATGACTGAAAGAAGTAACTTTTAGAAGGAGAGGGCAAGCGGGAGGAAAAAGAGAGGGAGATATGCACGTGCATGATGGGAGCGAGCGGAGTAGGGTGCGTGATGCACCCGTGACCCCTGTCTTATCTCTAGAGCGAGACGGTAGCGAGAGGAGTGGCAAAGCCACTTCGAGAAGCCGGGTGTTCCTATTGGCTTTTCTAAGCAAAAGCCAATACGAACAAGGCCTTATGCACTTCTCTTCTCTACAAGATTCTCTAAGATCTCTTACCCTATCTAGGTTGAGCTTGCTTTTTTCTTTTATTAGTGTCTAGTAGTACGGATAGTTAGTGTGATTGATTCGCTCATTAGTAGTACGTTTTCCTTGGGCTAGAGACCATGTGGAGTAGAGGTTTTCTGTTCTTGCAAGAGATTTCTCTTTTGAGTGCTTTCAGCTCTTGCTTTTCTTTTACAAGTGATTCTTGTAGTTAGGGAGAGTTTTATTTTCTTACTTTCTTTTTGCACTGTGCATACATGGTATTTAATTGTAAGATATGCATTTATATATGAGTTTTGACTATTAATCAATTGTGATATAATTCTAATTTGATATTGTTCATTGCCATGTTATGCCTAATTAGCTAATTTTGTCATGCTTTTATATGTATGATTAAAGTTTTGCCATGTTAGCTTAATTCGTGAACTTCAACTAAAATGCATAAGTGATATCAATTTCTACAACTAGTATCTTTTAAGTTTTCAAAGTTGGATCTTTTGACTAGTATATTTTCTAGTGATCTTTATGATATATGCCATATCAAAAATGTTCTATTAAATCTTGAGTCTAAATTGAGCTTTATTTAGTACTATGCTAGTTTTTTAATGAATCATGGCATTGTGTGAGACCATGTGGAGGTCACCCCATGATTGTGATGAGTAATTGACCTTTGCGTTAAAGTTTGTGTAGAGGTTGAGTTTAGTTTTTGAGGATTTTGCAGATGATTGCTTTCTGGTTGTCATCCTCATGGTCTTTGGTTGTCGTAGGTGCTCTTACGACTTGGTGGTCATAGGTGCTCTTACGACTTGGTGGTCGACAGGTTCTACGACCTCTGTGTTTGACTTGGTGGTTGGTAGTAGCTTTTATGACTTGGTGGCCAATAGAGACTTTTATGACTTGGCGGTCGTAGCTTCTGCTGGTCGATAGTCGTAGCTTTTGCTGGTCAAGATCGATATTTGTAGCTCTGCATGGCTTGTGTTCGATAGTCATAAGTCGTAGCGACCAGATGCTGTGAGTGATAGTTGTAGATTGATTATCGATGGTCGTAGCTTACTGCCTGGTCATGATCGGCAGTCGTAAGGTGTGCAGTGGTCATAGCGCTCTGTTTGTGTGATCGATAGTCATAGCGACCAGGTTGGGAAAGTCGTAGCTGCAGTGAGCGATGGTCGTAGTGACTGCTACATGATCGTAGCACCTATTTCATGGTCCTAACGATCTTTACGATGGTCGTAACAACTTTCTAAGTAGTCCTATACTGCTGGTAGGACTTCATGGGCTATGAGTACTTCTGTCTTGTGCATCAGAATAGTCGTAAATTGCATTAGACCAGTTGGTTTGCTGAGACTATTCTCTGGAATTCATTCTGATTATGCAAATTGATGAACTTCGTTTATAGTGCGGTGCTATGTGATGTTTTGCTTGTTGGTGATGGTTGCAGGACTTTGGAGCTAGGTCATGGTGAGACGTGGAAGGATCGGGACTAGACACAGGGAGGTGTTAAGATCCAGAACGGTAAGAGAGATGCCAAAGATGACTGAAGCTTGCAAGGTGGTTGCAAGTGTGGACGACAAGAAAGCATGAAGCTTCCAGGAAGATGGTAGAGGGGCATTTTGGTAAAATTATCAAGACCAAGAAAGGAGGTGGTTCTGTTGGGATAAATGGTTTTGTCTTGTATGTGATAACGGGTTGATGTAAAGCATGCGCGAGAAAACCCGGTGGTAGGTAGGGGTTTAACGGGTTATCCCCGGTATCAAGAGGCTATAAAAAGGGATGGATGGTTATGCATCCCAAGGTCTCTCTAGTCTTTTGTTTTCTTGCGTGCGTTCTAGATTAGGGTTAGGGTTTTGTGTGTGGAGCAATTGTGCTCTTGGTCCTCCTGAATGGAGTGGTTGTAGACTCAATCCTCAGAGCAATACATCTCTCGATCTATCTTTTGAGTATTGTTATCTAGATTATATTGAGTTGGCTTGGTCTTGTTCATCTGCTTTCTTGGTTCTTCTCTGTTCTTTCCTATCATCTGACTTGCTGTGTGTTTGGGAATCATGCTCAAACCCATCTTTGCTATTCTACTCCCAACGGCATAGTCTGATTGATGTTTTTCTCTCTCGCCTTCACTTTTTGTGTGTTTTTGGAGAATCTGTAGAAAGATCTCTTTCTGCTTGTTAAGTTTTCAATTAAAGCTTAGAGCAGCCTCATGAGATCATACTCCTGCTGTGTTCAAAATTTCATGACCAGTTGATCTTTGAATCATAAGTTTTTCGGAATTTGGATCTTGCGGTCGTGCGCTTCACTGACATTCCTCTGTTCTTCCGAGAACATTTCGACCACGTCCAGTTTCGACCATTCGTTGGCTTACGACCACGTTGGTTACGACCACGGTACCGACTGGTTACAACAACGTTGATTGTTCGACCACTTGTTGGCATTAGATCACATTGTCTAGGACTACATTAGTTTCGTCCGCAACCATTTCCTATCTTGTTATTTCTGGTCTCGGTGGTTATCGATTATAGTGACTTTTGTTCGATAGCACTTTGTTTTCTGTCGAGTAGTCAGACTTACAACCTTCTGCTGGTTATCGACCACGTTGTTGGAGACTTATGACCACGTTGTAAGTATCAACTACATTGACAGATTTCGACCACGTTGCTTTTCCTGCTCTGTTCGTCTGGTCTCTTCTGTTTTCCTGCGGGAGTTCAACTCTAATCTTTATAGCTCTATAGCTATCAAAGAAAAAGGGTTGAATGAATACTTGGGGAGGATTTGAAGGCACTATTCACCCCCCTCTGTTGCCTGTCCGGTCCTACATATTGCTCAATAAACTATTGCCTAACTTGAACAAATGGTCTCTTTTGTGCTTAGTCATGAATCTCAACAATTCTTCTTCATAAGATAGTTTGCCACAACACTTGGCATGAACTCAGTGGAAGCTTTATATGACCAAGACCACTCTATTGATTGTAATGCTTAAGATGGTCAACCATGACTTGAGATAAATTACAATGTAATTAAATCAAATTGGTTGAAACTTAGAAGGTAGTTGTAGACGGCGCATAATCTAGGTCTTACTTTTCTGAGGTAGACCATACAATTATGATCAATGGTTGAAGCTTAGAAGGCAATTATGAATGACTCTTAGTCTAAGACTTTCTTTGCTAAGATAACACATTAAAATGATCTTCAAAATCTCAAGTTTGGCTTTAATTTAGTGTTGAGCATAATTGGTCATTATTGGAGCAATTCCATTTAGTCTTTTTGACATGGCTTAGCTCATACTTAAAAACTTTTAGATAAACTTATTAATTTTAAAGCATTACTTATCTTGAAATTAAATTGAATGCCTTAAATTGTTCTCTCTTACCTAGATTGGTTATATATGCCCCATCATAATCTACATAGCTTTGTATGTATTTTATGGCTTCAAGTAATATACTTTTAATTTGAACCTCACTTTGGATAATTTTTCAAGTTCTTTTATGTTATGCATTTTCATTTATGCATACACGCTTTTTCTTTTGCTCCTCTGTGCTCTTCGTGTTATCATGCATCGTTTAAGGAAGAGAATTTGAACATGTGAGTTTTAGTGAGTTTGCATATCCACTTGACCCTTGATGATAATTTTGCCAAAAGGGAGAGAATGATTAAGGCGAAATTTGGTTTTAGTTAAAAGGGGGTAAATATTGAGAATAATCTTCAAAGGGAGGACTAAACTAAAAATATGAAAATGAGCATTATGAGGTTGAAAAAAGTAAAATAAGTTTTTTAGTGAGAAAAATGTCATAAATGAGATCTTGAGTTGAAGAAAAACTCATTTGCATTGTATTTATTCTCTTTTGCTCTTTTGGTGCTTTGTCTTGCTGTAAAAATGGTCATGTTGAATAATTGTTGTTTTATTTGGACCATGAGCAATATTTTTCTTTTTTAGAAGCTTTTGGTGTGGATTAGAGGTTTTGTAGAAAACTTGCGCTTTCTTAGTGTTAGCACAATTCCATATCCTTTCACTTTCGTCATGTTCATTTCTTTCTCTTGAAAATAGACCACTTGCGTCTCTTGCAACTTGTTTGCTTTTATTGTCCAAATTCAAACTCAAATTCTTACCTTTTGGGATGTTTATCAAATTACAAATCGAGGGGGAGATTATGAGACCATGTGGAGGCCACTCCATGTGTGTGATGAGTATTTAACTTTGTTTGTACTTCACTGTTAAAGTTTGAGTTTAATTTTATGTCATTTGCTCTCTAATTTTTGCTGTCAGGTTGAGAGCGGTCTGACTAGCCAATAACAACGATCTGACTGCTGTGCGTGAACGATCTGACAGGCTATAGGAGGCGGTCTAATCGGGGTCCAGTGCGACATGCCATGTTATGGTGGTTCGACTGTTGGTCATCAAGCGATCCAACTAGCATGGGTGCCGCGGTCAGAGTAGTTCCCTATTGCTGGGAGGTTTTAAGTTGGTTCGTGGTGGTCCGACTGACCGTTGGTTGATGGTCAGATCGGCCAGTGCTGAGTTGAGTAAGTTGAGTTGGTAGTCATAACGTGAGTCCATGCAAGTATTAGTTATGGCAAGAGTCTATGCATTGTGAGAATCTTGATGTGGGTGTCAAGTGGTGCATGCGTGCGTTGATTATGTTGATGAAAGTCAACTGCATGTCACTTGTGCTCAAGATGATTGCTTGTTCTTTGATGTGTAGGGCGATTGGTGATCGTTGCAATCAATGTCAAGACCAAGGCTAGGGAAGGTGCCCTAAGACCATGGATGGTCGTGTAAGTCCGTGTGGAGCATCATCTCGAGCAAAGAAGCGTGGGAGAAAGACAAAGATCATGATAAGACAAGTGTATGTATATGGTGTGCCATTGGACTTAGACATTTCAAGTGATGATGATCCTCGGAGCAGATGTACGATCTTAGCGGCAAGTCATTGGGTATCATAGACTTCATATGGTGGTTGCTTCGAGGAGAAGAACCATTAAGGCTTGTGGGTGTCAATTGAGGAAATTATCTGAAACTGGGTGTAGAGGCGGTTTGTGAAACTACGGCGATGATCTAAAGTGGTTTAGGTTACGTTTTGAATGATGAAGTGTCTTATCAAGCTATTGGAGCCATGTAGAAGCCACGCTTTGAAAAGCATGCAAGTGTGCGTATAAAATTCGTTTGTGTGTGGATTACTAGTTTTTTCCATTTGTAAGTAGTTGTATCCACTAAGGGTGTGCTGATTGTTACGGTTAGATGTGAGGTGAGGAGCCTTTACTATTTAAATCCTTGTATATGTTGAGAGAAGAAAGTCTCAAGAGAGCTCTCAAGAGGGTTGGAGACAGAGGTTAGGATTTTTGTTATGTTGAAACCTTTGTGCGTGTGCTTTAGACTTAGAGCTCTGTCCTCCATAAGGGAGTGACTGTACAACATTCCTCTCAAAGTGAAATAAACATTCAAACTTTGTCTAAGTGAGTTATACTATAAATTATTACTTGTGCTTTTGATTTGCTTAGCTTTCTTATTGGATTTCATCTCCTCTTGATCTCTCTTGTTGCTAAGGACGTGTAAGAGATGAAAATATCTCTTGGAGATCAGATTCTATCCATCTAGTCCCTTTATATGAAAAGTTTTTGTGATTATTCGGCTTTGCTCAATAGAGAGGTGATTTTAGGTTTGGATATTGAGGGCATTTTAACTTGAATCCGTGCTATAATCTAGCTTGCTTTGACATGTGAGGATTCATTTAAGGTCATCTAGAGCATCAAGAACTTACGAGCAAAAGCAAATCGAGGTTTCTATCTTTTGTTTGGTTTTGATACAATCTTTCTTGTTTTGGATAAAGATAAGAACTTTGGCATTGATCTTCATGATCTATGATTGAAATAGGTTTCTGATATCCTAATGAGTATTTATGTCAAGTTTCATTCTGTTTGGATCAATTGTTTAAGAGTTGGTCATTACTTTGGTTGTGTATCGTGCTATTTTCTCCTTCTGTTCGACAAGCGGTCAGACCGCTATCATGGCTTGAGTGGTCAGACCGCCCAGATCGGTCTGACCGGTCGAGCGATCCAACTGATAAGACTGAAAGTCTCGAGTGAGGTTGTGATCTTTGACTCTTGACTTTGGTGATACGTGTTAGTTTGTATTTTCTACTGCATTGTGATGTTAATATTAGGAAAGAAATATTTTGAAAAATCATTCACTCGTCTAATTCGCTATACGAGATCCTACTACCTCTACTTGTTTCCCAGAATTTGTCACAAGCGACAAAGCACCGTTCGCATGGTGACTCCAAATTTCACCTAACACCGCAACGATCGAAACATCTTTTCAACACTAGCTGGTGCTCTACATACGACGCTGACGTGCGGCTTGTGCGGATCGAGCGGTTCGTCATTTCGGTATACACATATGTATACGTAGTATAGCATCGAACTGGTCTCGGAAGTTTTAACTGCTGTCAATCTCATACGTGTTAGCTCGGATTGGACATTTTGGCGCAGCATAGCATCGAAATGGTCCTGCAATCGTACGTCGTTCTTGCATTGTCTATCTTATTTGTCAGGATTGTTCTGGCAAATTGTAGGCACTAGGCAGTGTGTATCTTGCCGATGAGACCAACGCATGCATGTATTGTATAGCACTCGACAGAATTTGGTAGGCTGAGTTTTCACTCGTAGCATACGCAATCACCAAACTCAAATGCAGGAAGTTTCGAGCTTTGAAGTCTTCTTGCCAGTTGAACATATGTTATATATAGTAGCTGTCCACCCGAACAATGCAAGATCCAATAGTAGATACGTATTCATTTATAATCAAGGCTCCAAAAACCACTGCATTGTATGTGTGTTTGGGTCGAGGAGTGTGTATATATAAGTGCTATCTGCAGAGTACTTACTACTACAACAGTAAAACTGTCAAAGCTGTGAAGACTGCAAGAGATGGCCATTGGCTGGGGCTGTTCGATGACGATGAGTAGAAGCATGCAATGGCTTTCAACCTTCCTGCTCGTCTTGGTCCCGATGATTCAAGTCCATGGACAGAACCCTACTGATGGTTCAACAAGAACTCGACTCAGCTATTTCCTTTCGATCATGCACTTCCTTAAACACAGCTCTTTTTTTCACTTGCACGGCTTGGATATATATTCTTCCTTTCCAACTGAACATGGACTTGTACAGAGCACTGCCACTGGTCTTTGTATGTGTTTCAGATTGTCTTGCTTATATAAATACATATACTCTTTCCTGCAGGGTTCATAAGCATCGATTGTGGATTGATAAACAGTAGCGCCTACAACGACCGCAATACAACATTACGACACATTTCTGACGATGGATTTGTTGACGGCGGCTTGAACTACCAAATCTCGGCAGAGTTCATGGAGGGTGCCACGGATGAGCAGGAAAAGACTCTGAGAAGCTTCCCTCATGGCCAGAGGAACTGTTATACTTTGCCATCCATCCGCAGCAAAAAATATCTACTGAGAGCAACATTTACTTATGGAAACTACGATGGACTGAACAAGACCCTGGATGGCTCGCTGTTTCTGTTTGCACTCCATATTGGCGTCAATTCCTGGACGACGGTGAACTTGACAAACTGGGACCCAACGAGCACGATCTGGAAAGAAGTGCTGACCGTTGCTCCGGACAATTTCGTATCAGTCTGTCTGATAAACTTCGGGCGGGGAACTCCGTTTGTATCTGCCTTGGAGATGAGGCCACTGGAAGATACTATGTACCCTTTCGTGAATACTTCTGTGTCAGTCAGTTATTTCTCTAGGCTGAGATTCGGACAAGTTGATGGTGATATCACAAGGTGAGATGGAGATCAATCTTTTCTTCTTGTTTCCATCGCTGCATTATTATCATGGCCTCTCTCATGGTGTCGAATGGTTCTTGTGTCGATGAAGGTATCCGCATGATCCTTTTGATCGTTTCTGGTGGACCTTCCGGGGGAACTCCTCTTCCTGGTTAAATATGAACACCAGCGAACAACTGAACAGCGTCCCCGGCAAGGACGACTTCAAGGTGCCGTCGGCCATCATCCAGAAGGCCTTGACCATAAACAACAGCTTCAACTGGCTCAACTTCAGCGCGGCAGCCGGCGGTAACCTCGACGCCAAGAGCCTAGAGCTTCTCCCGATCTTCCACTTCGCCGAGCTCAACAACAGCAGCCCGAACCGGTCGTTTGATATCTACAGCGACGGCGAGCAACTGTTCCCCAACTACATACCTCTGCAGCACCGGATGGAAAGCATGTACCACAGTGGCCTATTCTTGCGCAACCCGAGCACGAGGTTTGCCCTGCGCAAGGTGCCCGGCTCGGAGCTCCCGCCGCTCATCAACGCGTTCGAGGTGCACTCGCTCGTTCGGATGAACAACTTCACCACTGCCTCCGACGACGGTAAGATCAGTAATATATTGCGCGCGCACATTACAAATTTGTCAGGTACAAGGCGGGTTCATATGATCATCATGCACGGCAGCATCTGCTTCCCTGCTACTACTTCTTCTTTTTTTGATTTGGGGGTATGCCCAATCCCCCTAAAGAAAGAGAGGAAGTTTTAAGTTCTTACAGGACAGCAACTGACAACTCTACATGCCACATACGTACACAACGCATATCGAGTCCCAGCTACCAAGAAAACTCCCTCAGGGATACCCCTCAATACATAGCATCTAGGGCATCTCCAATGGTCTGAGTCAGCTAGCTATATGCATGTACACATCAGCATATATCCTATGTAGAGGAAAGAGAGTATGCAAAAAAAATCGAGCCAACTCTTCCTTAAGCACTAGTCTATAACGCCAAACGAGACAACCTCTATAAATTCTGTGTGTGCATGTAAGCATCAAATAGCTATCCTTAGGGCATCTCCAATGGTCTGAGTCAGCTATCTATATGCATGTACACATCAGTATATATCCTATGTGGAGGAAAGAGAGTATGAAAAAAAAATCGAGCCAGCTCTTCCTTAAGCACTAGTCTATAACGCTAAACGAGGCAGCCTCAATAAATTCTGTGTGTGCATGTAAGCATCAAATATCTATCCTTATAGATAGTTCTTTAGAATGCTAGCTTTAGTGTGTACTATATAGATGATGTGGAAGTCTTATAGTTAGTTGCTAGCTATAACCATTGGAGATGCCATAAGAGCAAGTTTAATAGTATAGCTAGCTGCTACATCCAATACATTTCCATGTCATCAAAAGATAATGATGCAGCTAACTCATACAATAAGCTGGCTATAAGTTGTCTCCACAAGAGCTCTCAATCATTTAATACATACATGGGTATTGATAATTTAATACATGCATGGGTATAGCAGTTAGTTCTATTGGTACATGCATGGATAACACCTCTTTTCTTGTGCTATAGCCTGACTCTTGCATAGGAGCCGGCTTGACTCTCTCTCTCCTTTTCTCTCCCCTCCACATAGGACTATGCTGACATGGATTCCCTTGTAGTTAGCACAGTCAGCCTTATTAAACTTGCTCTTATAGATAGTTCTTTAGAATGCTAGCTTTAGTGTGTACTATATAAATGATGTGGAAGTCTTATAGTTAGTTGCTAGTTATAACCATTGGAGATGCCAGCCGACACCATAAGCATTCATTAGTTGCAGACTTGCAGTAGTCTCCTACTCTCCTTTCCCCTGCAGCATGCTCTGCAATCCTTCGTTTAACTGCTTGAACAGCACCTCCAGCTCCCTGCATCGCCTGGATCAGCTCCATTGATAAGCGTCTCCTGCATGCCTTCCTGATGTACTCCTGCCCATCTAAGAAGGACACATGCATTAAAAAATTACCTCAAATGGTGATCTGATAATTCTCCTTTCAAAACAAACCCTGTTTCTTAGCTTCCAAGTGACCTTGTATATAATATATGTGAAATTATTTTGCAATTGCCGAAGTTGTTGTTTCTTCATCTTGTTAGTACATATACGAGGTCCCAGTTCCAACATATACAACTTCATTTATGTTGCTTACATTTGTTCTCCATCCACTTTATGCTGTTGAAGTAAAATTCATGAAAGAAGTCAAGATACAATACAATTTGACAAGAAACTGGAATGGAGATCCATGCTCCCAAAGGGAGTATGTCTGGGAAGGTTTGACTTGCGACTACCTTGATGGCAACCAGAATCCAAGGATTACCCAAGTGTAAGTACAAAACCGAAACTTGTGTATGTGTGCGTGTGTATGTAATATATATATATATATATATATATATAGGAAAATTACATAAGGCACTTGGGTGCCTAGGCACCAACATCAAGAACTGTCTGATACACGTGTATGATTGATAATTGTTTTGAGTTTGGGTATGGAAATATTTTATACCCTTGATATATTTATGGTAAGTAAGTTTTGAACTCAGTTTAAACTAGTTTGAACTACTTTTGAGTTCAATGCGACTACAGTGAGTATATATTGTGATAAATATATATTGTGAACCAAGCAGTTCAACAGCATCTAAAGGCTGGAGTCCATTGAAGCAGATCCCTGGTAGTGTTAGCGAGGGTTTGAATTTTGTTTTTTTTTAAATCGGCACTCATCGAGATTTTTGGTTCCCGGAGGTAACCGGAAATTTTGGAAAATTTTCACCTGAAATTTTGAATCCAAAATTGTTTTTTTTTAAATGGGAAAACACAGACACAAAAAAGAAAGACAGTATCTTGAAAATACATCTAGGCTCGATGCCATTACCATCTAAGACTGACATGCACTGCTATGAATTCTTTTGCAGAAATCTATCTGCCAGCGAATTGAGTGGTGCGTTAGCCATATCATTCATGAACATGTCATCACTGGAAAAACTGTAAGTGCTAACCATCATGATTCACGAACTAAAATACATTACGTGAAAATCATTGTAACCCTAAATATGCAATGCAAAACATATACAGGTATTTATCACATAACAACTTGACAGGCAGTGTTCCAGGTTATCAACTAAACTCACTCAAAGTTCTGTAAGTCTCTACAAGTCTTTATTGGTAATGTAAAACTGTAAATCACATATTAAAAGATAATTTTTTTTGTGGATAACTTGAACTAATGTTTTTCCCCCAGAGATTTATCAAATAACCAGCTGAACGGAGAAATCCATGATTCCATAATTCAGAGATTCAAAACAAGTCAACTTGACTTGAGGTTTGACGCCCCCCCCCCCCCCCCCCCAAAAAAACAAATTCATAAGGGAGTATACATGTAATACTAACTGCAGGTACCGTAGCATCTATGCAATTTTCTAATTGAGAGGCTTATTGCATCTATTAGTAATTGCAGCTGCTTTAGAACCAAAACAATTTGAGTGTATAGTGTGTTAGAAAATGAAGGCATGGTGTAAGCATAATTTACAAAGCTGTCTAGATACGCCCATGTGTTTGGGTTTGTACTATGTCACTATGTTCAGCTGGTTTTAATATTTTATTTGTTATTTTCTACTGTATAATGGTGTTACTAGACTAGAAGGCAATCCCCTATGCTCGGGAGTCACAGAAAGGTATTGTACAAACGAGACGAACAGAACATCTGAGAAGAACGGATCTATCAAGCCTGTTGCATTGATAGTTCCTGTGGTATCCGTCACAGTCATAGTAGTCTCCTGTGCCCTCTGGAGGTTATGCTGGAAAGGTGAACAAAAACACTGATGTCAAAATGTCCCTTTTAATTTCATAATGAAATGTCTGGTAGAAAAACACCTCAAGACATTTACTTCCATGTAAAATGCACCTTCTGGAATTGCAGGAAAGTCCGAAGACGATGAAGATTATGCTATGTACGAAGAGGAAACTCCTCTACATATTGACACCAGACGGTTCGCATATGCACAGCTGAAGTCCATTACTAAGAATTTCCAATCGATTATTGGAAAAGGAGGTTTTGGCACTGTTTATTATGGCATATTGGAAAATGGTGATGAAGTAGCTGTCAAGGTGCTTGTAGAGACATCTATAGCAGAGTCAAAGGATTTCCTCCCTGAGGTATACCATCCAGCTAATTAATTCAAACTGCTGGTTTCTTGAATTTAAAGTAGATTAAAATTTAAAAGGCATGGTAACCCTGTTCCACGGTCTATGTTCAAAAAAGAAATGCAATTGGCTTCAGTTCTAGGATGTTTGATAATGATATCTCCTACTCCTATTGCAGGTTCAAACCTTGTCAACAGTTCATCATAAGAATCTCGTGACTTTGGTAGGCTATTGTCAAAACAAGAAGTGCCTAGCTCTTGTTTATGACTTCATGCCTAGAGGAAATCTTCGACAGACTTTAAGGGGAGGTTTATATTCTTAACTTTTCTTAAATTTTGCTGTCAAGCATAGTTGACTAAATTATAACAGATACAACTTGCACTTCGTTGAATCTGTCATCGTTCACCTGCTTTTTAACTTATGGAATGACCACTTCTACTTTGATTCTTCTGCCATCAAATTATTCAAATTGGTAAAAGTAAATAACAGATTGACCTATACTGGGTTCAATTTCTTGGAAACCAGAAACTTTCCGATTCAACTTTCTTGGAAGCAGAAACTTTGCAGACACCAACAGTTTTTCGTCAACCAGACAGCAGCCAACTATTATTTGAATCTTACGTACATTATGACTAGATTGTAACTCGGGTAAAATCATTTGAAATCGGGCTGACCCGGTCATAACTCAAAACGACCGGAATCAAAGCAGGTGGGATTAAAATACCACCGACCACCTTTAATAGGACTTTTTCCCCTCTAAAAAAGGGCTTTCCAGATTACAGGTAGTAGCCACTAGCCAGTCCATTCCAGCTAGTTACTTGAAGTTTGGAGAATGAGCAAGCGAGAGATACTTTATTACAATAAGATGATCTCATTTTTATTCAATCCTAGCCAAAATTGTAGGTTAAATCCATGAAATCGGATGTCCATGCTGCAGGTAGGTGGTTTTAAATCTACAAGTCCAGTTCCAGTTGCCTAGATATTTATTGCTAATTACCATGGAGCGTAAATAATCAAATACAATTGAGTTGTTGCGAGTAATGTACTCTTTGTTGTCGTCTATGGGAATAACAACCGGGACAATCATGCAGGTCGCATGTTCAGAACTAAATATTATTGAATAAATATAAGACAATAGTAAAAAAAGAATGCTAACGGGACTCAAAGCATCTACATGAGATCCAAAGGATACTGTTGGGAAAGTGACCCCACATAAATCCAATCGGTCCACTAGGATAAAGGCTCATTATATGTGTAATTCATGGTAGGGCTCCTATAGCTATGCAAAAAAAGAATATGCTTGCCCTCACTATTAGAGATCCCAAATGGGGCATTTGTATAAACAACCTCTTTTATAGCTATAAATATAGCCTAGAGCACAATGGAAGAGAGAGAGCATTTTTGTAAGAAAAGGCTTAAGCAATGACCAAGTGTCGAGCATACACTCTACACATCTCTTTACTGCGAGTTCTAGGCTCTGGGTACCGCATTATGGGCCCCATCATCTATTGTTTGGCGCATAGCCACAATATATAGTTTGTTAGTTTGCTTCTTCTGTTAACTGGAATTGTACATACATTGCTCTGTGCTAAAGAGAATAAAAGGCAGTATTACGGGGTATTTAAGCCGTTTCCCAAAATTTGTTCCAATAGCTATTTCTTCTGGCTATTACTATTCCATTTTGGTCAAAAGTCAAAAGCTTTAACCGATTAAAACACCCCCTACAATTTTATATGAAAAGGACTCTCATTCCAGTAGTATTGATCTGATTTAGATCTTAACAAGCGAACTGATGCTTTGAAGATGGCTCAGATTTAATGTCGTTAAATTGTTGGTTGCACAAACTGATACTTCGCCTGGTACGTACACATCAACTATCTTATATTAACAGTTACACTTCGATGCAGAAAATGACTACAGTTTGAGCTGGGAACAGCGACTTCGTATTGCACTTGATGCCGCACAAGGTCTACATACAATTTCTAGCATGCGAATTTGTACCATTTTAAGCGCGCGCGCGTGTGTGTGTGTGTGTGTGTGTGTGTGTGTGTGTGTGTGTGTGTGTGTGTGTGTGTGTGTGACATGTAGACCTCAATGAACTGTAGGATTGGAGTATCTGCATGAGTCATGCACCCCACCGATAGTTCACAGAGATGTGAAGACTGCCAACATCCTTCTGGACCAGAACCTGGTGGCAAAGATATCTGATTTCGGGCTTTCACGAGCTTTTCCCACTGCCTGCACACACATATCTACTGTGGCAGCTGGGACTCCTGGCTACCTCGACCCCGAGTACCATGCTACCTTTCAACTCACCATCAAGACGGATGTTTACAGCTTCGGCGTAGTCCTCTTGGAGATCGTCACCGGTGAGCCTTCAGTGTTGCTAGACCCGGAGCCCGTCCACCTACCGAATTGGTCGCGCAAGAAGATCACCCAGGGAAGTATTCACGACGTCGTCGACAAGAGATTGTCAGATCAGTACGACGCCACTTCCCTGCAACTCGTGATCGACCTCGCAATGAGATGCCTGGAGAACGCGTCCGTTTACAGGCCGAGCATGGCCTACGTCGTCTCTAGGCTCAAAGAGTGCTTGCCAGAGGTTTCTAGCGAGAGCCTGCTGGTGTCAAGATCTGGAGCCCACCGACAAAATAGCACGGTGGATGCTGAGATGCAGAGAGAGTTCCAAATGATCTCTCGAGCTTTGGCGATACCAAACGAGGGTAGCTCCTCTTGGTCTGCTTCTCCCATCGAGATATCGGAAGTTGGTCTCTCTTCTCCACGGTGAAGCAAAATACATACAGGACCAATCAGGGAATGATTGCTGTGTATGTTGGGGAAGGTTCATTTGGATAGCTGCGTTGCAAGCGAAGGGGATAGTGTTTTCGCCTTTTCGGGCATGGCAATTTGCCTATTTGCGTCGTCGTTAATGTGCAGTGTGTGTGCGCGCGCGCTTATTCTGTAATTTGCGCATTTACTAGTTCAAACATGGACCATCCTGGAGTATTATTATCTTGCAGAACTTGCGGGTGCGACGTCGCCTAGTCGAAGCAACTACAGCGGCTTTGGCCGCGAGGCGTGCGACTTATTGAATTGCAGCTAGATTTATTTCAAAATTTTAATATTAAATTATATAACTTAGATGTTTAAGAATATATTTACATACCTTATAGGATATAACGTAGATGATATATGTTTGAGAATATGTTTACGTATCTTATAGACTATTATAACTTTAATATATCATAAACATTAAAAATGATAACAGAAACATGAAAGAAAAATACAACGTAATTGAAATATGAGCTTAATAGATTGAGATTCTTAAAAATATAAATATTCTTCATTATGCATGGATCATGTAGCTACTGTTTGACATGAGAAATCGCTCACGGATTTCTTGCCCCGGGGTATAAGGTGCGGGTGTGCCAGTATACTAAAAGTACATAAAAATAAATAAACAAAATAAAAATATAGGGAAAATATGTATTTTATTCATTCATTTGAGAATAACAAAATTCACTCAGGTGTCGTAAGGGCAAACCATCATTACTTTTTAACAGAGCATAATGCCAGGGTCCAGTATTTACGTGGTCAAAAGTGACCACTAGGAAAGACACCTTAGAAGCCATAGACCATCGGCATTCAAGAGTGGTTGGCAGTCGAAAGCCGGGAACCATCGGCATTTGGACATAGTTAGCGGTCAAAAGCCGAAAATCATCAGCAATCGGATTAGTTGGTAGTCGAAAGCTAAAAGCAATCAGCAATCGAACGTTTTTGTTGGCCAAAAGCAGAAAGCCATTTGCAATCAAACGTAGTTGGTGGTCGAAAACCAAAAACCATCGACAATCAAAAATAGTCGAAGATCAAAACCCAAAAGCCTTCGGCAATTGGAAGTAGTCGAATGTCCAAAACCGGAAGCCCTCAACGATCGAACGTAGTCAAAGATCGATCTTGAAATCCTCCCCTATATTCACAGTCCCCAGAACCCCTATGTGGCTACCGCAAATGGATCGATCTTGAGATCCACCCAAAGGACCAGCAGGCCCTTGACTTCGAGGAGTGGAATGTCGTAAGGTCATCGAAGATTCGGGAGGAGGAGAGCCGCAAGAATGAGCAAACCCTGCGTATACAACGCGACGACGAAAGCTCATCTCGAGGCGTGTACGCGTAAGGAGCAGGAGGCTCGCGAGAGGGGGCGCAAGAGAAAGAAAGAAATAACGACAAAGGCAAAAGAGACCGCTGAGGAGTTCAACGCCGAGCTGGCAAGAAAAGGAAAATGGCCTCAGTCCACACAATAGGTCGTACGAGCAGTTGGATGGGTTAGTCGCACATGATGCTATATGTTATGCATGTAATCAAAAAGTACGCGGCATATTACTTCCAACTGTATTATGAAGTCTATTTAAATTCAGACAAGCTTATTATCCCATCTTTTCGCATTCAATTATTCACATAGCATGTCATCTAACAATGTTAGTACCGGTTTTCTCCGTATACGAATTCCCAGTAACATCACAATATCCCTTACCATCGTATTTACCGATCATTTTAAGGTAAATCGTTCTTAAAAAAAATCCCAAATTTTGTTATACGCCTACAACATACAATGATTATAAACTTTTATTACAAATCCAGCAGATTATTTTCCAGTTATAATCTACAAAATTGACAAAATGTACAAAATTCACGGGGGCTGAAACCATTCGCCCCTTGGCCAGGCGATTGCACATCCAGTCGCCCCCGTTAGATGACTGGAGCCTATTTATATAAAAAAAAATATTAATGTGAATATATTACTATAATTTCAAATAAAAAATAGATTTTTCATACAAAAAATTCGGCCGTCCTCATCGGCGTCGCAGCGGATAGCTTTGTACCAATGCTGGCGTGCACGTACGTTAATTAGCACGCGACGCGAGCCTTCCGTTTCTTCAGCACGGGAAGGCATCACAAGCTGATCTCAGGATGATCGAACAGTGACATGCACAACGCCAACAAAACCGAGCAACTCCAACCGGTTCTTTATCCTGCTCTTCATTGTATATTTACCTAATATGACTCAAGAAATAGACTCCAACCGGTTCTTTATCCTCCTCTTCATTTTTATCGAGTCGCTATTTTCTCCCGGCCGCTAGCTAGATTTGACGAGCGCCTCCTCACTCGCTTCTCAAATAGCTAGGTCATTGGAATGCTAACTCAAATAGAGAGCTGAAAATAATAGTTAGCCTCTTCATCCTAGGAAATAGAGAGGGAGAAATGACTAATGGGATAGAGTTCCGCGTTAGTCCCTTGCGGCCTCGCCTTCAGCATGCCTCAGCGCGTGACGTGTCCCCTTTGAAGGATTCCTCGCAGCTAGACTCACCTGGTAGTTTTCGCACAGCTGATGAATTACATTAACCTGTTCAGATTGATTTTTATTTTCAATTTAGCTTATGGATAACAATAGTTTATAAAAAAACTTATATGCAAAGAGACCCTCATATACAATTTTGATCGATATAAATAAAATCACTACACATGTATCGAACGATTCTTGATGTGACACCTAGGTGCCTAATGTAATTTACACACATACATACATATATAGTATAAATAACAGGGGCACCATGGTGCCCAGACTCCATGATCGAGACTTTTCATCCATGATTAAGATTTTCCATTCATGACTAAGGGTCTGTTTGTTTCAGCTTTTGACAGCTGCAGCTACTTCCAGAATCTGCAGCTCCCCCAAACAGTCTAGATTTTCATCCAGATTCTAAGTAGCCAGAAGCTACAGAATCCAGAAAATGAACTAGTAGCCAGAAGCTGGGGTTATCCAGCTTCTCCAGATTCTGACTAGCTGGATACTCACCAGCTACTTCTCAGAATCTAATGATGAAACAAACAGGCCCTAAGACTTTCATTTATAATTAAGACTTTTCATCCTGATATATTATATATCATTGCATTTATATGCATCTAAAAGTAATCTAAAAGTAAAAGGCTTAGTGCCTAGACAATATATATATTAACCGTTGTTTGTCAGAATTCGACATGCCACCAAACACCATCAGCATTACTCAACCGAAAAATATGCTGAAAATTTTGCATGGAAACATCTGCTTGTGACAGGGAAACCATACCTGCCCTCGTTCTTAGGAAAGGAATTCTTTACGTGATTCCCACTGCATTTCCTTCCACATTCTTATACCAGCCTAGTTGGGTCACACGGCATAGCAGCATCGAACTGGTCTTGCAAATTGTACTTCTGGTCGTCTATCTACAGTTTGTTATGATTCTTCGATCTGGCGCAGCAGACGGATCAGGGAAAGATCGACATCCATGCACGCGCGTTCAAACTGATGTTTCATGCATCAAGGTACCTAGACACCTAAATCAATACTAGTTAATGTGTTTTGAGATTTATAACATTTAACATAAATATTTTCACATGTCTATAAAAAAAGTGCATTTAAGATATAAAATTCAAAAAAAATAAATCCAATTTCAGTCTAGTTAGGTTGAGCTGGTTTCATGGTATATACTCACTATAGTCACGTTAAATTCAAAAATAGTTCAAACTAGTTTGAACTGAGTTCAAAACTCACTTACTATAAATATATCAAAGGTATAAAATATTTTCATACCCAAAATCTAATTTTTTTTATCGATTATACATATGTATCGAACGATTCTTGATGTGACTCCTAGGTGCCTCATGTAATTTACATATATACATATATATATACATACATATATGTATACATGTATATATGTATATGTATGTATATATGTATGTGTGTGTACAGTGGCGAAGCTACATTGATGGCTGTGGGTGCGGATGCACCCACAGAAAAATGAAAAATCAATACTATAATCGAATTTTTACCATGGTTGCAACTTAAATTTCCACACTCACAAGACAAGCGCACCCCCTCCGATTTGTTCTAGCTTCGCCACTGTGTATATATATGTATATATGTGTGTATGCGACCAAACACCATCTGCATTACTCAACCGAAAAATATGCTGAAAATTTTGTATGGAATCATCTGATTGCGACAGGGAAACCATACCTCCCCCGGCCTCATTCTTACTAGCTACGTAGGCGTGGCGCCACGCCACGCCAGCCACCGTGTGGACCGAAGCAAAAGAGACGGCGATTCGCAGGGAGTTTCATAAAAAAAATCGAGGACCCGTGCGTAATTTCGGAAAAACAAAAGGATTTTTTTGAAAAAAACCGAGGACCTGCAAGGGCCTGTACATAAGTAAATAAGGACCTATACGTAATTTTGGAAACCCGCGGGGCGCCATCCAAAAATTTTTTTGAAAAAAACTGAGCGCAGGGACCTTTTCGCGAGAAAAAAGGACCTTACGTAATTTCAAAAAAACTGGAGGGATTTGCCTCCCCCGGCCGTACGCAAAATTGGGCGACACGCGCCGGCCGAAGGAGAGCGGAGGGCGACGTGGATGGGCTGCGCTGCCGCGAACCCCCCGGCTATAATGGGGTAGGTATACCAGCGTAGTTGGGTCACTCGGCATCGAAGACTTGCAAATTGTACTACTTCTCGTCGTCTATCTGTATTCTATAGTTTGTTATGATTCTTTAATCTGGCGTAGCAGACAGGATGAGAGAGATCGACGTCCATGCACGCGCGTTCAAACTGGTGTTTCATGTACCAAGATGTCTAGACACCTAAATTAATACTAGTTGATGTGTTTTGAAATTCGAGATATTTAACATGAGTATCTTCATATGTCTATAAAAAAGTGTGTTTGAGATATCAAACTTTGAAAAAATAAATTTAACTTCAATTTAACTAGTTTAAGCTAGTTTCATGGTATATACTCATTATAGTCACCTTAAATTCAAAAATAGTTCAAACTAGTTTGAACTGAGTTCAAAACTCACTTACCATAAATATATCAAGGGTATAAAATATTTTCATACCTAAACTCTAAAATTTTTATCGATCATACACGTGTATCGGATGATTTTTAGTGTGTCATCTAGGTGCGTCATGTAATTGTATGTATGTATTATATGTACTTAGATATCTATATATACTTAGATATGTACTTATATATATATATATATATATATATATATATATATATATATATATATATATATATATATATATATATATATATGTGTGTGTGTGTGTGTGTGTGTGTGTGTGTGTGCGCGCGCGCGCGCGTGCTGTGTGTGTATGTATGTATATGTGTGTATATGTATATGTATATGTATATGTATATGTATATATGTGTATATGTATGTGTGTGTTTATATCAGTCGAACTTGCTTGTAGCATCAAGAGCCCCATCACCACTACTTCCACGGTTTGCCGGTGAGCATTGGAAATATTGAGTCCATTTGGTTATGACATTCTGGCCTTGGTTGGTAAAACATCTCAAGGGATCCGGACCCTCATTAAAGCAAAACCTGATAATCAAGTCCAACAAAAGTTCGAGTGATTGCGTCGCCATCACCAACTAAAGAACAAATAATAAAACTTTTCCTTCCTACTTTGTCAAAGAGGCTAAATAATCAATGACCAATAAAAGACCAATGAAACAAAACGAGTGAGAAGGATACGGAGTAGGAGGAGCTTTCGTTGAAGTAGAGGTTTCATCCAGTGATGACGGGAGAGAGAACGAGACAAACCATAAACGGGAGAGCACTTAGACATTTCACCTTTGAGTACAGGGAAGTCCGCAGGGAGGAATTCTTCCAGGCGTATTATTAATGATCCGATATTCCGGGGAATACGTACTCCTACTTATTATATATCATTTAAATAATATTGTTATACCTCTTTATCTTTTTGAATATACTTTAATAATAATTACAAGATACCTTCAAATGAGTTCTATGAAACATATCATCAAAATTCACTTTTGTAGTATAATTTGTGTGTATACTTTTTTTACATATGGAAAAGAGTATGTAGCAAAAATAAAGGATTCCAATGCAATTTTTTTCAACCAAATCGCATGGAGTATATTAGAATTAGTATTTAAATATACCAAGAGTGATAAATAAGTATAACATATTTTTAAGTGGTATATTGAAAGTGAAATTATGTACTCCCAGGAGTATGAAAAGATTATATAACATATATATATACATATATACATATATATATACTGTTGTAGGGGTGGCCCCACCTAAGCCCAGCAGGCCTGTTGAGAGATTGTAAGGCCCAGAATGGGACATGTATAGTGACATAGGTACCCCTGAGTAAAGTACTCATGTGTAAGGGTATAATTGTAAAAGCACTCCCCATGTGGATGTATATATATATATGACATAGGCCATGGGGAAAGACCCTAAGCCATTTTCTACTCACCTAACTCCCCACTACCATACTCTCTCTCTGTTTGGTCTGTAGCCACAACAGTTGGCGCCAATCATGGCCTGCCGCGTGTGCATCTCGAATGGACAAGTGCGTACGGATACAGCAGCCCGCTCGTGCCAGCCCAGGGGTCGGCGAGATTCCCGGAGCCATTAAGGCGCACTACTGCGGGGTCGCGCTCACCCCAGGGAGTGCATCGCCACCATTTCGAAGCGTAGGGGACGGAGCGCTCGCGCGTCTACTTCGACTAGGCGCCAGCTCCGCTGCCACCACTTCGAGGCGTAGGGGACGGAGCGCTCGCACGTCTACTTCGACTAGGCGCCAGCTCCGCTGCCACCACTTCGAGGCGTAGGGGACGGAGCGCTCGCGCGTCTACTTCGACTAAGGCGTCAGTTCCGCTGCCACCACTTCGAAGCGTAGGGGACGGAGCGCTCGCGCGTCTACTTCCACTAGGCGCCAGCTCCGCTGTCACCACTTCGAGGCGTAGGGGACGAAGCGCTCGCGCGTCTACTTCGACTAAGGCGCCAGCTCCGCTGCCACCACTTCGAAGGGTAGGGGACGGACCCCCACGCACGTAGCACCCTCGGACCACCCCGCAAACGCCTGCTCTCCGCGGCTACTATCCTCCAAGGCAGGAGACCAGCGGCTTCGGAGCACCACCCCGCTGCCCGCCTTGTAGGCACCGCCTCGGCGGGACGGCACGTCCGACGACATTCCCCACACATCGCACCGGCACAGGTTATGTCACGTCAAGTTTTGGCTTGTTCTCATAAACAGGCCACCTTCAGTGCATCAATATTCTTTTGAAAGACGGGCTTGATCAGAAGCCCCGACTGAAGGTGAGCCTGTCTAAGAGAACAGGGCAAACCTTACCGTTATATGCAGAAATACGGCACGAGCACAGCAAGTGCGAGCAGTTTCCGTTAACAGACGCTAACCAAGCTCTCGAGAAAAATAGGTCTCCATCAGTACATCAACATTCCCCGAGCCGCGTAGTGCCGTCATAGAATGTGGATGCAATGAAGAGGCCCATTTTAGGGGAGCAGCACCTATCCGAGCACACAATGTAGGTACAATGTTACACCAGCACGCTATATATACCCCATCAGTGGGGAAGCCAACCGGCAGAAGTCCAGCCGGTGGAAGTCCAATCGGCAGGAGTCCAACCGGCGGGGGAGCGTCACAGCATCGTACCACCGCGATGCTCCAAGATCCGCGCTGGGAGAAGGAACGTCGCAACATGGTATCACCGCGCCCCCTCAAGTCTCACGCCGCGTCAACCAAGCCCCGCTGGGTAGGCTGGCAGTCGCTTATCGTCAAGGGCGCTTGACGCCAGAGACGCGCGCGCACGCGACGACTTACGACTCGCTCCGCCCCCTATGCCGACGCATTCGACTCCGCCAACACCCCCAGTCCGGCCCGGGCAATCACCGACCCCGCCAAATCGGAGGCAACTTCGGCCTCCAATCCGCCCCCTCGGTGGCGAGGCCAACCTCGACTTCGATCTTCGCTCCGGACGACAACCCCGACCCCGCCACGGCAGGACTCTGTGGGTGACGAAACCTTCGCCAAGCCGCCCGGCGCCATACCTTCGCAATAAGGCGAACACTACACTTCGAACGTTGAAAAAGCTCACAGGCCGCAGGGACGAAGGGGGCCAAAGGGCTCGGCAACATGGCTTCGGCCCGTGAAGCCCTTCACCATGAGAGGCTCCTGTTGTAGGGGTGGCCCCCACCTAAGCCCAGCAGGCCTGTTGAGAGAGTATAAGGCTCAGAATGGGACATGTATAGTGATATAGGTACCCCTGAGGGAAGTACTCATGTGTAAGGGTATAATTATAAAAGCACTCCCCATGTGGATGTATATATATAGGACATAGGCCATGGGGAAAGACCCTAAGCCATTTTCTACTCACCTAACTCCCCACTACCATACTCTCTCTCTGTTTGGTCTGTAGCCACAACATATACATACATACATACATACATACATACATACATACATACATACATACATACATATATACATATATATATATATACATATATATATATATATATATAAAGCTTTTCGCACATAATACATACCTATTTTAAACTGTAGTGTCTGGGCACCAAGAGCACTCGTTATTTTTACTATATATATACACACTCTCTCTCTCTCTCCTTGGCACACGCAATAACCAAACAAGCAGGTTGGATGAATCGCTCAAACGCATGAATTCTCCAGTTGCGATTACGTTATCACGCTGATTCGCAGTACATTATACCAAAAATTGTAAAATAGCACAATAGTTGACGTGAGGTCCATGGCAAGTTGCATTTCTTTTACTAGCTAGTGGCTTAGTTACATATTCTTCTGACGGTGGCTGCCGGGCCCGAGCTGATGAACAAAACTTCTTTTCTCTATATAGTTAATCAAGCGTCAAGGCCAAGCTAGTCAATCCAAATCACTAACCTGTGTTTCGTTTTGCTCTGCTATGTAGGCCATTTGTAGTGTATATATAGATATACACTATACAACACTTGTTTGTAAGGATTGCAGAGACCGAAAAGGGCTGAAGAGTGTTATGGTGATCTGCTACAGTTGTTCGACGAGTACAAGACTGCCATGGATCCTGCTCATCCTGATCACGTTGATTCAAGCCCATGGCCTGTCTCCTCCTGGTAATACTCATCCAGACTTAGTTAGCTCTTACCTCTTGGCCGGATAGTGCGCTTCCTTGATCTGTGCGTAGTTTGTGCAGTTCCCAATGACTAGTTAGTGTTAAAAAAATTTTAGAGGTACTAGTTAGTGTTACTAAGAAGAAATCTTTTCATTGTTGTCTAACACTTTCCAAATAAATAGATACTGAATATCTAGTTGCACGAGTAAACTCACGATCTTTGCATAAATCTTAAAGACTGTCTAGTAAGCACGAGGTTGCATAAATTACTGGTCGGTGACATGTGTTTCATTTTTTTTATAAAAAAACAGATTGTTGATTATAAGGATGCATGTTTGTGCAGGGTTTTTAAGCATCGATTGTGGATTGACAAACAGTAGCGCCTACAACGACAACACTACAGAATTACTATACGTTCCTGACGGTGTATATGTTGAAGGCGGCTTGAACTACCCAATTTCGGCAGAGTTCATGCAGGGTGCCACGGATGAGCAAGAAAAAACTCTGAGAAGCTTCCCTTATGGCCAAAGGAACTGTTATACTTTGCCATCCAACAGCAGCAAAAAATATCTACTGAGAGCAACATTTACTTATGGAAACTACGATGGACTGAACAAGACCCTGGATGGCTCGCTGTTTCTGTTTGCACTCCATATTGGCGTCAATTTCTGGACGACGGTGAACTTGACAAACTGGAACCCATCGAACACGATCTGGAAAGAAGTGCTGACAGTTGCTCCGGACAATTTCGTATCAGTCTGTCTGATAAACTTAGGGTGGGGAACTCCGTTTGTATCGGCCTTGGTGTTGAGGCCACTGGAAGATAGTATGTACCCTTTCGTGAATGCTTCTGTGTCAGTCAGTTATTTCTCTAGGAAGAGATTCGGACCAGTTGATGATGATATCACAAGGTGAGATGGAGATCAATCTTTTCTTCTTGTTTCCATCGCTGCATTATTATCATGGCCTCTCTCATGGTGTCGAATGGTTCTTGTGTCGATGAAGGTATCCGCATGATCCTTTTGATCGCTTCTGGGAGACCTTCCGGGGGAAATCCTCTTCCTGGTTAAATATGAGCACCAGCGAACAACTGAACAGCCTCCCCGGCAAGGACGACTTCAAGGTGCCGTCGGAAATCATCCAGAAGGCCACGACCATAAAGAGCAACTTCAGCTGGTTCAACATCGGCGTGGCAGTCGGCGGCAACCTCGACGCCACGAGCCTAGATCTTCTCCCGATCTTCCACTTCGCCGAGCTCAACAACAGCAGCCCGAACCGGTCGTTTGATATCTACAGCGACGGCGAGCAACTGTTCCCCAACTACTCACCTCCGCAGCACCGGATGGATAGCATGTACCACAGTGGCCAATTCTTGCGCAACCCGAGCTCGAGGTTTATCCTGCGCAAGGTGAACGGCTCGGTGCTCCCGCCGCTCATCAACGCGTTCGAGGTGCACTCGCTCGTTCGGATGGACAACTTCACCACTGCCTCCGACGACGGTAAGACCAGTAATATATTGCGCGCGCACATTACAAAGTTGCCAGGTACGCGGCGGATTCATATGATCGTCATGCACGGCAGCATCTGCTTCCCCGCTATTTCTTCTTTCTTTCTTTCTTTTTTTTTTTTTTGATTTGGGGTATACAAAATCCCCCTAAAAAAGAGAGGAAGTTTTAAGTTCTTACAGAACAACAATTGACAACTCAATAACATAATGGCTCAGACATGATACATGCGTACACAACATATATCGAGTCCCAGCTGCCAAGAAAACTCCCTCGCAGGGGTAACTAAGCTACCCCTCAATACATAGCATCTTAAAGAAGCAGCCCCCAGCCGACACCATCAGCATTCATTAGTTGTAGTCCTGCCCATCTAAGACGGACACATGCATTAAAAAATTACCTCAAATGGTGATCTGATAATTCTCCCTCAAAACAAGCCCTGTTTCTTAGCTTCCACAGAGCCCACCATACAGAAGCAAGTCTTAACCACGTATATCTTATCACCCCCAGGCAAATATCTATATCCGCGAATCCATACAGAATATTGCTGGAACGATGTGGCGCGACAAGTTGCACCAGATACCAGTGGCGGATCCAGCCTAAAAATCTTGCTATGGCGGAGTCTTTGAAGACAAACTAATGAACTAACGGTTGTACTATTAAACCCAAGCAAAACCGACAATAAATCAAACCGCAATCACTAAATTGTAACAAGAAGGTAGTAAATAGAAGAATACCTCATGAATGTAGACCAGCGCCGGAGGCAACCTCTTGTGCCGGCGACGCCAGCGCCGGCTGCGCCGCTCCCCCCTCTCCCTCTGTATTCTCGCCGCCACCGGCCAGCACTTCGGTCGCCCTCGCGTTTCGAGTTCGGCCGGCGCCGCCTGTCATCGCGCTCGCGCCCGCGCCGCCCAGCCCTCCGCAGCTCCGCTCGACCGCCGAGTTGCCGGCCGCGCTGCCGCCGCCCGAGGCGCCGAGCCGCCGGTGGGGCCGTCGAGGTGGAGGCGCCGAGGGCCCGAGGCCGAGCCGCCGATGGACGGGTGGAGGTGGAGGCGCCGAGGCCGAGCCGCCGGTGGAGGTGGAGGCGCCGACCGCCGAGGCTGAGGGCCCGAGGTCGAGCCGCCGGTGGAGGTGGAGGCGCCGAGGTCGAGCCGCCGCCGAGGCCGAGCTGCCGGTGGAGGTGGAGGCGCCAGAGCGCCGGAGCGCCAGAGGAGCCCCTGCCGCCGGTCGCCGCGCCGCCGAGTCCCCTCTCCCCTGGTCGCGCGCGCGGATCGATCCAGGCAGGAGGCAGGAGGCCACGCCGCCAGGCGCCAGGGTGAACCCTAAGCTCTTTACTCATGGGCTGGCTATTATGCAATTTGGCCCATTTCAGCAGGGGTAAGGAGTATTAATGCCAAAGGTTTGCTATGGCAGCTGCCATAGCATGCCATCATGTGGATCCGCCCCTGCCAGATACCATGCCAATCAAGCTCCAAACAGCTTTGTCCACAGTCATTCAAAAACCAAATGAAGGACTATCTCTTTTTTTATCACAAAAATTAATACTTTGCAGGCCATTTCCTCCTAATGAGGTTGTCTTTAGTAAGAATAGCAGAAAGATTTTGATTTTATTTGGAATTTTTGCTCTCCAGATTGGACTATTGCATGGCCCTTTCAACAAATGCTTATAAACAGATCTCACTGTGTAGACCCCTGAAGATTTCCTACCCCATTTGATACTCTCAGGATCTTCAATTAACGTAACAGAAACTAGTTTATCAACCAATTGATTCAGTTGCACACTGAACTCCTGAGTAAGCCATCTTCTAAAAGTCAATTGCCAATGAGTCATGGCCAAGACTATAGTAGAGAAATGAATTAATACAGTTTATTCAGTTCTATGAAAAGATAATACTTGCATATGAAATTATTTTGCAACTTCTTAAGTTATTCCTTTCATCTTATTTTAATACATAAGCTCCCATACCCAACATATACAGCTGCCTTTATTCCTTTCATGTTCGTTTCCATTCTCTTTTTGCTGTTGTAGTCAATTACATGAAGGAAGTCAAGAAGTACTACAATTTGGCAAGAATAAACTGGAATGGAGATCCATGCTCCCCAAGAGAGTATTCATGGGAAGGTTTGACTTGCGACTACACTAACCAGAATCCAAGGATCACCCAAATGTAAGAACATAACCAGGACTTGCATTACATATATTCCGAAATCCAAACCTCTCAGGTCATCATCTTTCTAACCTTTGGAGTGCATTGCATCAACCCCAACTCCAAGTAGTTTAATGCTCCATAGAAGCTCACTTTAGGTTTACATGTTGCTCCAAGTATGTTCTTGTTTTCAAACATATGGTACTACAGAGAAATCCAGTCACGTGTCTTATTGGGCAAGATCTTGAAAACATAGGTGATTTAGTCCAAGCTATTAAGGATAGTAATGTATTGTGTCAAGGGTAGAAGTATAATAGTCATGTATGTGCTACGGGTAGTTGGTGAGGTCGATTTACACCAAATCCGCTCGGACCGTCACCGCCGGCCTCGGATCTTTCTGGATCGAGTTCTTTCCGTCAACGTTGGTCTCGATGTAGTTTCTGGAAAAAAAATAGCATCTACACAGGGTTTCGGATTAGTTTACTTATGCATATATATCTAGCCACTGGCATATTACTCGATTCAGTATCTATTGTTACTTCCTTCGCTTTATTATTATCCCATGTTTTAAACATTTATTTCATTTTTTGTTGATTATCTAAATAAAGCACCTTTAAGGTTTTAATTTTATCAGGATTGCTATTGTTGTCTTTATTATTTCTTTTTTACTTTAACGATGATGTTTCATAGTAGTATCTTAGTTTGACTGTAAGTGAGGTGCTACACTCGATCCGCGCCGGCCATCATCGTCATCATCTAGTCATCATCTTTGACTAGATCCGCGTCCACCATCGTCTTCCCTGGCTGGATCCGATGGATTCGAGCTCTTTTGCCACCGGCGCCCTCGGTCCTCGCTGGATCAAGCCTTTCCAGTCACTACCTGTCCTGGATTCCGTTGGATCCGAGTGTCCCCGTCGCCTCCATCATCGGATCCGCTCGATCTCGTCATTACCGGCTCGTCTTCGTCACCACTGGGACCGGATCCATCGACCCCCATCATCCCGTCGGCCATCAATCCAGTCGGATCCATCGTCGTCGGTCTCATATTCGCCGGCATCTACTCGCACCAGCCGGCCGCAGCCATCTGCTCTTCTTCAGGGACTTCTTCTTCTTGGAGCAACACCCTGCTGCCGCCATCTTCACTGCCGCGATTTGCTTCGAGCGTCGCCGTCATTGATCAACCCCTGCTCTATGTGTTGGATCTCACATAGGGAGTAGCAGAAGTGTTGGGCTTGGCATCTATTGGGCCTTCTACTGCTACTTTGTTGGGCTGTTGGTTGTAGCCTGCACTGTGCTTAGAGGTGGCAATGGGTACCCGAAACCCGATACCCGGTGGGTTTTTACTCTATTAAGGCATGAGTTTGAGTCAATTTTCTAACCCATGGGTTTCTTAATGGGCAAAAAGCCCAACCCATCGGGTCTGCCGGGTTCGGGTACGTTCCTATAGTACCCAAACCCGTAAACCCACGGGTAATATAAACCCGATCTATAGGAGTTATAAACCCAGGCTCCCAGCCTCTCAGGTAAACTAGCCCAGCCCATTAGCCATTTAGCCTCAAGCCCCCAAATCCAATGCGGCAATGCCCCATTACCCATACGGCTAACCCTAGCTAGCACTCGGTCACGGTCACTACTCACTCATCCCCAGTCCCCACCCCCGATTCAACAGCCGCCGCAGCGGCGGCGAATCTGGCGCTCCGCACTCGGTCTCCGGCAGTCTCTACGCTCGCCCTCTGGTCCCGCAACTCCCGCTCCTGCTCCCGCCACTCTCGCCGCACGCTCGTCCTCCCGCACGCCGTCGCCTCGCATTCCAGTTCAGCCCGCCGCCCCCACGCCGCAGCCAACGGGCATGGGTCTGGGCAAAAATCTGCACCCGTCACGGGTATGGGTTTTTTAGCGGGCACGTTCAACTTTCATGGGCACGGGTTTGAGATAGCAAAACCCAGCGGGTTTGTGCCCGTTGCCATCTCTAATTGTGCTACCTGCTGCTCCATTCGCTGGTGCGTGTTGCTGGATGTTTGATGTGTGTGGCTGGTCATGTTGTTTAGCGGAGAGAGGTCGTGCTGCTGCTTGCTCTTTAGTTCCTTTGTTTCCTTTGAGTCCATCCATTCAAGTCTATTGTATCTCTCTTTGAGTTTGTTGAAGCTGTGCTAATCCATTAAATCCTTTGTTGATTAGCCAATTGTTTCCTCCTTTTTGGTTTGTCGTGGTCTGTTCAATTGGATCGAGTGCGGTCACCCCATCATCATCGTTGTTGATGCGACTTTGCCCTCTTGATCCTCTCTTGTAGCCATCTTGCTACACATCTTCTCATTCATTGTGACTCTTGACCAATGGCTTTCTTTGTCATTGTCATCATGCATCTTTCTCCACCTTGTCTGCTTGCGGGCATGATTTGATCTATCTCTTCATCAGCTTGATTCAACACATCTCTCTATTCCTGTTGGTTTCAACATCACTTCTCCAAGACTCGATGTGCGGTGAACCATTTGAGTGCGTGAAGAGCCGAAGAACAGCTTGCGAAGGCTTGATGTGCGGTGAACCATTTGAGTGCGTGAAGAGCCGAAGAACAGCTTGCGAAGGCTTGAGGTACCACCTTGTGGATGGTTGTCATCGGTATGTGAAGAGCTAAAGAACAGTTTGCGAAGATTTCAAGGTACCACTTCGTCAAGGAGGAGATTGTTTGCTACCACACAGATTTTTGTTCAAGAGTTGCATGCTTCGACTACATCTTCAAGCTCGGACTTTGCATTTATCTCCTTTTTGTATCCCTTTCAAACTCGATGCTATTGTATACGTATAGAATTTGAGGAGGGTGTTAAGGATAGTAGTGTAATATGTCAAGGATAGAAATGTAATAGTCATGTAGGTGCTACCGTGCTAGGGATAGTTATGGAATTATAGTCTAGTCTACGGTTTCTCTCGTGTTCACTACATATTAGCCCCTTGGGCTCTTGCAATACAACTAACAATTCAACACCAATTCCTCTCTTCTCTACTAAGCTTAACACAAACCTGAACCACAGAAAGATATTTACAAAAATCTTCAAAATACATGTTGGCTTGATACCGTCACTAAATTAATCTGACTTGTATTAAGATGAGTCATTTTGCAGAAATCTGTCTGGCAGCGGATTACGAGGTGGATTAGCCATATCATTCATGAACATGTCCTTGCTGAAAAACTTGTGAGTGCTGCCTACTACATATTATTGATGTGCTAAATGAAATTATGTGGACATCTTTGTAACCCTAACACAAAAACATACATAGGGATTTATCACAAAACAACTTGACGGGCACTATTCCAGATTATCAATTAAACTCACTCCAAGTTCTGTAAGTCTCTATGGCGATTAAATCTTCAGTTGATGATATAAATTTGAGATGAATGATTTGAACTACTGTTTTTCAGTGACTTGTCAAATAACCAGCTCGACGGACCAATCCCCGATTCTATTCTTCGAAGATTTAAGACCGGTCAGCTTGAGTTAAGGTTTGGGATGCTCCCTAGCATGGTTCCTTGATATAAAAAAAAAATCAAGCTAAATAACTACACCAAAAGGAAAATGCTCAACCCAAGGTTGGTTATCACAGAACAATGATATACAACAATTCATTAGCAACAGTCTGTGCACATATAACGTAAATGCATTAGTTCAAAAGCAATTGAGAAGCTGATTTGCATGCACTAGCATCTAGTAACTTTAAATGCTTTAGCATCGATGGGCTTTTCAACATGAGAGGCAGACATGAACCTATTAGTAACTGCAGGTGCTTTTAGAAACCATGTACTCCCTCCATTGAGAAATACAAGGTGTATTTTAACTTTACACAAGGATTAATGTGACAGTGAAATTAAGAAAGGTACGAGATAAAATGACTTCGATACCCCTCATGATTGTCTTGAAAAGATAAGAGAGAATACTTTGTGTGGACTGCTGGTAATGAATATATGCATATGGTTAAGAGAGAACAAATAGGGGTATAGTAGGAAATACCTCATTAAATCTACATACAAACTTTATATTTCTCAATGAGACCATTCAAACTAACTATAGGCCTTATATTTTCCAATGGAGGAGTATTGTTTAGAAGCACTATTAGCAGGTAAGTCATGTTAGAAAAAGGTGGCATGTTGGCCTCTAGCCTAGCGGTAGAGCGCTCTAGTAGCACCCCCCAGGTCCTGGGTTTGACTCCCAGTGGGAGCGAATTTCAGGCTGGGGGAAAAAATCCCCTCGCTTGCCCCATAAGCCAAAGCACAGGTTTAAAGGCTGGCCTAGGTCATTGGTCGCGGGTTGAGCGTTGGGCTCCCATTGGTCGCTCTCACATAGGCTGATGCCGCTGTGTCAGGGTGGGGTAAGGGTTCGGGGATTTTCTCGATCTGTATGAGAGGATCTTCTTCTTAAGCATAATGCCCGGGGGGTTTCTCCCCCCCCCCCCGCGCAGGTCGAGTTTTTATAATCATAATTTGACAGAGCTGTCATAACTAAGATTTTTTTCAGCTGATTTTATTTGTCTTTATCTGTTGTGTAATTGTGACACTAGACTAGCAGGCAATCCCTTATGCTCAAAAGTCAGAGATAGGTACTGTGCAAATAAGAGGAACACCACACATATCTTGCTCATCGCAGTGATAGTTCCGGTGGTACTGGTATCCCTCCTAGTAGTGCTATGCATCCTCTGGAAGTTATGCTGGAAAGGTAAAACAAAACGCTATTCTCTAAAATTCCCTTCTCATCAATGCAATGGGTGGTAGACATTAGACAACAGCTTCGAACCTTTACTTTCATGTAAAACGCAAATTTGGAACTTTGCAGGGAGGTCAGGAGATGACAATGAAGATTATGCTATCTATGAAGAGGAAACTCCCCTATATATTGACATCAGACGGTTCACGTACGCAGAGCTGAAGCTCATAACTACCAACTTCCAATCAATCATTGGAAAAGGGGGTTTCGGTACTGTTTATCATGGTATAGTGGAAAATGGTGATGAAGTAGCTGTTAAGGTGCTTATGGAGACATCTATAGCAGAGTCAAAAGACTTCCTCCCTGAGGTATACCACAAAACCAACTAGGCCAAACCATTGGTTTCTTCAATAGAAAGTAAAATGCAGCAAGACATCTAAAGCCATTTCCAAAGTCTATATTCAAGAAAAGAAAGTGATGCTATTGGCTTCAGGTCTAGGATGTTTGAGAATGATATCTGCTGCTGCAGGTGCAAATCTTGTCAAAAGTTCATCATAAGAATCTTGTCACTTTGGAAGGATACTGCCAAAACAAGAAGTGTCTAGCACTCGTTTATGATTTCATGCCTAGAGGAAATCTTCAACAGCTTTTAAGAGGAGGTAGGTACAACCAACTTGTACTTTTTTAGTTTATCAAGCATAGTTGATTCAATGTTGTTGCACTTTGTTATGATCACTAACATGTATTTTAGTTTTTGCGGCGACCATTTGTACTTTTGATTCAATTTTATTGAATCATTCAAACCTAAAATCTGTTTAAATTAAAAAAAGTTGACCTATTCAGGGTTTTACTTCTTGGAGACCAACAACTTCTCATAGACCCAGATGCCAACAGCTCTCATTAACCACTTGGGAATCACCTAGTTTCCAAATCTTCATCAATATATTGTGCCTTGCGACATAATATCAAAATTGACCTGACCTAGTCATAACTAAAAAGGAAAAAGAAACTCTGAAATCAAACTGGTATGGGCTTGATATCCCACTGCAAACCGGATTTTCTTGTTAAACGAATAACTGGAGGCCTAGACTGTTATCCTGCTAGTCAATACAATTGAGTTGGTGCAGCTGATTTACTCTGTGTAGATATTGGACTAACGAGTGGGGCAACCATAGTTGCATTCTTGGAGCCATATTCTTAAGTCATAACCATGACATGATAGTCAAATTCTAAACATGTACATCTTTCAACGCCTGTGACAAACAAAGCAACTAGTGAGGTGCATATTCAAAGGATAGTTCAATAGATTGGTTCTCTTGTTAATTGGAATTTTATTGAAAAAAATGCTCTGGTAAAGAGAAGGAAAAGCAGTGACCTTTTGAAGATGAAAGTATCTGTTTATGCAGCACAAAAAATATAGGTTTAGATTATAATACACCAATTGATGCTATGCTTAATTTTTGCATATATATAACTATCCTTTTGTTAGCTTAAAAAATTGTACAAATTACATAAACTGGTATTTATGCTACTATGCACATGTCGAGTGTCTTATATTAATTTGGTAAGCTTTGATGCAGGACATGACTATAGCTTGAATTGGGAAGAACGACTTCATATTGCACTTGATGCGGCACAAGGTCTACATTTCAATTATGCGTCCTTATTTAGCATATGTATGTGTGTGTTGACAAAGTGTTGTCTCAATGAACTATAGGACTGGAGTATCTACATGAGTTATGCAAACCATCAATAGTTCACAGAGATGTGAAGACTGCCAACATCCTTCTGGACCAGAATCTGGTGGCCAAGATATCTGATTTTGGGCTTTCACGAGCTTTTAGCGCAGCTCACACGCATATATCTACTGTTGCTGCTGGAACACTTGGCTACATCGACCCTGAGTACCACTCTACTTTTCAACTCACCACCAAGACAGACGTTTACAGCTTCGGCATTGTATTATTGGAGATCATCACCGGCCTACCTCCAGTATTCATGGATCCACAAACCATTCACGTATCAAATTGGGTGCGCCAAAAGATAGCGAACGGAAGCATTCACGATGTTGTCGACAAGATACTGTCAGATCAGTACGATGCCACTTCCCTGCAGAGTGTGGTAGACCTTGCCATGGACTGCCTGGAAAACGCAGCCATTGACAGGCCGACCATGACAGAGGTTGTTTCCAGGCTCAAAGTGTGCTTGCCAGCGGTTTCAAGAGAGAAGCAACCAGTTTCTCCATCCCCTCGACAGAAGAATGTCATGGATCCTGACATTCCAAGGCAGTTCCAGTTAATGATTTCTGGAGCTTCAACAACAAGCAATGAGGGCAGCTTCTTCCAGTCTGGAATGATTTCTGAAGCTTCAACAATAAGCAATGAGGGCAGCTCCTTCCAGTCTGGTCATGCCGGTGGGATATCAGGAATAAGTCACCTTCCTGGACGGTGAAAAGGAAATGCCTATGGAGCTAGGAGAAGGTTTGGTAATTTGCTTAATTGCGTCGTCGTTGATTGGAAGAGGCTGGCTGTATTTCCTTGTTTATTTCAGTTTGTAATTTTACTTGTTTACTAGCTCAACCATGAAGCATCCTCTTCCATACTAAAACAACTGGTGTGTTTCAAGTTTGCTGCTTAAGAATCCAGCCTTTTATTCCCCGATCTTTCTTCCAAGGCCGTGGAATTAACTATTTGTTCCTTTTACCAGATCATTTGATCATTTCGTAGTTCTTGGACTATCACAAAATTATATGCGATGGAGTAATATGCGAGTTGGTGCCTGTAGCATGGGAATAAGATCCTCTGACGTAACTTCCCTCTGATATGGGTCACTGACGCGTGGGCCAACGCGCGAGGGGGCCCACGCGTAGCTACTAGGCAATGGCTGCCGCAATACCAAGAGAGCTGAAGAGACTGATGCTATGTAACGGGGAAATTTAACTTTTTGCCACCCTTAAGAATGCCACATATTCAAATGTCATCCTATTCGTTGCAATCAATAATTTGCCACTCTTAAGACGTGGTTAACTAATTTTTTGCCACTTTCGAGCCCACGAGGCGCCAAATCATGCCATGTCAGCGCCTCCCCGCCACATTGGCCCGCGCCGGCGCCTGCGCCTCCGCCTCCGTCGGCACGCCGCCGCCCGCGTCTCCCCGCTCGCCGGCGCCAGCGCCTCCGGCCCCGCGCCGCCGCCCGCGCCTCCCCGCTCGCCTCCGGCCCCGCGCCCGCGCCTCCGCCTCCGCCTCCTTCGGCGCGGGCGAGCGGGGAGGTGGAGGCGCAGGCGCGGGCGCCGGCGAGCGAAGAGGCGCGGGCGGCGGCGCGCCGACGGAGGCAGAGGCGCAGGCGCGGGCGAGCGGGGAGGCGCGGGCGGCGGCGCGCCGACGGAGGCGGAGGCGCGGGCGGCGGCGCGCCGACGGAGGCGGAGGCGCAAGCGCGGGCGGCGTCGCGGGGAGGCGCGGGCGGCGGCGCGCCGACGGAGGCGGAGGCGGAGGCGCCGGCGCGGGCCAGCGTGGCAGGGAGGCGTTGACATGGCATGATTTGGCGCCTCGTGGGCTCGAAAGTGGCAAAAAATTAGTCAACCACATCTTAAGAGTGGCAAATTGTTGATTGCAACGAAGAGGATGGCATTTGAATAGGTGGCATTCTTAAGGGTGGCAAAAAGTTAAATTTCCCTATGTAACGAGGGAAGAAAATGAAATCGCAAGATAAAGGAAGAGATACGTACCCCTGTCGGCCGTCGGCCCGCAGGCGGCTCCTCGATTCCTCCGTCGTCTCGGCCGCCCTCTGCGGCGCTGCCTCCACCTCCGCCTCGAAGCCTGAGTTTTATGAGAAATGGGGAAGCGGTTCTCCCCGACCGATGGCAGAGTGGTGTAGTGTGGAACATGGGCGGATCTGCTATAGGATATGGATGTTCAGTCAAATACTTAACATTTTTATAAAATACCAGGTATATAATAGATATATTAGATATATATACTATTAGTTATGTTAAAATTATGTTTTATGCCTGCAAATAAATTCAACCCGTACTCCCCGTATCTCGCGCACAGCCCATGTGATACATTAGACCTATTTTTCTTTCCATCTCAGCCCTCCTCACGCCCAAAGAGATAAAGATATAAACAAAATCATAACATTTATTCTATTTCTCATCTTGTGGCTGTATGTGTGGAAGGCGGCTTCAGCCTTCGAGTGGCGAGTGGGCAGAGGTGCAGGCTAGAGGCGAGTGACGACCGGCAGACGCGGACGTGATGCCATGATGTGACGATAATCATGCGTGAGGCAGCGCATGGTGCAAGGTGACTAGGTGAGCGTGTGGCAGCACAGGTGAGCAGAGAGGTGTCGCGGGCAAGCGGGCAGTGGCACAACGAACACAGAGGTAGGAAGCGGGCGACAGGAAGAGAGCAGCGCGGTAGCAGGGAGGGAGCGTGGTATTGGTAAGTAAGTAGCACCTCCAACTTATTGTCATTGCCATCTCTTCAGATCTAAGTGTGCTCCATCCCACTCCACTTATTTACTTTATTGGTCTGTTTTGCTCTATGGAAGGAACATACAATTTCCTCTTAGATGGACAATTCTTGCTGATAGGGAAATAGCAAAAAAAGGCAAGACCAACAAGATATACAACTATCATTTATCTCTATAATTTGTTGTTTAATTCATATAATTATGCTCGCCTTATGTCGCCCATTTCCTCATAAGAAATCATTAATTTCTGTAATTTATGTATTTTTATTATATCTACATACACGTACCGTTGTATCGGTGTTTTCAGGGGAGTGATGGTGCGCTGCGATATCGACGTATTCGAGCAACTTAAGCTCCGAAATTCGAACATCTATCCTAAAAACTCTGGATCCGTCACTGCTGTGGAGCCATCACCGGCGAAGCGATTTCCCCGGCCGTCTCACCGTCGCTAAGAAATGCTTAATCATCCGTCCGATGCCAGCTACATGTTGTCAGTCTTGGTACAAGTTATCCAGCGTAACAAATTCCTTGATTTTTTTTTCATTTTTCTTTTCGCTTCTCCGACAATCAAAATAAATAGATCAATTTTTTAAGATAAATTTTTCAAGTGGTTTTTTTAGTTTAAAAACATATATGCTGTTCATGTCGACGTTTATATCATTTGCTATCATATTAAAAAACATAGATAAAAGATATCATCTACGACTAAAAGCCATCCATCATAACTTAAATAAACAGATCCCAAATAAATAGATCCTATATCTAGCACAGTCCATCTATTTGTTAAGTTAGATCGTACATGCTGCACTGAGGGCCTGTTCTTTTCAGCTGCGGCTTATGAGTTTTGGCTGAAATTTTTGAAATTTGGTTGTTTACGGTACAGATTACGGAAAGACAGATACCCACTTGCGATTTTGGCCGGTACAGATATTGGACTTTCAACGTGTAGATCGTTTAACTTGTAGATTCCGTCTTGAGAAAATACTCTGTTTAAAAGTTAGGTACTGTAACAAAAGTCAAAAGCGCCAGCTTGTGAGGTAAAGAACATGCCCTGAATGTTCCACAGGCCTCCTATGATGTTGTCTGCGGTCTGCCGCGCATCAATGTAACAAACTAACAATACACATTAGGCTGACGAGGTTACAGGCTTACAGCATGACTGAACAGGTAGTTCAGATCATCTAAACAGCAAGGCATCAGCAGCGCAGTGTTATTTCTCTTCGGTAGTTCAGATCATCTAAATAGCAAGGCATCAGCAGCGCAGTGTTATTTCTCTTCAGTATCATGCACTGAGGACATATTCTTATTTGCTTCGACTTATGATTTATGATTTTTAAACTGTTTATAAGAGAGAGTGTAGAGTAATAGAAACTCGCGAATAATTTTAGCCGATATAAATAAAGTCGTTATAATATGTATTACAATCAATTTATAGACGCCGCCTTGAAAAGACACTCCGTTTGAAAACTAGTTGAAGGACTATGTGCAAAGGTTTAGGATAATGTTGTGATGAACTAATGCAAGTTTTTGTGAAGTGGTTATTTGATTTTACAAATATTACATTTTGTTTGGATCATTTTCAAAGTTTTTCTGGGAAAACGGTATGACCGCCGCGCGTAGTGCCGAACATATTGTTGTGTGGTAGTACCGCAGCATGGTGCCGGTCATACCTCTATGCGTTAGTACTATAGTGTGATGCCGGTTATACTACTGAGGAGTAGTTTCGATTTTTACTTAGCGGTAGCTATTTTTCAGATAGGTCCAGTTGCGAGGTGTGGTAGTACTGAGCTGTGATGTGCGGTAATACTGGCTGAGGTGGAAATTTGGGGTTTTTCGGGAAATTATGTTGTATGAAGTATGTTTTAACTAATGTGGGTCAAGTTGTGAATCTCAAAAATGATTGTTTACCTTTGACTGTGCGAGGTCGCTTAGAGTCAATCACGGTCAACGATAATGATTGGGATTACGCTCATAGGAGAGTTAAGGCTTAGAACCATCAAGGATACGGGGTGAGGTGATGAGCTTAAGCATGGCATTAGAAAGACGAAAAAATATTGAAGATAAGTTCAAACGATAGGTTGCACCATGTGGGTTCGTCGGTCCAAGTGAGGCGTGATCCAGTGGAACCGGAACAGAAAAGACTTGCCAACACATAGCAAGTTAGTAATGCACCTACACGTGGCAAGCATGACGATTGCTTGCAATGAAAAGATGAAGGACGGGTCAATAAAGGGTATTTTAGAATTTAGTGAAAATACCAGAAACTATTTTGAATCAAAACCACAGTGCTTGGGAGAGTAATTTAGGTAAAAAAGAAACTGGTTGGATCAAGATGGATCAAAACTAAGGGCTCAGCGGATTCAAGATTATGCGCTTTGAAAAGTGTGCGTAAGTGAACATATGTGAGTAAAACCCGTATATGTGGGGTTATCAGATTTTTCCTATTGTGCTAAGTGGATAGTATCCACTAATGATTAGATGTGGTTGGCTAGTTCATCTATTCAAGGGGTTGGGATGGAGGTTTGTGATTAACCGTCCAACCATTCTCTTAAGTGTTTATGTGTTAGGATTAGTATTTGAGAGAAGAGTGCTTGTGGTGTGCTTTCTATCCTTTAAGGTGAATTAGTTGTAAAACTTTCCTCCTCAAGTAACAATATATCAATCTTTGTTCATCTCCATAGATCTTTCATGATTTGGTTTATTTGCTCTTGATTTGGTTAGTTTTGATCTTCTCTTTTCCCTTTTTGATCTTATTGTACTAAGAATGTATAAGAGGTGAAAATAATCTCTGAAAATCAATCTCCACCTATCTAGACACTTTGATAACAAGTTCATGAAGAAATCTAATTTTGCTTAATTTTGACCTTAACAAGTGATTTTGTTATCCGAGAGTTTTTGGCTTAATTTCTTCGATGTTATAGTGTGTTGTGACATGTGGGAATATATCTAGAGACATCTTGGCCATCATCCACCCACGACCAAAGCCTGGTTTTAGTGCACTCTTCCTTTAAACGCAAAAAGATTAGAATTTTGGCAACAATTCTCTTGATCTTTGATTGAAATAGGTTTCTGACATTCTAGAGAATGTGCATGCCAAGTTTTAAGTGATTTGGACTCTCGGATCAAAGTTACATAGATTTTTTTATTTCGAAATTGTGCTGATTTTACTATTTCTGTGTTGATTTTACTATAACAGAGGTGCTACCATAGTACTGTAACAATAATTCTGTTAGAAATAATCTTGACTTAGAGTTTAAGACGTAGTACAGTCCGTCTCTGTGTGTAACTCAAGTTGAAGTTGTGTCCAATTTGAAGTCCGAATACATATACTAGTAGGAGATTATTAGCCTATATATTGAGGAGGCTTGTAGTAAGGAAAAGCAAGAAAAGGAAGAGAAAAAGAGAAATTCAGAAATTCTCAATTTATTTGCAATATGTGTGTTTTCTCCTGGAACAAAGTTAACAAGTGGTATTAAAGCATAGGCGAGAACCGAGTCGCTGAAAAAATCGTTTCGGCGATTCCGTTTCAGCGTGTCTCACGCGGTGCTCCTAAGACGCACGTCGCTCGTCTTCGCGCAGCTCTCCCAAGAAAAAGACGCGCGCGGCACGTCCTTCCGTTCCCTCGGTCCAAGAGCCACTTCAAAGTAGCCCGAGATCTTGATCCGTGCTCAAGATCATATCGCGTTCTCCGGGAAGTGGTGTCACCGGTGACGAGGCATCATCTAGTATGATGGCGAAGGAGAGTTCCGCTGTCTCACTGCATTATTCGATGTTCACGACGAGTAATTATACAGCCTAGGCAATCAAGATGAAGAAAGCGCTTTTTGCTGAAGCGCCTAGTGATGATGAACCAATATTGCTCTGATGAAGGTTGGAGTCAGAGACGTTGAGAAGATGTGTTGCCGTCCAAACTCAAGTAAGGTGAAAAAAAATCGAAACGTTGAGAAGATGTGTCGCCGTCCAAACTCAAGTAAGGTGAAAAGAAATCAGAACGTTGAGGAGATGTGTCACCGTTCTGTGTCAAGTATGAGTTTAGTAAGTTATAATTGAGACCAACTGCCTTAATGTTTTAGAATCTTTGCATCCGGATGAACCTGCGCCAGTTAAGTTGAGTTCCTATATATAACTTGCATGTAGAACGCTTCATGTAGAGGCGTGGCTGGTAGTTCATAATGCATTGAGACTAAAACTAGAGTATGTAAAATTAAGATTAAGGGGAGATTGTTTAAAATAATCTTACTTAGAGTTCAAGACGTAGTAGAGTTCGTCTCCGTGTGTAACTCAAGTTGAAGTTGTGTCCAATTTGAAGTCCGAATACATATACTAGTAGGAGATTATTAGCCTATATATTGAGGATGCTTGTAGTAAGAAAAAGCAAGAAAAGGAAGGGAAAAAGAGAAATTCAGAAATTCTCTTGTGTTCTCTCAGTTTATTTGCGATGTGTGTGTTTTCTCCTGGAACAAAGTTAACAATTCTGATTTTACTATTTATTCCTCAAAATTTCAGTTTTTTAATTTACTGAGGTTGTGTTGGCTTTGTATCTTAATCTTACAGCTTTATATGTATTAGAGTGAAGGATTAGTAAATACTTAGGGAAAATTTTAAGACACCATTCATTCTTTCTCTTCTATTGTTATCTTTAGTCCTACATTAGTTACTAGAAAAAAACCGAAAAGCGGAGCTTAAAAGTTGAAAAAAGAGACCGTCGGAGGATAATGTGATGTCTCACAGCTACTATATTCATTTTCAGAAGCATGCATTTTTCAGGAGCATAGCTCCCGATACATGCAGCGCAGACGCAGCAGCACAGATGCCTCGAGGGCAAACGCTTCGAGCACAGATGCGGTCTTTCCGACTCACAGGATTACGCATATCTTGCCACGCTTTCCCGCCGATGCACCGGATGGCCCCGCTGAGGTCCTGTGTGCTTTCGTCTCCTATACCTTCTCCTTCCTTCGTCTGCACAGAAAGGGATATAATGAATAAGTTATCCGGACATCGAGCTCTAGGAGTATTTTTCTTGGTGATTTTGCTGTGATGCCCTTATCTTTACACCAGCACAAAAATAAACAAATAAAAAGCTGCGTTCAGCATCATCTACTAGCCTGCTAAAATTGCTAAGGTGGTTACTATAGCCTCAAACGAGGAACGCCAACCACTTGCCTGGCAACGCAAGCTATCAAGGATCATCGGGTAATAATTATGTTCTTTTAAACTGTGACGAATGATTTTTAACTATGATCATATATCCGATAAATAGTACCAACTGATTAAAACTGAAAAGAACAAGACATATATTACGACCGCATCCGCCGTGCACAGGCGCGTGACAATGGACAAGTTATCGAGACAGCGACACTGCGTCCAGCTTCTATGGACCATAGCCAGGCATGCCCGGCTCAGTATGTTTGGCACGGCTCGATGCGAGACCAGGTCCCAGCAGAGTGCACGACGCTAGCTCCCTAAAATGGAGTCGGAAACCACATGCTCTCGTGACGACGGAAGATTCAATTTTTTACCACTCTTAAGATTGGCCAATTCACTCTGTCACTTACATGTAGAGTCACCTGAGTCACTGATAATGGGCCAGGTGGCAAATCTGTTACCACTGAACTTATAAAAGTGGTAAATGATTAAATTTTCCCGTGACGACAGTGTAGGTACCATTCCAGGGCACGTACACAACACGATGGGTGGCTCCACAACGTCAGACTCAAAAACAAAAGAGGCTCCCCAAGTGATTGTTAACGTACGAACCTAAGGTGCATGATATCTATGCGTACCCATTTTCACTTCACGTGATCTGGTCGTGCAGGCTCCGGGGCACCAAATGAAAACAACAGGAAATAGATATAAACAGGGCAACACAATGTGTGATGCAAATAGTGCAGATCTCACAGCGGAACGATAAAGTGGCGCAAAGAACCAACCCAAGAAAATCAGCAAATCCTATAGCTACAACAAGTAGTGCAGGATAAGACCATAACCAACAGAAACGAGAAATATCTGGCGCCTCTCCCCCCAATGGCTACACCTAGCGAACTGTCATTACCAGCATGATAAGTACTTGGAAATGTCATGAAGTGTATACTAGTAGTTGTGACTTATAAGCCAGATGGTTCGTTCTTTTTTTGGAGAGAAGTTATTTCAGAGGGGTTTCCTCACTTGGCCATCATGACCTTGACGAACTCATCGTAGTTGATCTGGCCATCGCCGTCCACATCGGCCTCGCGGATCATCTCATCAACCTCCTCGTCAGTCAGCTTCTCCCCAAGGTTGGTCATGACATGGCGAAGCTCAGCGGCAGAGATGAAACCGTTCTGGTCCTTGTCGAAAACACGGAACGCCTCCTTGAGCTCCTCCTCAGAGTCAGTGTCCTTCATCTTGCGGGCCATCAGGCTCAGGAACTCTGGGAAGTCGATGGTGCCATTGCCATCGGCATCCACCTCATTGATCATGTCCTGCAACTCGGCCTCAGTAGGGTTCTGACCAAGGGAACGCATCACAGTTCCAAGCTCCTTGGTAGTGATACAGCCTAGGAAATTAGACAAGCTTACGGTAAGACAGTTATAAACATAATGACCGCAAAATTAACCATAATTGCCACAGCTCATGCAGAAAAGCATAAGGTACACAAATTTGGATTAGGCAAGTAAAAGGACCCATCTGATTAGGATAACCCATTTTGATTCAGGGTACATAAAACCAACTTACGCCTGAAACCGAGCTCGAGTGTTTACAGCACCCAAGCTACACACTGCGGTAAGGCCAAACATACTTTGGTTATGAAATTTTTCTCCCATTAGTCAGAACAGTCAGGTCCACAGGTGTTCTAAACCATCTTTAGGTGATAGAATATCCATAGTAATAACATATAATCATTGTACTCCTGAAAGACAAGTAGTCTAGCACCATTGCCGTAAAGATCTTCTGTCATTTGCCAAAGAATAGACAGGTACTTATCACTGAAGAAAAACTAGGTAAAAAGAAAAAAAAAGAAACTATGATCAAGCGAGATGCTATTTAAACAAGCTCATGAACATTGCATGGAAAATGAAGGACGAGTGAAATTGTTATACATAATAAGTAACATAACACTGTCAATACTTTGGTTCCATGGTCTGCATGAAATATCCCAACAAGTAATAGCAAATCTTGGGGTGATATTTCTAAATGGCTTGTTATTCTACAGAAACCAAATATGTTGTAGGCTTGAAGCATTAGCCTGGTAACACACCTTCCAAACTCCACACATGGGCTATATGGCAGATCGACTGAGGAAGCAGATGTTTACCTTGCTATTGAAACCCACGTTAGTCATCACTATTAAAACTCAACCAAAGTTTTCCCTCAGGGACATCTCACCCACAATTTATCATACCGGACCAGATTCACTAATCTGATACTCTGAATTCTGTATCAAACTCAAACACCAATTTATAGGGTTCATAGAACTTGACAATTATTGCCAATCACACAATTCAAACTTAATAAAACATTCAATACATATTACATACCATTAAAATGATGTGTGAATATTGCCAATCATAATTAAATTACACAATAGTTTTTACAAAACTAAAAAAAGATTACTCTCAAAACAATCAACTGTACAATTATACACATTGAACCATCTGCCCCCTGTATCATTTTAATTTTAGCAGACATAATGCCTGCAGCCCTGCACAAACCTCATTACATTCAAACAACCAAATTCATTACTTTTTCCTACAGAGACTAATAGACTAATTGAGCAATACAATGTTGCAAACAGATCCCATTTCAAACACCATCCTACAGTAGAAAGGTCAAAACATTACATGCACAGTTCTATTTCATCACAGACTACTTCTACTTCATCACATTCAGACTACCTGAACACATGTTTCAAGCCTAGTTTACTAGTCAACAACATAATCAAATGGCATGATGTGATAATCGCAGTTCTAATTAACAATATTGTACATCACAAACAATTTTTCCCAAACACTTGCCACAAGAAATTTGGGGGCATGGGATTGTTTTCAACAAACACATATGGGGCCTCAAAGAATGAGCCATAATAGGTGATCTGAACATATTTTTATTTCTTCAGAGATTACACTTACACCACAAACATTTGATTTCCAACTCTGAGACATCATCATATATCAAAATTATCGCAACCTAGCCTGTACGAAAAGTCTTTATAGCATATCCTTGAACAAGTACTATTGAATAGTCCACCATTCTTAAGTGTTCTATTCTACACCAATAGGGTTCACCAGCTCAGGTTAGGTCCAGATTCTCTTCCAACGCCACTTTATTCTTTGGTTGTGATCAAAATGGCTTGAGCTTTTGGCTTCAGCTTATTTTTGTACTATTCATAAATTTCGTCTTTTTCTGAACTTTTGACTTTTTTTTGAGTTTTTTTACCGGTTCTTTTTTTCCTCGTATTTGTTTGTATTATACGTAATGGGCTAACATGTTTTTTCTATTTTTAAATTTTTTTAAATTTAATTATGGTAAATAAGCCTCTGTCAGCTACAGTGCTTTTTTCAGCCAGCTACAGTGTTTTCAGCCATAAGCCACGGGCTTTTCAGCTATTTTGATCACAACCTTTATCCTTTTCCATATGTGTAATGCAATAGAATCTGATTCCATGGAGTAACTACAACAACCCATGATACCTCCACAAACACCTACCAGAGCCCACGTGGTTGCTGACAAATTGAGAGTAGGGGCTTAGAGCTAATGTTTCTGGGTTAACTAGAAGCAGAGACATCTAAGGAATCTGATGCCCATGAAATAAAAGCATGGTATGCAACAAAATTCCATTCAAGATTCTGTTAAGGAGATAGAGTTGTATTACGATATAGAGTTTGTATTCTATTCCATATATGTCTTATCTCTATGTGGCATATCCTCTTGTACTCTCCTATATATATATGAGGCGGCGTCCGAAGGCGCCGTCGAGGAGAGCCGGGAGCAAAGGCCGGCGCGGGCGCGGGCACAGGCGCTGGCGGGCAGACGCACAAGGAAGACGCGGCGACCCAAGGCGGCGGCGCGGGCCCAGCGGCCAGAAAGCGGCAGTGGCCGAAGGATGACCGAATCCGGCGACGGGGAGCTCGGATCCCAGGCGGCGCCGGACAGATCTAGGCAAGAGTTGGCCTGGCGAGGCGCCGGCAACGGTGCGGAGAGGGCGCCGAATCCGACGGCGGGGAAGCCGGATCCGGTGACGGCGAGGCCGAATCCGGCGGCGGAGAGGCCGGATCCGGGCTTGCCGGCGGTGGAGACGGCTGAACTTGCTCTCGCCCTCCTCGCGGCAACGAGGTGAGGCCGGATCCGCCTGAATCCGGGCGTACAGCGGCAGCCAGCGTGGGCGCGACGGCGGCGACCAGATCCAGAAGTGGCGTGGCGTCGGCAGTGGCGTACGGCCGGCAACAGCGCGTGCACGGCGGCCGGAAGAGGTGGCTGCCCAACGAGATGGCCGCCCCCGGGAGAGGAGATCGATCTTCCCGGGGGCAGCAGCAACAGCGGAAGTAGATCGGTTAGGGTTTTAACCTAAGCTCTGATACCATGTTATGAATATTGTGTGTATTGATATGAGATCCAAAGGGCCATATATATATAGGAGAGTACAAAAGGATATGCCACATAGAGATAAGACATATATGGAATAGAATACAAACTCTATATCCTGATACAACTCTATCTCCTTAACAGATTCAACCACTACCTTTGAATGTTGTTCTTTCAACATCGGTACGGTTTACTAAAGGACCTATTGTCCACATATTACTATATCATAGCCAATCGCCAACTTGATTGTCGGGTCTGGTCCAACAACAGTTATATCAAACGCCCTTCATCCAAACTCCATTGAACTCCACAGCCATATTCCTATCAGGCTATCACATTCTGCACTTCAATTCATTTGCCTCAAACGACACACAACCAGGTGCAGCTCATGCAACTAAATGTTCACAGATTATGACATGACAAGCAGTTCTCGTGTTCCTAAAATCATTTGCTCAAATACTAAGCCGGGTCAAATCACTACAAGCATAAATCATACCACAAAGCATAACTCCACACGACTACACATGACAAACCTCTAACGAGAACAGGGTCCAAACTACAGAACAGATCAAGTCGACACACGCAGGCGCCTTAATTACTGCTAAAACACGTCAAAACAACCAAATCACTTCCCAAGGCCCTGAGCGTCAGGGCACATCATCAGATCTAGGCATCTAGCACGCGGCACGTGGAACAGACCAAACCACGCCGAATCGGCTGATAGTACCGACGCCCGGTGGGCCGGATCGAGCGAGAAGGAGCTCGGTGTGGCCGCGAGAGATCAGCTAATGTAAAGGATGATGTTTGGGGGGGGGGGGGGGGGTCAGAGATGGATACCGTCGCCGTCCTTGTCGAAGAGGCTGAAGGCCTCCTTGAATTCGGAAATCTGCTCCTCCGTGAGCTGGTCCGCCATGGCAACGGAAGCTTCGAGAAGACTGCAAGGTTACGAGCTGCGCGTTAATGGCTAATGGGGTGTGTGTGTCTGTCGGGGGAGGCGATGCAGCGAGCGAGTCTTTTATAGAGGAGGAGGATTGGGGTGGCCGGTGGGGGAGCTATGGACAGATTTGACTGTTGATCTCGTACGTGTAGATTTTACCCGTCTAAAGAAGAAATGCTTTTAGGTCCTATATATCATTAATCTAATTTAACTAACGTGTTATTCTCTATAGTACAATCACTCATTTATCATGTTACGTAGATAATATCATAATACAAATCTAGGGTCAAAGTGTTATTTGAACTGGATTACAAAGCTCAGGAGGTCAAATATCTAATTTCATAGTTTCGAATACCGAACGACAAATAAAATTTGAGGTGAACTTATTTCATTTGAGAATTGTGGTTTGGGTATCCGATGCTTTTCCATCTTTTTGTTTTTTATTTTGTTGCATTTTCTTTTCTTTTTTGTTTTTGGAGGAATGTTTTTTCATTTTTGGTTCTCTATTGTTTGAGAATATTTTTCTTTATAGTTTTGTGTGGGTGGTGATTGCAGAATATGCAGCAGGCCAATTGGATGTGAGGGTTATGGGGTGCATGACATCTTTGTTTGTTTTTGACCTTATCTTTATTTCATTGGCTTAGCTTTTTCTCGAAGATTGATTGCAAAACTTTTGTCTATTTCGCCACTAGGCCACCACCATATTTATTTAATTTGCTTTCTGTGAATGAAATGTGATTTTAGTGCATAACAACTAAATTATGACTTTTTATAATACATTTTTATTTGGCAATAATTTGGCTTATTATACGATAAAATGTCAAACCAATTTAAATACAAAAAGATCAAGGATCACAACATATAAAAATATCAGTAAGTTCATTGAAATTTTTCTATATTAGGTGAACTGACAATGCTACCGAAGCCATATAATAAATTACAATTCTAAAATAACCTCTAGGGTTGTTTCGAATGTCGAAATTTAACATGAAACAATTAGATCCCACACGAATCTTGAAAATTTTCCACGTATCAAAATTTATACTGTTGGATTGAAAATTTGAAGGAAGTAATTTCCAATGCTGCTCTTATTGCGTTGTGTGTGCTGTGTATCTTATTTAAAATATCTCATTTCGTTTTCAATTTTGTGTGGAAGAATATTCACACGCGTCATTAAAAATGTGACACATAACATTCCCAGAAAAAAAAGAAGAATCTAACTTGCGAATAGATGATGCTGATCGTGAACAATCGAAAGAGAGAAGGCACAGGTGCAAGTCAAACAAACAAAGCTCCTCGAAAGCGCCCCAGTGCGTCATGCTACACCACCAGCGATACGCCGATACGAGTGCCTGTTTCACTAGAAAACACTGCTTTAACGTATCCGAACTCACACTGAAGCGCAATATAGCAATATTGTAACGTCCTTATTTCTATTGTAGCGTCCTTATTTCTAGGGCTATTGAGATTTTTTTTGTAATTGCTTAAAACGTTCAGGTGTGAGTATCGTAGATGAGTGTATATTATTGCCATCACAAGTTTAAGCATAAAAATCAAATTTTATTATAAAATTAAGGTTTAACAACCAAATTTTACACAACAGAGTATGCAACCTAAAGTTATATTACAATATAAAAAGAAACTTCACAGGTATGACTGAGTGTATAATAAACCTTAACACCAGACGTCGTCTACATCGTAGTACTCTTAGCATCATCTTCGTATATTTCTTTATTTTCTCGGCAAGCATCTTTTGTTTATAATTTTAGCAAGCATGAATACAATCAACCGTACTCAATAAGTCACGTGGGAAAACACTAACAGCTACTTGTTAGTGTTTTCAAGAAATGGGAATATAGTGATTTTATTAAATTATTTATGGATGTAATTTTATTTGCAAACGTTTTTAAACACAGAAGAATAATAACTCCTCAAGAAATTAGGGTTTTACCATCTCGATTACCAAACTTCCACATTTCTAAATTATTTCCAAGTCTACTAATGCTTCGCTATTGGAATCACCCATTAAACACAGTTTCATTAACCAGAAGTACGACGTATTCGAATACCATTTACAAATGACTCTGCAGAGCTGCCCAACTTTACCTACAAGATTTCTTAATTCCCGCGTCCAGGTTCAAGAAAATAAGGTTTTTCACTGCTCATCTCGTTGTATAGCCTCTACCCGGTAGGGACTTGGCAACACAGGCAGTCGGCATTCCACTGGCTAACGTAGAAAGTGTGCGATCCAACTCCCGTGTAATCCTATCGTTGTTAAGTATGGTTTTACCATTTCCATACCACCTTTTATACACGCGGGCTATTCCTTTTTCAGAACCCTAATAATCTATAGATATTCAATCAATTTGAGCAGGTACTAAATCAGGTTTGACGAATCAACACTTGTGGTTGGCGCGATCGCTATGTTCTTTACTTGGCATAAAAGTCTAGCCCTTATATTTTTACTGAGGCAACTTCCACCCACAAACCCATATTTCAGTGCCCACTGCACTGCTACCTTTCTGGTCCAAACCTCCACCCTAAGATAAGATCATGGGACTCAGCCAACTCATGGCTTCCTGTGAAACTTCCTAATCCTAGAACCACTTTTAAAATTCTATCGGCGAAATACCAAGTCTCTTAGTAGTGAAAATTTTGTTGAGTTCCTAAACCATTATGATTACATTGATAATACATTTAATATTACTAAGTCTTGTCAAGATAAATATGGCCATCAAATTAAATAGGGCTTTTTCGGGTGGTATGACATTAGCTAATATCATGTCATTCTAAACATTTATTGTATAACAAATAACAACTTATAAATAATATAATAAAAGTACAGATAAATAAATAATTAAAGGAATGTAAGTTCAATATGATCAAAGACATGTGACTTACCTTGCGGATCAACGTATTCCACAATTTCATATTCTTCTTATTCTTATGCTTGATCTTGAGCTTCTCCTTCTTGAACCGGCTGACTTTCGACATCGTGTGCTAGCGTAAAGCAAAGGAAAATAATTCAATTCCATGCTCGAAGGGTTGAGCTAGGAATAAAGAAATAGAATCCAAAAAATCCAAATAAAAAGGGTTTTGGGTTTATAGGGGTCCGAATAGGTGAAACGAAGCTGGGGAATGGATCGGCGGGCTCAAAATGGTCGAAATTGGTATACATATGCATTTTCGGGTTTGGGTGAACAGTAACGGGGTCTGGGCACTATTCACTACGGGTCTTTACTATTCACACTAGGTCAGGGTACTGTTCACAACGGGTTTTCACTATTCATGGTGGGCCCAATCACTGTTCATGCTGAACCCGCTTGCTACAGTGGAATCTCGGCCCGGTCTGCCAGTCGATTCGGCCCATCATTGTTCGACCCAAGATGAATAGTGTCATCTTCCTCCTTCGTTGGCACTATAGCACCGAAAACAGAGGAGGAGAGTGACGACGATCGGCGGGGCCATAGTGATTTGCGACGGGATTGGGAATCATGGATGGCTTGTTGGCACTATAGGGTTTCCATTTTTGGGGTTGGCGAGGGTAGGGAAGGCGGCGTTCACCGGCGACGAGGTCTTACTTCCGCGGGACGTTTGAATGGCACATGGAGTATCGGTGGGTTTCTAGGATAGTAGCGTTTGCGTTTAAGCATCTTTGGGGTTAGGGCAAACTAGGGGAAGTGGTGGATTGGGCAGAGATGGTCGGGGTTTGGCTGTCCACGATGGGGTGCTTCGGCCGAGCGGCGAGCTTCGGGGATAGGGAAGAAGGAGGCTCGGGGAGCTAAGGTGATGGCTCAAAGAGGTTTCTGGAGGCTATAGGCAAAGGTAATTGGAAAGCAATTGACTGAATGTGGAATGGGATTTGGGTTTGCCTTGATGAATTCCGGCGATCGTCTGTGATGCTTCGGTCGAGGGGTCGATCGGGGTGTGTTGGGTGGCTCATCGGGCACTGATGCACCTCTCAGGGGAGCTTGGGGCTTTAAATAGTGCGGAGAAGTGGTTCGGCACAGGAGGTGGGTAATGGCAGCGGCGGCGCGTGGTATAGCCGAGAGGGCGCGAGAAGGTGCGGCACAATGGCTAAAGGGGATGTACCGGCTGGCATGTGTATGATATTGCGGCGGTCAAAGGCGGTTTAAATCGGGGCTGTCGGCCGAGAGAGAGAAAGGAGCAGAGGCGGTGGCGGGGAGGTTGGTGGCACTGACGCACGGCAGAGGGGTGTCAGGGGAGGGGTACGGAGAGTACGATCCCTGACAGCGCGCAGTGGTGAGGCAGCAACAGAAAGGTGCGGGAAGGCGCAAGGGGGATCCGGGCGGCGGCAAAACTAGAGGTGGCGGCGGCAAAAATATTTAACCGTGAACAGTGCTCGTGCGAAGCTCGGCCATTGGGGCAATGCAGCAAGGGTTCTAGGGCTTGGATGATGAGATTGAGTGTAAGATTTGGCTAAGATTCACAAGAATTCAAACTCAAACAAGAAATCAAATTCTTTTGAAATTTTCGGTTTTGTTTCAAATATCTTGCTATTCTTGATTATAGAAAGGTCATGTCAAACCTTACCTGCATATCGTTTGGCAACACATCGCTCGAAATAGAAAAAGGAAAATAATCTATCAAGTAACAGCTCTGCAGACGTATATTTTCACCTCAAAACAAAGTTCTTTCGAGAATCTTGAAACAAGCAAGTTGACCTGAAAACTGATATCAGACTGAGACAAAGGAGTACATGACGAGAATATGCAAGAGAAAATAAGTAACAAAAATAAACCCAGTTACTAAAAAAATTAGGCATGACAAACAAAAGAATTAACAACCGACTGGAAGTGCCCTCGTAACTATACACAAACATCTGCTTTAAAATCATTACCAATGGTCACAAGATAATTTCCGAAGGCTTCATGCTACTTCCAATTTCTACTCATGGTAATGCCTTGACACCATCAGATGATAGAAGCGATGTGACTGTCAAAGATCTTTCCAGACCTTGTAGTCAGTATTCGAGCTGTTGGGCTTTATTGGTGTATCCTGACATCCCAAGAAGAAGGTTGGTCGCACATCCATATTGATCAAGGCATGCGCAGTTGATCTTGCGCTTGCAACAATAGCCACCTCATCAGCAGCAATTGTGGCTTCTCCATACCCTTTATCTTTTACATCAGCATTTTCCAACTGTTGATTATGGAAAAGTAATCAGTTAATACTAGAATCATGCAATTATGAGAAATTGCAGAAGGTAATTACCCTGAATTTTGTCTTTGCACCCCAGATGACAAATGTTTCATTGCATGTATGGTGGCGATGGTTCGCACGCAAACCACCTGGCTGGATCTGTCCTACGTGCAGTGATAAACAGACCAACGCTCCACCTATCACAATTTGACATTAATAACGTCTGTCCAAGCTATTTCAACAATCTTTTAGGGAACAGTAGGGGAGATTGGGAAAACCCTGCTGAAAATTGTATTACTTAAAAAACTATTACAGATAATAATACAAAGGGTCCACATGATTCGAAGAGCAGGGCACAAAAACAATACAAAATGAGCACTTGAGAAAAAAATTAAGTAGATAAAGGGGACAACTCATGCGCAACTTAGCCTCTACTGATTACCAAGACCAATTGATCCTCTTCTTTCACCTCCAGAAATGTGCTTAGATATGTTTAGATGGATGCTATTTTAACAAAATTATATATGTTCCGTTCAACAAAATTACCTATGTTCCATTCACATCTCTGCTCCCTCAGCTTTTATTAACGAAACAAATTGGATGTTTCTGGATCTGTGCATGTCTCCATGCACTAGGGCCATGCTAAATATTTATTTTGTACAAAATTGTATTAAATTTGTACTTAGTACCAAGGTTCCAAATACCGCTACCGGGATAAATCCCGCCAGGCGGCCGGTAACCGGGAAAAACCCGGTCGAATTTCACGCGTCAAATTTTGAATTTGAAATCGGTAACCGGAAAAACCGGCCGGTAACCGCCCAAAAAACCGGAGAAAAACCGCTAAAAACCGGAAAACCGCTAAAACCCGGTTTTTCAAATTTGAAATTGGAAATTCTTAACATATTCATGGCAAAAAGTATGAAGTTAAACACGGAAGATGCATGAATCTTCCTAATACATCATAGTGGTGTTAAACAATGTAAATATCATTCGGGAAACTAACATTTACATTCAAAATTTGAAAATTCCTAATACATTTATGGCAAAAAGTATGAAATCAAGCACGGGAAATATATGCATCTTCTTAATACATTCTATTAGTGTTAAACAATGTAAATATCATTAGAGAAACTAATTTTTACATTCAAAAGTTTAAATTTGAATTAAATAAAAAAACCGGCGGTTTTTTTTCTCCCGGTCGGCACCGGTAAGACCGGTTACCACCGGTATTTGGATCCCTGCTTAGTACTTCCTGTTCCCTAATATGTGAGTACAAATTCCATACAACCTTATACAACATAAATAGTACGTGTACTTCTTTTATTGTATGAAACACGACTGAAAGCTGAAATCCATAGCTTGCCTGTATGACTTACACATACTTTCTAGACATCGTCCCCCGATAATAACCATGGCAAAACAAACATGTCTGAAGTTTTGCAACTACCAGCTGAACAGTGAGTGGAATTTTCTTATAGCTGAAGAGAGTGGAATTTTCAGATGAAGGGAGTGCAATTGTCTTTTCGAAAATTAAAAGGTCCCACAAGTTATAGTAAAATAGTTTCATTGTTTCTGATTAAGACAGTAGCAGAACTTGGATGCAACTTCCGCTATGATAAGTAATGGAATCCGGGTTTCACACCATTTGGGGGAGAAAAAAAAAGTTTCATTGTTTCAGTTCCTCATTTTGCCGCATTTGTAGAAAATTGATGGAGGTACTCAAAGTGCTATAAAATTTGCACTGCACCATCAATAGATGTATCCAAGGACTAAAGCATCTGAACATTATCATGATTTGATCATATTGGCAGAAATTAAGTATTGTCAAGTTTAGCAAACCACAGTTAAAACCAATATTATAGAGCTAAACTACAGGAAGTAAGACGAGTATTTGGCATATTCATTTCGACTAACAATCCTACACTTGAAACATATGTCAAGTTCAATGCAATGGTAAGACAACGATGGCAATCCATTAAAACTCTTACCAGTTCCCCCCTAACAAGGACAACTACTAATGGCACCAGCTAAAGGTGAATAAAGCATAGAAGGAACATGTTGATAAGTATACATGATGGAGAAAAATGTTCTCCAACTTGGTTAGCTCAAAACAACTGGTTGCTACATCCATACTGCAAATGTTCTCTTTTTCTACCTTTTTCAATTGAGTATTTGCTAGGGAAAATAGGGCACTTGAGGACAAAACAAAACAGATAAATACTACTGACAATTGTGTGTACAGATCTTGTTCTGTCGTCCGTTTGTTGCTCGTCAAATAAGCAACCCATTATCAGTCTACCAAATTTATAGCACATGCTCAATAATTTAAAGCAGTAAACATGGATGGGGAAGACGAACAAAGCGTCCACCAAAACAACTAACAGTAAGACAGTTTATAATGTGGGCACGGGGCAGTATTTTAAGGGATACAGAGGTTCCCTCTATTGAACACCAAACAGGTGGCTGTACTGGTTTGATGTAACAAACATAGTTTGCAAATCAATCGCCAATTATGCCTTCCATTTACACAACCATAGGCGATCCAACTAATCCAAGCAGCAGTGTAGCGCAATACGAAGGGGTTCGGTCAGCAGTTTAGCAACAAATCAACCACATTCCAGCTATGATGCAGCACAGGATGTCGCAAGAGGGGAAGGGGAAGGGCATTCTATTTGGCATAGAAGTTGAAACTTAAAAGATATATACTGACAGTATTATAGTTAGGCAGTAGCCTTGTGCCGCTCCGAAACGTTCATATGCCCACATGACACATATTTTGTGTTGCACTTCCACTAGTGTCATGTTCAGAACACCAGTCAGTTATAACTTCGCCATTAACTCTAAAGTCTGAACTGAACAAACATGAACTACGGATTTGTAGAATTGCGGTGTCTATTACAATTGTGTATCCACACAGACTCGACTTCAGCAATTTCTGACGCAATGTGATCTATTCTATGACGCCCCCGCCACATTGTCCAACCTGTCTATTCTAACAACGTGTTTTTTAGTGCACTAACAACATCAATTTACAGCATCATGCCATCACCCAATTTAGTGAGGCAAGGAGGAGATCACCTGGGAGACCGGCGTCGCGAGCGGCGGCGACGGGGTCGAGGAGCCACCCGCGTCCGTCGGCGGCGATTGGGGAGGGGTGGAGCGCGGCGGGGTAGCGGACGAGGTTGGCCTGGGGGTCGCGGGCGACGGGGGGGCGCCGAAGGGAGGCGGAGGGGGAGGGGTGATGGAAGCGGAGGGAGATCCAGGTGAGGAAGACGAAGAGGGAGAGGAGTAAGGGGAAGGACGCCGGCCGCTTCAGGAAGTGGAGGAGCGACAACGGCAGGGAGGAGGAGGAGGAGGTGGCGGCGGCGGAGGTGGGGAGAGACGCGGTCTGGGTGTGGATTTGCAGCGCGATGGCTCTCCTCGGGTTCGCCATGGAAGGGTGGCGCGCAGGCGGGTGGTACGCTGGTGCCGCCCGGATTGGCCGCGGCCGCGGGGAGAGAAGAAGTGGTTGGTGGCGGATCGGCGGTGGCGAATTGTTGCTGGTGGCGCGCTAGCCGGCCCATCCCGCCGCAGCCGCAACGGGCCCAGCCCATCAGCGCTACGGCCAGCAAGATCTGGACCATCCCTTTCGAGGATGGACGGTTTAGATCCGTGCGGAATTTGGGCCACGGAGCTTATTCGCGATTCGTTTCCGGTGCGAGTTTTTGCGGTCTGGGCATCTGGCCGTCCGTATGTGTCTGGACGGTCGAGATGTGTACTCCGGTTTCCTCGCGCCGTGCAGCAGTGATGTGGTTTGCTTTTGGACGGTTCTTTTAGTTTGATGATTTATAATTTAAATATTTAAATTTTGATTATTTGTAAGAGGTAGTATATATAGAAAAATAGTTATATATGATTTCAGTCGGTATAGTTGAACTTAATACACTTGTTACTATAATCTTCTTATTGACTCCACCTTAAAAAAATATATCATTTAAAAATTAGTTATTGTAGACAGTACGAGCATAAGCTACGAATAAGCCAAATCGAACCCGTCTTTTATTCTTTTCAATTGCGACTAATATCTTATGATTGCGGTTAATGGTATTTTTGTCTTAGTATGAGTATTTATATAAATATATTAAATACCGATAAGTCGTTAAAACGATTATTTTAATAAGTCGTGTTAAAAAGAAGGTGAAAAAACCGTTTCCTCTGTTTGTTTCGGGATGTTATTACAGTAAAAAAATAATTTTCCCCACTCGCTCGGGTGATCCGCCCCATCGAAGCCATCAATCACTAAACGGACGGCCCATGATCCTCCTTCTATCGTCCGCCGCTTCCTCTTCTTCATCCCAGAACCAAACCCGCAAAACCCCAGCCCGAGCTCGCAGCCACCGCCCACCTGCCATGGCGTTCCAAGCTCTCACCCTCGCGCCCCTTCCCATCCACCTCCCCACCGCGCGCTGCCGAGTCCGCATACTCGCCGTCGCGGCCGACCACACCCCTCCCCCGCCAGCCTCCCCTCCCGAGCCGGCGAAAAGCCCATGCCGCCTCCTCCGGGAGCTCGCGGAGCGCAAGAAGGCAGTATCCCCGAAGAAGAAGCACCCGCCGCGCCGCTTCATCCTGAAGCCGCCGCTCGACGACGAGCGCCTCACCCAACGCTTCCTCAACAGCCCGCAGCTGTCGCTCAAGTCGCTCCCGCTCCTCTCATCCTGCCTCCCCTCCGCGCCGCTCTCCGTCGCGTTCCAGCACCTGGACCCCTCCTGCGAGCGCACGCGGACGCGCCAAGTACGAAATGGCCACTCGAGGCTGTGGTTCCTGGGCCAGTTCGTGCTCGAGCTCGCGTTCTGCGAATTTTTCTTGCAGAGGTATCCCAGGGAATCCCCTGGGCCGATGCGGGAGCGGGTGTTCGCGCTGATCGGGAAGAGGGTGCTACCGAAATGGATCGAGGCGGCCAGCCTGCAGAAGTTGGTGTTTCCTTGCGACGATTTGGATAAGATAATACGGAAGGACCGGAACTGCCGGCAAAGTAAGTGTGTATTTCCTTCATTATATGCTGAACAATGTGCGATTGGAACTGAAGAGTTAGAATTCTGGTTTGTGATCATGCATTAGGATAATGTGAGTAATCAGTGATCGGCATGTTCAAAGTGAAACAGCTGCATCGTGCATTGCATAGTTGCAATTAACATGAAACATCTGGTTAGGATCTTGGAAATTCTGTATTGGAATTACAATAGCTGCATAGATGTTTGACGCCTGAATGTCACTTGTCTGTTAGATCTTGATCAATGTTTTTCGCATGAGCTTGATCTGCATTCTGTATTTTATATTCTGTGATAGTCCTGACTATATCTTGATGGTGATTTGGTGCTAGTTTGGTAGGGGTTCATTTAACTATCTTTTAGTCTTGTTGACACATTGGTAGTCAACTTCTTTGATACATTTGCATTTTTTTAAGCATAACATTAATGGTAAAAGCGAAAAAAATCTTATCTTGTTTTTTGTCCACTCTGTGATTCAATATTACATGCTGAATGTTGCCTTGGCAATTGTTGGGCTGTCCCCATTGTTGAATGTTCTATAGCCTTTTTTTACGCTTTTTTAAGGCAGTTTTGTAGCCTTGTTAATGGCAAGTTGCCTTCAAGTGTGCCAATTAGATGTTATACTGATAGACATTCTTCTATCTCCTTTATGGTGTACTGCTGTGTGTTCCTTTTATGTGCAAATTCGCTGTGGAAAATTTCTTTGCATGAGAATATCGAGCACATAACCTTAACTTCACAAATTTATGATGATACTATGCATTGTGTGTTGGATATTTTGAGGGCTATTTGGTAATTTCTCATTTTGAGAAAAGAAGAAATAGAAAAAAAAGGATGTGGGTCTCACTAGTAGGTGGGAGAAGAGGAAGAGATAAGGCTGGAGACTAAGTCTCCAGCCCTATCTTCTTTGCGCGAGGGGGCCGAGTGGCTTCTAGGCTGGCTCTTGTGGCGTGGGGATTATCTTGGCGGCAGCGCAGAAGGCGCCAATGGCCCATGCGCTTCGGCACTGGCCGTTGGTTGTAGCCGCGTTGGCTGCCCTGCCTTTCCTCCATTTAAGTCCATCTCCATCTCCTCTTATGTGCCTTACCGAAAAATTGTTAGTAAGTTCCCCTTGAGTGTGGTTCTTCTTCTCCGGCTGGACTTCGGTTTTGAGCCTTTGGGCTGCTGCGCCGTCGTGCCCGTCTCAGCGCTGTCAGCAGTGAGGTCTGGTCCCTTTCTCACTGAACACTCCCTATTCATTTCCTTGCGCCATCTCTTTGTTGAGGTAGCAGTGAGGAAATTTGGGGGTTGTTCCTTTGAGGATTGGTTTCGGCCGGCTCAGGATTGATTTGGGAGAAAAGAAATTGGCTTTGGTGCTTGGTGTTCTTCGGTGCTCTTGGCCAGTGCACTTCAGTTGGTTCTTGTGCGGCATTCCCTGGACCTCGACTTTGCAATTTGGTGTGTCCCAAATTGCAAATTGGCAGTGTATCTTCGACAACCTCGTTTGTTCTTCGTGGCATAGCGGGGCGATTGGTTTTTTGAGTCAGCGCCTTTTTGCGTGCCTTGCCTAGTTTACTTTTTGGTGGCTTTGATAGCCATACACATCGTATTACTGGTTTTGTGCATTACTTTACCAAGTGTGTTGTGCTAGTTGATTTTAGTATTCGGACTAGTACTGGGAAACTTGGTTTAGTTCTGTTGTGGGCTCGGATTAACGCTCGATGATGTATTGATGTCAAACTGAGGTTGAATACGACAATTGAGTATAATCTGGTTTTGAGCTAAAAGATTACTTGTTATTTTATTATTGAGTCATGCAGTTCATGATTGTTCTGTACACATGATTTATTTAGTCCATAGTTGTTAGGTGATGGCCGCTTGGATCGAAGATGGTAGGGGAGGATGGGAGCGGGTGAAAACAGGCAATGCTTTGGCGCCGTGGTGGACGTATGGCTGGGCGAAATTCCCAACCGCACCAGAAGGGAACTGGGAGGCAAGGGAGGCGCAAGGGATCAGGTATTTCCTAATCCTTGCTTACTTTATTCAATCATCCTCTTCTCTTTAAATAGAGATAGCCTAACAATTCCAATATAATAGCAAAAGGAAAGGATCTTAAGGATCCACTAATCTGATCCAAAGGATCTTATCTAATAAAAATTTTATCTAGACCTTCCTAACTACAACCCATGCCTTATTTCGCCGCCTCTAGGACCGGTTGGTCCTTGGCCCTATGGCGCCGGCCATATACCTGGCCCCACATGACATCTCTCCCCCCATTGACAAACATGTTGTCCTCAAGCTGAAAAGAGGGATAAGACTCCCGAAAAGTAGTGACGTCTTCCCAAGAGGCGTCTGCTGCTTGAAGCCCTTCCCACTGGACGAGGATTTGCCATTTGTCTCTCGCCAGTCTGGCACGGACCACCTTGGCTGGCATTGCATTGGAATGACTCGTCCATGGAGTAGAGGAGGCAATGGCAGCTAAACTGCTGGTGGAGTGCCTTTAAACTTCTTGAGGAGGTTGACATGAAAGACATCATGTAAATGTGTGGACTTTGGCAAGTCCGGCTGATATGCCACCTCATTGATCTTTGAGAGGACACAATACGGCCCATAGTACTTAGGACCGAGTTTACCACGTCGTGCGCCTGGCAGGGTGGCGGCTACCCGATGGTGAAGTCGCAGCCATACATAATCTCCTATGGCAAAGTGAACGTTAGGGTGCTTGCGGTCATAGAACTTTTTGTGGCACTCTTAAGAATGTAGTAACCTGCCACGAACATCAGACAAGAACAAGTCATGGTCTTGGAGCTCTTGATCCACTACCGACATGCGTGCCTCACCGGGCTCATACTAAGAAGGAGGGGAGTCCCTCCCGTACACAATCCAAAAAGGGGTAGTGCGCAGGGTTGAATGGAAGGCAGTGTTGTAGACGAATTCAGCCCAGGGCAACCATTTGAGCCATTGGCAGGGACGATCCCCCGTCATACAACGGAGATACATCATGATGACTTTGTTGACCACCTTAGACTGCCCGTCGGATTGAGGATGGAATGTTGTGCTCATAGCAAGGTTTGTGCCGTAGTGCTGAAATAAGTCCTTCCAGAAGTTGGATGTAAAGATGGGATCTCTGTCGGAGACAATTGACACCGGTATGTCGTGCAACAACACAATTTCAGCAAGGAAAACTGGGCAACAGAGGATGTTGAATAGGGATGTGCGAGTGGAATGAAGTGAGCATACTTGGAAAATCGATCCACAACGGTCAAGATGACGGACTTCCCGCCCACCTTTGGCAAACCTTCGATAAAATCCATGGAGATGTCTGACCAAATGCGGCTTGGGACATCTAATGGCGATAGCAATCCAGTCAGTTGAAGTTGTTTGGCCTTATGGCGCTGACAGACGGCGCATGCGCAGACATACTCTTGCACCATCGCCCGATCCTAAGGAATATGGAAATTTTGGCGGAGGCGATGTAGGGTCTTCTGGATGCCCTCGTGCGGCCCATCATGTGCTGTTGCGAGAACTACCGCGTGGAACAGGGAGGGCGGAACATGAGCTCACCGACCAAAACACACCACGCTGTCCACCAGCGACCACGACGCGGTGAGCTTTCCCATCTCGATGCATGTGCGGAGGTCCAACAGCTTGGGCTCCGAAAGTGCGGCCTGGTGAAGCTCGCCAAAGAAGGTGAACCGGTGTGCTGATATGGCGAGGATGGCTCTTGGTTCGACGTCCTTCCGGGAAAGGGCATCAGCCACAATGTTAAGGCGTCCTGGCTTGAATTCCACCGCAAAATCAAAGCCGAACAGTTTGCTTACCCATTGATGTTGGGGAATAATAGATAGCCGTTGATCGAGGAGGCATTTGAGAGTGTAGTGATCCGTGCAAACTTTGAATGGTCGTCCCCATAGATATGGCCACCAATGGCGAATAGCCTGAACGAGTCCAATTAACTCTCGTTCATATGCCGCCAACTTGGTGTGGCGTGCGGCGATGGGTTGATTGAAGAAAGCAATGGCACTAGCACCTTGATGAAGCACAACACCGAATCTGGTGCTCGAGGCATCGCATTCCACGACAAATGGAGTCGAGAAGTCTGGCAATTGGAGCACAGGCGCCGACGTCAATGCCTTGAGCTTTGTGAATACTGCGTCGGCCTCTGGAGACCACGCGAAGCCCTCTTTGTGTAGTAGTCACGTCAAGGGTGAGGCGATCATGCCATAATCCTTGATAAATCGCCGGTGGCAGCCGGCTAAGCCTAGAAAACCTCGGAGGTCACGCACTGACTAGGGTCGCGGCCAGTCGAGGACACTGGCCACCTTGGTCTGATCCATGGCGACGCCCTCGGCCCGGATGATGTGGCCAAGCTTTGCCACCAAATTGTCTCCAAAAAGTCATTTAGACTTTTTCAGGAAGAGCTGATATTGTTGGAGACACTGAAGCACTGCTCGGACATGGCGTAGATGATCCGCCCAAGATGCACTGTAGATCAAAACATCGTCAAAGAACACCAGGGCGAAATGACGCAGGTAGGGCCGCAGAACCTCGTTCATGAGGGCTTGAAAAGTCATCAAAGCATTGGATAGGCTGAAAGGCATAACCAGAAATTCAAATAGGCACTCATGAGTACGGAATATTGTTTTCTCCACGTCTTCTGGCGCCATTTGGACTTGATGATATCCCCAGCAGAGGTCGAGCTTGGAGAAGAATTGTGCTCCCTTAAGCTCGTCCAGGAGCTCCTCGACCACCGGGATGGGAAATTTGTCATTGATAGTTTTATCATTCAAAGCGCGGTAGTCGACGCAGAAGCGCCATGATCCGTCCTTCGTGACGAGTAAGACAGGAGCTGAGAATGCGGAGCTGCTACGGCGAATGATGCCTTGTTCCAACATGGCAGTGCATTGTCGCTCCAACTCGCCTTTTTGCAGCGTTGTGTATTTGTACGGCCAAACCACCACTGTGCCAGTACCAGGGAGGAGGTAGATGCAGTGGTTGCAGTTGCGCGGCGGAGGGAGTCCCTGCGGTTCGGTAAAAACTGCCTGAAATTCCGCGAGTTCCTCCATAAGCTCTCGTGTGGCAGATACGAAGTGGAGGTGTGCTGCCGTCTCGAATGGAGCCACACCATGCCATGTGATGTGTCAGTGATGGCATTGGTAGCTCATCATCAGCAGACTGAAATCCCGCACGATTGGTCCGAGTGTGCGAAGCCATTGGACTCCAAGGACGACGTCGAAGCCCCCTAGCGGGATAGTGAGTAAGTTGAGCATGAAGCATTCGTTGTCGATGACAATGGGTGTTGCGTGGCACACCCCGCCACTAGCTACCCTAATTGGCGACGGCCACGGAGAGTCCTGTATGTAGCACGAGCTTCAAGCCCACCCGGTCCACGATCTCGGCGGCGATGAAATTGTGTGTAGAGCCCGAGTCAACCAAAGTCACTGAGGACACGCCGTTGATTATCACGGCCAGCGGCATCGTTTGGGACTTGCGAATCCCGGTGAGAGCTAGAAGGGAGATGGTGGCATGCCCATCCGCTTCCTTGGCTGTGTCCTTGTCCGGTTTGACTTGGAGCAAGAAGAGACGCTTGCAGAATCGTTGGTGGCCTGGTATGAACTTCTCGTCGCAGTTGTAGCAGACCCCTTTGCTCCTCCGGTCCTCCATCTCGGTTGGTGTGAGTCACTTGAACGGCTTGCTTGGTACCGGCGCGCCCGAATTTGCAAGTGACGGAGCTACCGGGCTGGAGGCTACCAAGCCAGATGCCGACGTACGAGCCGGGATCTGTCTGGAGAATGACGGCTTGGAGGGAGCGACGGTGGTCCCATGGACTGGCCGATGCAGAAGCAGGCGTTCATACGCCCTGGCCAGGTCCATGGCGACCTCCAAGTCAGGTGGATGCTAGAGTTCAACATGTGTCTTCAATGGCTCACCCAATCCTGTCGTGAAAATCGTCACTTGCTTCTCATGAAGATGGCCACAACGAGCCAATAAGATTAAGAAGTTTTCGGTGAACTCCACCGATGTTGTACGCAGGAGCCCTATTAATTCTCCCAGAGGATTATGGCGTGTTGGGGTCCCAAACCTTCTATTGACGAGGTCCGTAAAATGTCGCCAGTTGGGCATGTCGTCCATGCACTCAATCCTCATGTACCACAGCTGTGCCAGGCCGGACATGTGGTATGTGGCGAACCAGACCTTGTCCTCCAATGGTGTTTGTTGGGCCCGAAAAAATTGTTCGCACCGGTTGATCCAAGGCAATGGGTCTTCTCTTCCGTCGAAAGTCAAGAAGTTAAGCTTGAGGTAGCGAAGCAGGGTTCAATGGTTTCTCGTTGCCGGCACCGAGATGGTCACCGGCAGTAGTTGGGCAGAGAGCCTTCGCTGGGAGGGTGTTGATTGGGCGCCATCTCCCCTTTGCTCTCTCGACGGGACGCTGCCTCCTCTTCGTCCCCTCCTTCGCTGATGGGCTGCCCGTCCATGCGTGTGAGGCGACAGTCATGTCGAGTTAATTGGTTGTTGTTGGCTTCAATCAAGCCTGCATGCGGGGTGAGTTGATCGTTGATGTTGGCGAGGACTTTGGCAGTGTCTTTGGTGAACTTGCGCATCACCTGTTGGAAGTCATCGTCACCCACGAGGCTTGACATGGTTGTTGTAGCAACGGGTGGCTCTGATACCAAGTTGTCGGGCGATGGTCGCTCGATCGAAGACGGTAGGGGAGGATGGGAGCGGGCGAAAACGGGCGGCGCTTTGGCGCCGTGGTGGACGTGTGGCTGGGCGAAATTCCCTGCCGCACCAGAAGGGAACCAGGAGGCAAGTTTCGGTATTTTTGGCTAAACCAATTTGCCGTATATTTAATTTTTATCATAGAGGCAGATTTTGAACTGATGGCAAAATCGTCTTTTTCCGGGGCCAAACGGAGGCTAACTGATGGCAATGGTATATAATTGAATTTTGTGCAATTCAATGGCATATAATAGAGAGAGTGTTTTCCAGTGGCATTTTGTAGAAGTAGACGCTATTCAGTAGCATAGAATCAATTATCTCTTTAGTTTATGTTAATTCATAATTCGTGTGCATTTAATTAGGAAACTACTCTGTGGTGATGTTTCATACGTGAGATGGGATTATGTTTCTCCAGCTCAAAGCATTATGTTGTGCAGTTTAGTGTATTGACTGCTACCTGATAAACTTGATACTCCCATTGTATCCTTTACAGAAAAACTGCTTCTTCCTACAAGGAGTTAGAAGAGAGGAAACAGAGGGTTCAAAAGAGTTGAAGGTACAGGATCTCTGACATTTAGCATACTTTTTGCTTGGGGGGGGGGTAGAGAGTGTACTTGAAATAACATCATGAAAACTGGTATCAGACTTGGTTGATGTTAGATGACTATTATCTGTTATATGAAAACGCAATTTTGTGTTTTCTGCAACAGAATTTGTGAAGTTTTATGTTTACAAGTGATACTGTGAAATGCAGCCCTATCAGTGGAATTGTCAGGCCGGGCCGATTTGGGAGAATCTATGTCAGGAGAGGCTCTGCCGCACAACCTCCTACAGCAGGGGCGACGGCAGGATTGCCAGGCGCAACTGCAGCCCCTTCCGAATATGTTTGCTTTTGTAATTTGTATTCGAGTTGATGTTAGGGTAAGAGTCGGTTAAGGAGTCAGGATTGTATTAGGACTTAAGGGTTGTGAATCCGGCTTAGCCGTGAAGGGTTTGGACTCTCCTCTATATATAAAGGGGATGAGATGATGCAATAAAGTTAAGAAAAGATATTACCTCAACCCCTCTTCTTCTCCGGTTCGGCCGGCCTTCCTCCGGTCTAACCGCCACCTATCTTCCGGCCAGACCGCTGCAAACCCTAGTTTTCCCGGTCTGACCGCCTCTCTTCTTCCGGCCCGACTTCTTTACTTCTTCCGGCCTGACCGCCGGCTACCAGCACGGCCCCGCCAACTGCTCCCAGTTCTCGGCCGCCTGCAAGACATTCGTATGACTTGAGATTGCGGCGTGACAGGAATTTATTCATATTTCAGCTGCAATCTAAGTCTAAAATGGCCTACATGTGAAATCGCAAACAACTAGCTTTTTGGATTATGTGAGGGCAGGTTATTGCTGGTACTGGAGATAAGGTGATTCTGTTTCTTCTAATTAGGAATTGACTTGACCGAAAATTTATATTGTTAAGCTCTTCAGTTACTGACTTATCAAATACTGGGGCAGAAACCTGGACGCAAAAGAGAACTCGGTGAAGATGAGATTACGAACCCAACATCACAGCCTGTTTATAAGTGGCGAGCGCAACGGAAGCGGTGAGGTAGCCATCTGCCCACTTTTACTTTTTATTTCCTTGTTGACCTATCAATGTTTACTTGCTGTCGTTCTTCAATCTCTAGATGATATGGATGACTAACAAGGGGACCGTTGAGGAGTTTTAAAAAAAGGGGGTCTTTGAGAATAGATTAAGTATTTCCAGTGGATCCGAACTGGAGAGTTTTTCTTGAATCCTAAAACGCACTTCCCTGTAACAGTGGCCCTCCACAACCCCCGCCCCTTCGTCCTCTTATCATATCCTTTACTTGATGATATTCGTGGTTCATGTGGGAGACCATGTACTTCTACTGTATCTTCATTCTTTTCTCAAAATGTTGGACGACCAGAATCAACATGCAATAATAGTTTTGATGGATAAGTGACAAGCTTGAATGGTTCAATTCATGTCTCCATTTGCTGTTTTCTTTCTTAACAGAATGTTTGTAATTGACCTCTAGAACTTCGATCCTAGCAACTTGATAACTTACACTCCACGATTAGCAAGCAAAGCCAGATGACAGATCAGTTACACATATCATGGCCTGAAACGGTTGGTTTCGCGTTTCACATGTTTCTTGCTCTAAAAATGGAATTATCTCGTCATGACTCATTGCATCGGTCAGACAAGTTGGGCAAATTTCTCAGCCGGTATTATAACATATACAAAGACGGGGGACTTCCGCGCAGGAGACCGCAGCCACGTCGCCCCAGCGCTCGGCCGGCCGGCGCGTGGCAAGAGAATTTGCGTACGGCCGGCCGATGCACTTTCCTCATACTTTCTGAAAATTACGTAAAGGTCTTTTTTTCTCGCGAAAAGGTCCCAGCAAGTTTTTTCTTTAAATTTTTTTTTGGATGGTGCCCCGCGGGTTTCCAAAATTACGTATAGGTCCTTATTTGCTTACGTACAGGTCCTTACAAGTCCTCGATTTTTTGCAAAAAAACCCTTTGATTTTTCCAAAATTACGCATTTGTCCTTGATTTTTTTTTATGAAACTCCCTTCGAATTATCGTCTCTTTTACTTTGGTCCGCACGGTAGCTAGCGTGGCGTGCGCCGCGCTTATGCAGCTAGTTGTATCAAGAAAACGTGAGATTTGTACACCCTCGTAAATATCACTGCATTGCATATTTCAATACCATTTTTCGTGCTTCTCTATACACTGGCTTGCAAGTTGCAATTGACAAGTTCAGATCTCAGCCCTAGCCGCTGAAATCCAACCCTTGGGTCCCTTACTGAACTGCATATCTGCATGCAAGCTAGTTCCCCAAAACAAAAGGAACAACAAAGAATACAATAAGAACTGCTTGCAAGCTTATCTAGTGATTTGAAGGATTTTTTTCCCATAAACAAAGAAGATCACAATCATGAAATCCCGATAAGCAATTTGATTCACAGTGCAGCAGAGCCTCCAGACATCTTGGTTCATCCTGCCGCGATTGAAGCAGGGATCGTCTGAGAATGAAAGTCTCATCTCAAATACCTTGAAACAATGCAATCAGCCTCCAGACATCTTGGTGCATCCTGCCGCGATTGAAGCAGGGATCGTCTGAGAAAGAAAGTCTCATCTCAAATACCTTGAAACAATGTAATCTGCAATTGCCAAGCTTGACGTCAGACCAGGGGATTCTATTCCAAACAAGTTAACCAGCCCAGGAATACCGTGGATATCCTCCCCCTGCAGTAGTTCAAGTGTTTCAACTTAACAGGTTATGGATGTCCTTAAGGAAAAAATTGAACTTCGACGCTGATATAGTGCAAGACAGTGATCAAACATATGTTATCAGATAAGAACCTGAATAATAAAATCTGAAGGAGGCTGTCCAGCGCCAGAGAGCTTTGGTCGGATCCCAGAATAACCAGGTTCCAAAGACCCATCCTTGAGATTTGGAAAATACTTTCTTATTACGGGGTAAAATCTAGAGCATCGGGTGGGGTTGACTGAGTAATCAAACCTGATCAACATAGATGCTAAAGTTATAAACATCTTACTATTTTCTAAAGGTAACTATTTTCATAGTAACCACTGGATGTGGTGTAACAACTGTAATAAATCTATTTGCAAATGTGGCCATCATTAGAAAGACAAATTAGATATTTGTGAACTCCATCCATTTCAATGATGCATATGACCAGCAATAGGAGTTCACAAGCTCTTTTGCTGCAGAAATCCCGTTACTACTCTCAAGAACCACGGTATTGCACCCAATTGCACAGTCATGCAAAAACACAAATGCAACTATGTGCAACACCCAGATAGCAAACAATATCCTTACCAGTTAGTCATCGCAAACTATATCAAGCATAAAGCACATTAGCAAATGCCTAGTTAAGAATACTAGCATTGGCCTTCTATACATGCCAATTAAAGGTTGCATCAAGTATTGTTGGGCAAGGTATGGACAGACAACATAAGATTTCATAACTTACAGGCTTCTTTGGTCATGGACCAAGTAAGCCTAAATGTCTGTGCATAAACACAGCCTAAAATTTCAACCCTTTTTCCCCCTGAAAGAAATAGGTCAACTGCTTTGGTCATTGGTTAGCTTCAAATTTTTTCTTCAAAAACAGTGGCATGGTTAAATAATTGAACAAACAAGTATTTGCAGTGGCTTACCTATTCAGGAAGCATGACATGTCGTCCATTCCACCATTGATCCATTCAACATCTGGGCCAAATCTAGCAATGCCATTCAAGTCTAACGTGACATGGACCCCTATACCGCCATCCTCTGGTAGAGGGTATATTAAGTGGCTGAAAGGACTCTTGGTTTGAGAGAGGGTGAAGTAACATCCACGGGCATAATAAGCAGGGGGAACAAATGCTTGGTCAAGGCCATGAAATCTTTTGGCAAGTGGAACTGCACTCAAACCTGCTGAATTTATCAGAAGCTTTGGAAGCAAAATAAGCTGTGGGGACACAGGAGAGCCTGCAGAATGGTTCTCCAGCTCTTTTCTTTCAGAAATATGAAGCTCAAGGCCTTCATCTCCAACATGCCCACTGATAACTGCTGTGTTATATGATATGGTTGTTCCTAAGTTTTCAGCATCAGCCTGCATCAGCAGAAACAAACAAGAACAAAATGTCAGTACAAGCTGGTTTAGAGTTCTGCATGATGCAACGCAGATAAAATGGACTACCATAAACATGGCCATAAGTTCAAAACTAGACATGCAGAGGAACATCATCTTTCTTGTAACCATATTGGTAAAGGAAAGATCTACAAAGAAAATGTTTTTGGGTTATGTAGCCTAAACTCTCCAAACATGGGGCAGGGAGCTCTTTTGAGATAGAAAACAAAAGTTTTTGATCCTGAGTTAACTAACTAGTAAAAAAAACTTCAATTGTGCAAAGGCCCTCTACATAAAACTTGTTTCAACTACATATACATTTTTTCTTCTTGGAAAATGAAAAAAAAACTTGTAAAAGCATTAAATTTCTCCTAAGGATTGTAACCGGCTGGAAGTAAACAAAAGAAAGACAGAATGGAATCAAGAAATGATTTGTATGGTCAAGTACCAAAAGAGAGAGCATGAATGAATGAGAGTCAACTATCCCAGTACTAGGTGATAATAAAGCTTTAAGACATTGAAGTTCAGGTTCCATCTCCATAGCTTGAGAACCCTCCATCATCTGAAGATCATCCACCCCATTTTCTTTAGCATTCTTGAGGAGCATGTCCAGCTTTGCAGTCTCTGCAACACCAGTAGCAACGATGAGTTTACCGAGCCGTTTATGGGGGATTTCTCGTTCTGCACAGTACTTGTAGAGCATATCCCTTCCTCTTACACAAAGACTAGCCTACAAAAAACATTTCGTAGAGATAATCATTAACACACTGATGTGATAGGGTTCTGCATAAATTTTCATTTTTATACAGCATAACTGTAAAATTGGGGGGCCTCCTCTAATATTCACAGGAAAGGTCTTGCCTTATTAAGGACAAAAAAATCATTATTAACAACACCAAGGATGGACAGAAGGGGTCAATATACTACAATTCTACAGGTGCATTGGTGTCAGTAGTTTATTGCCAAAGAATCAAATAGAATATTGCTAGCACAATGTGCGAAACAGAAAATAACCCAAACAGGAACGGACCTTAGCATGCCATTTTCACTTACCAGTTTTGTTCAATGAGCTTATTTGAACGATAGATGCATAATTTTTCATACTAATATTTTTGTAACAATCTAAAATCCCAAGCATACGGACACTTAAGAGCCTGAAATGCTCTGATCCATGTCAACTATCCAACGTGGTGAGAACTAAGAACCGATCTGCAGATGTTTTGTATGAATAAAGCCTAGCACTTTCCTAATACAAGTTACCGTACGAACATCTCGAATACGGAATCACTAGAAATCCAACATATTTCTAATCTCCAGTGTTACAATGTAGAATCCCCATCCCCTTCCCTATAACCAGAAAAGGTTGAATCTTTTTGAAATCTACAAATTACAATGCACAATCTGGAACAAATTTCTTAGAGAGAGAGAGAGAGAGAGAGCGAGAGAGAGAGAGAGATATCCATAATCCCATCATGAGTCACCAAAAAGCTAACTGTTCTGATGGTCTGCAATACCACTGAGATAAATTCTTCCAACTGACCGAAATATTACAATAACCCATAATCACTAGTAGTTAAGCTGCAATTATTCACAATTCAATCAGTGGCCTTGACTTAAATTTCAGTTGTCTCCCCCCACGATGCAAGCCCAAATTTGCTCCACCATAAAGCGGGCAGAAATTTGGAATCCTTCTGCACGACTGGAAAATTCTACAAAGCCAAAGCCACGGCCCCGCAGGAAAGGGCGCACCTTTAGGCTGCGGAGAGGGTAGTAGATGCCGGCGTGGATGACCTCGCTGTTGCGGGAGCTGGTGCCGGTGCCGAAGCTGGAGGCCGCCTCGACCACCACGACCTCGCGCCCGGCCATCGCCAGCGCGCGCGCCACCGCGAGGCCGACAACGCCGGCGCCCACCACGACCGCGTCCGCCACCTCCCGGTGAGCTCCGGTGGCGAACCCGGCGAGGCCTCGCCGGCGGCAGGTCCCCGCCAAGCGCGGCAGCGGCAGCATGCTCGACTCTCGACCGCTCCTCCGGGCTCCAGGCCGCAGAGGTCACACAAGGTGGTTAAAGCCACAAGCTACTGCCGGGCTTGGAGTCTCCCGGGCCAGTCGGGCCGCATCAAGCATAGCCCGTTTGTGCCTCTTGACATGTTTGTAACTTTGTGTCACATTTTTTTCCCTTTTTGCGACGAGTTTGTATTATTGAGTTTCATACCCCAGTCAATTCATCCAAAAGCTTAAACTGATAAGGAAAAATAGGCAATTCACTTATACTTCAACACTCCCCCTCACGTGTAGACTCCCTTAGGCCTAATACGTGGAATAGAAGTAGATTGCAATTAATTTTTTTTAATTGCGTCAGTCAGGTCTTGAACTCGAGACCTCTTGGCTCTCATACCATATTGAGTTTCATGCACCAGTCAATTCACCCAAAAACTTAAGCTGATGAGAAAAGATAGACAATTCAGTTATACTTCAACATGTATCGCATTGCCGTGTTGGATTTTGCGACCTTAAAATGGTTAAGGTTGTAGTCTTCCAGTAGAGAACGGGAACGTGAGAATTGAGAAGGGCCTTGATGCTGACAAACATAGCAACAACATCGTTATGTTGTCACTTCGGTTCGGTATACCCAAAACCTACTTTTTGATGGGGTGGTGATTGTTTACATGAACATAAATCAATGCACACCTCCACATTCATCTCGTGGACGAAGTATATATATTAACTGTAAGAGAAGTACTGTAGGACCGATCGGATGGGACGGTATAGCTTCTGTTTCTCCGGCTGCCCTCCCCTCCTCCTCCTCCTCCTCCTCCTCCTCCTCCTCCCTCTCCCTCTCCCTCTCCCTCTCTCTTTTCTCTCTCCCTCACCTCCACTGCCTCCCTCCTCCGTCATCACCGCCTCCACGTGCCTGCTCCTCCCCCTGCCCTCGCCTCCCCCTATGGCCGACGACTAGCTCACTACGCAGCCCACTCCCCTGCCCTTGTCGGCCACCCGGTCTAATCTCACATTCTTTTAGACTTCACCTCATTCTCGTTGATGGGGCGATGATTTTTTTCATGAACATCGATCAATGTACACCTCCACATTCACCCCATGGACGCGAGTGTGTGTGTATTAATGGTAAGAGAAGTACCGTGGGACCCATGGACAGACCCAATGTAATTCAAGGGTATTCAACTAAATACGTAGTTTTTTGTGTAATACCCAATATTTAGTAGGTATATTACACATATATACTGATAATTAGATAAAATATGTTATATATGTATCCCCAATTTATTTCAACTCACTCCTACACTTCCCCTCCCACAATTGATTTTAACCCACTCCCACACCTCCCCTCTCCTCACCTAAAATAATGTGGCCTAATAACCTATCTGCTCCCTCATCAGACTGGTCCATTGGCCCATCCATAAACCCCTCAAACCCTAACCTATCCCCTCCCTCCCCTCTCTCTTTGTGTCTCTCTCAGGTTCCACTAATCCAGACAAAAAATTGCCAAACCTAGTGGCACTGGCGCATGAGATTGCGGGCCAATTGGCCACCAAACGTCTTGGTGAGGGGCTGAGAACAACTCTGGCCCATTGCATGGGCTTTGGCTTGGCCTCGATGGCAAGGCGCACAGCCGTGAGAAGCAACTATACATCTATAAAGAGCAAACGAGTGATAACTATCACTGAGAACCAGGGAGGAAGCGTGTGGCGGCGGCCAGGTTGACAAGGCAGTAGATACTAGGCAATGACTACACATTGTCGTGCATTAGTCCACACAGCCTATACACATCAAAGTGCATCAGCATAGTTTCATTTTAAGTTATTTCATAATTTCTCTACATTATTTTTTAACTTTTCTAAATTATTTACAACTATTGTATCTAGCATGAAATATTTTGTACTTTTTTTTTGCTATTGTAGACTTTTACATTTTATTTGTCAACTCTGAATACCCATTAAAGAAATTCTGGGTCCGCCGCTGGTAGGACCAATTCTGACGATACAACTTCTGCTTCTCCGACTGCCCTCCCCTTCTCCTTCTCCCTCTCCCACCTATTCTCTCTCCCTCAACTCCGCTGCCTTCATCCTTCGTCATTGTCACCTCTGCGTGCCTCCTCCTCTGGCCCCGCCCTCGTCTCCCCTACGATCGGCAGTGAGCTCGCTGCACAACTACCTTCCCCGCCCCCGCCGGCCACCTTGCCCAACCTATCATTATCTTAGCCCTCACCTTGTCGACTTGCCCACCAGCGCTGCCCACCGCCCTCCATCGTCGACCACTGTCAGGCCATCGTCGCCTCAGCTTCCCTCTACAACGGAGGCGCAATGAGTCTGTCGGTGGCGACGCCACCCCCATCGATCATCTCATGAGAGCGAGCAAGTGAGCGAGAAAGAGGGAATCACTACTACTTAAAAAGAGGGGCTGGTGGTGGTGGTTCACCACCAATGGTTCATCTACCTCTCTTTCAACTCCCGCTAGCCTCCTCTCTCTATCTCTTGAAATAATGGAAGTCGCGCCAATCGCGCCTCGCTCTATTCCCGTACCCACTACCAAAAAATTGTGTAGCCCCCGACCACTCATCCGTATTCCTCCTCTTTATACTGGCAGTGGTGCTCCCCTTCGCTTCTCCTCCCCATCACCTCCCTTCCCAGACTCACCTTGCCCCCTCTCCTCTGTTCTACCTCCTCCTCTCTTTCTCACTCTCTCGCCTAGGGTTTGGATTCGCATCTGCCCGCCACCATCACCGTGGACGATAGGTAAGTACCTCTTCTACTTTGTCTCCCCCTTTTCTTCTCCCCTAGGGTTTTGTCGCCTCACCCCGATCCCCCTACGATCCATGTTTGTAGCTACATCGATGAAGACGGTGAGGCACTTATGGACTTTGAAGCCCGTGACCCCTCGCCTGAGTCATGCCCTACGATGACCTCGAGGACAACTTTGGTGATGACGGCAGCAGCACTGACTAGAACCGCAAATGCTCCCCTACAGCGGCTCCTCGTCCAAACCCCAGAAGCCCCTACTCAAGAAGACCGAAGGTGGGGGATGCGGCAATAGCATGATCGGTGATGGGCTAGATGACTGGGGGGAGGCGGCGGCGTTGGCGGATGAGGATGTGGATGCGAAGGCCGATGTAGCGAGGAAGAGGAAGGGCTCGTCGGCACTGAGGGACCTCGTGAGGGGTGGAGACAAGGAGGAGAAGAAAAGGATAAAGGAGGATAGAAGGGAGATGGACAAAGGAATGGCGATGGCGAGGGAGAAGAAGGGCTCGGGAGGGAAGGGCGATGGTGGCCACGAGGAGCAGGATGAAGGGGAGAGGGAGATCCAAGAGCTCTGGGATACCATCACCAGGGGTGACTCTTGCTTCCGATGTTTCGATGTATTCAAGATTTTCATCACTAACAAATTATTGTATGTGCTTGTATGTTGTATTAAAGGTCACACTTTTTAGTTTGTATACTGTTGCTGATGGTTCATCCAGTTGCTATGGAACTCAGATTATTCTTGAGGTGTTTTGTGTTAAGGCAGTATATTATTTTGCTGCTAACACTGTGCAATTAGGATATATTGTGGATGCATGATGGCAATATAGCATACTTAAAGTGAAATTATGTAAGTTGTAGCTTGGCCTTTGATGCATAGTTTCAATTTATTGAGATGTAAATGTGGTGCTTGGTTATTATTGATTGTTGTCTCAATCATAGTTTGGATCCTTGAAGAGCATTTGTTCTTGGTCCATCCAGATGCCATTGCCTTGATTTTGCAAGGAAAGCTTTGGCTTTATGAGATATCTAGGATAGCTTTTGACTTTTCCTGCCATTAGATATCGACTTGTTTCTTTGATCTGTTATGGTTCTTCTGGATCTAAGTAGTGTTTTAATCTGTTGTTGTGATTTCTTATTTCTAATGATGATACTTAGATATAAGGGGAAATTGGCTACAAGACACTACAAATTGTCACTCTTTGCTAACGGACATCCAAAAAACATGATTACACCATAACACATTGTAAAAATGTGTAATTTTATTGTAGAACACTGAGAGCACTATTATATCATTTTTGGGTCAGATGGAGAGAAAGCATGTGAATTGCCAATTTTGCCCTAGGGGCGAGAAAGCAAAACTTTCTGGTTCTTCTTCTCTCCCTACTTCTTCTGATGTTGTTGCTCCCTGCCAAAGCTCCCTCATGGCGCCTCCTGTTGCCTCATGGCGCTGATAGTAAGGACCTTGGCAGCTCGGTAGCATTAGCAACATGGTCTCCTCAACCATGCACGCATCCCTCCTTGAGTTAGCGCGAGCTAATTTGGTCCCAAGGTTCACCGGCGGTAAGTCGAGCGGTGGCAGGAACAGGGGACAGAGCAAATCAATGATTCGAGGCACTAGAACTCGATTCCTTTTCACCCTGCTAACATGAGTGCTATATTTTTTTGACATTCCTTCTTCAATTAATTTGATTGGCAGGTTAGGTTGGCACCGTTAGTTTAGTATACCAATATTAATTTGATCAACCAACCTGATCTACTTCAGCTCAGGAAAGGCTTGGAGATCTCAGACCAATTCCATTTCAATTTTACATCATACATCCACCAGCTACTGCTAATCGATGTATTGAACAATCGTAGAGGGTATAGGTACGTTTGCCAACTTATGACTAGTCAAGCCGTTAATAGCAACTTCTCCAAAGTACAATATCACCTAATTCACAGGAAAACGAGGATGCTAGCTAGTATACCAACGTTTTAAAAAACACAAATTTACACAGTGAGTAAACTGACCAACTTTTCATATACCATACTAGTTCTAGAACCAGCTTGTTCCTGCCAAGATTTCGAAACAATTCCAGTGAACCAATAACATGAGCATTGTTGCGTGAGGTTGCCTTTGCCACCTTTGCTAAGGCTGACTTAGTATCTCTACTCCTTAAAAGAAAGAGTTCAAGGTGATGGTGCATCCTACACCCCTTCTGACAAAAAAATACACTGTCTGACATATGGGCCCACCCATCCCTCCTCACGCCCGTGCGCCCCCACCCCCCACCGAATCCGTGCACTCCTCCCCCCTGATTTCTCCCTCGCCTCCCTCCTCCTCCATCGCCTCCTCCCTCCACTCCGCTGTCGCCTCCTCCCCCGCCCTCCGCGCCGCCGCCTCCTCCCCCGCCCTCCGTTCCGCCACCGCCTCATCCCCCGCTCCTCTGCTCCGCCGCCACCTCCTCCTCCCCCCACCCGTCCGCTCCGCCGCCGCCTCCTCCTCCCCATCCCGCGCCGCCGCCGCATCCTCCTCCCCCCACCCCTCCGCTCCGCCGCCGCCGCTGCCTCCTCCTCCCCACCCTGCGCCGCCGCCTCCTCCCCTCCCTCCCACCCCGCGCCGTCGCCTCCTCCCCTCCCTCCCACCCCGCGCCACCATCGCCTCCTCCTCCCCCTACTCCTCTGCTCCGCCGCCTCCTGCCCCGCTCCTCCACTCCGCGGTGCTGAATAGTGCTTCTGTGCAAAAACTGACCTTTTTGCCTTACAAGTATCCATATAGTGCTGAATATTGCATGATAATGTAGCTTTACTTCTTGGATAAACCTTGCAGACAGCATCCAAGTTTTCTCTGGTTGAGTGGCTTCAATGAACTGGAGGAGCAAAACCTAATGTTTTCATTGCATGGTGGAGCAAGACTTGGTTCAGCAGACTACATAAATTAGGCGACACATATTTCAATATTGTGATGTTTAAATGTTTAATTAATTAAAACTGAGTTTCTTGATTCTTTCTCTGCTAGCACCGAGAAAATCTGTGTCCCTAAAGCTGAATTATTGATCCAACGGAAAAATGTAACTATTGTTCTGTCATGAATCCTCATCATGCATGATGGCTTTCTAGCTTTCATTGATTTACTGCTTCGTAATACATATGTTCTGGAGAAATGATTTTTTTTGTTGTTTCTGAATATAAATTACTATATAATCTTTTCAGGAGGTGACACAGAGGGATTCACCTGTGCGAAATCAGCTACTGGTAAGGTCTGTCGATAAACCCTGATCCGAAGGAAATTTCTTTTGTAACGCATCCCTTCCATTTCTACCCGATGCCTTACTTAATTAAGAAAGGAGTATCAGTCACTGCCTCTTCTAAAATTTTTGCAAAATCTCTTCCTATTCTAAGGAAAATAAGAGTTTTGTATGGCTACCTGATCTGACTTATTTTCTGAAGATTATTCGGTGAAATATTTATTTATTAAGGTGCTATGAACAACTATTGTTTTATGAAATACGGCCTTGTTACTATCGCTTCTGACAGACAATCTGTTCAATTTTCACTCTTTGTTCAATTGTAACTGGTTGTAACCTTGTGAGTTCCCTCTTCTATCAATAAAATGCAGACCTACTTTTTGTCAGGGAAATGGATTGTGATTGTGTTACTGTCGTATGTCTATGGTTTCATTGAGTGATCTTTGCGCAAATTTGAGCAAAATTATCAATCAAAGATTTTTCTGTAAGTTGATAAATTTCTGGATGTTAACTATATATGGTACGCATGATGCAAAGAAAAGATTGAGTAGTAAGAGTAAAGATATCTTTCTTCTCCTTTTGATAGGACTAAAGTGGAGTGGTAATGGTATGTTAATAAACAAAGATCGGGAGCAACATTACATGTTTTCACATTCTAATAGTATACCATTTTGTCTTAACATAATTTGGTTCAACATTGACATAATCTGGCACTCGTGTCAGTGCATATTTGAGATCCGTTGCAACGCACGGGCACCCTACTATTATGTATATATGTACATATGTATGTACGTATGTATGAGTACTCCAATACACGTATAGTTGCATGTGTAATCAATTAGGTAGTATTTGTTCTACAAAAATCAAATGGTAACTATTCGTATGTACTAAACTGGAATAAATCAACAGTAGTAAATTAGCATCAAGTGGCGGGTACAAGATAGCATTTAATTGTAAACTCAGTAATCGGCTAAATTGACCTAGGGAATCGCATAAGAACACATGGACATAGTATATATTTTATATCTGTAAATTAAACGGTAGTATACACATTAAATGTAGGAAGCAAACTAGGTCCAGAGGAAGGGTTTCACCTAAGCACGCCTGAGATTGAGACTTACGACCAATTCGTAGGCAAGTACACTTTTGAACATGTGATCAGATTATTTTCAGCTAAAACAAAGTATGTACCTACTAAAGTATTATCACTCAGCATCGAATGAAATTCTGTTTAATTAGGATGAATGCTATGTGAAAGAAATGAAAGAGAGATAGTAGGCTCAACTGATAGAGTAGTTAACCTGCAATATAAGTAATTGGTGGACAGAGAGTGCTTTGGAAAGGTGATCAAGGGAAATGTTGGGACCCTCTGTATAGGGTAAAATATAAGAACTTACAAACTTTACTCGTGTAATGGACTATATCAATTATATCAACCATTGTTCCATCTAAGGACGGGCAGAATCAGTAACTCATTCAAAGTTATTATGCACACCACAACTAGATATACAGATTTATCTAGGAAGGAAACCAGATGAGGTCTCAATTGAACTCAGGGCCATAAATGGTAAGCCCGACATATATATTTAACGATGTGGTGTGCTAGGTGAAGGTGAGTCTAGCCCGACCAACGACTCTCTCATAATCGGGTAGGTGTCGGGTGAGGGTGAGAAACCTTCTCGAACCAATGCCTAGGAGAAGCAGCACTGGCATGGAGAATTGATAAGATCATAACATTTTCTGTCTTGCAATTTTTCAGATATGTTTTTCAATACATCAATTAAGTGTTTGCTGATGCTAAGAAGCGTGACTAGCATCATCCTGTTATAAATGTACTTTTTATCATTGCAAACTAATCTTTTGTTTAATTATGTTTTCAGTAGAAAGATCAATGCTTTGTTGGACTGTTTGAGTGATCATCCACCCTATCAAGTAAGTTGAGCCGCCTTTGCTCTGTGACTGATAGGAGCTGCCACTGGCCAGTGATGTTCAGCATTGTGGTGGATTAGCTAATACCCCATACAGAATTTCTAGAAATTTTTGTATTTTTAAGCATTTATGCATGTAATGTTTATGTGATTCTTACAGAATGATGGCATGAAGTCTAAGTAGTAAGATCAATGTACACTTTGTGGTGGTTCCATATATCCTTAGGAACTGAGGTTTGGTTTCAATCTGTGGATCAAAATGAAAGGAAGTCTTCAGTAGAAATGCCATCTGTTATACTCTAGCTTAATATTTCTCCTGGGACCATGAGGGTATTCATTTTGTATTTTTTGGGAGGGTTTCCAATTGGTACTGAACTGTGGTGTCTTGTAAACCAGAATTGCAATATTGATGAAAATATGTGGAGTTGCTATCTAATTGAGCTGTGAACAACATCGAAGCTTTACTACTAAACTCAGTTCTATACTGACGTTTTGACACTTTACGAGCATTTTTAGTTGAAGATATACTGTCTTGATTTGCATAAGTTGAAGACGTATGATATCTCCGTTGCTGTCTGAATTGGGCTTCAATTCTTTAGTTCGCCGGTTATTATGCTGAAAGAAGTGCAGTTTTGGTTCCTTGACTATAGAATCACCACACTAGATTCTTGCAATATTTTTACCCATTTCTACTGGTGTAGATGGATAAGATTGCTGAAAGTAAGTTCTCATCAAACATAATTATTGCAACGTATGATCAGGCATCATGTAATCTTCATTTTTCTATTGAATTTCAAGACATCTTCAATTGCTAAAACACAATATTCCATTCCATTTTTCTGAAAATCTTACACCTATTTCCATTTTATTACTCACAAGCCACAAGTGCCTTCTTTTCTTATATCCTGTAGATTGGTTCAGCAAATTATCGATGCTGTTTTGGTTCTGAACATTGATGATCCTCCCTGCGCTATTGCTGCAGCAGCTCTTTTATTTGTTTTGGCAGTTGATGTGAGTACCTCTTAATCCCAATTGATATGCTTCTATGCATCCTGCATTGTTTTATGCATATTAAATATATCTATCTCACAAGTCACAAAGATAACCACGTTGTGACAAAGTTATTCATATCTACTATATTGTTACTTTTTTCTTTGTAGAAGTATCCACCTTATTTCAAAAGATTGACGTGTGATAAAGAAGATTGATTAAGCAACGTCATGCATTTATTTTCATCATTTTCATTGAAAGTTGAATTAGAATTGAAGTGTGAATTTCAGGTAGTGTTGATATTCAGCTTTTCATTAGCTTATATATATTTCGCTTATTGAATGCCATTTAATTGGCGAACAGTTGCTATTCTTTTAATACCTTTGATGCTATATTCCTGTAGTTTCAATTTTGCTTATTTTCAATCTCCCCTTTTCTTGTTGTTATGCAGGTCCAAGACAATCATTTTTTGGATTCGGAATCTTGTATCCATTTTCTTCTTAAATTATTAAACCCTCCAATGAATACTGTTGATGCCAAAGCGCCACCTATAGGTTCCAAACTTCTTGGAATCAGTAAAGTTCAAATGCTTAATGGCTCATATAAGGATTCCGATTTCAGTTCAAATGATAGCATTTCAAAAGTTGAAGAAATCCTGTTAAGCTGTAAAGAGATCAAGCCACTCAAGAGGGATGACAACGTTATGTAGTTGCCTTTAAACTTTGATGCACCGTATGACTACGAGGTGTGATCGACGGCTTCCGACTTACTTGACGGATTTAAAAACTTTTAGAACTAAAATTTTTTACCATCTGTAAGTTTTAAAACATGTAATGTGATAAATTTTAAAAATCCGTAGCAACGCACGGGCATTCAGCTAGTACAATTAAGTATTCTTTTGAGTTTGGTTAATATAACACAAGAAAGCAAGCAGCAACTGCGTAATAGTGCAGATGACAATATAATTCCAGTCATTATAGAAGTAGTTTCATGTTTACTTTCACAGACAGAGCATTCTGCTACAACATACAACAACTTTCTTGCTGACAGCAAGGCACAAATAAGAGCTATGTAGGGAGGATTACAAAGTGGCAGATTCAGACCTAACATTATCTATATCACCCAGTTTTCAGTAACCTTGTACGCCCATCACTTCCTAGCATTCTTTTCTTCATGTTGCCATCTAGCAGTTGGTATCATATACAACCAGGCCTTGTAGTTCTGGACCTTCCAAGCGTGGGTTCTTCTCAAAGCTGCAAGCAAACAGAATGCACACAGGTCAACTTGTTGGCACCTAAACCGAAAATAGAGCTCAACAAAATGGAACACCAAGGGCACAACAGGGTACAATAGAAACGGGAAAATGAATGCTAGTAAAATGCACTACGAGTCTACAACTTTATGACCATGTACTTTGCAGTTTGCATAATTTCCATTAAAGAAAAGTAGTACTGTTCTACTTTTCATATGAGCAGAAAAAAGACAAACTGTCAACATTCTAGTCTTGCCTTTGATCCGAATATATATATAAATATAGAATATTGAAAAGAGAAATTGCTACATGGGGCACAAGGGAGACAAAGTAAGTATTTGAACGGATCAACTAAACTATTCTTGAATTCAAGGCAGCACCACTAGGTGGACTGCTACATCCAGTAGTATACCTAGCAGCACCCAATTAAACAAGACATAGACAATGAAAAGTCTCAAATTCCTGAAGTAATGCACCCAGATGCCCTTTCAGAACGATAAGATCCTATCCTTTTGAATCGATAATTGGAGATTATCCACTTCATTATTAACAAAGCGGTCAACCAAAGTAACGCTATAAATAATGAGGTATTCACCAAAAAATTGCAATGGCCTCCCCAAAACACCAATGCCTATTCGGAAAGGGGGGATTTGGATCCAAATCCTTAGGATTTAGTTCCCAAAAATTCCTAGAGCAATCCCCCTCTTCCAAACAGGCCCTAACATGTTCGCAACCATATAACATAGAGTGGCTGTTGATTTGTTATCGAGGAAACACTGCATAAAAATACAAATGAATGTAAATTTCAAAAGAAAATACAGTGAAACAAATTAACGATGCTGAACTGACAGAAACCGACAAGAAAATTAAATGTAATTTTAGGATCCTCATATGGGCCGCCCAAATCATTAGAGGTGTGATTTAATTTACCCTTTCGAAGTATTGGTTGAGACACTCAAAAACTAAAGGTTTCCTCTTCATATTCGGTAAAAGTTTTTAGTAGTTCTGAAACTTCAGTGTAAAATTGAGCATATCTAGAATATCTTTGAACATATCACAATACATTACTACAAAGGCAGTCAAACTTACTTGCTCAGAGGAATGTGCTCAAATGGTCCAGATGTGGGGATCGTTCCACACAGATCATTACTAGAAATATCACTGAAAGAACAAGGGATTGTCAAATGGAAGATTCGCATGAAGTAAGCACTCAGCATTGGAAGTTGAATTGCACTTACACTACTTTGAGACTAGATATTCCAGCCAGCTCCCTTGGAATTGGCCCAGTCAAACGATTGCCGTTAAGCCGCCTACCAAAGCACAGCCATGTATTAGCAAGATACAATGATGTGGAAATAACTTAAAAGTTGGAAAAACTCACTAAAGACCACAAGCCATAGGCACAGCATAAAATATGCCGATATACATAACTACAGTATGACATCTCTAAATACAAATGGAATAGCCCTAGGACAGCCCACAACCATTTGAACGACACAGAATGTTCATCTTCAGCAGAATCAGCATCAAATCCAAATTCAGTTGCAAATATGTGACAAATATTTTACAATATGGAGACAGCATTTGACGAACATAAACTTACAAGAATACAAGGGACTTCAACTTTCCAAGCGCCGGAGGTATAGTTCCTGAAATGTTGTTCTTGTACAAGTCCAAGCTAATAAGGTTCTTCAAATTACCAAGTTCCGATGGGATCTCTCCTTGAATGTTATTTTTGTAAAGCTCCCTGTTTCAATGCTAATGGTCAATAGAGATGAATAATTAAATGAACAGCAAATGGTCAATAAACATATATCAAACTAAATGATAACTTCAAAAACATCAGGCCCATATATCATAGGGGCCGTTTGAAATAGCTTCAGCTTCTAGCTTCTAGCTTCTGAAGCCGAATCAAACGTTCGGCTTTTGGAAGCAGCTTCGGCTGGATCAAGCTCTGCCGCCGCCACGAGCTTCGCCTCCGCCCCTTCTCCCTTGACCCTGCCTCCGATCACCTCTCGACACCCCCCCCCACCAGGCCACCACCACCAGCAGCGCCCCCCCCCCCCCCCCACCACCACCCCCTGCATCGTCTCCGCTTCACTCAGCCTCCCGTCGCTTCTTCTTCTTCTTCTTCTTCTTCTTCTTCTATTTTTTCATTTTTTTTTGGATATAGACCAATTACTAGTTTAATTACTTGTGTAATAATGAAATTGATTAGTTGTGTAATCATGTGACGTGATGATTGTTGTTAAGATTTACTAGCATAATTATTGGCATCAAATAAGCCATCATTTGCCTTAGGGGCAATTCAGACACTTGCCAAATCAGTTATTACTCCAAAACCAAAAGCTCCATCAGACACCTCCCACTGAAGTCGCTTCTACTTCTAGCCCCTACCATTCCAAAGCCAAAAGCCAGAAGCTCCAACCGTTTCAAACGCCCCATAAACTCTAAGAAATATAACATGTACAAAAGGGCGCCACGGGCTGAACAGCAAATGGATCCTACATTCCTACTATTCCTACATACCTGTCCAACCTAGGATAAAAGGCATTAGTAACTTAATGTCATGAACAGGTTGTAGGAGGCACTGACGAAAAACAGAAAATGGCATCTTATCTAACTGTTCAACCTAGGATGACGGGCATTGGTTTATAATGGAAGGCACAGATTAGCTTCTTTTAGCCCTCGACATCTTAAAGTATGTTCCTCATCAGAATGGGTAAAGCATGTCCCTATAATTCCCTTTTGGTTTTCAAGTACATATCTACCTGCTAGAAATACTAGAAATGGTTCAGAAATCCAATACTTTATTAACAAAGGTTGTGCTAACAGTACAGGCGCTACAGTAATACAGTCTACTTAGAAGCCTCAAAGTGACAAAAGTGCCAGCTTAAAAAAAACTGAATTTTATAATCCAAATTTTCACTTGGAACATAAAAGGGCCTATCCCAGTTCAAAGCCCTTACTAATTATAACAAAGCTAATATAAATTGCATGTATGCAAGGTATCTCTTAGAGGAGATATAGCCCATCTGTGCAGAAGTACACATGCTCTGATGGTTGCACGAGCAGCATATCAGTCCAAATTACAAATTAATCAAGGGTGGGACATAAGTAGTGTAAACAGTGTTCCCCTATGCGGCCGCCTAGCCAGCCTAGGAGCTACGTGAGGTCTCCCCGCCATGATTTCCATGTAATAGGCTGGCTAGGCACTCGGACTGACTAGGCAGTCAGAGGTAGTCCAAGGTGGTCCTAGCCTCCTAGGCGGGCGAGGCACCGCAAGGCATGACAGCTTCAGGCAGCTCCAGGCACGGTCAACAGCGATCCAAGGCGACTGAGGCGGAGATGAGCGGCACTGGACTTAGAAGGTTGGGGGTATAAGAGGCAGCTCAAGTGTTTGCTCGCCCAAACCCCCGATTTAGGGTTGGGGATTTTATCTCCCTCCGCCTCCCCTGCACCACATCTTCCTTGTCGCCGGCCAAATCTACCTCACCGCCGTCAATTTCTCCTCCCCTGCCGCCGACATCAACCTCCATCCTCTAGGTACTACTGCTGCTCCCCTCACCTCCATCCTCCTGCCACTGCCTGCTGCTTGCTGGAATCGGCATTGTGGCCATCGACCTTTGATGAATCCATGGCCATCGGCTTGCTGTGGGTCATGGAGACAGGAGAAATAGGCGGCAGCATGGAGGTAGCAGAGAGACAGGGCAGGGTAGGGCATGGAGATAGGAGAGGCTTGCTGTGCGGCTGTGCCCCTTACCTCCTCACCGGCAGTAGCAATGCTGGGCCTGCATGGGCTGGACTGGGCCTCTTCAGTCCCATTCTTTTTCCCTTTTTTCTCTCTTCTCCTTTTCTTGTACGCTGCATAGTCCTTCAGAAGTGCCTGTAGCCTGTTCGGCCACCTAGGCGGGGCGCTAGGCGCTAGGCACTAGGTGGCCACCCTCTGTCCGCCTTCCGGCTAGCGCCTAGGGGAATACTGAGTGTAATGATCAGATGCTATTATTGGTGTTTGCAAATTGCAACATATATGGGACTCGCCAACTACTTCAAGGAATGCATAACGGCATTTATAAATGGTAGAGAAGTGTATGTGTCAACGGCAGTAGAACAAAAATAATATGAGCAAGTGTCAGCTTCCTATTGAGAGCAACTAGCAAAAAGAACCAACCCACTTGGAGAAGAACTTACAGATATTGCAAATGCTCCAATTTCCCAAGCTCGGGCACCAGATGACCAGATAAGTTCAAATTACCAAGATCTCTGTAAGAGGGGGCATCCCAAGCAAACAATCAGATGAAGATACTCTTGTGAAATTTCAAGCTCATATACAATACAAGAAGTCATCCATAGTGTTTCTCCAACAAAAAAATGTGTATGTCCTCAGTTTTCGTATATATAGCAATAAATATAAAATTCTGACTAGTTTTTGTATCTGGAGGGTTATTATTTGGACTAACTCTGCACACAGATGACAGTCATAAGAAAACGTCAAAAAACTTGAGGCATACCATGCTCCATCTGCAATCCCAATGAAAATTCATGGAAAACTAAAATAGCAGCAATCGTCCAGCAAAGTAGGTAATGTTTTCGTAGCTTTTGGACCGTGTCATCCTTTTCCATCTAAATTGTCCCAGCTTCCCTCTTAGCCACCCCAAAACCTTGACCACGTCAAAGTTCAACCACAATCCCCTAACTAACCAAAAAAACTTAAGAACACTCTCATTTAAAGAGACCTTTTCTGATCAGGCTCCTCTCCTGTTTTGATTCACGTAAGACCCTTTCCAGTCTTCATCGCCATCACTAAACTACATCGCACTTGCCTTTCAGTACCCAAAAAAAAAATCTAAATCACACACTATGTTCACAAACTCATCAGTTTCATACCAACTTGCTGATCAAACCCAGCTACTAACTCCAAGCCAAGCCACAATACCAAATCCTCGAGTAAAAAGATGGATCTAGCACTAGTTTCTCCTCTCACCAACAAATTATGGCTAGGAATCAAAATCGACACAACCGCAACGAAATCACTTGCTCCTCCATAGACGCGGGCTCAGCGATCCGATTCCCCGTCCACAAACCACGGCCCAACTCAAACCGAAGCGAGGCGTAAAGGGCGAGAGAGAGAGAGAGAGAGAGAGAGCGCGCGCGCGAAGGAGGAGGGGCTCACAGGCGGGTGACGCGGTTGTCGCGGTCGCAGGTGACGTGGAACCAGGTGCAGGGGTTGACGAGGGTCGGGTCCCAGCTCTGCAGCACGCCGCCGGGGTCCCGCAGGCTGCGGCGCAGCGCCGAGAGCGCGTCGCCCTCGGAGTTGGCCCCCGCCAGCGTGAGGACGAGCGCCGCGGCGATGGCTAGGGCCAGGGCACCGGTCTCCGCTGCCGCCATGGGAGGAGGGAGACCGCGGGAGAGATCGGCGGCCGGATCTGGACGCGGAGAGCGAGCAGCAGCAGATGGGGGAAGGGAAGGGAAGGGAAGGGACGGGCCAGCAAGCAGGCAGGCAGCGAAAATGTGGTGTGCTCCAATTTTGCTAGGCTGGTGCTATGAGTACGACTAGCACATTTGTATTGCTCGGCGTGTCGTGTCGCGCGTGAGAGCTGTACTGTATGTAATGAGTCCACCGGAGTAGTGGAGCGGACGCGTCGACTGGGTGGGTTCGGTACCTTGGGCCATATGCACGCTGGAAAGCGCCGACTAGTTGGTTGACTGGAGTCTGCTTCTGGGTCTCTTCGGCTGTTTTTAGGTCCCGCTCTTCTGCTTGTTACTTGTTAGCTTCTAAAATTTAGTTTTTTAATTTATTTTTTGCCTTTTAAGTTTTTTCTTATTTCTTTGCATTTTTATAAAAGATTTAGCGATATTTTCAATTTTATGATTTTTTATTTTTTTTTCTTTATTTTTTAATTTATAAAAAACTAACAACCGATGCGGTAAACAGCCCTAAAAAAGGCAGCAGCCCGGGCTGTCAGCCCTTTAGGTCCTATTGACCTGGCTTAAGCTTCTTTGCCAAGCTTATTTTTAGGTTTAAGGTGAAGAAGTCCAAAAGAAAAGCAATCTTCTCGTAGAAGCTGGAAAAGTTGTTTATGGACTTGTTTATATTAGTTTCTACTTCTGACTTATGTTTTTAGAAGTAGAAGCCAATATAAATATCCTAACTTCTATAAGCAGCTTCTATTTGTCACTGCTATTCATCAACTAGTACTTTTCGCTTTTACATATTGTAATGTATTTTGTATTTTATTATCACAATTCCGTAAGTCGCATGGCGGTTCAAATGTTGTAGTGCCTTTTGTTGCACTGTATTTCTTACATAATACACTACTATTCATCAGCCGCTACTATTTATCAGTCGTTTCTATCAGCCACTACTATTCATCAGCCGCAACCAAAAGCCATCATCAAAAGCCAATATAAATAAGCCCTATAATAAGTAAGGTGCATATTTGGCCAAGCTTCGGCCTTGTTCTTTTGGCTTTTTAGCTTTTGATTTCTCTAAAAGTTGAAATAAATGAAATGACTTCTTGAAGCAGAAACACAGAAAAAGCTATCATCTCGAAAAACACATCTCGAAAAGCAGAAACACAGAAACGAAATGACTTACATAATAAACGAAATTACGTGCGACATCTGTATCAGTGTCTTCGTCGTCCTCTATCATCTCGAAAAACACAGAAAAAGCTATCACCCACAGCTAAAAGGCATCAACCGTAGCCCAAAAAAATAGGTAATTCGACTCCTAGCTTCTGAGGAAAATCGAAGCGACTAGTCGCTCCAACTACTTTTGGAGCCAAAGCTAAAGAAGTCGAGCCCAAACTGTACTAGGAGGATGGAGCTAGCTAGGGGTAGCTTTGTACTAGCTCCAAAATCCTTAGTAGGCAAATTCTCATGGAGCGAGATTTTTGTGAAGCTACCTACAAGAGTCTAAAATGTGGAGCTGAAGCTTGGCCAAATAGGGCGTAAGAATCGGCTTATGAGGTAGAAAATGTTTCTATTCTTTTCAGATTATGACTTCCTCGAATAAATAAATAGGATAATTTCTTTATTGTCTTTTTAAAATGGCTTATCAGAATGACTTCTCTATCAGAACAAATTTTGCACAAGCACTCGCTCTATAGACAAAACCATTAGTCGCAGATATAAGCCATCAGCCACAGCCGAAAAGAACAGGCTTAATGGCAAGACATCAAGAAGCGACAACGACAAAGGCACTCATTTTGGCTTCTTTCAATGAATGGGCTACAACTTCTCAAAATTCTGCGTGGAGTGATCTTGCTTCAATTAGGACACACATAATAGTTTGTTACTAAACCTTTACTAGAATAGAGAGAGGTTACATGTGATTTTAATTACAACCACTACAGTAGTTTGTATCTTTTCACTTATTACTAGAAACTAGTTACCTGCTCATGCGTTGCAACGAAATTTATTGGATATATAGAGAATCATGCTATGGAAGAGGCTACTCTGATCGGTTAAAAAGTGGAGAGTGGTGAGAAGTTGAGAATGGGGCGGTTGGAAGAGAAGAGACGTACAACCACCAACTTATTCTTTTATAATAGTAATGATTGTATCTTGAAGAGAGAGATAGACTAGATTGAAGAGAGATGGCTCACTATTTCCTTGGTATCTACAAAGCTTTGTTACTTGTATGAATAACCTGCAAATTCTCTCTCTTCCACAAAGCAAAAAAGTGATATAGCATGGCTATAGTAACAAGTAGATACAATTGTTGGGAGCGCTCTTAGAGCATTCACGGTGGTTTGTATCTATGCTTGTATCTATACATTCCATAGCATTTAGATACAATATTAAAAACAACCTCTCCAATCACTTGAATATTACCACAAACCCGCACAATCAACTTCAAAAATTTATAATTTTTTTCACTCTATAGGCACCTTTCATCCTATCTCCCTATTCTTTTTCCTCTCCTATTTCCCCTACATCTCCTTCCACTCTGCCACTCTCCCAACGAAGGAAGACATCGATACCCCCTTTCTCCATCACTGCTGCCTCCCTTGTTTTCCTCCATTGCCCCCTCCTCCCCTCACTCCACCGCCGCCATCGGCTGTCGCCTCCTCCCCTACAACTGCTGAATTCAGGGGCGAGGTGGTGCTATGGGGCCTGATCTAGGCCAAATCTGTGATGGCAAGCAATGCTTTGATTCGGTACAGTGATGATAGGCAGTGCTTTGAAAGGCATGGTAACACCGCACGGGAGGCAGAACAACAGACATGGTGACGCTCCTACGGGCATAGCAGCGATGAAATATGTCGTTGCTCGAGCAACATGACACCAACGCACGACATATGGTCGATTCTGTAGGTACCAATGTGTTAATGTCGTGGGCACCACAAACAGTGTTTAGATACAAGCTCCACTCCAATGCAGTTTTTTGTTGTATCTATTGTATTGGTCTGAGTACCCAGCGTCTATCTCATGTAAGATACAAGCATTTTCTCTCTTGTCAATATCTTCTACTCACCATAAATCTAATGTGGCATAGGTTTAAATACAAGCTAGAAGGACTATTGGGAATGCCCTTGTCCTACCAGAGGCAGACCAACCGGAGGTCAGGTGGGGCTAGCGCCCTCTACCCCCCCTGCGCGTGCCCTAGATGATATGAGAATGTGCAGGGAAAGGGCTCTGTAGAAGATAACAAAAAGAAGGCAACTCATACCTTGAGAAAGACTGAGGGGTCGCTCAGCAAGTGACAAGGTTTTGGCAGGTGAAATTGATGATACCCTTGTCTCTATTAAGGTTGCCTATGCAAAACAAGAATCTGAAGGAAACATTTGGGAGATATTTTGAGGGAGCTAGCTTGAAGGCCTTCATCATTGGAGAAGGGTTGGTCCTCTTCCAGCAGGTCTTTGTCCTCTTCAGCCCACTTATGTGCAACTCAACGGAATTTAAAAATCTAGCCATGCTTTGATCGTCCTATTAAATTTGAAATTATTTGCCCCTTTAAAGTGAAATGTCCTTGTTTATAATATATTTCCTGCTTTGAGCTAAGACTTTTTAGCTTTAGAAGTTATTTTCTCACATTTGATATTCTTTACTAGAATTTATGGGGCAGTCCCTAGTACAAAAATTCACAAAACTAATTGTCTATTCATTTCATACTATTTGGACCTTTCTTAATTTTTAAAAGATTAATGAAACTTACTTCTTTTTTAGTGTTTATGAAATTGATGCGTTGATGCTAAGGAGCTAGATGGTTACTAGAGTAAATAGTATGTTATGTTAGATTTTTTTTTGTATCAGGACATGTAAGTAGAAATGCCAAGTTTTCGCTTTCTTTTATTCTTCAATGATGTGTGATAGTTCTATTGTTTGCAGTTGCTGATATTAGGTGTTGCACTATTTAAAGTCGATAATCTGGGAAGGCGTCCATTACTAATAGAAGGTGTTGGTGGAATTGTGAGTAATTTTGCTCTTCCATACGACTTATTTAGGATCTATAGATTGTATGGGAGTTCCAAGATAGTTCGATATAGCCACAATAGTGTTTTTCTATCTCTCATCAGTAATACGGCAGGCTACCGTAGGTCGGCAACTCAGCATTCAGTAAATCAGTGAGCAAGTCCCATTAGCCTCCATTTAAATTTTGATCCTGGATCTGTCACTGTGTACTACTCAAGTTTTTTTATCTCTGTCCTCTTTTTTATATGTGTAGGATACTCTTGGCTCTAGTTTGTATTATCTTCTATTTTTTATATATTGGAACATTTCCACCACCTTGAAAAGGCTGAAATTAATAATGAATTGGCATAAAGGAAGTGCAGGAGAGACAGGAACAAAGAATATTCCATGGCAACAAGGCTCACTGGATGTCCATGTCACGGTCCACTTCGCTGGTTTTGTGGGATTTGTTTCTGCACTTTTCTACCCACTTTGCAAACAGGATACAAAAAAAAATATTTTCGCAGTCACAGGCTCACAGCTCCCGCGAAACGTCAAAAGGTTTGAGACATGAGAGCCTCTGCTTTTCCATTTTTCGCATACCCGGCCTTTTCCGAAACAAGCTCCGTCTCTCTTGCTTGATTCGGAGCAGCACTTAGCGTTGAAAAAAAAAGTCGATTATTCGACCTAACTTAGGAACCTTGAAAGGAGATCGAATTGAAAACTCGGAAACACACACCGATGCATTGCCCAGTAACAGTACCCAACATCTCAATAGTAAACGGGGCGACGCGATGGGCAACATCCGAAACGGTTGTGATCGTTTTGACTTCAGCTTTTAGCTCTCGGCTTATTTTTCATTATTCATAAATTTCGTCTTTTTCTGAACTTTTAACTTTTTGTTGAGCTTTTTTGCTGGTTCTTTTTTACCCGTATTTATTTGTATTATATGTAATGAGCTAACATATTTTTTAATTTTTTTAAATTTAATTATGCTAAATAAGTCTCTGTCAGCTACAGTGCTTTTCAGCCATAAGCCACTCAAAAAAAGCCCAAATGAGCACCACCTAAGCGTTGGCTCATATTGACTTTTATCGTTGGTTTTTATTTTTAACTTATAAATAGTAATAGTTTTAGAGAAGTCGTATGGAGAGAAAGACTCACATGCGATTTTGATCGATATAAATAAAGTCACGACAATCGGCTAGGAGATCCTGTACAGTCAAAAATCAAAATTTTAAACTAAAAATCATAAAACATGCTCTAAAAGAACTCACCTATTGCCTATTGGGCAAAGCCAACCCAAAAGAAAGGGAAAGCGGGCCGCGCGACCAGCCGAGCGAAGCCGTCTCTGGCCGGCCCGTTTAGGCGACATCTCTTCTCCATTTTTTTTTTTGGTTTTGAAAATGTCCCTCCCCATAGTTTCGGTATAAGCGTACGTATCATGTACTAGTATCATGCTGTTGCGAACAGCGTTGCTCTACTGAAGAAAAGAAAAATGTGGTAGCTGGTGACTTAAAAGGAAACAAGAAATAAACGAAGGTTTTGCTGCTTCCTTTGGTCAATCTGCACCTGCATGATGGAGTTTCTGAGCAGAGACCGGCAGATCCAAGGGGGCCTAACTTTCAAATTATTAAGTGGTCTTTTCCTTGCATTACTGGAAGGCCTTACTGCTTATCTCAAGCATCGCGCAGGAAATGTGCTGGCGCCTTCGTTTTCCATTCTGGAGTTCTTGCCCCTTTCGGTTGTATCTGAACCCGCTGAAGTATGGCTTGTTGCAGTTTCTCCAGAATGGCCGAGCTCTTCGGTCTAAAAAACGCGTCTTTCTTAAAGGATTAAGAATGCAAGATCAATCTAAATGTTTAATCGCTGGACGTTTAACACAGTCGTTTAACTGGGCCAGCTTGCGTGCTGGGGCGCCGAAAATTATGCACAGGATAAAGGATTCAAGCATCGCCTGCAGTCAGCAGCTCAACCCTCGTAATCCAAATGAACGAGCAACACCTCAGGAAAAAACGAAATAAGGTACTTCCTCGAAGTCGAAGGGCACTTTTGTCTGCAACGTTTATCGTTTCTCATTTCTCAGTGGACTCTCTGAGAGATGGATTTGGTTGGACACTTGATCTCCAGTCGAGCAATTAATCGATCAGCTTACCACCAGACACTACGGAACCAAGCAACAGCCATTGCTACTTCCATCACGACCAGCAAAAGCAGCAAGAAAGAATAGTGGATACAGGCTAGTGACGATCACTGATTCACTGATGGTAATCTAATCCATCGTCTCATGAATGCACATTCTTCTTTTTCTTTTTTGCGAGGATCATGCATGCACATTCTAATTCATCTACAAATTCTTCTACGGCTTCATTTCACCGTTTCAGTTTTGGGCGACAGTTTGAAAGACGTACTCGCCACATCATAACTGCTTCTACGCTTAACCAAATGGAAACTGTAAAGATGCCAAAAAAATTTGGTTGTGGTTAGTAACGATCCCTTCGAATCAGCACCTCGATTGCATGGAAAGGATTGCGTGTGGCACATGTTAAGGTCAGGAAAAAGCATCAAGAACAAGCCAAAAGTCACTACCAGTTTCACGATTTCCTAGTTAACTCTCGAAGTTGGTAAACTGGTACAAAGGTACTGCTGATTTATAACGAGATTAAGAATTTGGTAAACTACTTATTTGCAGAGAATGTGCACGTCAAGGCTGCTTTTGTTCTTTCACAAAATGCGGATTGTGTTTCACAGAACTATTTCAAAAAAATTTCATTTCGTTTTCAATAAAAACAAGTCAAAATTGTTGGTTAACTTCCGTTTCAGGGTAAAATGCAATCCTACGAGGTACCATACAATGCCAACTGAAGCCAACACCTGTTGTCCTAAACCCTGATCAGAAACAGCTCATGTTACACTTGCACATTTCTACAATATGCTACCATAATATCCACAATGCGCAAGACATATCGTTGCATTTTGGGAATAAGAAGATTGTTGTTTTAGTAAAATGTTGTTTTTCTTATCAATGCCACACAAAGAGAGCATACTGCCAAAAAAAAGAACTGAAGATCGATGCAGTCAACTGGTTTAATAAAATCATGCATGCACACATAGCCGATACTAAACTGTAAGTAGCAAGTGAGCTACTTTCAAAAGATCCTCCAAAAATGTACATATATGATATCATAGCAAGCTGGATGGATGGCTCAACTATATTATAAAAATGCATTGTACTTCAAAGAAAATAAAATTTAGACATTGGATGTTATTTTTTACTCTCTAGTTTTTTTTCCATTTACTTGTCCTCGGCTATATTTCATTGCACTATATCAACATAACTGAAGACAAGACAAAAAATAAATTATAAAATTATATTACTAAATTATACCTTCAAAGAAATGTTGTTCTTCAAAAGTTCAACTTGCGCTTATTCTCTTACCATCCACTAGGTTTTATGACAAAGATTAGTTGAGATGCATGCATTTTGCATTTCCTTCCAAACATTTTATTTAAAAACTTTCTTCTCCTTTCCTGTTTCTATATATATATATATATATATATATATATATATATATATATATATATATATATATATATATATATATATATATATATATATATATATATATATATATATATATATATATATATATATATATATATTTGCCACAAAAGATCCTAAATGACGGTTGACGCAGAGAACAATAATATACTACATCGAGCACTAGTGTCATCAAAGTCATTTGAATAAATTTCCCACACCAAACTATTCTAGATAATGAACAGAAAATATAACCCTAGGGACAAATTAACAAATATCAAATGGGTGAAAGATCAAAGTATATAAAGGAGTTTTTCTAATTTTGCCCAATCAAGTGATGGACCTGAACCTAACAAGTAATAAATATACATTTTTTTTAAAAAAAAGAACAGAAGCACATCCATTAATAGAAGGTAAAGAGAATTTGGTGATCAATTTGAAATTTGTAAAACTTTGTCACCTTTATGCATTTTAGTATTAGTTTCATAGCAACAAAGGGATAAGGTATGCACATAATGGACCTTTAATGAGTGTGATTTTCACAAGTGTAGACCTAGAAAATACAAAAAAAACAGTATTTGCGCACGTGTAAACTTAGAAGTACCATATATGTAAGCTTATAAATTATAATGTATAGTTAAAGTACTGTGCATACTTCTTACATGTTAAACGCATTAGTATATTTATAAAATAATTTGACTAAAATATCATAAGTTAATGAAAAGAACAAGCGGTATATTTTAACAAATGATCAAACAATAAATCAGATTATGAACTTACACTTTTTTACAGTACTACGGTGGTGATCGGTTCGGCTGAAAAGCTCATAGCTTATGGCTGAAAACACTGTGCTGGCTGAAAAAAACATTGTAGCTGACAGAGACTTATTTAGCATAATTAATTTTAAAAAAATTTAAAAATATAAAAATATGTTAGCCCATTACATATAATACAAACAAATACGGGGAAAAAAAGAACCGGCAAAAAAGTTCAACAAAAAACCAAAAGTTCAGAAAAAGACAAAACTTATGAATAGTGAAAAATAAGCCAGAAGCCGAAGCCAAATTGATCAGGGCTGGTTACCATCCCTCTCATTTCCTCTCCTCACTTCAAAACATATTTTGTGGATGGATATGCGTAGCGTGTGTGTTATTTGTAGAATCTTTTGTATAGGATTGCGTTGTCCGCACATGTGTATATGCATGTGGCCGGTTGATGCGATATGAATTATATATGCAATTTGTTTACATTTGAGGATAATTATGATTGCATTTGTAAGTTTACACCTTATGGTATATTTATTTGAGATCCGTCACAACGCCCAGGCACTATGCTATACCCAAAAAAGGGTCACAAGTTGTCAAACAATAAATGGATTCTCGTAGAGAGAACTACGAAAACCCAAGACTGCTCACAACTTATCAAAACAAGACACTCCCTCATATACTGCTAAGAACCCACATATGTAACACATATTTGAAAAGGCAGATATTTAATTTGCACATATGCACCATATATAATAACCAATGTTTGAAAAAGCGGTGAGTGGTCACTCTACCACCTAGCACTCATACAGCCTTATAAGTGGATTAATGAAAAGATCTGCATGATCTTGTTGATTACGTTGCATGCAATTTGAAGAGAAAGCAAGCCAATGTTCATATAATTGTTAGAAGGAAATAATGACAAGTCTTGTCTTGCTCAGATTAGTGAAAGAGGGGAACAAAAGAACTCAAGTTGTATTCAACTGGACACGCATATATAGGGAACATATATGGGGCAAACTATGAGCCAAGTGCAATAATGCAAACCATTTTGGTTTGATCACCAAATCAACATGAAAAATTCCCCAAAAAATTTGGTGCACATATATATAATTCAGGATCTAAATGCCGAAGCGGGTTCTATGTAAGTGGTAGGCAGAGAGGGGCTACTTGGTGCTTAAGCGGCTTGAGCTAGCAGCCATTTTTAGAACAGCGACAATAATTAACATATATAGTAATCAAAATTTCGTGTTATAATGAAACCATACACATGCATTATGAAGACATGCCCTTTGTATATTGGTTGCACAGGCTTTCATTTAAAAAAAACAGAACAAGTATACCTTTGTGAAAGAAATAAAGAAGAGGTAACACTAGGAAGAGCAGCATTCATCTGAGAACAATGAGATGCTATGTCATCAACAGGGACAACAGATATAGGAGAAAACAAATAAATGATGTAAGCAAGAAGTTTGTTTCAAGAGAAAGATCAACTGTCAGCATGGCATGCATACCAGGTCCTGAAAAAAAAATCAATTTTCCTCATGGTGCGCATATCACATTCAGAAATGGAAAGGAGCAGTAGGATCGAAAAGGACCAGAGAACAACAACAACAACAAAGCCTTTTGTCCCAAACAAGTTGGGATAGGCTAAGAATAAAATCTTCTCAAGATCAAAGAGATATAAGTCTTGAAATAAAACCTACAATGCTAAAATCCTAAGCTGTACAATCTGCTATCTGAGTCAAGAGCCTAAAACACCGCCCCTCACTTTCTTATGGTTCTAGTATGTGGATCGCTAACTTCCACGCACTCCTATCCAAAGCTAATTCTTTAAATACATTCCAATCCATCAAGTCTCTTTTAATTGCTTCCTCCCACGTCAATTTTGATCGACCTCTACCTCTTCTTACATTTTCAGTACGTCTTAAAATTCCACTACGTACCGGTGCCTCAGGAGGCCGTCGTAAGAGATGTCCGAACCATCTCAAGCAATATTGGACAGGCTTCTCTTCAATTGGTGCTACCCCCATCCTATCACGTATATTACCATTGCGGATACGATCCCGCCTTGTATGACCACAGATCCACCGTAGCATCCTCATCTCCGCTACACTTATTTTCTGTATATATTGTCTTTTAGTCGCCCAACATTCTGCTCCATATAGCATTGTGGATCTGATCGCCATCCTATAGAACTTACCCTTTAACTTTTGAAGGACTTTTTGTTACACAGGACACTAGATGCTTGGCGCCATTTCATCCACCCCGCTCTTATCCTGTGGCTCACGTCTTTATCAATCTCACCGTCCCACTGTAGCATCGATCCCAAATAACAAAACGTGTCCTTCGTAGGCACTACTTGTCTATCCAATCTAACATCTCCATCATCTACTCTAGCACCACTGAAATCACAACTCCGCCTATGTAGTTTTCTACATAGTCTATGTAGTTTTCTACGTAGCCTGTGTAGTTTTCTACGTAGCCTGTGTAGTTTTCTACGTAGCCTGTGTAGTTTTCTACGTAGCCTGTCCCAAGCCAGGAAAAAAGAGCAGGGTTGTGTCAGGCTTGGCAAGCCAACGTAAAATTCTTGCCATTTTTTCATGAAATGAAACCTAAATTAATAGTTATCGAAAAGGACCAGAGAACAACTATATAAATACCAATGGGCAGAAGTGATCAGAGCCATGTAGCTAAATACCCATGATGACATGTGGATCAGTTTGTATTATCACCATGTACATATTTGTATGCCAGACCTATATGTACATATCCTTGGTAATGCTAATTACCTGGATATTGTGGTCTACAAGACCCAGCAATTATGCAATATTGCACATCAAGGAATATACTGAAATAGGTGCATCAACCAATGTCAAGGAAATAAAAGTGAAGAATCGTAGAACAAAAGGAAAGATAAATCAACCACAATATCTATCGAATCTAAGGAAAAGAATCAATGACGAACAAAAGTACCACAAATCAACCAATGTCAGAGAAATCAAAGTGGAAGAATCAAAGAACACAAAGCAACATGCATGACGGAACGCCAAACAATTTGATGAAAGTAGAAGAATCACAGAACAAATTGAAGTAACTAACAAAAACCAAATCAAGCAAATAGTACTGGAAGAATCAAACAATTGAAGTAAAACACATCAAACCATGTAAAACATATAAAGTCGGAAGAATCATGAACAAGAGTGAAGGCAGCAAGCAATGGATGGTGGTACTAGGATCAGTAGTCCTTACTCCTTAAGGATGTTGAAGACCAAGCTGTAGCATGACAGCACTTATATCTGCCTGTAATTCGGCTCCAATCTTTATCATCCAAGAAGTAACGAAGGCAAAGAAAAGAATGTGCTCAGATCTACTATTCCTAATGAAAGCAATATTTGGGTTATAGATCAGCTTGAGCTACGCAAAATGCTTTGATTTGCTTGTTCATGCCATAACTGATGAAGGGCAAAGAGAAGGATGTGTTCATGTCCACTGTTCCTAATGAAAGCTGAGACTTCTACAATTGTTTCAGTTAATCTGCCCTCGTAGTCTTGGCCTGATCATAACTGGTGAGAATTATGGTTTCTTTGAGAAACATGTATTAATTGATTATCAGTTCCTGTGTTCTCTATACGCACACGTTGCCCACGCACTATAGACCGAGAATAACACCCCCCCCCCCCCAACCCCAAATGGTGGTGACTGGTGAATTGATGATCCAGCAATCGCCAGCTGACCATGCCAAAGTAAACACAACATGAAAAGGCGACCATAAAATCAGGGAAAACAGTATGAAAAGAACCCAGCAAGGAAAAATATCTATGCACATGCACACACTTGCTGGTCGATCGATGGCGACGATGAACATTGCATCCCTTGCAAGTTGCAAACAGTGAACCCAGTAGCAGTAACTTCCCCCACAAAAGAGATGGAAAAAAAGAAGACCAAGATCGACCCAAATAATTTACTACCTAGGTGGCTCGAGTCCACAGTACCATACAGTAGGCTTGAGGCATATGGCATGCGGTGAATTGTGTGGCAGATCAGGGTGAGGCCACGGGTTAATCGGTGGAGCACACACGCACGCACAAATCTTAGCGGCACACACATGCGATACAACCAGATCCTCGTGTCATGCAAGGAGGGGGCACTCATGCAGCGGGCGGGGTCGGGTCACTGCACCTTGCTGTCGTGCGGGTGGTCGTAGAGCAGCGTCGGCGGCGAGAACACCGAGTAGCTGTTGTCCAGCAGCTGCAATCTGAAGATGTCCTCCTCCTCGTCGTCCTCGCCTTCGCCGAACGCGGCGGCGACGACGTCGGGCTGGTCCGCCGCGGCGACGGGGCCTGCGGCGCCGGTGCCGGGCGACGCGGCCGCGCCTCCCTCGGGGCGGAGCTCCTGCGCGGCCCCGTCGTCGTCGGCGCCGTCGAAGTCATCGGGGCTGTACTTGGAGGGGTCGGCGTGGCGGCCGGTGAGCTCCTGCACGAGGGCGCGGAACCCCGCGGCGCTGGTCTTGACCCGCATGGGGTTGGAGATGTACACCACCTTGATCGGCTTCTTGCCCCCGGCGCCGCCCCCCGCCTTGCCCACCTTGCCGTGCTTCCCGGACGCCGCGCTCCCGTCGCTCCGGGGAGCATTGCCCCTGGGACTGTGCTGCCTCTGGTGATCCATTGGTGCTCCTCTATCTAACGGCTTTCTCGGGGAAGCGGCGATCTGATTCCGAGGAGGAGCGCGGAGCGGAAGCGGAACAAAGACGCGGCAGTATGGAGTGGGCGAACGAGGGCGAGGGCTGCTGGGTCTAGGGCCGGCCTGGCCATGTAAGGACAGAAGATGCGAAGGGCAGTGCGCGCGCGTGGGCGAGGGGATGGCGTCGTGGAGGAGCCAGCAATAACTCGGACGGGAGGGTGGGCCGGTGGGGGAAAGAGGAGGAGACTGGAGGGGCGGTCTCGCTTTGGCTGCGGGGGAGGGGAGGGCACGCCCGGTCCCTCGCACCTCACCTGGAGGGGGAATTGAAAGGGGAAATCAGCAATTGTCCACAAGCAACCAAAGGGTCCATACTCCATAGGTTTTTTTTTAAAAAAAATCAACAGTGGTTATTTCTCTGTCGAGCAGTGATTCAATGCTTCACCTTTCTACTGTAGCTTACACCAATCTTGATGTATTTAAGAGATAAGTAGTTAGAATCAACCCTTAAATTTATATCGATATTAGTGCAATTCACTATACACTTGATGCATAGAAGCATCTCCCTTCTCTATTTAATTAGGCTCTGTTTAGAACTATGTGATTTTATATGAAACAGTTCAATTTCAATAATCAATTAAAAATTTTCTCACATCCTAACCTGGGCTACGGAGTTTGATTTTTTTAAAAAAAATGGTGCGTAGATTTTATTTGTTAAACTTTTGATGGATTCTTCAATAGAAACAGCTTGAGAATTAAGTTAACATGTGTGGTAAGTACAAACAACCGCTTTAATTATGACAATTAGGAATCCATGGGTCATAGGTGTTTATTTGACTACACTTGGAATCTTGCACACCAACTCTTAACGTACACCAATTTAAAATGTGAAACCTAAGCTGCCACTTGATGAAGACAATTTGATTCTTAAATTAAACGAAATAAGCACTTTTTACGTGGGTAAAGAAAGTTTCATTATTCTATGATCACAGTCTATTCATATGGTAGAGCCTACTTGGAATGTTCTAACGAGAAACATCATGTACAAAACGATATAGTTTACTTAAAGTGGTTACCATGCTTGGCTAAACTCCAATATATTTTTTCACATTTCGCTAGGAGTTTTTATTTTAAGCCTACCCTTTACTGTTCTTGGTATCTTTTTATGTTTACATGCATGCATGTTGTTTTCCTATGTGCAAAAACAAAAGTTGCATGCATGTATATATGAATGTTAGCATGACATATGGCACACTAGGACATTATGTTATGTATTTCGAAAACTCCTTTACTCCTTCTAGTTATATCTATAGATATCATTTTTGGCATCGATACAGTCTCTAAAACGCAACTTTGATAGCTAGTTTGCGTTATAATATGTTTATAAAACCGGATAAAATTATGATATTATAAAATACTTTTCAAGATAAATCTATACATATATTTTTTCATGTATCCAATCTAAATATTTAAAAAGAAATCGATAGACAGAGTTTTGAAAGTTTGATTGCACGTATGCTACAACAACACATATTTGTGTTTGGAGGGAGTAGCATATTATTTTGGTACTTGAATTTATTGATAAAATAGTTTATAAAGAAAATAAACTTACGACTTCAAATTAAGGCCTTGCTCTTCTGGATTATTTTTCACTATTCCTAAATTTCATTTTTTGACTTTTTTTAGCTCTTTTGCCAGTTCTTTTTTCCCGTATTTATTTGCATTGTCCGTGATGAGCTAACCTATTTTTCTATTTTAAAAAATTTTAAATTTAATTACATCTAATAAGCCACCATTAGCTACAGTAAAGTTTTAGTCATAAGCATTCTGTTAGCCTAAATGAGCGGCACCTAAGAAACTCACAACTATGCGCAATCAAAAAGGGGAAGCACAACAGCCTATAGTTAGATCCAACATTCATCCTATCCTTGGATTGACACCCTACTCATTTCAGCTTGAGCTTCTGGTTTATTTTTCACTGTTCATAATTTTTTGTCTTTTTCTGATTTTTTGGCTTTTTTTTAGCTTTTTTCCAGTTCTTTTTTTCTCGTATTCGTTTGCGTTGTCAGTGATGAGCTAACATTTTTTTTCTATTTTTAAATTTTTTAAAATTTAATTACACCGAATAAGCCACCTTCAGTTACAGTGTAATTTCAACTAGTTACAGAGCAATTTCAGTCATAAGCCACTATTTTTTAGCCCAGCCGCGGGGTTGAAACAATCTCGAGTCAGTTAGGAATAGAAACGAACTTTTTCACATTGCAAATTAAATCTTGCTAGCCATTTTCTAGAATTAGATATACGCTTCGTTTCATTACCAATTCCCGCTAAATACATCGCTTAAGAGTTATTTTTAGGGCTTCTCTTATGACTTACGAATTTAAGATGCTAATACCAGATTGGTAACTTTGATCATGTTATAAGTGACCTTTTTAGGAGGTGTTCATATTAGATTTTGCTGATGGCTTTGGCTTATAAATAATAACAATTTGTAGAGAAATTTATAGAGAGTGACTCGTGTGTGATTTTAGCCGATATAAATGAAATTACTACAATTGATTAATAGATTCTGTCTTAAAAGACACCTTATTTAAAACTAGATATTATAGAAAAATCATATACTATAGAAAAATAATTTATAGAAATCAAAACGAAGAGAGCCTCAATTCTTTCTCTGGGAACTAATACTAGTTGAAAAGCTGTTTAGCTTCTGAAGCATGCCAATTGCCAAGATGGCGTAGTACATGGGGTGTGACCCTAGCGTTTAGAAGCTGGTGGCGGGAGACTGGGTGGTGCCCACGAGGCAGGTTAATGGGAAAGCGCAATCAGCTGAAACTAGTATGCGGTACAGACCCGGCCACATGTGCGACGTGGCGAGCTTGCAGGGGGTGGGCCTGCGTCAGCGGTGGGCCCCACGGTGACGCGATTTATTCAATAAACTGTCTCCGAAATCCTTTCTCACCGCCCGCCACGGTTTACCCGCCGGCGCGTACCTCCGCGCGCCCCAGCTGACACGCTGGGCCCGCTCCCGAGGCGATGGCCACTAGCCGACGAGATCCCAGGGCAGGGCCGTTCTCCTCTGTCGAGAGGAAATAAAAATCGCCACATGGTGCGGAGAGAAGGGGAAAAAAAAGGAGAAATAATAGCAGTGTCACCGTCACGTCCTATTGCTGGGCCCCACGTCTTAGTAGTTGGACAGTGTGAGGCCTCGTAGTTGCTACTTTTATGAAGTGTGGACCACACAACCAGCTTCGTATGGGAAAAACACTTCGCCCACATTTATATATTTCTGCGTATACTATTGACGCTGCCACAGCCATTGCAGGTGTTTGCTTGTCACCAGCATGTCACATGTCTGGCCTGTTGATATTGATTTTTAAATGGTATTTTTCTATAATAAATATGTTTTTTATAACAACTAGGTTTAAATGAAGTATCATTTAAGATAATATCTACTAGTCGATTATAGTATATAATATAAAAAAATTATTTATATCGAACAAAATCATATATAAGCTTCTCTTTCTGTTGAACAAACCGTTATTATTTATAAGTTAAAGTAAACAATTATTATCAATAAAAATCAATATAAACTCTAAAGAAAGGGCACTTCTGAGTTGTCCTTTCCAACTTTTAGGTTGTTTCCGAGAAAGGCCCAGCTGTCCTTTTGAAGTTGTTGGTTGAGCTGTCCTTTCTAAGAAAAGGCGAAACGTTTGGCAACTAAGTGAGACACTAAAGGTGGAGAAAATATTGAGCAATATGTCTATCTATTTTATTGACGTGGAGAAAGTTAAATCATGTAAACTAGTCCATTTATTCGTACATATATATTAATCTGTGGCTTATTCGTACTACATATTTATCTGTAGGCTTTGAAGGGCGCCACGTCATTACGTGTTGTTTTTTCAATTTCGTTGCGAGGTTACAGTTTTCATGTTGCTGCTTTCGTCGTACCTTGATATACCTAGCAATCTATCCTGTTGGCGTTGAGGATGTTAAATCGAGTTAAACCAGTCGGCTTGCTCGTATTATACGCATATTCAACTGTTGGCTTTGAAGGGCCGAGCCATTACGTGTTGTATTTTCAATGTCGTCGTGAGGTCATAGTTTTCATGTTGCTATTTTTCGTCATACCTTGATATACCTAGCCATTGCTAGCTGCATATGCTCGAATTCAAAGCCCTACAGTTTGGAAAAGTACATCTCCCACGATGCAAATGCGTTGACACAGGTTAGGCTACCAATCTACCCACAATTTTGACGAATGTTGACATCCAGGTATCACCTGTATCATTAGAGCATCTATAGTGTATGAAAATAGAGAGTCTTAAACCACCTTAAGATCAACTTTATACATTATAATAAGAGGCTGTTAGTAGGCTGTATGCTGAGGTGGAGGAGAGAGAAGAGAGGTGAGCTGTAAGTTTACAGCCAGCTGAAGCACAAGAACCAAGAAACTTTGTGAGAGAAAGGGGTGGGTCATACAGCATTCAGTTGGCTGTAAACTACTATATGAATACGCTGATAAGTGGGTTGTAAGTGTCCATATAGACAGCTGAAGGCTGTATTATCAGCCTTGCTCTAAGGGTGACCTTAAGCAGGCTATAAGCAAAAAAAGCTTAAGGTTAGTCCTCAAGTTAAAGACCTGACCACAAGCATTAAAATACAATTTTTCTTTATCTGCTAAGTGGGACTGTCTTAAGATCCCTTAGGTTATATACACTACAGATGCCCTTACATGGGCACTACGCGCGCGTGGACAGTGAAAAATAGTGTGTGTGCTAGCGTCAGGTTAAAGGCCTAATCTGAAAGGCTAGTAATTAAGTGACTTGTATTTGTACAAGGACATATGCCATCACACAAACTTGGATTTGTCCCTCCGACTGAGACGCGCGCCAATACGGATCTGTCTCGAATGATCCTAGTTTTTTTTTTAAAAAAAAATTCTTGAGTACTTCAATCGATCGAGGCCATACAAGTCTACGTTTGCCGTATGTTTTGACCTGTATTTTTACCGTAAGATAAAAATATTAATTAACAAATCATTATTCGTTTTAGCCGATAGAACATTATTTTCACGAATAATAAGTTTATCAGAGTGTTGCAGCAGAACAATAAAAAGAGACAGTATATTACATTCATCTAGATAATCACACAGACCTGAAGTTCCATACAACCTGTTCACTAAGTTATTACAATACTAGAATGTAGTTTAGTTCGGAAATCTAATTATACAAGAGAGAAGATTACAAACACAATACACTAATAGTATATATACCCTACAGGTCGAGTCCGTGCTACTCCTAGATCTCTAGTCGTCCCAATCCTCATATAAGGTGTCACCCTCATACAGCTCAACTTTAGTACAATCTCCCACCTACTTGAAGTAGAGCTCCTCCGTGCAGGCCTCATCCACTATAGCTGTGGATTCTAGCTGGCTATCCTATAAACAAGGAAAAATAATAGTAAGGATGAGTACAAAGTACTCAGTAAGCTTACATAATAATTATGCATGTTCCACCTCTTTTGTTATATCCCAGTCTCATGCTCATCCTCATTCTCCAACTATATAGAAAATAGTTGTTTTTACGTTGTGAAATATTTTAGATTTATTAACTTTAGAAAGCTACCGAACACTCATATAAATAGCTAAAAACCTTCATTGGTTTCCGTAGCCTTCAATCCAGGAGATATGCATGGATTTATGGTTTGTATAGCATTATACAAGCTTGTATCACTTTATCCATAATCACTCTGATTCTTGTAGTGCATTGATCTTTGTATTTTCTTAGATGTGATGCCCAAATCAGAGTACATAACTTTTACATCTATCTCAGTATATTATATATCTACCCAACTATTCTCAACCGGCTGTTTGGGGCGGTCACTCACCCTCACCTAACACCCACAGGTAGCGATATAGCTGCTGGCTACGGTGATCTAACCATCACCCAACACCCCACTGCGTAATATATCCCCTTTCAAAATATATCCCCTTCGTGTACCCTGCTTCTGGTATCTGACCAGTCCTAGGTTGTTGCGGTCCGTATCCCCACTTCTCGCTTATGTACCAGTTTTGAGTTATTGCGGCTGTGGATCCCTCACTCTCGGTCTCTCTACCAGCTCTGGGTTCCTCCCCTAAATAATACTTACTAATGTGGAGAATAGAATAGCCTTGATAGCCCTACTAATTCTATACATTCTCAAATGAAATAATGGTCGATACGGTGAACACGGTCCATTCACACGAGTGAAGTTTGTAATTCTTTATATTCTATTTGTATGTAGAGGTCCCAACCTGCCTCTCTAACACCCGACAAGACAACCTCTGTCCACTTTCCTAATTATCCTAGCTAGTCAACTGCTCCATCAGTTAACGACTATTTCCTTTTCTTTTCTTCTTCAACTCACTTAGTTGATTTAACATTTTTTTATTTTTATGCAAGGTGATATTAAATTAATAGAAACATACTTGTTTTATTGAACATACTCTGGTCAATTGTTCAAAGGAATGCTTGCCTGAGTTTAGATTGAAGCACTGGTTCCCAAGGTCACTCTGATACAGTCCGCTCTCCAATCCCGGTTCCCCTCCTGCAGTTAGTGCACATGCTATAATTTAATTTACCGATGTTGAAGGAAATTATATGCAGTAATTAATTGAGTAATTTACACTAAGCGTCCTAGTGTGATTCCTAAGTTTTATTTTAGCTCGTTGCAGATTTTCATGACTCCATTGCTATTTTAATTGTCGTGCGTATTTCTATTTGGTTGTATACAAGTTTTAAATCTCTGGGTAGCGATTAATTGATTCTAAAGGTCCTAAAGCATTTCTAGTAGGTTCCTACCATTTCTATGCGATTGACAATGTAATTAAGTATTTAATTATGCATCAAGATGATTTACTGGCAATACCCATTTAGTCATATGAATTAAATTTTAATCTACGGATGACACTCAGTTTATAATTAAACCTACTCATTAATGGTATTTCACAAAATAACATGATTGACCAAACTATACTGAGTAATTTAGCATGCTATGGAATATAGTTGTCAATTCCATTCTTCCGACCATTCCAATTTGTTTTTTGGTATGGAATGTGCCAGTACTGGCCTATTTCGGCGTACCATTTTGGATTTTAATATACCTATATATATATATATATATATATATATATGTAATTATGTGAACTCGGATATTAAATTGTTCTTGAGCATGGGTCACAACTCTCAAGTGAATACATGTGCACTATATGAATGAATTGAGATATATACAGATCATGGATGAATGGATAGGAATTTCTGGGAATAAGAAGCATTCTGTAAAAAATGATGCACCGAGTATCGATAATATCATGGCAACATCAAATAACATCATATGAAAAATCTTAAAATGTTATAGAACATGAATAAATGGAAGACATGTAAACAGAGCAGTAGATTCTTTACAGGTGCCCATGTAAGAACTAAAGACATGTTCATATTACTATAATTCATCAGAAAGCTGGAAAGTCAAAGGTTAATTACAACAAAATCTTGTTAGGAAAGAAGAGCATGCATGTGTACATCTAGACATCTATGGATCTACCATTCAAGGATTGACCAATAGCCAATCAACAATTCCAATCATTGGCCACACATGTCACATAGCGTACATCTAGTACCACCATCCAGTAGAGAAGAGAGAGGCAGGAAATCAAACTCACCGTGGGAGGAGCACCACCGTCGGAGTGGTTGAGGTGCTTGGCACATCGCCGTCTTGACAACGACGGTGGCGTTGCTAGTATGTGGTGGATGGCCTTGGGCCACTGTGCCATAGATAACTCAGGGCGGCCATGGTTCAGAGTTGGAGGAGCTCAGCATTGCAGGGCACGGGGATCATGTAAGAGTCACCGAGCCCGGTGAACCAGTCGACGACCAGACTAGCCAGGTGGGAATGGTGGCCGAGGTAGCCGGATCGCACGGTGGTGCAAGCCAGATCTAGCGGTGGTCAGAGGAAAAACCAAGTGCGAGAGCCAAGGAGACAGGGACCTAGAGGAAGCGGTGACGACTAGAGGAAAATAGTACGCAAGGAGGCCATGAGTCAGAGGAAGCGGTGGCAGCCAAAGTGCTGAGCACAAGAGGCAACTGGAAGGGGAGCACCATGGGCAGATACGAGCTGCAGGGAGAGCCGAGGAGGTAGATTTGGTGGAGGAGAGCTCTAGGTAGTCGACGATGGCTGGGGAGGGCATTGGGATCGGCGAGACCAAGGGCGATAGTAGTTGGGAGCAAGAAGATAGAAAAGAAGGGATGAAAAATAGGGGGAGAGAGAGTAAAGACCACGGCTTGGGCTCCCCCATTCAAGTGTAAGCTTTGCTAGTAATTACTCTTAAAGATAAACACTTCCATTCAAATGAGTTAATTGCTTCGAAAGCTTATTCTAGAGTATACAATGTTGTGTACATGTTGTATACTCATAAATCAATCTTTTATCTCATTATTTGTTGAGATTGCCATGAATTACCAAAAGAAAAAGATTGTAGAATCTAGTCCCTCCATTATAAGTTAATGGTGACGTTTTGGTAAATAATGACTGTTGTGGCTACGGACCAAATAGTAAAAAAGGGACTAGTTTGGTGAGTATGAGAAATGAATTAACCTCTGTCTCTCCTACTTCCAGACTGCATATATATATGGCCATAAGGCCTAATTACAATGATACCCCCATAGTGTAGTACTATGCCAGGGCCATACACATATTTTTACATGCCTTATTGGGCCTTTGGGCCCAGCACCCGAATGGATCTAGGTGGGGGCCACCCCTACAACAATAGCCTCTCATGGTAAAGGGTTTCGTCTTCTGCAGGCCGAAACCATGTCGCCAGGCCTTTTGGCCCCTCCGTCCCCTCGGCTTGCTGGACAATACACCCATGGCTGACTCACGGCAACCACGGTCATCTGCCAGTGCTGTAGTGGAGGACACATGTGTGCCCTCGGTTGGCGCATCGTGCGCTGTCGTTTCATGCTTCGACAGTTCCCGAGACACAGCCGAAAAGGTTGTGTGCCTTTAAATTCGGTGTCCTTGGTGAAGCGCAACACTATCTGCTTCTGTTTCTTCTCTCTCTCTCTCTCTGCGCGCTAGTTGGTGCCATCGTCGTTAGTAGTTCCTGTAGCTGCCACCTTAGCGGCCGGTGCGCCTTGCCCCGTGCTTTGAGCGCGCATGTCACAGCCGCTCCGTTAGTCCGATAGGATGGCACATGGCGGCGACCAATGTTTTCGGCGCAGTGGTGCCGAGGCCTCCTCTAGCCGTGGTGGGTCATCTGGTCGTGGGAGCTCGTCAACGACTGTGGTGGAGTACGAGCTGGTAGAGCACGACGCGTCAACCACCAATAAGCAGTGGAAGGCAAAAAGAAGGTGAACGGCGTCTACATGAACGTGTTGGGGCTGACTCTGGTGACTGAAGAGTTGATTTGGTCACTAGTGTGCGACGGGAAGATCTCAGAATGTGAGGTGGTTCACCTGCCTACCACCGGTGAAATGGAGCCTCGCCCGACGAAATCAGAGATCGTGGTATTCACCGTGTACTTCGACGCTGAGCTTCGTATCCCTATGGCAGCCTTCATTGATGAGATCCTTCGACTATGGGTTGGAGCTTGCGTAGGTAACCCCTAACGCGATCATCTGACTGCCCATCTACAACTGGGCCTCCTGGGTGGAGACGGTGTGGCCGAGCTCGACGCTGTTTGCCTTCCTTCATGACACCCGATGCCAGCCCAAGAGACTCGGCGAGGACGAGTAGTACAACCTGGGGAGCGTGAACTTTGTGCTTCGGATTGCGTGTACAAAGCTGTTCCTGGCAAACTCGGTGAGGACGAAGTAGGAGTCAAGCTAGATGCGGCGCTGGTTCTACCATCGAGTAGAGGAAAGCAGCTGTCTGAAGTGGTCAATGCAGCTGATGGACTTTAATATGTCTCCATCGGTGATGCTCGATCATGAAGGCGAGCAGCGCGTACGGAGACTATTCGGGGTCACCCTCTAGTTCAATATGCGGGACCTTGTGAAGGATTATTGCATGTTCAGCATTTTGTCGTTGTCCCATCTGTGGCATGTTCAATCTGGCCCTACTCACGATGATCGTCTACGACGCAACATTATCTCGTTGCTGAAGCTGGCCGATCCGAGTAAGAACTTTTGCCCCATTACTGTTCTATTTGTTATGTGGTGGCTCGTTGGTGACTCCGTTGGCTATACGTGGTAGTGCTGATCCTGGAGGATGCTAAGCATGTTGTGTCCGTCTTTCTTGGGTCATACATTGCAAAGGAGCACATCCTTCGGGCGTCATTGACGTCAAACTTCGCTTGGGTGAACCAAGTGTGTGAAGCCCTCGGCATCCCCGTGCCGAGTTGTCCCATGCCCAATAGTGCTTGGTCGCGCTCGTGCGATGGCGCCAAAGCGGAGGCATCCCCTTCGCGTCGTAGTGTTGGCTCTCCCCTCACAGTCGAGCCGTTGTGCTCGGTGCCCTGCCCCCTCGGCTAGATGAATCGGGTGGGCCGGAGGAGACCACCACGGCCAGCGAGTCGGAGTCTGCAGACTATGCGAACTCAGACCTTGAAGCTGAGTAGACCAGTCGGATGGGCAGCTTGGGCTACCCTGGCGACATGAGCCCCATGGAGGGCCCAGGTGATGACGGTGGTGAGGCCGAAGGTTCAAAGAACGCCATAAAAGAGAATGTCACAGACACCCCCAGGCTGCGACTCCGGCTTCACCGGTCTGTGAGGCATCCCCAACAGCGCGAGAAACAAAACGTGCTCAAGCATCTCCTTCTCTAGCCATGGGAGAGGGTGTCACGAACGGCCCTAAGGCTACGACTGCAGTCTCGCCAGTCCGTGAGTCGTCCCCGATAGCGTGAGCGGCAAAACGTGCTCGTGTGTCTCCTTCTCCCATGCCCGGGGGCGTGGGCTTCCAATTGGCTCTAGTGGCATGCATCGAAGACTCAGACTCTGATGTGAACCTTGCCGGTCTTGTGGTGGGCTTCGACACTGGCGCTGCTAGTGCTGCACCGGTGCTACCGGTGCTGCACCGGTGAGCCCACATATGGGTTCCGTAGGTGCTGCTACCTCCTAACCGGTGTCTCCCACTCATGGTACAGGTATGAACAACTCGTTCTCCTCTCGTGACTTTACATGGCTCTCTCTAATTTGCTGCCTGACACTGTCCCCAGCGTAAGTGCCTCCTCGATTACCAGGGTGCACGTAGGGCTCTAGCGACAAAGCTAGCCATGGCCCAGGTGGTGCTGCAGGCATGGACGTGTCGTCGAGTTCGACCATCCTTGAGGCTCCGGTTTAGAGTCTCAGCGGCTCGCTGTGATGGACTCCGTGCCTCACTCGAATGCGTTGAGGTATTCCAAGGAGGCTGCGGATTGCGTCGGTGCGGCTCTAAAGCAGCGTGTGCTTTCTTCGTGCGACTTGAAGCTCCTAGAGAGCATGCTCAAGGCGATGGAGATAAAGGTACATGTATGACAACATGCTGATTACGCGGCTAGTTTGAGTACTGACCGCGGGGTGTCTTGCAGGCCCTCGCTCTCGCCTATGTTGTGCAGGCAGTAAGGTACTGCGAACGAAGTGGTCTGCAAGAGCGGGTAGCCGCTACGAAGGCAAAGGCCACTGCTACCTAACTATCTGCCGAGGATGACATCACAGCAAGTGCGGTGAAGAATGAATGCATTCGATTCCTTGAGACGAAAGGTGTGAAGGCCATCGCTGACACGCATGCCTTGGTGGAGCAGACCCGGTGTAAGGTCACCGAGGAGCGCAAGCCACAAGGGGCTGTTGCGATAGATTGTTAGGCTGAAAAAAGAAAGTCTTGGTTATCATCCGAGGTGGCGGCGAGGGATCGCATATTGAGCGTTGTGTTCGTGTCGGCATGGAGTTCGGTGGAGGCCCTGGAGGGTGCTTTAGCCGAACTCATGATGGAGGTCCCTCCTCGAGTGTTTGGACCAGAAGACCTTCACAACCTTCTAAGGATTGGAGAGACATCGTTACTTGCACTGAATGTCACGCAAGCATATGGCAACCATTGCTCACTCACGGACTACACAGATGGTTCTTGGGCTAATCCATCTTCGGGGCTGCCTACATATGGGTGAACTGACCAATCCCCGCCCGGACCTTCTTGCGGAGAACAAAGCAATGTCCGGGGTGCTACACAAGATACGCTGATCCGCCCATGCCTTCCACCAACGGATATGGGAGTACATTTGTGAAGCTGTGGCAAAGATCGCTATGAGGCGTATTTTGCGTGGGAGTGTGGACCTCGACACTTGGTTAAACGAAGTGCCTCGATGGAGTGGAGACGACGGTCCCGACGTGGATGGTCCAGTTGATCGGCAGGTGTGACGCTGAGGCCTTTTGCTCTCGTGTGTGGTCGTTTGCGTGTGTGTGGCCTTCATCGCTCGTGTGTACATGGCACTGGGTGCTTGGGTGACATGTAACAGTCAATTTGCAATGAAAAATACAGGACTCTTGTGTGATGACCTCCTATTTATGTTTGCATGGCAAGCAGGTACTTGAGGAAGACCATCCTCTGATTTCAGACCGCCTTGTTCAGCGTCGGCTGCGCCGGTGGGGATGGGCGAAGGAGTCATTACGATTTGGGCGGAGCGGCCCCACCATGAGCGATGCCTCCATGAGAGAGTACATAAAGATAGAGGACTCGGACAAAGAGTTGCCTATGTGACGACCTTCCTCTGTGATTGTACACTTTGAACGTTGTATCATTATATTCTGATGAGTCAGAGAGGTGGATAGCCACGATGCACGAGGAGATACGATTCTCAAGAAGAACTCCACTTGGGAGCTGGTCGAGCTCTCGATTGAAAAGAAACCCATATGCTATAAGTAGATGTAAAGAAGATGGAAGGCACATCACCAACTGACCAGGTCAGGCATAAGGCAAGGCTCATTGCAAAGGGATATAGCCAAATCCTAGGTTGATTTCACATATATTTTTCCTCTGTAGTAAAGCATAGTTTTATTCATACTCTACTCAACATTATGGCTATGTGGGATTTTGAGCTTGAGCAACTGGATGCTAAGACCGCGTTCTTACATAAAAATTTGAAGAAGACATCTATATGGAATTGTTGGAAGATTTTATCGTTTCAGGAAATGTGGTTTTGCTTGTAAGTTAAATAGATCTCTTTACAGGTTGAAGCAATCATCCAAACAATAGTACAAGATATTTGACTCATTTATGATCTCTCAAGGGTTCAAGAGATATAACTATAATAACTGTGTAGACCGTCAACGATTCTACTATCTATTTGCTCCTATATATTGATGATATATTGTTCGCGACAAAAGACAAGTATGAAATTTCAAAGCTGAAGATGTAATTGAGCAGTGAATTTGAGATGAAAGATCTCGGTGTACAAAAGAAGATTCTCGGTATAAAAATCATTAGAGACCTACGGTTTGGAAAGCTATACCTAAGTTATAAAAGGTATATTGAAAAGTTCTTTGTCGCTTCAACACGCACAAGGCCAAACTGACTAGTACACCGTTAGCTGTACATTTTAAGCTCTCTTCAGCATCAAGTCTGTAATCAATTAAAAAGATTGAATACATGTTAATTGTTCCATATGTAAGTATCAGATCACTAATGTACGCCATGGTCTGCTCTCGCCCCAACCTATTTTATGCTTTGAGTACTGTCAGCAAATATATGGTTAATCCTAGCAAAGACCACTGGAGAGCTATTCAGTGGATCTTCTAGTATTTAAGGGGGCACTTCTGGTGCTTGTTTGTATTTTGGACAGAACAATAATGGGCTGGAGGGATATGTTGATTCAAACTTCGCAGGAGATCTAAATAAGCGAAGATCTCTTGCTAGTTATGTTTTCATGGTTGGAGGCTGTATTGTGAATTGAAAAGCCAGTTTGTAAGCTATTGTTACTCTCAACCTAAGAGGTCTTTACGCTGAATTTTGTGGAAGTACATCTTACACAAATATTTTTTATGACAGTCAAAGTGTTGTTTGTCTTACAAAAGACCAAATGTTCTATGAGAGAACAAAGCACATTGAAGTCAGATATCACTTCATCTGAGGAGTTATTGTTAGGATAGCTTTTAGGATCTCCTAGGTTAGATCTAGCGGGGTTTCATTATGGGTTCAGGTTCTTGAGGTAATACCGAGAGGGAGAGAGGGGACTAACCATCCGATGTGGAGGAGGAGGGGTTGGCCATTGCGGGTACGCTCGGTGAAGTCTGCGCACGGGTAGCGACGGTCGGGGAAGAGGTGCGGGGCTCCTTGGCGGCGGCGTGTCCCGGGCGGCGGCGATCTGGCGGTGGTGCTTCCCGTCGCTGGACCGCCCCCCTCTTAGATCGGATCTAGGGTTTTTTCGGTGGGGAGGTGGCGGCACGGTGAAACTTGGTGTGCGTGCCACCCCGGCCCCCACCTCAATTTATGTGGCGCTGGCGACAGGGGCCCACCAGCCTATTGGGCTGGGCGCCCCCGATCAGGGCGCGAACAAGGGGGGATTTGGCCGTTGGGCCAAATGCCCTGAGATCATTCTAACATTCTCCCCCTTGATCTCAATCTATGTTTTATCTTTAATTACTTTTACCTTTACACATTCCATCACAGATTAGTGCATAGAACATGTCTCATCGTCACGGTCAATCGCCGATAGATTCAACAGCTACAATACACCTCTCTGTTCTGAAATAGTTACTTTAATCTTTTGGACCATCTTTTAGTCCAGGAATCATAGGCTTTCCCTTAAACCCATGCCGGCTACATGTTCTCTGAACACGTTGGGTGGTAAGCCTTTAGTAAGCGGATCCGCTAGCATCTTTGCGGTACTTATATGCTCAAGACTTATAATTTGATCCCGAACTTTATCTTTCACAACATAGTATTTTATGTCAATGTGTTTGGCAGCACCACTTGACTTATTGTTGTGGGCATACGTTACTGCGGGTTCATTATCGCAGTACAACTTAAGTGGTCTATTGATGTCGTCAACCACTTTCAAACCGGGTATGAACTTCTTTAGCCAGTTCACCTGCCCCGTAGCCTCATAACATGCTACAAACTCGGCATACATTGTGGACGATGTAGTGACGGTTTGCTTTGAGCTTTTCCACGATATAGCTCCTCCGGCGAGAGTGAACACATATCCAGATGTAGACTTTCTATCATCTCCCGCAAAATCAGAATCTGTATACCCCACTATATGGAGTGAATCTGATCTTCTGTATGTCATCATGAGGCCTTTTGTTCCTTGCAAATAACGCAAGACTTTCTTTATCAATTTCCAATGTTCTATTCCAGGATTGCTCTGGAATCTGCCAAGTAACCCGGTAACAAATGCTAAGTCAGGGCGTGTGCATACTTGAGCATACTGTAAGCTTCCGACAGCTGAAGCATATGGAACCGCTTTCATTTGATCGATCTCATACTGGTTCCTGGGGCATTGAAAATCCCCATATCTGTCGCCCTTGACTATAGGTGCAGGTGAAGGACTACATTTATGCATCCCAAATTTCTTTAAAACTTTCTCTATGTATGTCTTTTGCGATAGTCCCAATGTCCCTTTGTTTCTATTCCGGTGAATTTTGATCCCTAGAACGAACGAAGCTTCACCAAGATCTTTCATATCAAAGTTTGAGGACAAAAACTTCTTTGTCTCCAGTAGCAGACTAACACCACTACTAGCTAGTAGGATATCATCCACATACAGGATTAGGAAGATAAACTTCCCATCTTTAAACTTTGCATAAACACAGTTGTCCTCTACATTCTCTTTAAACCCAAATTTTCTTATTGTACTGTCAAACTTCAAGTACCATTGTCTTGAAGCTTGCTTTAAACCATAAATCGATTTCTTTAGGCGGCATCTCATTCTTTCATTTCCATCCACGACAAAACCTTTCGGTTGTGCCATGTAAACATTTTCCTCCAAATCCGCATTAAGAAATGCCGTCTTTACATCCATCTGATGTAACTCTAAATCATAATGTGCTACTAATGCCATTATGATTCTGAAGGAATCTTTACATGAGACTAGAGAAAAGGTCTCATTGTAATCAATCCCTTCTCTTTGCGTAAAGCCTTTTGCCACAAGTCGCGCTTTGTATCTTTCTATATTCCCTTGGGAATCAAGTTTTGTCTTGTAGACCCATTTACAGCCTACTGTTTTGGCTCCTTTAGGAATAATTTCCAAGTCCCAGACTTTATTAGCCTTAATGGACCTCATTTCCTCTTCCATGGCCTCAAGCCATTTTGAAGAATTTTCTCTTCTCATGGCTTCTTCAAATGAGGTGGGATCATCCTCCATTTGAAATTCCTCTGTATGATAAATCTGATAATCATCAGAAATAGCTGATCTTCTTACTCTTTGAAACCTCCTCGGGGCCTCCTCATTTGGTACATCTGCTGTTTGAGGCTGCTGTTGCTCCCCCTCATCTGTGGCAATGGGTTCTATAGGATCCTGAAGAACAGGTTCCTCATTCTCATTAATTGTTGCTACAGGAGGAACAATAATAGGTGCTGGCACCACAGTGTCTTGCACCGTCGGTGCAGCGACAGCAGGTAGTGTAAAGAATGGCTCTTGAATCATCGGAGTGGGCGCATACGCCCGCTTCTCTTCAAGGTCAATCTCTCGAGCTACCATGCTTCCCCTTATCATTTCATCCTCTAAGAAGACAGCGTGTCTCGTTTCTACAAACTTTGTATGTCTGTCTGGACAGTAGAAACGAAAACCTTTTGACTTTTCAGGGTAGCCAATGAAATGGCAACTTACTGTTTTGGGATCAAGCTTCCCAAGGTTTGGGTTAAATACTTTAGCCTCAGCAGGACTCCCCCCCACACGTAAGTGGTTTAGTGAGGGAACTCTTCCTGTCCACATCTCGTACGGTGATTTGGGCACCGACTTACTAGGCACTCTGTTGAGAATATGAATGGCGGTTTTCAACGCCTCCATCCATAAACTCAATGGCAGTGTGGAGTAGCTCATCATGCTTCGCACCATATCCATCAGGGTACGGTTGCGTCTTTCAGCTACCCCATTTTGCTGAGGTTCGCCCGGTGTAGAATACTGGGCTACTATGCCATTTTCCTGTAAAAACCTTGCAAAAGGTCCAGGAACTTGTCCATATGGGGTATGTCGACCGTAGTACTCCCCCCCACGATCAGATTGGACTATCTTAATCTTTAAATCGTGTTGGTTTTCAATTTCAGCCTTAAATATCTTGAATTTATCCAAGGCTTCATTTCTTTCTTTGATTGGATAAATATACCCATAACGGGAGTAATCATCCGTGAATGTTATGAACGAGTCATATCCATCCACACTTTTCACAGGAAAAGGGCCACAAATATCTGTGTGAATAATTTGTAGAACTCCTGTGTTTCTTTCAGTGTCTTTTTTAATTTTCTTTACATATTTTCCTTTAATGCATTCTCTGCATTGTTCTAAGTCTGAGAACTCTAATGGAGGAAGAATATCATTCTTAACTAGTCTTTCTATTCTCCCCCTCGAAATATGGCCTAAACGACAGTGCCATAATTTCGACGACTCATCTAGAGTTCTCTTTCGTTTTCTGTTTACATTCGTAGACGAGGATTCAATCACTTTCTCGCACGCGACGTTCCCATTATCATATACGACATTCACATCATCACATAATGATAACAAATAAAGCTCATTCCGTAAGATGGCAAGACAAACACATTCTTTATTAAACATTATTTCACACTTGCCATTTCCAAAATTACAATCATAACCATCTTTGTCCAAATTTGAAACACTAATCAAATTCCTCTGTAAAGAGGGAACAAAAAGGACATCTCTAAGTAAAAGATTGGAGCCATTAGCTAACTCTAATGAAAGATCGCCAACGGCTTCAACTTCAGCTTGGACTCCATTTGCAACTTTAATGCATCTTTCGTTTCCTTGCGTAGTCCTCGTCGAACGGAATCCCTGTAAGGAATTAGCAACATAAACAGTTGCTCCTGAGTCAATCCACCAAGTGGATTTCGAATATTGCACATATAGGCATTCATTTATAAAGGTAATAATGTTCTCACCTTTCTTTGCCATTATCATCTTTAAGTAATCAGGACAGTTCTTCTTGTAGTGTCCCGTCTTCTTGCAGTAAAGACACTGATATTTGTCTACAGCAAATTTATTCTGTTGAGGCTGATGGACAGAGACTTTTCCCTTGTTCTTTGAGAAGGAGGTACTGTTGAAGTTCTTTTTCTTGTTATCCTTCACATAGTTGATAGATCCACCATGTGAGGATTTAATTCTTTCCTCCTCTTGCACATACATAGCTATGCACTTTTCCAAGTCCCATTTCTCGGGCTGCATATTGTAGTTGACAACAAATGTGTCAAACTCTTTGGGTAAGGAAGCAAAAACCAAATGAATAAGGAACTCATCCTTGAGAGCCAAATCCATTGGTTTAAGCTTAGATGCCAAGTTGCTCATCCTTAGTATGTGCTCTCTTATGCCACTGCCACTGCCAGAGTACCTTTCTGTCACAAGCTGCTTAATCAGCTGTGTAGCATAAGTCTTTGAAGAGCCAGTGAACGGACTTTTTATTTTATCAAGGTACTTTGTGACAGTGTCACACTCTGCAATTGAGCCCACAATTGCAGGCTCAATTGTGTTCTTTATCACAGCCATACATTTCTTGTTGGCTGTGGTCCATTTCTTATTATCAAGGTCATAAGACATCTGTAAGGGAGCATGATCCCTGTGTCTTTTCTGCCAAGCAGTATCATCCTCATTTTGATCCCTCACTGGTGCCATAGGCTCAGTGGGACGTGCTGTAGTGAGGACCCAGTCCACCTTAGCCAAGATAAACGCTAAGTCTATCTTTTTCTTCCACTCTCCATAATTATCTCCTTTAAGAGTGGGGATCTCTCTGATACAACTCATCAAGTTGTATCCGCCTGAAAAATATTCAAAATAAAGTGAGAACATAACAGGAAAATTATATGCCTTATTTCCAACGTTGGTCAAAAATACGACATACAATTAAATCAATTTTATCTATACATTAAATCTACATCACCGTTGGGCCGAAATAGAAATAATGCATAAAATCATCAATTAAAAATTTATAATACTGTTATTATCAACGTTGGTTAGAAAATAACAATATCATAAATCTTAGGAAATTATATCTATTTTTCCAAAAATAAATTCTCCCGTTGGTTCGAATTTAATAATGAAAATTTAATCAACATTAACTTTTGCAGCGGAAACTGTAATTATTCTAAAAAATAATTCATTATACAGAATCATTATACTGTACACATTTAATCTCTAAAAAAATTAACACGTTGGTGCAAAAATTTACAGAGATTTGAATCAAATTTTCATTCAAATTCATCAAAAAATACTTCTGAAAATCATTAAATTTCTTTTTCGGGATTTTACTGTTCATACTGCCAATTCGGCCTGTTCAGCCCGGCCACGGCCCATGGCGGCCCTCTCCGCCGCGGCCTCGGCGGCCTGCTCACGCGCGGCCTACTCGCCCACGCGCGGCCCGCTCAGCCTGCGCCGAACGCGCGCGCCTCGCGCTGCCCCCGCGCCCGGCCGCAACCTGGGCCTGGGCCGGGAATTACTCTGCCCGCCTGGGCCAAAAGAAGCCCGCGCGGCTCGGAGCGATCTCAGCCGTCCGTTGCCATCGACGGCTGAGCGGCGTTTTCGCCCGATCAAAACCGCGCTCGCGCGGCGGAAAACCCTAACCCTAACCATTCTCTCTCTCCCTTCTCTCCCGTCTCACCCGAGCGAGTGAAGCGGCGGCGGCGATTTCATCCACGCTGCCGGAGAAGGAGAAGACGGCGCCACCGCAGGCCCTCTCGCCGGCGTGCGCGCTCCCCTGAGAGGGAGCGCGCCGCCGTCGAGCGGCTCCGTGTTGGCGCCCTGTCCCGCGCGTCGACGGTGGCCGCACGTGGAGCGCCGGCGAGCCCACGGCTCGGCCGATCTCCCGCACGCCAGCGACGACTAGGGCTGTAAAAAAAGCTCGGAGCTCGCGAGCTACTCGAGTTCGGCTCGTTCTAGGCTCGATTCGAGCTCGGTTCGAACTTTAAACGAGCCGAACTCGAGCTTGATCTCGAGCTCGCGAGCTTCACCGAGCCGAGCTCGAATAGTTCACGAGCCCCGATTCGAGCTTAAATAGTAATATATATTAACTCTTACCGAGCTTACTCGAGCCGAACTCGAGCTCGAGCTTTTCTTATTATTGAAAATTAGTGTATATTTCAATTATTTTGACTGTTACCGAGCTTATTCGAGCCGAGCTCGAACTTCAACGAGCCGAGCTCGAACTTCAACGAGCTTTTCTTATTATTGAAAAATAGTGCATAATAAATTATTTTAATTGCTATCGAGCTTCAACGAGCCGAGCTCGAGCCTACTCGAGCTTAGGCCGAGCCGAGCTCGAGCCCAGGTTCAAGCTCGAACCTCAACTCGAGCTCGGCTCGAGCTCGGCTCGAGCTTCTACCGAGCTCGAGCCTGGAAGGCCAAGCTCGCTCGAGCTCGGCTCGTTTACAGCCCTAGCGACGACGACGGCCCGGCGACGACGGCCAGGTGAGTTCTTTTCAGATCTAGGGTTAGGGTTTGACCCGTTCCCCTTCTCTGTTCTTTTGCCATTTTCTAGGGTTAGGGGGTTTCGTTCTCCTTTTCTCTTTTCCGTCTAGATCTACGCCTAGGGTGCTCTGATACCATTGTTAGGATAGCTTTTAGGATCTCTTAGGTTAGATCTAGCGGGGTTTCATTACGGGTTCGGGTTCTTGAGGTAATACCGAGAGGGAGAGAGGGGACTAACCATCCGATGTGGAGGAGGAGGGGTTGGCCATTGCGGGTACGCTCGGTGAAGTCTGCGCACGGGCAGCGACGGTCGGGGAAGAGGTGCGGGGCTCCTTGGCGGCGGCGTGTCCCAGGCGGCGGCGATCTCCCTGGCGGCGGCGATCTGGCGGTGGTGCTTCCCGTCGCTGGAGCGCCCCCCTCTTAGATCGGATCTAGGGTTTTTCGATGGGGAGGTGGCGGCACGGTGAACCTTGGTGTGCGTGCCGCCCCGGCCCCCACCTCAATTTATGTGGCGCTGGCGACAGGGGCCCACCAGCCTATTGGGCTGAGCGCCCCCGATCAGGGCGCAAACAAGGGGGGGATTTGGCCGTTGGGTCAAATGCCCTAAGATCATTCTAACAGTTATTACACAAGGTGATATCAAAGTTTGTAAGATTATTATTCATGATAATCTAGCTGTTATGATGACAAAGCTTGTTTCTACCATTAAGTTTGAGCTCTGCTCAGATTTGGTGGGTATTACTTGTTAGTCTTTTCAAATATTTAACGCACAAGAGGTGTTCTGCAATTTCATTGAGAAGTTCTTCAGTTCTTCTTTTTTGCTACAGGAGGAATTCGACTCAAGATGGATATCGTTGTATTTTGTGATCCGAATCTAGTCAGGTTCAACCACTGCTGATCTTTTTGAACACTTGAAGAGTTCGATTAGGAAAGCAATGCGAACTGATAGGGGGTTTTGATTTGGATCATCCTCGAGTTCTTAATAGATTCTGCACCGATCTACATCAGACATGGTGCTCTTAGGTGCATGCATCAACTGGAGTCAAATGTGGCTACTGGAAGCGCTTCTGACTACAACTCTAAATCATTATGTTCTAAGACTCTTCCAGCGGGGTGCTATTCCTGTCTCTGATAATGTTACTGTTCCAGTTTTCGATAGGTCTCTATTTCGTTGCCAACTAGGACTGTCCCTTTTTTCTTTAGGGACTCTGATTCCTAGCCTATAAATATAACCTTGTAGTCACATGGTTAAAATACGTTGAAGCACATCAAAATTTCTCGTGCTTGTAACTTCTCATCATATATTGATTTCGTTGATTATGCATTCATGGTTTTTCATTTGAAAGGGTTTTTCACGTTAAATCTCTATTTCATATACTTGATTGTTCTTCGTTGTTTTGTGCTCTATTATATCAATTTTATAACAAGTGGTATACACTCATGTAGGGCTGGCAATTTATATGTCACCAGCCAGGCAGATGTACATATGTGGTTTGTGTTTCTGCTGATCAAATCATCACAGTGCTTCCCTAGTTCAAATTGGGTTTATATTTTTGTTTCTGCTTGCATGCCCTAAGTCTGAACAACACTTTGAATGGGCATCCTTGTTTTTTTTTGGAGTACTGCTATACAACATTCGACTGTTTTTGTCCTAAAAAACAGTCGAATGTTGTATAGCAGTGCTCTTGTTTTAAATTTGAAGATGAGTACTGCTATACAACATTCGACTGTTTTTATCCTAAAAAACAGTCGAATGTTGTATAGCAGTACTCTTGTTTTAAATTTGAAGATGACAACGACTCACTGCTAATTAGCCTGATGAGCACTAGAGCTGCAGGGACAAGGCCAGCCCAATTGTAAACTTCAGAACTTTGCGAAGAACTACTCGTGAAAGAAAGTGAGGGGAAAAGAGAAGACAAAAATACAAGCACCACAAAAACTAGGACTGGATAGAGATGGACAAGCATAACCACAGGTGTCGATGAATTGGGAGTTTGGGCTGCATAATCTGGACCAGATCTGAAGATTACACCTAACAGAGAAAAAAAGGAGTGTCTATACAATATTCAATTGTTTTTTAGGACAAAAACAGTCTGATTTTGAGCCGTTAGATGGAGATCCAACGCCCTAAATCATTTTTTTTGGAGGGGGGCTTGTATGAGTGGATCCGTTGGATGAAGATCTAACGCCCCAGATCAATCTGACAATTTGTTCAAAGCCACACGAGAATGTCATTATCATCTTCTGCCTGCCTACACGAAGTAACCGTGGGATCCTCTGCTACATATATGTGTCGCACAAGTTGTCTGCTCCAGCGTGAACAGATTCAGGCTAATTCAGAACAATGAATTCCTGAAGCAAGGCGTGTATCACGTTTGTGCACAGTGCGTCGTTTGTGCGGTACCCGGTACATGCCGATAACGGCACAGGAAAGCCCACATGCCTCACGGCGGCAGCAGCAGCACAGGATCTGGCTCATCCAGCCTACATGCCATTGAGCCACTGACCTGACCATGCTTCTTATTCTACATGTGAGCAAACTGCAAATGACTAGTCGCCTCTGCCTGCATTGTACTACTCACTACGAGCCAAAGCGTGGGGAAAAAAACTTCAGAAAGTAGAGAAAAAATGGTGCCCAAAGCGTGCTCCTTTCCTGAACATTTTGATTTCGCTGTATGCTACTCACTTCTCTTATATCTGAAATATACATACACTTATCGTCGCCGTACGTCCGGAGGTCACTAACCAAGGAGGACCGTTGGGAAAGAAGCATGGACAGTTCTAACACGAGCTGGGTGCCTGGGTCAATACATAAGCATGCATCACACCGTTGTTCGTCGCACAGTTACATAGTGAGGCCCCCTCCCCCTCCAATTCACCATGTTTTTGCAGACATGTATGCGCGCCTCCCTGACAGTATGCCATGGAAGAGCATTGCTCTGGAGTGTGCAACACATTGTGACAGTGTTCGATGCCAAAACTGATTGGTAAAGAACCAGCCGCTTGCTGTTGTCAGCTCCTCTCCTATAGCACAACGTCGCGTCGCTTCTTGGGGTTCGGCTCGGGGTTCCCTTTCCTCATCATCGCCACGAACTCGCTGTAGTCGATCCTCCCATCCTGCGTAAAAATCCCAGCCGATTAGCTATGCATCATCAGAAATTCAGAATGCCAGTCCTTACATGATGTGCAGCGAAAAGATTGTTGCGGCTTACGTTGTCGGCGTCGACTTCTGCGATGATGTCCTTTATATCTCTGCCATCGAGAAGCCCTTTCTCCCTGAGAGCTTGCTCGAGCTCCTCCTTCGAAATGCAACTGCCAAGATACCGGCACAAATGACAAGAGTAAGAATTCGGTGCTCTAAATGCAACTTTGCACCGACGTTTTAGGAATGTGAAGTTACCCGCTATTGTCCTTGTCGAAGTACTGGAACGCAGTGTAGAGATGCTCTTCTCTGTCCATTCTGTTCATGTGCATCGTCGCTGTGATGAACTCCTCGTAATCGATCGTTCCATTTCCATCCGCGTCGGCCTGAATTTGCAGCAAATACCGCATGAGTTGAAAAGCATTGTGCCATATGTAGTACATCGATCACATATGAGCAACCTATACACTTACGGCTTCCATTAGCTGCTGCACTTCAGTCTCCGTGAGCTTGGTTCCCTGCTTGGCGAGACCTTTCCGCAACTCGTCGACGGTTATCGTGCCGCTGTTGTCAGAGTCCATGCTCTTGAACATCTCCTTGAGCCCTCTGATCTCTTCCTCCGACAGGCATCCAGCGATGACCTGCATGCCATGGATCCATGCAGAAACAAGGCGAGTTCGTGATGAAACCTGTGCTAGTTCTTGAGTTCAGAACGACTGAAAAATAACCACGGACCCTTAGCGCGGCTTTCTTGAACTGGTTCATGGCCCTGAACTGTTTGAGCCTGTTCATGACAGCATTATCCAGTGGTGTATCAGGCGCTTCTCCGTCTTCCTTGATCCAAGGATGATCTGAACAAAAATAATAATAGCATTTTGCACGGTTTAATAACACATTGAAAAAACCGAAAAAGCAAGATGATACTTCAAATGTTCAGAGTTGAGCATACTGAGGACTTCATATGCAGAAATTCTCTTCTTGGGGTCAGAGTTGAGCATCTTCCTGACGAGGTCCTTCGCGCCGGGCGAAATGCGCGGCCACGGGTCGCTGGTGAAGTCCACCTGCCCCCTCAGGATGGAATTGAAGATGCCGTGCTCCGATTCTGAAACGGCAGATTCCTCTCGTCGTCATCATCGTTGATTCGTTTCTTAGGACGTAAACGGCTAAACGCGACGAGAGGGATGAACAAGATGGAAAACTTACCTGCCCAGAAGGGAGGAACTCCGCAAAGAAGGATGTATAGGATCACGCCGACGCTCCAGATGTCTGCCTCGGGGCCGTAGCTCCTCTTCAGGACCTCCGGCGCGATGTAGTACGCGCTGCCGACGATGTCCTTGAACACCTCCCCTGCAATGGCGGCAGGCCGGAAACGAAATTAGTAATGGCATTGTTTCATACACGATTTGAATAATTTGAAGCAATGCCGATGGCGCCATTGCTGCCGTTTGCCAGGCAATTGATGCATGCACGCGTGCCTTGCTTGAAGAAGACGGAGAGGCCGAAGTCGGTGGCCTTGAGCGGCGCGTCCTCATCCTTGCTGAGGAGGAGGAAGTTCTCCGGCTTGAGGTCGCGGTGGATGACGCCGAGGGAGTGGCAGGTGTGGATGATCTCGACGATGGTGCGGAGCAGCGAGGCGGCGGCGCGCTCGGTGTAGTGTCCCTTGGCGATGATCCGGTCGAAGAGCTCCCCGCCGGCGCAGAGCTCCATGACGAGGTGCACGGACTGCTTGTCCTCGTAGGCGCCCTTGAGCTCGACGATGTTGGGCTGGCCGGCGAGGTGGTACATGATCTGCACCTCACGGCGCACGTCCTCGACGTCCTCCTTGGTGGACAGCTTCCGCTTGGCGATGGTCTTGCACGCGAAGCGCTGGCCCGTGGCCTTGTGCGTGCAGAGGCTGGTGACGCCGAACTGGCCCCGGCCGAGCTCCTTGCCGACGGTGTAGATGGTCCGCACGTCCTCCATGGGGCGGCCGAGCACGGGGCCGATGGGGGCCGGCGGCTTGGCGGGCGCCGGCGCGGAGGAGGGGGACGCGCCGGCCTTGAGGGAGGTGCCCGTGCGGCCGGTGGAGGGATCGGAGGAGGAGGCGGGGGTGGGCTCCGCATCCCCAGAGCAAGGGCAGCAGTTGCCCATGGCGCGCAGCGGCGGAGGCGGAGCGGCGCAGGGGGCGTGAGGGTGGTGGGGGATGCGGAGCCGTAGGGGGTGGACGGGGAGGCCACCGGGGAGCTGTATAGGGAACGGTTTCATTGCCTCCCTACCCGGGCGGGAGGACGGGTCGGGAGGAAATGGCGGGAAGGCAACGGCCTCCTCCTTGCTTTGTTTCCCTCCAGTATTAGTTTTTTTTTTTTTGTATCTTACTCGTTTTGTCGGAATATGACTACGTGACGAGACCAGTGTTTTAAATCTCCGGTTACGACGTTTAGCGGATGACTTCTCAAACAGCTAATAGCGGAGCTAAATGAGGCTATAGCAGGCTATAGCGGCTAAATTATACATGGACTTAAATAGCTTCATCTGTCTAAAACAGCTATAGCGGCAGCTATAGCTGGAGATTTAAAACTATGGACGAGACACATTTGGTTCTTTTGAGCTGTGTCTTATAATTTAAAATTTTTAAATTTAGCTGATTATCAGAGACAGTGTGTAAAGAAAAACAGTTGTATCGATCAAAGTGTGTAAAGAAAAACAGTTGTATACGATTTTGATCGATACAACTGAATTCAGTACACTTTTTATTACAATATTTTTCTTAACACCGCTTTAAAAATATACCATTTGAAAGTTAGTTACTATAATATAAACTATAAACCATAAGTCATAAGTGAAAGAGAAGGAGACCAGACGTGTTTGGTGGGTCTAGGGTGGAAATCAAAATTAAGCATGTATAGTTCGCCAACGGGCCGAAGGTAAGGCTCCGTTCCTAACACACGATTTTTTTTCCAAATTCCTATGGATACTGAACTGTTTGTTATAAAAATCCTGCAAAATTCATACGCTACCTAAATATGTTGTATACGTATGCTCCATAGACCGCAGTCTACATAAACTCCATCTACCATCTGCGCGAGGTAGTGACAATATCATAGTCCATTGGTGCGCGTATTGGTAACGGCATTGGAATTCTGGTAACATCTTCATCTTGTCTTCACAAACGGAGGAAATTCTTTATTTTCCATTCGAACAAATATGCTCTTACAAACAAATTACTCTCTTCTAGCAAATAAAGCATTAGCAATATTATCACGGAAGGCATTCATGCCCCCCTCTTCATCTCCCAATTGACTTGAACCCACATGAGAGGAAGGCATCGGCATATAGTTTTCATCTCGATCACACCGGTCAAACTCTTCATCACTCAAAGCACTATCCCGAATGAAGTTATGGAGTGTCATGCATGCATGTATTATTTTGGTTTGTTTGAGCATTGGATAACTTGGTAAGTCCAACAAAATTCTCCACTTCATCTTTAACACACCAAAAGATCGCTCAATCACATTACGAAGTGATGAATGCAAGTGGTTGAATACCTCCTTCTTGCCACTAGGGCGTGGTCCATTTCGAAACTCTGGTAAATGGTACTTGGTCCCTTTGTATGGAGCTAGAAAACCCGGTCGATTTGGATAGCCTGAATCGACAAGGTAAAATTTTCCTACAAAATGTAAACATACACAATGAGATATAGCTATAGTATGCAACTTTTTGAGATATCTAGTTAAAATGTAACTATACCATTTGGAGGATGTGGGAACTGCGTGGCATATTTACGTAAAGCATCATTGAACACTCTCATGTCATGTACTGATCCAGGCCATCCCGCAACAACAAAGGTGAACCTCATGTCGAAGTCACATATCGCCAACACATTTTGAGTGGAATAACCATATCGACCAACATGTTGAACCACTTTTGTCGAAGGCACAACAACCGGTATGTGAGTGCCGTCTATTGCACCTATACAGTTATTAAAATGAGGATAAAACCGGGAACCTAGCAGTCTTGGGTGTATCTGTGTGAAGTTTGGATCTCTAGATTTGATAATATCTGCTGATAGGAGGTAAACACTTTGCAACACTTCATTGAATTTTCTACTAATTGTTTCTTTTGACCAGACTCATCTGGTTCAATTCTCTCTGATTTGTTCAAATAAGTTTCAGTATAGTACATACCAAATGCACAAGTTACTGCTCCATATTGTTTCATCATGTCAAGTTGATTCCGTGCAACCACAAATGTTTCATCCTCATCACTCTCATACAAGTCAATCTACATACATTGGAACAAATATTGTCAAACAAAGGTCCAACCAAATATTTCATAAACAACTCAAAGCCTCTTCAACCAATCAAGCCTTCCTTCCTTAGTGGAAAATGTTTTGAACATATCACGGTGTTCTGCTTTCACAAATAGTTGGGTAGCCATAAAATGTTCTGCAGTTCCCTCTGCTGCCCCGCACTCCACAGCCAAGTTCATCACTTCTTTAATGGAATTGTACCTCAATTCACCTTGCATCACCTTGTTGGCAATAGCACAATTGTTCTCCAAAGTGTTATGAATACCCTTCATTATCTTAACCATGGGGTTCTTTCCTATCTTTTGTGGGCTAGTAGCAGTGCTACTTAAACCTCTCTTTAATGGATTGGTACCATTTGATTTGCTCCCCAATGATCCATGTCCTACATGTGTTTCTCCAACCCCTTCTCCATGAGCCCCTCCACCTCCTCCTACAGCCCCTGCACCTCCTCCAACAGCCCCTCCTCCAATAAACTCACCAGGTATACATGAAGATGAACCATCAACTGCAACCATGCCAAACATTTCCTTCAACAATTCTTCACACTCCGGTGGACCATGCTGCAGCTTCTTCCACTCTGAATGTCCCTGAAAAGATGGTAAAAAACATTTGTAAGCACACTTCTTTTTTTCAATTGTACATAAAACGTTGATAGTCAGTTAATTGTTACCTTGGTGACTTTTTTCCAGTAATCATCAGTAGCATCCACTGTACCTTTAGTATCATCCCAACCAAGCCCTGTATCCTTGAGAAGGCTTAGCCAAAAGCTATACAAGCCTTTAAGCAAATCCCATCGGTTCTTCAACTGTGTTCTAGAGTGACGTAAGCCTGTCCTTTGCATGTACTTAACAGCAATATTCTTGTAGCCTCTATTATTCATAACCCCATTAGGCCTATTACCAGCTCGTATTTCTTCGATGCAAATTTCACAAAAAGTCCTAATGTTCGATGCACACCAATCTGCTTTGTCAAACTCCTCCTTCTATTCGATACAACACATACATATGTAAATTTCAATTTTATGTGCAGTTGCATGGATATACACAAAGATGGCTAGGACCAAGTAAAAGCTTAAGTAATTTTACCATGTTGCCGCCATCGGCATGTGCAGGAACGTCGGCATCCTCTCCTTCAGCAGATCCCCGTCTTCGACGCTGCACCGAAGGTGGGGAGCTACCGTCATCCACACCAAAGGCTCTGAGGTCCTCATCCCCAAGGCCGGTGCTGGAAGCCGCTCCTGAGGAAAATAATAGGCCATGTAATCTCCAGAATACCACAGAGTCAGCTTAAGATTTTCAGCTATAGGCCTGAATATTTCCAGAAAAAGCATTCTGTTGAAAGTTACTACTATCTTGCATCTACAGCATTTTCTAGACAGTGGTTTAGTATGCATCTCTCTATGCAGCACCGGTGGCACGTGGCATGATAAACACAGTGATAAAACAAGGGAAGCGAGAATAGAAATGAGGATAAAAACAGAGAACTTAGAAGCCAGCTTTTGTGGCAGCTCATACATGAGTTTTAACCCATATATTCTAGCTGTTCTAAGGTTGCACCATGTGCTATTTAAGAAACCACAACCTATACATGAGGATTGCGCAGACCATAAATGGGAGTATATCAAGGTAAATAACTTCTCAAGAAAAGATTGTCATAATTGACTAGTTAAAAACTTAATAGGTGCATATTATACTAATATTTGTAGCTAGTTTATACTACTATCTTGCATCTACAGCATTTTCTAGATAGTGGTTTAGTAAATTTTAGCTAACTGTAGCAGTTATGAGTTATTGCTGTCTGTAGCATAACAATGTCAAACTTAACAATAGTTGACATTTGACACAATGTGTCACACTAAGAATTTAATTAACCTAACCATCCAAGTCTGAAATCTGACAGCTAATGAACCAGTCAAATCTCAAATAAAGCATTCCTAAATCTTCAAACTTTAGCACACTAGTATGCATCATGCAAAGACTAGGACCAGCTGAGATGTTCAGACTTCAGATAAAGCTGATCAACCAAATTCAGACTAGAAATAGCACATAAGAGTTAACAGCAATAGAATAGCTTACACTGCTGAAACTACATACATATCTAGAAGCAGCACCTTACAGTGCAGAGATTGCAACTTTGCACCGGCATAAATATGCTGTATCTAGTTAACCGGCATAACAATCGAATAACCAGGTACTTCTTGGATTTGGGTTTGTGCTTAAGAGTTTCAAGGGTCTCATCGTTAATAATCAAATGTTCAATTTGGGTCAAATTACAGAGCATAGTCTCTACATATAGTTTGCTACAATCTTTCCAGCATCTCTGCAATGTGTGCTTTACTCAGATTCATACATCAATTTATTGGTCATCAGATCGAGCAAAGTACATACCAAAGCCGAGCACGCCGCCCCTGACGCCGGCGCCTAGGTCTTCGCCCCCGAGGTAGCCGCCCATGCCCAGGTCGCCGGCCACGAGGCCTTCGACTCCGGCGCCCAGGCCGCCGCCGCCAAGGCCGCCGCCTGCGACTCCGCGGCCTCTCCCGCCACCCCTGAGGCCGGCGCTGGCAGCGCCCGTGCCCAGCCCCGCGCCCCCGAGGCCGATGCCCACACCAAGGCCGCCGCCGACGCCTAGGTCGTCGCCTCCCGCGACTCCGCGGCCTCTCCCGGCACCGCGTCCCCTCCCGACGCTGCCCCGGCCGGCGCCGCCTCGGCCAGCGCCGCCCCTCCCAGCGACTTCCTCGGTGACCCCGAGGCTGCGCGCAACGGAATCCCGGTAGGCAAGCGCACGGGCAAGGCCGGCCTCCGCATCATCACCATCTTGGGGATCCATCTTCGGGAAGAGAAGAGGAAGGAGGCGCACGGGAGGGAGAGAGAGGCGCTGGGAGGGGATTCGCTGGGAGGGGAGGCGTAGAGAGGCACTGGGAGGGGAGGCGCGTCTGGGAGAGAGGCGCTGGGAGGGGAGGAGCTGGGAGGGGAGGCGGCGAGGCGCGTCTGGGAGAGCGGCGCTGGGAGGGGAGGCGTAGAGAACGGCTGGGAGGGAAGGCGCGTCTGGGAGGGGAGGCGGCGAGGCGCGTCTGGGAGGGGAGGCGCGTCAAGAGAGGCGCTGGGAGGGGAGGGGAGGGGATGCGTTCGGGAAATATCTCAATGGCAAAGGTGGGTAATTGTTGTCAAGTTTTATGGTCATTAAGATAAAAGGGGAGAAATAAGCTGAAATAAGCTCCTTTTTTGAGCTTATTGGATTATAATAATCTGGGCTATTAGATTATAATAAGTTACCTTATAATCTAGGCTGTTTGTTTCCACTTATGATTATAAGCTGGATTATAATAATCTTAAGTGGAAACAAACAGGGCCTATATGTCATCGTGAAAATGATCTTTCCATCGTTGTCATTTGAGCACACCACCCTGACAGGGCTGCCATTACGTCCCTTAAGAGAGTCAGTTTTTTCGCATAAATGACATCCTCAAACTCATTCAGCTCGGAAGCTAGCCCCGCCGTTGCAGCTCTGTTTCTTCCTGCCCGAGACCGCTAAGGGTGCCTTTGGTTGAGCTTTTGGGAGCTGCTTTTGCTTTCAAAAAGCCAAAAACCAACCAAAGGGGTGGAAACCAAAAGCTGCTTTTTCAGAAACAGCTACTTTTAGGTAGTACAGTTTTGAAAGCACCTTGGACCCTGCTTTTGGCTTTTGGCTTTCTGCTTTTTGAAATGGTGAAAATAGAGAGCTGTTTCAAGGAAAATAGAGATAGGAGGTAAGTTTTATACTTGTTTGAACCAAACAGCTTACAGTTTTTCCACAGCCCACAACCTACAGCAGCTTTTCCACAGCCCACAGCTCACAGCAGCTTTTTCAGAAGCCACAGCTCAACCAAACACACCCTAAATCGTCACTGTTCCCCAAGCCGAAGGCCGCAAACTCAGTAAAATTCGTCGCCCTCCTCACTCTAATTGAAAATTTCGTACTTCCCTTGTCTTTCTCATACCCTAGCGACCTCCGTTCCGTCGGTTGCCCTCAGCCATATCGCCGAAGTCGAGCTGGGTCCGCTCCGCGCGGACGTTCATGCCACCGCCCAAGGCGAACCGCCGCCCCTGACCTCACTAGGCCGTGCTGTTCGTGTCACGGCCTACGACCCATCACGCTAGTCCCCGTCATCACCTCCACTGGCCGCTCCCATCGATGTACCTCGTCGCCACCAGGGCCGTTCCTGATATTTTGGAGGCCTTGGGGCGAGACAAAAGTAAAGGTTTTAGGATGTTTCTCATATTTTAAAAATCTCACTTCTATTCAGGCTAATCAGACACATTTATGATCAAAACATAATGTATACCAATAATAAGTACCACCTAGCCATGGCCTTCACTGCCACTTGGACGGGTCAGACTATCCCGAGTCAAGCAGTGATACGTCTCTTCGTATCATTAATTGTCTGAATTAAGATATGTAAGAATAAGTACATCTATAGTTAACATGCCACAGTAATAAAATTTTATAATGTAACTGAAGATTTCAAGGAAAATAGCTATCAAGGTGGGTTTGTCTTGGACCTATCATCATTAATACACATAGTTTCATTTGTAAAGCATTTTGATTTGAATCAAAGCAAGTTAACAATTATTTTTAAAAGTGGGGGGTTTAATGATTCAACATCACGACCAATACCACATTTGAACTTCAGAAGATTACTTATGCCTCGAGTTTAGAAATCACACCCACAACATAGCTTTATGTGCTGAAAGCACGATATATTCGAATGATTCAGGTTTAATTTCTGCAGAGAGTGCCCAGCTTTACCCATGAGATGTCTTCAACTTGTAGTCACTGAGAGACAACAAAATCGTTCAAAAGTCCCACAACATTAGTTTTTATCCAGTGGATGTTAGGGCCATCCTAGCAATCAGGGTCATACTAGGCCTATGGTATGTCGTCCGCCGACTGCTTACATGGGTTCTACCATTGTGTAGCTCAGCAAGTGGCACTCGAAAGTCCACTTTGACTCATCCTCAACTACTGATATTCGTCTTCTCCTACAGGCTTCATGAAGTGGGATGACATACTGGGTAAGTCCGATTTCTCAATCCCGTGGATGGGCATCAATTATGTTTAATTTCATGACACCAGGTTTTAGTCCTTATATACTTTAGGTGAGGCATCCAAACAAACCAATCTGTAGATCAACGGGAGCATAGCACACAACCAACCACTTGCCCAATCCTCTCAATTGTAGCATAGCTACAATAATAGGTAGAGAGTACCCTACTTCATGGGAGACATAGCACTAAGAGAGCTAGAGAGAGAGCTGGTGAGTAAGAATGAGTAGATCTGGCCTCTTCATACCCCTCTTGGAGGTTTATATATATGAGTGGGGTAGGATGGAAAATTTCCATTCTACCCCTTAATAATTACAAAATATGAGGGTATATTGGTATATTCCTCTATACCATTGGGTCTATTACATATTAGGCCAGTTGCAAGGCCCGGGGGTTAGGCCACCTCTGCTACAATAGTACGCCCTCGACAGCAAGCATGGAGGCCCTGATGGGCGAGCTGACGTGGCCAACTATCCCAGCTCCCCGTCCCCCACTAGCAAGCATGAAGGTCCTGATGAGTGAACTGATGCAATTGATAGGTTCAGCCCCTCTGACGCCAAGGTTGCGGTCATGCCATCGAGGTCGTATTCCGACACGGGCAGCATACAAAGGCATAGTCGTCAGTGACGTTGCCCCACTAAGGTGGTGCCATTGAGGAGGGCGGAGAAGTCCCGTGATGCAGCCGACTGAAGAAGAAAAAGATGAGCCGGCTGAAGAAGGAAAAGAATGAGAAAAGAGAAAAGAAATGGGATGTAGCCCATAAAAGAAAGAGGAGATAAAGAAAAGGAAAATTGGTTGTGGGCCAAGTTAAAAATGACCCGAAAGAGAGAAAAAGCATTTGGGGAAATTAGATATTTTCCAAGGACTTTAGGGAAAAAGATATCATTTCCAGCTCACGGAAAACACAGGGAAATCAGAAAAATGCAACAAACAAATCAAGATATTTTACGATAAAATTTTATGCATTTTTTGGAACTTTTTGGCCTGTCACACAGTGGCAAATAAATAATTTCCTCACACAAATATCATTTGTAAATAGCTTCTAGCTTGTAGTTTTTGGATTTTCTATAGTAAATAGCTTTCAAACGTAGTGTGTTTTTAATGCGAGGTTGTCAGACCCAGATTTTACAATCCGGAATCTACTGTGTTTAATTGCACTATTCCCTGGATCAGTAGATAGTGCACACAGTTACAGTTCTGAATATCAAAGTGCATATCATGCGGAAACGTAATTAAAATAATAAACTTACTCATGGGCCGATTAGGCCGAAATCAATAAATTGCAGCAGCGGAAGAACGAAGCACAAAGGTGGGACCTTTAGGACATGCCCACAGGCAGCCAACTGGAGGTTCGCGACCTAGCCCTTGACATCTTCATCTTCATCTTATCTGCCAGCTTGTCCACTCTTGTTGCTGAGGCGAGGCGATTTGACTCCTGATTCTGAATTTTGCCGCAAAAGCGAGCGTGAGCACTCCGACCCCGTGCTCCGCGAGCCAATACACAGAATGCAAGTAGATAATATGCATGGCTTATCAAAGGAATGCTCAGGTTATTTTATTTTTGCGCAGAGTGCTTTTGAATATAATTACTTAAAAATTCCTGAGACCTAGCATTTTGAACAAAAGCATAATGTTCAAGAATATGCAATAATAATAGCGATCCAGATTCCATCCACCGTTACATGGCATCTGCACCATATAGCAATTCTTCAACGTTATAGCCGCTTAACTTACCACTGGGACGACACCCAGGACAATTCCAAATCAGGGCAGTCCATCGCCCTACCAGTTCCCATTCCCGGCTTTCAATATTTTGTAAACAGAACTATATCTAGTTAAGTTCCCATGTCCGCCCTTGACCGTGGGCACGACTATTCGAATAGTTTTGACTCTGCAGAGCTTGTACACTTTCACCACAAGAGATAATCAACTCGTTGCCCCACATGATACCGTAGACATGCGGTTGAGCAGACCATCACAGTGACTTTTCAAAGTATCTAGACCCTTTTCTCATCTCACCCTTATGGGAAACTGCCCACTTGCGGTGGGTCCCATCTGTGCGCGGGATGTTTTCCCCAGCCCCTACGCAGCCGGACTTCTACCTCTCCGCAACGTAGGACAGCGGGAAAACTTCACCCTCCACTGGTGTCCCTTCAGGCCCCCTTGCCATAGCGTAACCCCTTCAAACCCCTACCAGTGAGATGAGTCCGGAACTTCGATAAATTTACTTAGCCAAGTCGTACTTTACGGACTTGTGGTTGTACTGGTTTACACGGGGTGACATGACAAGATTCAGTCCTTAGTGGCATCTGGGCGGTCTTATCACTAGCCCACTTTGTGCATCCACTGCACCACACTGTGCATCCACTGCACCACTCATTCACATACACATACACACCCTTCGAACCAATCCGCCCAGACATTTAAGCAAGTTGAGAATTTTTGGAAGCATAAAATAATCATATCAAAATATGCCAGTCATTCCCACTATGACTGCCCAAACTAGCTTCTCATGATAAAAACGGATAATGAGGTTTGGGGTATTTCAGCGACCCCGTGTGTATCTATGCAGTACTGAGCGTGGCATATTATTAGGGACTTATTTTCGAAATGCTACCATTATAATTTTACTAGGGCGACAAGGTTCATTTATCCAAACATTTCAACAGAGGGTGTAATATTATTCAAAGTAACGGTGGCATATAACTAGAGTATTAAATTTAGCATGTATTAGCATAAAATTTACAGCACGCAATTTGTTAATTTAAAACAAAGTAATTTGCAGGAAATATAGGTTCAACATGATCAAAGTATTGACTCGTCTGGCGCAGTTCGCGGTCTTGAGCTCACGCGATGCTTTCTCTTGAGCTTCTGGTCGCTATCTTTACTTCGAGCTTAATCTCACTGGGTCCACTGAATCTTCACGATTCCCAATTTCTAATTATGCGACAAACAACTGAATCCAAATGAAAGCAAATAACTCAAAAATTCTAAATAAATCCAAATAAAACTAAATTTTAGTATCGTTATGAGTTAATGGGTGATTTTGGGTGATTGGAGGCAAGGTTGGTAATAGCATATGATAACTTGATCTTTTTATTAATAATCTCTTTTTATTATTTTGTTATTTATCAAGGAAGTTCCATGAGTTAGGTTAGATCTATGGACTGGTGTAGGAGTTTAGTGTCCCAAATTTTATCTTTTGGTTATGCATTCCTTGCAACTCGGGTTCTGGTAAGGGCAAACTGGATTGATGGATGAGATCTGTACTTATTCTATAAATCTTCAATAATCCCATTATCATGCTTTATGTATCTTCGTTTATCGTTAGTTTAAGTTTAATTTAAATTAGGATCCATTGGTACAAATCCCAGCTTGCTTTATATACCATTGCACTTAATGTTTATTATGTACCATGTACCAAAGCTAGTGTCAAGACCTAATTAATTGCACTATTATTAGCTTGCTCCTACTTTAGCTGCTATTTAAGATTTTATGGTTGGCAGTATGCTAATGATAGGGTTTATATTTTCAATAGGGTCTAAGGTGTATAAAAATTGCACTAGTATGATGGTTAATGGGTCGCATACATGCTATCCACATTTCTCTAACTGCTTACTTCCATATACTTATAGATGCTTATATATATATATATATATATATATATATTCGCTTAGTAAGGCTCTACATTTTAGTTGTTACTAGTTTTTAATATAAACGTATCTGTCTAACAAGGCTTACTGTACAAAGTTGTATTTCAATATTTACTAACTAGCAAAACCTACGGCTAAAATTTTATGTAATGGAGGCATGTCAAATACGGGCATAGATTTTAATTATAATTATTGGTAGTCTTTAAATTTGAACATTTTAACCAAAATAGATTTCTTTTATTACTTCCCTTAATTTGCATTTTAGCCTTTTAATTCAATTATGCAAACCACAGTAAATATCACTAAAATTTCTAATGAGCTCTAAAATTCATGATTTCTGTTCCATTGGACAGATCTTGATGTTAGATGAATTTAGAAATTTGTCTCATCCAATTTGGAGTTAAAATGAAAAAGTTATGATTATTTGAAGTTCTCAGGTTTAATTAATTCCAGAAAATATAAAATATCTGACAGTGGGTCCCATATGTCATTTTCTTTTATTTTAATTCTTTTCTTGTTGTGCCGCTGACAAGTGGGGTCCAGTTACTATTCAGTGGGGTCCGCCTGTCAGTAGGGTCATGTGCAGATGTATCACTGACCGGTGGGGCCCAGCGGTCAGTGGGCCGCTCCGACTGCACAGGCCGACAGGTGGGGCCCACCTGTCAGTAAGGAAAAAGGAAAGAAATGCTCGACCGCAGGCGCAGAGCGGGGCTCGAACGCGCGCCGCGGGAGCGGGGGAAGGGAAGAGCGAGCGGAGGTAACCAAGTGGGCGGGGAGGCTTTGCCTACCCCATAAGGGTGGCTTACCCTTTTGAGGTAGCTCGCGGAGGCGGCCGGGCAGAAGAGTCGGGGGCGACGGTGGCCGGCGGCGAGCGGTGGTCGGGAGGCTCGAGAGCTTCGTGATATGTAAACTCCGCGTGAAGGTGAGTCTTCTGGTGTAGGCGGCCGGGGTGGAGGAGCACGGTGGCGGGCCGGCGGCGTGCAACGGCGGAGGCTCGGGGAAGCTGTCGTCGCCGGCGAAGCACGGGCTTCGAGAGATGCGGGGGAGACCAGGAACAGAGTCGCGATGCTCCGGGGATGGTTCCAGAGCAGGGAATGGAGCTCAGGTGGCTTGGTTCGGCCGATCGGCAGTCGCCGGAGTTGGGGAAGAAGGAGGGGGCGGCGATGGATTGAGGGCTTCTCGGTGCAATTGCAGCCGGGAGAGGGAATGAGAGAGGGTTGCGGCGCTTTTGCGACTCCCGGGACGGGCTTTTATAGCCGGAGAGAGGGGCGCGTGGCGAGGCGACGGTGGCCTCCACCCTGCTCACGTCGACGAGGGGAGGCGAACCAAATCTTACCGAGATCTTGCAGGAGAGAGGTGGCGGGAGAGGTGAGTCTCCCCTCCTGTAGCTGGTTTTTAAATTGCCCGCGAGGTGAGAGAGGGAGCGAAGGATTGGCTGTGCAGAGGAGCGAGCGCGAGAGAGAGGGCTGCGTCGCGGCCACGTGGAGAAGAAGAGGGAGGAGGAAGAAAGAGAGCGGGCGGGGGTCCACCAGCCAGGGAAAGAGGCGCGGGGGCGAGGCGGGCCACCGGTTGGGGAAGTATCTGACGCGTGGGGGCGGGTGACAGCGAGGCGCGAGTCGCGGGCCCGCGCGGCAGAGGCGGAGCAGCGCGAGCGGGGCGCGGGCGCTGGCGCGCTGGGCCGCGCGTGCGCTGGCCCACGCGGGCGCGCTGGCCGCGTGCGGAGAGGAGGCTGGGCCAGGGTGATGGCCGACCCGGCTTTCCTTTTTCCTTTTCTTTTCTTATTTCTTTTATTTTTATTTTCTGCATTTTCATTCATATATATGCATATATACTTGTATATATAATTCTAATTTTATTTGCTCTCTTAAATTCCTGTAGAGACCACTTTCATGTTATGCATATTTGTATGCCTATACACATATATTCATATTTGTTAACATTTTTATTTTGTACACTCCTTTACTATTTATTCCATTATTTTTAGAGGTGAGATTTCATGGTTAAACCACATATTCTCCCTTGGCATTTTATGGATCAACTTTTCAGATTCTTTATTTGATGTTCAGGTTGTGTCGTTTTATGTGTGGATTTCTTCCCTCTCTTTACTTTTGGAACTTCTACCAACTTTTCTTAGAAAAATTCCATAAATTCTAAATTCAAATAAATCATATTTGCCAAAGAAATTCAAAAACTTTACATTTTCAAATTTCAAATTTTCAGGATGTTACAGAGGTCTACAAGTTGATTGTAGTAAATACTGTAGCGACTTTATCTATATTGGCCAAAATTGCATATGAGTATCTCTCTCTCGCTCTCCGTAATCTCTCTTATAAATAGGCAAAAGCCATAAACTGTAGTTGTAAGGTATAAACCGCAGCCCAAAAGAGTAGGCCCAATATAACAAAGCCTATAATTGAAGGGGGGGATGTAACACATAGCAACTATGGGATAATACTCCTAACCAAATTGGGTCCATGGGTGGAAAGATTGGACCTTTTGTAGGGAGGCCCATAGGCCTCTAGGCAAAGTTACTGTGCAACAATTGTTGATAATTGCACTCTACCAAGGAGTGATACATACTACAACTTGGACCAAAAGTGCAACTGGGCTAGCAAAGGAGCAGTACGCATGCAACAACTGCTTAGAGCATGTATATTCCTTAGCATTTAAAATAGGTGCTAAGGTAGGCACATCACCACTCTCTCTCCACAAGACCATTGTTAGCTACTTTTACTCAAACCCTTAGCATTATTTACAGGTGTTAAACGTTTAAAGTTTTTGATATAGCACCAGCTGCCAAGATATGATTCAATACCATACAATCTAGACTTAACACTCATTTCCCCATCTCTTAGCATCGGTGCTAAGAAATTTCTCTCTCCTATAGCATTGGCTTAGCGCCTAGGGATGCATATGCTCTTAGATAGTCAATTTTTGGGATTTAATTTCATGATCTTGAGAAAACGTAATTGTAGGATCGTCGATGGCAATCAGAGGGGGGTAAATGATTGCAACGCACAGCGGAATTTTTTTTTTCAAATTTTCTGCCTTTTTAATTGTTTAATCTGAAAAAACCAGAAATAACAAAAGCAAAAAACCAGAGCGTTTTCTGATTTTAATGCAGCAATTACTGTAGCGCACTGTAGCGGTACTGTAGCAAAGCACTGTGACGGTACTGTATCAACACTGCAGCAAACACTGTAGCGCGCACTGTAGCAGTTACTGTAGCGACTAGATAACGAGTTGTAGACGTGCACGTTTTTGCTCATCTTCCAATCAATTTTTAATTAAAACTAATTCATGTATGTAAGCAACAAAAATACCTAAACATAGATCAATGCATGAAGAATCTATAGGAATCAAAAACCAAAAAATGATAATAGATGTGAATTAAAAAACTCACAAACTTTAATTGAAAAACACAGAAATCATGCCATCCATCCATAAGCACACATCCATCAGCACAGTGCACCATCTTTTTTCCTTTTTCTTCTCGCATCACGCCGCCGCACGCCTTTTTTTCTTTTTCTTCGTCTCAGCGAAAGGCCCTTTTTCTACTCGATCACGCCTCCTTTTTATAGCCAGCCGCCACGCCGTTTCCGAGTCCCTAATCATCACCAAAACCTAAACTAACTCTAAGACCCAATACAAAATATCAACCAGCCCATTTACCCATTCAACTAGACTTTCGGCCCACTAATTTTCAAGGGACCTGAAACTCTTTCTAATACGGGTTTTCACACTTCAGACTTTTCAACTCATCACGCGTCGAAGCCTCCAGGACCGCACCTCCCGTAGTTTTTCCACGCATCTTCCACCACGTGTCGTAGCCTCCGGACTGCACCTCCATAGCTCCAACACGTATCATCCATCTCTTATCTCCATGCGCCCCAAGCATGAGCTCAACCATCTCGTGACATCTTTGACTGTCGGAACCTCGGATCTTCCTATTCTAGTCCCGGTCCACCTCGTCACTGACCATGATCGTCTCCATACTCAACCTGCACATGCAAAGACCAAAGAACATTCTTCCAGCACAAGTTCCTCCCAACTTGACTAACATCAGTTCACGCACGCACCACACACCTCGCATAATATTGCTAAACAAAATCACCAATTATTTATCATAACAAATTAACCATTGCCAATTATTCATCACCAAAATATCCTAAACCTAATCACATAGTCTAACAGTACTGCTTACCTCGATTACACAAGCAACAATTACCGAAAGTGTAATTGGGCTGTTGAAGGGCTAACTTTTTTTTGAAGGCAAACATGGCACAAAGGGCCATTAGCTCTGGATTAATTTCAACAGTACAATATAACCACCCATAGTCATAACTTTTACATAGCAGCCCAAGAAAGAAGTGAAAATGATAGATGTTCCCCCACAAACATGTTGAAGCTTCTTCTATGCATCGCCTTAGACATCATGGCCGGTGATTAAAATAGTGGTTGACTTAAACCTTCTCTAGATTTCACCGAAGATGAGTGTGGCGGCTGGCACATACCTTCTGAGAGACATGCTAGAGATGTCTTAAAGTAGCTGGCTTAAACCTGCAGGCCAACAGGTAGCGTTGCTCGGAGCGAGCGAGCTGGTTGAAAAAGAGGGCCTCCCTTCGTGGAGGTTCGAGGCGACGACTTGAACTACTTTCATTAAGATGAACTCTTGTCCTAGCCGTCGGGTTTGAAGAAGTTGGTGGATTTTGCTGAGGGGAAATCGAACTAGAACTGGGTTGAGAGATTACCATGAAATGGATGGGTAGGAGGCCAAAGATTTTTTGGAGGAAGGGGGAGGAATACACAACGACATGGGGAAACAGTGCGCCTGCCAACAAGGAGATAAACTCCACAACCACAAGTGGTATGTTTATTTGGTGGGGATACTCACCGGAGACCTATGCGCTGACGAGTAAAAAGACCACCGCCCAGAAGGCGGCGGACGATGACATGCCCAAGGGAGCTTAGATGCTAGATGAAGATTGCTAATGGAGCAACACGCCAACAGGAGCCCTCAGCCAAGGATGGACTCCCCAAGGAAGGTTCACCGCCAAACCGACCTTAGCCCACAGGCACTGGAGTAGCTGGCGTAACACCGCCACCCGAGCCGGGTCTGAGAAGATCCAGATCTGGGGAAAGCGGGGGAGGAAGCCAAAAGTCCCCGCAAGACACTAGCAACCAACACACAAAGGGAGCAAAACCAACAGAGCTTACCTTGTTTGACTCTCCAGTAAGCTAGAGAGCGAGAAGAAGAGGTGGCCACTGGGAAAAAAAAAGAACAGGAAAATAACTACAAACTATATAGAAAACTTAAAGCTAGCACACTACTGCTAAAAAGGGTTGGGTCCCCTCCCCCTCAAGCCATCCACGAGCACGACGGCTGCCAGAAATAGGGAGGGAGGCTAGATATGGAGAAACTAAGAAGAGGAAATAAGAAGTTTAGAGCAGAGCTCTCTAGGCCTCAAATGAGCTGTGGCTCATTGAAGGATTGACTTTGATAACCATTTGCGCACTTGAGAAAACGAGTTGTCGTTACCAGGCCCTGGACGAAGATTTGAGTGCTTAAAAAAAGATTTTATCAATAGTGTAGTTTTAAGAACGGGATGGTAGGCAGGGGCGAAGCTGTGTGGATTGGAGTGGCATAATATACTCGGGCACGACAGCAGAGGCGGGTGGCACGACTATCGAGTCCCCGTCCGTATTACCACTACACTATAGTAGTAGGCCCAAGCCCACGAAGGGAAAAAAGAAAAGGCGGGCTTAGCTTTACAAGTGTGAACGGCTGGCTGGAGATCCCTCGCACGTGTACCCCCGCACGCTTGGGCCAAGGGTGCACTACCCTCCCAGCGTTGCCACCCGGTGAGGCCGTTTGTTTCTGGTACTCTGACTTTACATCTTCTGTTTCACGATACTTCGGAAACATATAGTATATGTGCGTACTCGTAGTAGCACTATCCTCTTCGATTCTATTTAAAAGTATTGTGCCTTTAGAGAACAAGTGATACTCGTATTAAGAAATTACTTTGAACGGAGTGATTTCTATATTAATTCGTACAAATGATTTATAGAAAACAGACAACTTTGTTCAAAATCTGACTTTGAAAAATCAAAAGAAAGGAACACTTTAAAAACAAGTCATTTATGAGAGGGACACACTCGCCATGCGTGCTACGAATCCTGGCATGATACGTTGGTGTACTACTGGCCCTAGCCTGTGCATACGTGTGTACCAGATCGAGCACGGCTTTCGATTCTTTACTCGATTGTGCCATGCATACATGCATAGCTAGGGCCTAGGGATGGAGGCAGACGTACAGATCGCTGAGGAACACATGAGAATTGATCCATATCTGACTTCAAGGTGCTCATCATTTTTACCCACCGTGTGCTTGCCAAATCTCGTTATATTTCAGCAGATGGTAAAGTACATGATCCTGATCTTCAGTACCACTCCATGATAAGACATGAGACGGCCTAAAAAAACTGCCCGTGACTCTCCCTTCTTATCTAGATATCGTTTTACCTTCGTACCTACGAGCTACTTGCTCTGCTCTGAAAAAAAAAATTGTTTTATATACGATCCCTAAAACCCAATTTTGATAAACTAATTTCTGATATAATAGACTTGTAAACCCTAATCAAAATTATATTATTGTGAAAGTTCTTTTCAAGATAAATATATACATATTATATTATGTGTTTAATTTAAATTTTGAAAAAAAATATAGCTAACTAAAGTTTAAAAAGTTTTACTGCATGCACCCATAAATGACATTTTTTGTGATAGAAGGGAGAAACAAAATAATAAATAGTACTATTTTGCATGTATTGACAGTATATGTTGGGTTATCGATGGAAATGTTGGGTTAAAAAACCAAAATAGTAGTCCCTAGTCATAAATACATGATGTTTTAGACATAAGTGTAGTAAAAAATTTGAAACTTTAACCATCAATATCTTTTTAAATATTTAAATTAGATACATGAAAATCGTATGTGTAGATTTATCTTAAAAAGTATTTTTATGATATTACAATTTTATTAGATTTTATAAATATACTAAATAGAAAATAGTGAACAAAGTACGTTTTAGAGGATGTGCCGATATCTAAAAAGACATGTATTAGCGACAAGAGAAGTAATACTCTATTACAAAAAAGAATAAAAAAAAAGATGATATCGCCTTCTTTTTTGCTTTTGTGGTACGAAACCAAACAAACATGATCACCAGATACAATAAATACAAACAGGAAGAGATCACGGGATAAGTACCGCCGGAAAAGTTAGAAGAAAACAAAAAACGCTCGATCCTTCATCTACCTGGATTGTCTTCTCAAGAAAACGATTGCCCCAACACCTCAAGCTCCAAAGCGACGTGTTGGCACTTGCCTATCACTCGATGCAATATATAATAGGTCAACACTAGATTTGATGCATCTCCTCAATCATCTCACCAACAAACAATTTGAAATTTTGGAGCGGAGAAAATGACCAAATTTTCGACCAAAAAAATATCTCGAAATCGACGTGCTTAGCCTGAACACCAGTTGATCCATCCGGACCGCTCGTTACGAATACTATGCATGGCGATGAACGGCCCAGACAAGTCCATGGACCCGGTGAAACCAGTCACTTCGCGAGCTGGGCCCCGCATGTCGCAACGCTCGGCCCCACGGAATCTCGCGATCATGCCGATTTCCGTGGTGCTCAGTTCCATGAAAGGTTATAGTTTTTTTTTTTATAATTGGCTTATTTTTTACTATAGGTGATAGTGGTTTATTTGGTGTAATTAAATTTTAAAAATTTAAAAAATAAAAAAACAGGTTAGTCTATCAACAATATAAAAGAATACAAAAAAGAAGCAAAAAGACCCAAAAAATCAAAAGACGAAATAAAGAAATAATGAATTAAAAGCTTAAACGAGTGTGGCCGCAGATGATAACAATCTGATTGGACGGTGAGGATCGGCTCCATCGGCCCATGACGAAGTGTCGTATTTTGAATTTATTATATATACATCAGAATAACTTGTAGGTTTTTGTCCCAAAGGATGGGATCATCCATACACATGCGTATGCATGTTACTCGTCGGGCTTGCAGCGCTTGCTTATAGGATGAGGTTTTTTTCATGCGATTTCCAAATTTAAAGGTTAATTATTTATGCATGATGGATTCATACGGTTGCTTTAGTGTGTTGTTTAGTGAAATTTCGAGTCTCATAGAGGACCAACTCATGGATGGGGCGAAACTCATATTATTTTTTCTTGAGAGTTTATAGTTCACATATAAATTACTCCATTCAGGTCACAATGCATGTTATTTTAGACATTGCCACGATCCCAAAATTTTTTATTTAATATATTTATAAATTCAATAAAATTGTAATATTATAAATACGTTTCGATATATATATATATATATATAATTTTTTGTATCCAACAAAAATATTTAAAACATATATTGATAACCAAAGTTTTAGAAGTTTCATTGCATGTTTCCAAAACTATACGGATCTGTGACTCGAGAGAGTATTTGTAATCCCATTGCAAGCACTCACACCCGACTTGTAGATGTGTTGGCAAAGCGACGGGCAGGCTCAGCAGATGACTCTGACAAACCGTTTCTGAGTCACTACAGGCGAAAAAATGAACATGGAAAACTGGAAAAAGCTTAAGTCTCCAAAAGTTGATGTTCCCTTTGGAATAGAGGAATTACATCGGATTTGTATTACTTTGTATGGAATTCCTACGAAATTCCTCTCTTCCAAACGGGACTGAAATTGGAATTGGGAAAAGTTTGCGAGCTTTTACGTATTTTGTTGTTGTTGTTTCATGAAATGAGTTGGTTTGTTGTGACGCGAAAAATATGAGGGATATAATGGCAAATATTGTAAACCGGTGGTGCTCCCGAGGGGGTTCGTTGAGGAGTAACGAGGACTTTAACAAATCCTGGGAAATGGTGCAGCGGTTGGTAGAGAAGCCATGTGAAGAAAATTGCACCAAAACCTCCTGATCGTTTGTGCTGCAACCTATACGGCACTTTTGCTACACAACTCCTTGCTAGGATAATGCAATTTGCTTCTTAAACCTCCTCTAGTCCTCTCTTCCATTAGCTCCTTTGTCTTCCTCCTCGCTACAGTTAGTATTTAAAACAATTCAAGTCTTATTTACATTTTCTTAGATAATGCCCTCTCATAATCATGATGCAACTACTACTCAGTTAGAGATGGCAATGGATACCTGAAACCCGATACCCGGTGGGTTTTTACTCAATTAGGGCATGGGTCTAAGTCAATTTCCTAACTCATGGGTCTCTTAATGGACAAAAAGTCCAACCCATCCGGTCTGCCGGGTCCAGGTACGTTCCTATAGTATCCAAACCCGTAAACCCATGGGTAATATAAACCCGATCCATAGGAGTTATAAAACCAGGCTCCCAAGCAAACCAGCCTAGCTCATAGCAGCCCATTAGCCCCAATGCGCCATAGCAAATCAGCCCAACACATCTCTAGTATAACCCTAGCACTCAGACTCACTCGGTCAGTCGGTCACTACTTACTCCTCCCCACCCCGATTCAACAACCGCCGCAGCGGCGCATCTGGCGCTCCACGCTCGGTCTCCAGCTCTCGCTTTCCACGCTCGCCCTCCTGTCCCGCTCCTGTTCCCGCCACTCTCGCCGCACGCCCTCGCCTGTTTCATGCATTGTGCATTGTGATGGAGTGAACTAGTGATGTGCTTTGTGGATTTGTCGTTGCTTGTTTCATGCATAGTAGCATATAAATTGAACTTATTGTTAACTTGCTAAGCACTGCACTGTCTGCAATCTGCACAGCTGTTGTCGGGCACGAGCGACCCGTGGGTACCCGTTACCCGAGTGGGCATGGGTCTGGGCAAAAATCTACACCCATCACGGGTATGAGTTTTTTAGCGGGCACGTTCAACTTTTATAGGCACGGGTTTAGGATAGCAAAACCCAGCGGGTTTATGCCCGTTGCCATCTCTATACTCAGTACTCACTATATATATGTTTGTTCGCTCTCAGCTATCTATAACTAGCTTGTAGTCAAAATTAGAATTTTCAATGTTCAAGTATATCATAAGATGGTTAGCTCAACCGAGACTACGCTATGTGTTTCTTTTTTCCCCTTTCTTCGAAGAGTAATTTTTATAGAGTGAATTTAATTAGCCCAAAGTAAAGCATAGATAAAAAAATTCTACTACTAATCTAGCTGCAAATAAAGTAACCAACCACCATGAGCAATAGCTAGAGAGAGGAGTAGACTAGCGGGATGATATGAGCATCAGACGAGCCCACTGTGGTTGCGGAGGCAGAGGATGGCTCCCGCCTAGAGATTGGTATTGGTCCAAACGTCACTCCTCCTCTAATGGGACTCACAAACTAAGAAATCATTATAAAACGGCCGGAATTCGAGGCTTTGCGGAGTTAGCTCCCGTCCTGCTGCCGCTGGTGGTGGTAACTCTCCCCACTCCATTTCTTTCTCATCTTCTCCTCCCCTTCACCCCCAAACACAGGAGAGCACTTGCTCCCTCAAACACACCACCCCCTCCCCCACCTCACAACTCTGTCAAATTATTGCTCGTCCGATCGGAGTATCAGGCCATGCAAAGATCCTAGCTTTTCTTTTACAGGACTTCTCTGCGCGTTCTTGATTTGCTTGCTGTTGCTGTTGGTGGTGGCGCCGTCGCAGTGTTGGTGGTTGTGCCTATCTTGTCTTGGAGAAAAGAACCCTTGCTTCTTCTTGAGTTGGTTTCTTGGTTGTCTGAGGTGGTGAGGAGACAGGAGTACCGGGTTGCATGGTGATTTATGGTGGCGGATGGAGAGTAAGCTAGGACGAGGGGCGGCGGCGGCGGCGGCAGCGGAAGATGCGCGCGGGGCGATGCCGGGCTTTGGGCCTCCTCAGCACACCATGTACGTGCCCCCCATGGCCAGTTCTTGGACACCCTTTCTCCATTTCTTGATGGTTTCTTCTCCCATTTACCTGCTCATTTCTGCATGCTCTCTGTTTGTCTCACTTGCCTGTACATATATGATCCCTGATTGTTGATTAGTTAATTGATCATGGTATTGGGAAACGCATGGATTGCGGTTGATTGCCTCTGCTTTTCCGGGAGGAGAAAGTCGATTGCTTTTCTGATTAGCTCTTGTCGATGTGGAGTATGATGACCTTTAGCTCATGTGCAGTAATGATTTGAGGGTGGAGTAACTTTGCTAGTGTAGGTTTTTGGTTGCTTCTGTTCTTGTCAACATTCTCAGGCGCTTGCTTATCATTGATCACTGGACCACATATATATGTCCTCCACAAGGACTCTGGAGATCATCACTGTGGTAGGTCCAGATCTTAAAAAAGATAAAGGAAAAGATGGGTATGTAAGAGTTGGGCATGCACAATTGGGGTCAATTCATATAAGAGTTATTGTATGTTTTGAATGAAGTATCCAATATTGGGTAGGGAGCATGGCACAGTGTGTGGTGGGGAATGAGCTTTGGCTGAGCTTTGCAACATTTCTGTCATGATCTTCAAAATTCTTAATCTATACATGACAAAGAAACTATTTTTTTGTATGGTTCTGAACCAAATTTATGCTGTTGACTGTAGTGCATCCAAGTGGTCCCTTTGATGGTTAGTAAATAGGCATACAAGTTTGCAAACGATGCAACTGAATGCCCGTGTGTTATTCTTGTAATGGAAAAGAAATGTATAGTTTGCTTTGATGACTGTTGCTGAGTAGACATTAAGGCAGTGTTTGGTTCAAGGGACAGGGACGTCCCAGGTAGGATATCCCACCTTGGGGTGGTGTTTGCTTCTGGGACAAGCAGAGTCAAGGACATCCCACTAGGAATATTCCTTGTAGATCCGGGACCAGACAATCCTTTTTTTTCATGGGACAGAGTCATCCCACGTGGGATAGAGTCATCCCACCTCTTTGTTTTTTTAAGTACTATTTTGTTTAATTTTTTTAAAAAAAAACTCAAAGGCTTATGTGTACAAACATATTAACAATAGCCTTCAATTTTTTTTAAAAAAAAACTCAAAGGCCACACATGTCCCACCTTCATCCTTCCATCCAAACAAAGGATGGGACCATTCCATCCCACTTTATCCTTCCAACCAAACAAAAAATAGGGATGACTCTATCCCCCTAATCAAACAAAAAATAGGATCATCCCATCCCAAAATCAGGGACAGGACCATCCCATCCCACCTTGTCTCTAAACCAAACACAACCTAAGTGATGGGCGTAGGATGTATGCGATCCTCAGGACAAAAGAAGAAAAGAAAAGTGCTTCTTGTACGCAGTACGTACATTATTTTCTGACCTGTATCTAATTTTGGTGAACAATGTTTTCCAGCCACACAGATGTGAACAGCATGCAACCTGATCGAGTTACTGATTTTGGGGTGCTTGCTCAATCTGCTGGATTCCGAATAGAAGATCTTGCTAATCTTAGTACAAGTATGTAACTCTGTTCTCAATCAAATATGCTAGAAAATTATCTCTTACATATGATGTTTTGTAGGTCTAGAAACTTCAATTATGGGCCATGTGCACTTTTCTGTTTTGGGAAAATAGTTTTGAATGTACAGTTACAATTCCCTATCATAGATGGCAATGAAGTAGTTCTGTCGATGTACATGAACTACTAAAACCTTTTTGTTGATTGCCTGTGGCTTGACTAATGCTCCTTTATTTTCTGATCTTCAGATCCTTTGTTCAATCTGAAGCCAAATACTCATACTATTGTCAATGACCCCCTTCAGTTTGGAAATTATGGGAAGGTATGCAGGCCATGCACTGATAATTCCTGGTGATAGATCAAACACCCATTTATTAAGTGATCTGCAGTGGGAATTGATGCAGTATTGCTCTCCTAATTGCAGTCTATTTCTCCGACTGATATAACTACAGCAGAAGCAGCAGCAGCAACAGTTGATCCTCAGGCACTAGTACAACCAAATCTGGTAGCTTTAAGGACTGGTAACACTGAGAATTGATCAAACACCCATTTATTAAGTGATCTGCAGTGGGAATTGATGCTGTCTTGCTCTCCTAACTGCAGTCTATTTCTCTGACTGATATAACTACAGCAGCAGCAGCAGCAACAGTTGATCCTCAGGCACTAGTACAGCAAAAGGGAGCACAACCAAATCTGGTACCTTTAAGGACTGGTAACACTGAGAACTGGGGAGAGTCCAGTATGGCGGATTCAAGTCCTAGGACTGATACATCAACGGATCCAGACATCGATGAGAGGGATCAGATGGTACCTACCATTCCGAGCTCACTGTTTTGTCAGCTTTTTTTTTGTGATGGCATGCTTGATGTTTACAAAACTGTTCATTCTCATATGTTTTCGAGGTTTGAATTTTCTTTCAAAAGACCTTTGCAAAGAATTGCTAGAATTTGTGATAAGTACAACTTTTTGAAATCTCAATATTATATCCATGTATAAATGCCTTGAATGAATTTTGAGGTGTTACACATGGAAGCTTGATATTTGTCCACCCTACTTAACCTTGTAACCAATTGAATTTACCCCCCATTAACATAATTACTGAAATAGTTGTTGCAATTGCCTTTTTTTTTTCTCACTTTACTGGTTATCTGCTTAGCAGTTTGAACAAGGACAACTTGCTGCCCCTACAGCTTCTGATTCTAGTGACAAATCAAAAGACAAATTAGATCACAAGGTACTCTTATCACTACATATTTGATGCTTCATCATGTTATAACCCACTGTTGAAAGTAAAGGTCTCTTTTCCCAACAGGCACTTCGTCGTCTTGCCCAAAATCGTGAGGCTGCCAGGAAAAGCCGTTTAAGGAAGAAGGTGAGTTTGTATGTTCTTGAAATGTTCACTACTATCAGATTTCATTTACGTCGTGCTCCCATGATCTACTGTGGTAACACACTACTTCATTTAAACAGTGTATGACAGATTTAGTTTCCCTGAAGCTTTATTAGTACACCGTGTATTTGTTTTCCACACAAAATGGTGTGCCTAGCTCATGATTGTATCTGTGATGGTAGATTTGATTAGCAACCTTTTCTCTGTTATGATCTTAACATTTTTTTTTTCGTTTTCTTCTATATACATTTTGTCTCACCATTTTGGTAGAATTGATTTGCAATGTTTCATCATTTGTTTTCCTTAGGCATACATACAAAACCTTGAGAGTAGCAGATTGAAACTTACTCAGTTAGAGCAAGAGCTTCAGCGCTCTCGCCAACAGGTAGAACCTTTATATTTCCATGCTGGATTTATCAGAAGTTTCTGGAGTTAAACACGCAGTACCTAAATTTGACCCATGTATGCTTCTTCAGGGTATTTTTATTTCGACGTCGGGAGATCAGTCTCACTCAATGAGTGGAAATGGTAAAATTATACTCCCACGACTTTTTTCTCTTTCCTCAAAATTTTAGGTTAATGTAACCAGTAGTGTGTATTCTATTTTGTTATGTGACTTCTAGCTGCCCTTTCTTGGGTGCTCCTTAGGATAGGAGATAAAATATGGTAGAGACAAGCAACAGCTGAAACTATCTACCATGACATCTAGCATATGCTTTTATACTTAGAGAAGTATTGTACCTTCTGTAAGATTACAAGTTTACAATCAGTGTTACTTCTGGAAAAGCTCTAAATTTGTGTGTTTGATACCATTATACTGCCAATGCTTTTTTATGTTAATGTTCTCTAATTTGTAGGAGCTTTGGCGTTTGACATGGAATATGCACGGTGGTTGGAGGAGCATAACAAGCATATCAATGAGTTGAGGGCTGCAGTCAACGCACATGCTGGTGATAATGATCTTCGGAGTATTGTTGATACCATCATGGCACACTATGATGAAATTTTCAGGCTCAAGGGTGTGGCAGCCAAAGCAGACGTTTTTCATGTGCTGTCAGGAATGTGGAAGACCCCTGCTGAGAGGTGTTTTATGTGGTTAGGTGGCTTCCGATCGTCTGAGCTTCTTAAGGTACCGATCTAGTATTATTTTTGTTGCAGGCACAATTCAATTCCTTCTCTCTCAGGAAATGCCTGTAAACTCCAAGGCTCGTCCTGCTTAAGGTTTGTTTAGATAGGTGGGGATTGGACCTAATCCCTTCGGATTGGCAAGGAAATTGAACTGAAATCCCCACCAATCCGACGGGATTGGTTCTAATCCTCACCTATCAAACAAGCCCTTAATGGCATTTTTTTCTTTTTTATTGGACCAAAAGTTTGCTTAATGCCTTTGCGATAGAACGTTTTTGTGGCTGCACACTATTTAATAATGTCAGCTTATGCTTAGGCCCCATATGTACCATATTTCTACTTGTGGAGATTATACTATTTTGCTGGATTTTATATATGATTTGTTGTTGAAGTTGCCAATCTAGTTATGACTATTTTTTCACGGCTTGTACAGAATTCAAGATGATAAACTTCTGACCAGTACTTCCTGTGTTCCCATCTAGTTCTTTTTATACTGACATTTCTGCTGCAGTTACTGGCAGGTCAATTAGAACCTCTTACCGAGCAGCAGCTTGCTGGTATATGCAACCTGCAACAGTCCTCTCAACAGGCTGAAGATGCTCTTTCTCAAGGAATGGAAGCACTACAACAGTCGCTTGCCGAAACCCTAGCATCCGGACCCCTGGGCACTGCAGGATCTTCTGGTAATGTTGCAAACTACATGGGACAGATGGCAATGGCTATGGGAAAACTTGGCACCCTGGAAAACTTCCTACGGCAGGTAACTGATGCAAACCATGCAGTTGCTCATTTCATCACATAGTATTATTCTCCGTCTGTGCTTAATCCGTTGGATATCTTGGAGGATGAAATTTGGGAGTAGCATAGCCAACCTTACTCTGAAATGGAATGCCTACATGATTTATGCTGTATTGAAAAGACTATCTAAATGGTATTAATAAACAATAAAAATCCCGAAACAAAGGTAGATATGTGGATTTTGACTGCTCATTTCTACTTTAACTGATGTATCAAGGAATAAGGGAGGAATAGCAAGAAAATGCAGAGAAGTTCTATTGCAACTTTTGATTCTCTGTTCGACAAATGTCTTATCTGCAGGCTGATAACCTGCGGCTGCAAACTCTTCAGCAAATGCAACGCATATTAACCACTCGCCAATCTGCACGAGCTCTACTTGCAATAAGCGACTACTTCTCCCGCCTACGTGCTTTGAGTTCCCTTTGGCTCGCCCGCCCACGGGAATAAACTGAATCAATTCATAAATATGATATTGTCAGGTACTGTATCTTTAGTGTTATATTAGTCTCATAGTTACTCAGGTATTCCCTACTCCCTAGATTCTTCACACTGTTCATGTATTGGTGAGAGATTTGGATCAGAATCTTTTCATGTATGTGTTCAAGTGAATGTTCAGTGTGTATTGTAGTCTGTAGATGACATCGTATTATGAGTTATTGGACAAGTTTGTAACATTTTTGAAAAAAAAAAGGAGTTGTAAATACCTGCGGAATAATCGAAGATCTTATCAAGTGAAGATATTGGAGGGTATGGTTGGATAAGAAATCATGCAACCTGACAATGGGATGAAACGTTACAACATTAAATTATTTCAATATCTTTTGACTTGGTTTAGTTCTGTTCTTCCGAAGAAATGAAGAGAAGCCCAGTACCGCATGGATCTTCATGCACTCATCAATAATCATCCTTGGTTCCATTTGTATTGGCATGCAGAATGCTAGTTATGTTTAAGCATTTAAAACGATAAGTTATGACTGTCATCATCAGCAGTTCAGCGCGTCTGAACCAAAATTGCGCTGAACCATTCCAGGAAAAACGTATAGAAATTACACTACTTCCCCCGCTTATCAGAGTTTTTTTTAGGGCCCCGCTTATCAAAGTTGCATGCCCTAGATGTAAAAATATATCGAACTCAAACAAACTTGTAATATTCCAAGTCAGAAAGGTGCTTCATATACATAGGCAATCTTACATTTTTACCTATCCTGAATCTGAATTTAAATAAAGCTGTTTGTATACACGAACTACACATGGATCAGGTAGTGTTCACCTTGGAGCAACTTGTTCTTGAACCAGGTGGAAAAGGTGCTGCTGTCAGGGGCAATAAGATCAAACATGGCCCTCGTTAAGCAGCACTTTTTCCACGTTGTACAGGAGCTCGAAGGGAAGCTTTGTAGGCAGCATCTGACTTCTCCATGCCATCAAAGAGGTAGCCAAAAGGCGGCGTCCTGATGTATCTTCCTGAGCCGGGAACAATGTTCAGAATGCCATCCTCCCATACCACTCGCCCCTGTGAGATCGTGACTTCTACCATTCCCTACACAAATTACACAAGAAACATCCAAGTTGGATTCAAGTTTATATCACATACAGCTGTGACCAGGGTTCGAAAAACCGGAGGTTACCGCCAGTTACCAGAAAAACCGGTCAGTACCCGGATAAAAAAAACCGGTCAGATTACTCAAATGTAAATTTAGATTTATGACTGAATAATGCATTTTCTAGATTGATTTAGATATTTGTTGTACTAGATTACCTATTATATAAAGTAAATACGTATCAATTATTTTTCTCCCATGCTTTCTCTGCCTTTTTTCGGTTTTCCTAGCGGTTTGCCCGTTTTTCATCGGTTACCGGTTTCAAACTACCCAAATTCAAATTTCAAATAACGAAATTCGCTCGGGTTTTTTCTGGGATTTCCGGTAACTAGCCGGTTACCATTAGCCATGGTTCCGGGTTTTGGAATCTTGGCTGTGACCAGTGAGAAACTAACCTTTCCTTTCCTGCCCTCGTACACATTTGTGTTGGACCTTGAATGGTGTGTGCGGGCACCCATCATAAAGGTCCTTTTGGGATTTAGGATGATGATATCTGCATCAGATCCTTCCAGGATTGCTCCTTTCTGAGGGTATATGTTGAAAATCTTGGCGCTGAAAAGATTTGACTAATTTGTATCAATGTACTTTAATTGAATAGTGGGTCATTATTTTACGTAGCTCGTGAATTTCTGCTATACCATTCAGTGCTTGTCACTCTTACATAATCAGTGACAGATATCTGGCCAGTCTCCTGCACACATTGTATGAATGTCAGAGAACAGAAATACTGGAAATAAAACCAATGGATTACCGATTGGCTAATATCTTTTAACACTATAGAAAATTTTCCTTAAAAAACAATTGAAAATCTTAACTTACCACCATGCTATCCCAAATTATATGCATCCTTTCCTCAATACCTGGGTTCAAGTATTTAAGAGAGAGATGTCTTAGCCGGTTTTTATTCGCATAGAACAGGAACTCATTATAAAAACCACAGTTCCCTTTTCTACTTAACTATTAGCACTAAAGCTCACTAGCCCTAAGGATTACCATTTACACCATTGGGAATCTTCCTGAAATCATCAGAGCCGAAAGCTTTCTGTGTGGAGTTGAAGGTACAATGATCTGTTCCTACAAGCTGCACAGAAACAAAAAACAGTTAGATGTTTATGCAAAAATAGTTTCCTTCCCCATAGTAGGCAATGCACGAGTTGCTTTTTAGCAAATAGTATGGCATTATTGTTTGCCAACTCACCTCCAATTCTCACTAAATATGCAAAAGAAATATGTTAAGAACTCTGCAACTTTAGGGAATTAGGACAAGACACGAATGCATCACCTGTAAAATTCCTGATGAAAGAGCAGCTTGAAGTGCTTTATTATGCCCTGCTTCCCGGATTGGAGGACTCATCACATACCTAGAAGCATCATATGAGATAAAAGGAATCATAATTACATAAATATATTATCGAGTTTGTGTTTCTATGTACTTTGAAGCAATTGTGAAGTCAGGATCCCAAAGCCAGGAATCATCAAGGACTAGCCCAGAAACCACAGGTTCGCCGATGACTCTCTGCCCTGCAAAGTTTAAGTTTACATCAACCTACGCTTTGTTGTCAAATTATAGAAATGTTGCAAAATTAAATCAATTTATAGAAATGTTGCAAAACTAAATCAACATATATATTTGGGACATGTTCAATCAAATTGGACCCAAGCAGTTCACCAAACGCCAGCAGGTTATTTGAAACCAGCCAAACCTCTGGAACTCTGGTCTGGGGGCTGGCAAAAAAGCTCGGGCTCGTGAGCCAGCTCGGGCTCGGCTCGGGCTCGTGAAGGCTTGGCTCGGCTCGTGAATGAAACGAGCCGAACCGAGCCAGCAAAAAAGCTCGGGATCTAAACGAGCCGAGCCCGAGCCAACTTGGCTCGGCCCAACGGCCCGATGGCCCAATGCCCCCCGACCACCCGACGCCTCCTGCCCTCCCGGTCTCCCCCACTCGGCTCTCTCCTCTCTCAGTCTCTCTTTCTCTCCCTCTCGGTCTCTCCACTCACGCCGTCACGCGCGGACGCGCCCCCTCCCTCTCCCTATTTCCTTCATGGCTTCATTCCTTGCCCCGGCCGACGCCGCCACCCTCTCGCGCCCGCGTCTCGGCGCCTCTGCCCCGGCGCTCGGCGCCTCCCCTCGGTGCTGCTCCCCCCTTCACGCCGGCTCCCCGCCGCGCCGCATAGCTCCACGGCCGGATCTGTGGCCTAGGCCCAGATCTGGCGCCTAGTTCTTCCATCCCGCCCGATCTAGGGTTGGCTTGATGGGGTTTGGTTGCTATTTGCTTTGATTTCTAAGTTTGTGATTTGCTAACTTTTTGTGAGGTTTTGCCTAGGGTTAGGTTTTTGGGAGGCGGGTGACCGTGGCTGTCTCCGCCGGTGAACTGTTGCCGTACGCCGGGGGAGTACCGGTGGCTCGGCCGGGAATCCCGCAGCCGCCGCCCTCACTGGTAACCCTCTTCTCTCCTTCTTTTACCTCTGGTGACATGCTTATGGTTCCTGTGCTGTGCTCTACCGTGGTGAATGCTTATGGTTTCTAGTCTATGTTGGATGAAATGGGATGGTAATACACGAATGGTGAGATGGTGGGGGTTTACCTGCACTGGTACTTGTGAGGAATGTTAGGGTTTGGGGCTGGTTGCGGTCGCTGGCTTGCGGTTGCTGGCTTGCGGTGGGGTGGTTGCCATGCCTTCGTCTTCTTGCCGTCGCCCGTCGGTTCCCCTCGGTGGTTGTTGGCTCGCGAGCCCGCTCGAGCTGGCTCGAGCCGCATCACGAGCCGAACCGAGCCCACAAAAAAGCTTGATACCCTAACCAAGCCGAGCCGAACCGAGCCTCCATTCTACCAAGCTTTCACGAGCCGAGCCGAGCCACGCTTGGCTCGGCTCGTTGCCACATAGTAGAAACTAACCAATGGATGCATCTTTCTAGGGGCATGTCTATTCATGTTGCGAGACTAAATGTTCATAAAAGAACTCTGGCTTGTTTGCATGCATGAGGAACTTGTATGGAACTAGAAAGGTCAGGCAGTTGACCTTCTCTTTTAGCCTTGGCGATCTCTTCCATTGCATCAATGCTCATCACATGAACAATATACAGTGGTGTATTGATGAACTTTGCTAGGCGAATTGCCCGGGCAGTTGCTTCTCCTTCCAACTGCAGAGAATAATAAACAACTTATTGACTCTTCATTAGCTTCCCGTGAGAGGAAAACACAAAAGTTCATAATGTATCTAACTCACTGCAGTGACTTATTGTCAAAAAAAAAACCTTGAACATGTCAAGATAAAGGAGCATAACAGTAAAAGAGAAGGTTCAACTTGGAATTACAATTGGAGGTCTTGATAGAGCATGTCCTTCTGGACCAGTTATCCCAAGATCGATCATCCGCTGCTGTCCCTCAGCAACAGCATCCCCATTCTCTGCATGAACCATAGCCAGAGCACCAAGAGACTTGCATTTTTGTAAGCCTTGCAAGAGGAGGTCATCGGTGACCATCAAGGAACCTTTATATGCCATGAAGAACTTGAAAGAATTGATTCCTGAAAATGTTTGGCAATTAAACTTTTAGACACATTTCGGCACATAAAATTTGATACAATCTTACATCATGTTATGGGAGATATACCATGTTCCTTAACCATCACTTCCATTTCCCTTGAAACCTCGTCATTCCACTTTGTAATGGCCATGTGAAATCCATAATCCATGGCGGATTTTTCTGCTTTCTGTTTGTAGGATTCCAAGCCTGCAGTTAAGTTTCCATTCACTGGAATGACAAAGTCAATGTGCATTGTTGTCCCACCAGCCAGTGCTGCAGCATGACCACTAAAGAAGTCATCTATGGCAACAGTTCCCATGAACTCCATCTCCAGGTGCGTGTGAGGGTCGATTCCACCTGTGACATTTGCCAGAAGCCTGATGAACTGAACAACAAGTAACAAACCGATTCCTTAAACATTTACCACAACTGAAAGAATCACCTGGCAAAACATACTTTCCAGTTGCATCAATCACTTTGACATTATCGTCACCAACCTAGAAATGATATGAAGACATGAGACTATAAAATTGCAAGGTTGGAAAAGCAACATACGGCATGATTTCATCAGAACATTTCATTTCATGTCCAAGGAGTTCTCAAACAAAAAGTGATCCATTCCATGGATACAAAGAAAAGGCTATCTTCAGTATCATCTCAATAAAAAGGGAATTAGTGTTTTTGCTGGCAACTCTAAGATGCATCTATTTTCTTTGAAACATATCCATTGGTCGCTATGTTAAACCCTGAGCTTGGAACATCAAATTTCTTTTAAGAGAACATGCAGTAAATTTGCGTGCCATTCCATTACGAAAGAAAGCAAGGGTACAACCAACTAGGTTTGTGGGGACCCAACCACTCGATCCCAAAAATAAAACGACCAATTATAGAACGAACTACAGAACTTAATCGCTGGGGAATAAAAGAAACGACCTAAGGCACATCAAATTTCAGAATGAAAGCTTTGCTTTTGCATGGGTTACCCATATTATTTTCCACTAACCATTGAGAAAACAAGTAATAATATTGGAGTAGGGTGAGCAGACTAGAATGTGATAGTAACATAGGACAAGGAAACAGTGGTGAACTCTTGTGCACCCTCCTAAAATGTTCTTAGGAAACAGAACACAGCATAACCCATGAACATCTCCCATTTTGCTTTGGTTTACGAGCACATGAAAAACAGAAAAGACTTTTCTATTCTTTATTATGCTCTTGCTGATCTCAGAAAAAGAAAGAAGGAAAAGGGTCAATAATAGCAATCTACTGTGTTACTGCCCCTGCATAATTCCATTAACACATTTTACATTCACCATAAGATTATGTAATGACCTAATATAAATTCATCCTAAAATAAGCAGTGTCAGGAATCCCAAGTATCCCAATCTTCTTCTTCTCTCTCTCTCTCTCTCTCTCTCTCTCTCTCTCTCTCTCTCTCTCTCTCTCTCTCTTTTTGAGAGAGCAAGTAGCAACCCACTTGGCATCCAATAACATGGCTACAGGTGCGGCAGCAGAGTGGACACTCTGGGTGGAATGGAACCAAGTCAATCCTCCCCGATTCAAAGATTTCAAATCCCGAGGGGAACCAATCCGAGTCTCCCCAAAGCAAGAAGGCACAGTAACCAACCACTCACCGGGATGTTCGGCCGGACGGCGACGACCACGCCGTCCTCGACGTACACGTCGGCCTCATGCGCCCGGTCCGCGTTCACCACCGTCCCGCCCTTGATCAGGATCCTCGTACCGTCCCCTCCCCCGCCGCCGCCGCAGCCGGCGCCTGCACCTCCTCCGGCGGCCACGCAGAACTTCACGTGCGCACCCCAAATCCAACCACGTGAGACAAGTAACGGAACAGGCGACGGTCGTGAGACGGAAGCGAAGCACCCACCTCGTGCGCCGGGTGAGACGCCGCGACGGCGGCGACGACGATGCCGAGCAGGAGCGGGAGCAGGCCGAGGCGGCAGGGCGTCGCCATGGCCATTTGGGTGAGGAAGACTAGTCGCTGCTATTCGTTCGCAGGGTAGTTTGTTCGTTTGCTTCTTGTCTACTCAGCACCGGGTGCGTCGTATGCGAGAGGAGTGCTGTATTTAAGGAGTGTCTATACAACAACATTTGATTATTTTTTAGATAAAAATAGTCAAATTTTAAGCCGTTAGATGGAGATCCAACGCTCTAGATCATTTTTTTAAGGGTCATTTTTTTAAGAGGGTTTGTATGGATGGATCCGTTGGATGGAGATCTAACGTCTCAGATCAATCTGACTGTTTTTATCCTTAAAAACAGTTGAATATTGTATAGCAATACTCATCATCCCCTACTATTTTCCGGGGGATTGCCGCGCGGAGAGCCCCGCCATGTCGCCCTTGCGCGCGCTTCGGCCGGCGCGTGGCGAGGGAATCTCGGTACGGTCGGGGGCCATTTTTGCAAAAAAAAAGTCCCTGTGTTTTTTCGAAATTACGTAAAGGTCCTTGGTTCTCGCGAAAAAGGTCCCTGCCAGTTTTTTAGCCCCTCCACTTTGCAGGATAGCCCCTGCGGTTTTCTAAATTACGTACGGGTCCTCGTTTACTTAAGTACAGGTCCTCCCTTTTTTACGAAAAAGACATTTGACTTTTTCGAAAATACACATGTGCCCTCGGTTTCTTACGAAAAAGACCTTTAACTTTTCCAAAAATACACATGCACCCTCGGTTTTTTTAAAAAAACCCTCACGAATTATCGTCTTTTTTACTTCGGTACACACGGTGGCTGACGCGGCGTGACACCACGCCTATGAGACTAGTTTAACAAACGGAAGGAATCCTTCCAGTTTTTTCCGGGTACGCCGCTCCCTTATTTCTATCTCGATCACTTCGCATATGACAGGTTGACCAAGGACTCACGCCAGTGAGATATGAATTAACATGTACCGAAACAATACGTGCACCTAGGACCTATATAAGTTAGTGAGATATAGTTTTTTTTCTTTTTAGCTTCTCTAAATATCAAAATTAATTGAATATTTCTTGAATCAGATTTTTCAAACAGCTTTCTAAGCGTATTCATCAGTCATATCTCTATCATCTGTGTATTGAAAAATATAGATAAAAATTATTAGCTATAAATTAAGGCTGACATATCCCCAGACTACACTTAAGGTTGATTGGTGGTAGCGGCGCACGAGCTTCGGTCCTAATCTATTCGGATAATCTTCTTTCCAGGCTGCTGATTGAAAGCTGAAGAAAAACGGATCGAATCGGCACAATGGCAAAACAAGCAACGCATGCTGTAGGCTAAGTTGTTTTGGATTTAAAGTTGGCTTATAATTATACTGTTCACAGTAATTAACTTTTAAACGATACATTTTTTCAAGACGATGTCAATAGGAAGTTGTAGTAAAAAAGTACTGAGTTCAGCTGTACTGGCTAAAATCGTATATAACTATTTTTCTCTGCATACTACCTTTTACAAACAACCAGAATTTAAATATTTAAGCTATAAACGATCAGGACAAGATACCGTGGGTCATTGTCACCCTGTGCCGTAAGAATCTGAGGCTTGTGCGACACTGTAACGCATGCTGTAGATACCTTCAGCCAGGGTCATTGTCACCCTGTGCCGTAAGAAACTGAGGCTTCTGCGACTCTGTGACTATGAAGTGCACCAAGGCAGCGCATTATTAATCCCTAAAAAAAGCCTAGCATTATCTCTGGCTGGAACAAGTCCTGCATGTGCTTTTGACCATTTGCAGTTAGTGATAGGAATAATACCAGTAGCAAAGAAGGTAGATACACTCGTGAAAACACCTCAGGGAGATGCCTCATGCTGCCTTGTTGACTTGTTATGCTCGGCAAGGTATCATCCAATCCATCAAATGGGTAATATTCATACAAGACACACAGAAGCAATGGGCTCAGCATCTTTGTTGCCTAAGATCATCGCAGGAGGGGTAGTTCGGCCGGATCATGGTGCTTCTGCGCATTTCAGGTAGTCGTAGGTGCATCATTGGCCCTGCCAGAGCAAGCAACCATCTGCATGATGTCCCATTTCTTCGGAGTTCCAATCAAGGAGCAACAAAGTCAGTTCCTTTTTTCAGAGTTTCATTTAAGGTGACATTCGGCTGAAACCAAAGAAGAAGAAAAAAACTGGTATAAAGATTATGTTTCGCCTTGCCAAATAGGCTTCCAATACAAGAGAAATCTTAAGTTCCGCACATTACTGGACTGTGTTTCATTCTTTGAGACATGTCAATGTGACTAAAGGCAAGTCAAGGGGCAAGCCATATCATTGGTTGAATTTACATAACCTCAAGATCCTTCTTGTAACGAGTAAATCACTGTTAATAATTTTAAAAACAGATGTGAAATTTATCGTATTTCAGTTATTTTTTCGAAATTTAAATGGAACTTAATTGCAAAATTAGTGCAGAAGCTTTGACATCAAATTGTCCATTTCATGTACAAAGACAAATGGCTTATGATCTAGCTCACATATAGACGGCTAACATAAGAATGGCCATGTAATGTTTACTGCATAAATTTTGTAGAATACAGAGAGAAAAGGTTCACAGCTTACCTTCTGCATGACCAATGATCGTAGGAAACAAAACATATTCAATGTATTCGTTTCTGAATCAAAACTATGGGTCACCCACCAACTGATTTAAAAGTATGGACCGTCGAATTAACACCTCCAGACATCAACTCCTGAAAATCTAGAAACGTTGATCAGCAAACATATTTAGTTATTCACAGAGCATAAGTACATAACATTAAGATCCCAAAAGTCAAATGACAATGGCATACTCATGACAAATTTTATGTAAACTGTGGCAGATATTTCATTAAACAAAGCAGGTCTACAGTTAACATATAAAAAATATATTTACATAGGATTATGAAGAGGGTTACATATTTTCTTCCCATTGTAATTGCATGAATTGGGCTTAGGCCCTTCCTCGTTAATCCTAAGCTTCATATGCAGTTTGCTGAGCAACAGGGTAAAATTTCCCCTTTCTGAAATTATTGGGTTTCTCACATATTTGACACTCCTTAGGGCATCTGTAGTGTATATAACCCAAGGGGCCTTAAGGTGGGTCTCATCTAAACCTTAAGGTCGACTCCATAGTGTATATAACCCGAGGGGCCTTAAGACGGTCCCACTTGGCAGATAAAAAAAAATGTGTTTTAATGCTTGTGGCCAGGTCTTTAGCTTGAGAACTAGCCTTAAGCCTTTTTTGCTTATAGACTGCTTAAGGTCACCCCTGTAATGTATAAGGTTGACTTTAAGGTGGCTTAAGACTCCCTGTTTTCATACACTACAGATGCCCTTATTCAGTGTCGTCGTCGCCGATCTTACGAATAAAATGAGAAAGATGGCTAGATTCCTTGGAACAGAAAAGGGATGATCTTTATTACTTATAAACTGGTTATAAAGAGGCCTACAAAGGGGAATTAACTAGTCCTAATCTATCTTCTTCCCACTAACCACAAGTGCCCTTGGCTGGTGCCTTGGACAGCACTGGAGAGAGGCTTGCTTCCCACTTCAAATGAAGATATCCGTCCAAACTCATGCTCTCCATTAGCATGTGTGCTTCTAAACGGCCTAAGATACCTTCCTCGTCTTAGGCATTTTGAAATTGCTGACTGTCCTGATATCAATAACTTTCCAGCAGAGGGGTTACCTCATACACTTCAATTCTTAGAGATATCTGTTACAGATAGTTTGTGGGAATCCAATACCGGCGCCGAAACAAGTAATGAATAGCACAATTGCAATATAGTAGGTTACAGATAGAAAGTCTAGTTTCCAAATAGGAGTTACAAATAGTTTCTGATTCCAACTGGGCTCAGCTCTATCAATATATAAAGGGCTGAAGTATTGTAACCAGGGGGAAGCAATCAATACAAATATCTCTTCTTCAAGTCTCTTCAAGTCCTGTTTCTTCTTCTTCCATCCAATTCTGGCATCTCATCCTTACAACCTTCGTTCTTCCTCAAGCCACAGCTCAATACATAACAATATCATGCTGTGATGAACTCCAATGTTTGCTTCAGTCTGTATGAAGTCTCCTCACTTGAAACACCACTCATTTGGCAACTGTCCTGATACTGAAAGCTTGCCAGAAGAAGGCCTGCCCAGGGGGCTCAAGGAGCTTTACATCAAACAATGCCCACTAATAAGCAACATTGAGATTGATGGAGATGTTATTGTGCCTGAGCAGATATAGAAGGTGACACCTTTTCTCATAGTGACATACCAATATCTCTTTGATTTTGCTCTCGATAAAAAGCTAATATTCTGTTGCAACTTTGGTAACATACGTAAACTGGTGAGGCATGAACTCTTCATGAGCAATGATAATGTTAAGTGTTTATCTTAGATCTTTCCTCACAGCTTCTACTTTATATATCTCAACATTAATAGGATGGTTATCAAACTACTAGGAATAAAAGAAACTAGATGCTTAAAACATAAAAACAAACTGCAAATTTGCTGTTGCTTTGGCACATCTCTCGGCAGCTTGGTGACAGTTAGCTGCTACTGAGTGATTAATGACTATATACACATGTAATTGTACTAGAAACTACGAAACTATGAGAAATACCATGTGAATAGGATTTCTGAGGACCCGAGGAGTAGTTAGCAGAGCGGTACGGTAGTATGAAATTGTAGATAACTTCTTTGCATACTCATAATATATCCACTAAAACGAAACAATAGAAGATAGAATCTGTAATCTAGCTGCAAAGTAGGAAAGATAACTTGTGCTAACGCTAAGAGCTACAACGTAAAGCATACTTAATCAGCTGAATCATCACTACCTTCTACTTATCAGCTTAGAACAGCACATGGGCTAATTGAGGTCGTTCCACGTTATGCACCAAGCTTTAAGCTTTAAAATGTATTTGGCCTGGGAGCACTATAACTATTGGAAATCTCTTGTAGTTCCATCTCCTTCAATCATAAGCCTAGCCAAAGCAAAATTAGATCTCAATCCCTTTATAAGCATGGGAGGACCCACGCTGGCCATACTTCATACAATCTAGCATAGGAGATGTCCAGATCAAGCCTACCAGAATTTCGCCCCGAAAATTGCAGCAAAAATTTGGTTGACATCGCTCCGTAATGTAACTATTTCTCTCCAATAGTTTAAATTTATCATGTTAATATCAAATTTATAACATGAATCGAATGGAAACTACAATTTCGGTTGGGGGTTGGGGCACAGGGGGTTAGGGTACTCACTTGTTGGTGTTGGACGGTGGAGCGGACAATGAGGGCGGCAGGAGGAGGAAGCAGCGGCGCCGGTCTTCTTGCTGCGGCCGCCCCCCCCCCCCCCCCCCCCTCTCCTCCGACAAGCACGGCCGCACCGGGGGGGGGGGCGACTCCCCTGGCTAAATTGCAAAATAGTATTGCTATACAACATTCGACTGTTTTTGAGGACAAAAACAGTCAGATTGATCTGGGACGTTAGATCTCCATCCAACGGATCCACCCATACAAGCTCCCCTACAAAAATAATGATCTAGGGCGTTGGATCTCCATCTAACGGCTCAAAATCTGACTGTTTTTATCCTCAAAAATAGTCGAATGTTGTATAGACACTCCCATTGCAAAAAAACATCATGCTCGCTAGGCCGCTACCATACATACATCTGGTCACCATGGCAGTGAGGCGGCCAATGGTCCGGCCCTTGGCATGCCGCCCTGTGGCCTGTCAATGTTGGACTAACCTATCCATAGTATAATCAGTCTACCTTGTGAGCTGTGCCGGCATGATCCGATGGACCGTGTCGTGCCTGGGCCAAGAGTCGTCATGGTGAGCCCGCAAGGTATGGCCTGGTAGCGATCGCGGGCCATGTCGGCCCAGCCCGACCAAGCTCCAATGGCTGTAAATGGGCCATGCCGGAATGGCACGGCACAACATGTGAAAAATAGCTATTTTTTTATCATTAGGGGTAAAAAAATCCAAAAGATAGCAAAAAATTTGAAAAAAATATAGAGTTTTTTCCTATAAATAGAGGGTCATGTAGCCTCCATTCTCCACACCTCAAATCTCACTCTCATATCTATGTTTAACCGTAAAAAATCTAATTGTGTCTGCGTACATTTGGCAAAATTAGTGAGAAATTCGTGCGAAATTCAGAAAATTGAAAAAACTTCAAAAAAATCTTCAAAGAGCTATAGAAGAGGTAATAGACTAATAGTGCTGCCTTATTTTGATTTTTTTTGTTTATTTGTTGATTCAATAGTAAGTTAATTATACTTTACTATATGAATTTATAGTTGATTAAATGGAGAACTAAGATTTCCAACTCTCCGAATTCGACCTCACGATGGAGGACATGCAATCCTTTTAAGAGGCACATCCATCCACAGAAGATGCACATCCACAACAAACTATAGAGCCAGAAGAAGTGTCATTGGGTCAATCTTCTGCTGACTCAATGAGTGCATCCACAACCCAGAGCATGGGTGCAAAAAGATCAAGAGCTACCATATCGGGAGTCTGGAATGATTTTGATAAAAAAGTTCAAGACCGACAATGATGGGAATTCGGTAAGATATGCTATTTGTAAAATTTGTAGTAACGAATTGTCTGCAAAATCTTCAGGTAGGACGGGTCACCTGCAACGGTACACTGCAAGCTGCAAAATAAGGTAAGGGATACAAATGCGCCAGACGTAGCTGCAGTACAACCCCAACGGCTCGGTACGCACTTGAGAGTACAACCCGGAGTTAGCCCGAGAATCCCTTTATAGATTAATTGCTTTTTAAGATTTACCTTTAAATTTTAGTGAGTCTGATGCTTTTCAAAAATATATTAGGACTGCTTGTAACCCTAGATTTAGTGTTGTATATAGGCAAACTACAACTAAAGATTTAATTAAATATTATAACAACTACCGTGAAAATTTGAAAGAAATGTTTCATACGTGTACATTCTCTGTTGCTTTGACATTAGACATATGGAGTGGTAGAGTTAGGAAGGATTATATTAATGATGTTACTCATTATGTTAATAATGACTGGGTAATAAAAAAAAGAATTATAGGATTTGAATTATTTAGTATTGCACATACTGCTGAAAATATTGCAGAATGCATTATTAAAGTTATAGAAGATTTTAGTCTCACGGATAAGATTTTTTCTCTAACTTTAGATAATACAGCTGCAAACACTAAAGCTATGAAAATTCTTACTCCTTTGTTTAATACTTCTGCACAATCTTTCTTACTGCATCAATATTGTGCTTGCCATATTATTAATCTTATTGTTAAATCTGATTTAAAAGGATTAAATGCTTGTCTTGATTTTTTTAGGGATGCAATTTCATATATTAATCATTCTAACCAACAAATAGCTGCATATAAGAGCTTTTGCGTAGCAATGAACGTTCGTCACAGAAAATTTGCCTTAAACATGTCTGTTAGATGAAACTTTACTTACCTTATGCTTAACACATATATTGCCATATAAGAGCATCTTATCTGTCTTTCTTCACACCTAAGTTCATCAATCTCGTAGCTCCTTCAGTAGAATCCAAGTTAGAGACTCCGAATTTACTGAGGGCGATTAGGTTGTTGGTGAAAAATATTTTCTTTTTATAACTTTTTTATAAAGCTACACTTTGTCATCTGGAGTATACAACCCTACTTCTCCTGTAATTATTCATGACATTCTTGAAATTTCCACTCACCTAAAGGTTTTTGAAAATGATCATGTACTACAGGATGATGTAGTGGCCATGAAAACTAAGTTTTTAAAATATTAGAGGAAAATTTCTATTTTATATGCATTCGTCTTTATTTTGGATCATAGGACCAAATTCCAAGGATTTATAAATGTATTACAATTTTTAAGCGATGCTACTGGTTTAGATTATCGTACATACTATAGAGTAATTAAGGATAAGTTATATGGGGTATACAAGAAATACGAAAATAAGTATGGGTCCGTGTGTTTGGAAAAAACCCCTGGTTGCCCCTAGCACCTCTGTAGGGATCATGCAATGGGCATGATTTTTAGTTCTTCCTCTAGAGATTCTCGATGTCCTTATGCAGGTACACATTAGTTAGGAGGAGGAAGGCGGCAAAGCACCGGAGACCTATCGAGCTATCTCAACAGTGATAGCGTCATCTTCGAGCAAGAGTTGAACATCCTCTCATGGTGGCAAACCCAAAAAGTAACATATCCAGTGCTATACGTATTAGCACGGGATGTGTTAACTGTTTCTGTCTCTACGGTCTTCTCGGAATCAACCTTTAGTCTATTTGGAAGAATAATTGAGGAGAGGTAAATAAGTCTCTCGAATGAGATGATCAAAATCTTTCTAACCATCAAAGACTGGAAACAAGCTGAATCAAGACTCCAACATACTGCAGAGAATAAAGACTTAGAATAATCTATTGAGAATTTATATCTAGATAGCAATGAATATGATTTCTAATATTTTTCTTCAGATGTAGTGACTAGTGAGCTTTATAGGTTATACTCTTTTTTCTTTACAAATATTTTCCAAAGTTAAGTTTTTTACTTAGTAAAGTTTTTAACGAGGCAGCCATGCCATATAATAATCTATATTGATATTCTACAAGTTAATAAAGCTTATTATGTCATTGATAATAATTATCTTGATGATTAACAATGTCTACCATTTTCTACATTTTTTTTGTAATTCTCTATAATTTTTTACATTTTTAATAATATCTATGTGATTTTCTACAATTTTTTAAAAAAATTCTCTTTTTCTCGATTTAACGGGCCAATCGTGCCGGCGCGACACGTTAAGGCCTAACCATGCCTAGACTTAGAACACGGCCCGTGAAATGGCGCGATAGGACCTATTTATTTACCGTGTCTAAATAGGATGTGTCTGGGTCAGATCCGTACCGTGTCGGCTCGGCTCGGCCAGGCCCGCTGGATAGTGAGTCATGCCCTTTCCCAAGCAAAACTCCGCAACCCTTAGAGCGTCTTCAACAATGTCCTCTAAATCTCATCCCCTAAATCACTTTTTAGAGGACACAATCTAGAATATAGAAGACTAAAAATATGTAACCTCCAATAAGTCCTCTAAATATGGCCCCCTAAATTAAAATCTGGGTCCACAAAAACTACCAACCAAAGAATTTAGGGGATCGGACGGCGCATGAGCGTTGGGACCGATTTAGGGGATGGTGTGCGTCCTCCATATATGAGGGACGAAAAATCAGGATGGAGTCCTCTATATTTTTGGGTACCACTTAGAGCAACTCCAAGAGATGGGCTAAAACATCCCCTAAAACAAATTTTGGTGATTAGTGAAAAAAAACCCTCCAAAAGATCCCCAAAACCATCACTAAAAATTTTAACACCTCCAATATCTCACCCCACCGGAGCCAAATTTGGCCTCACCCCACGCGTCCCCAATCACCGTTGCCGCGCGCGAGTAGGCGATTCCGCGCTCAATTTTTTTCCTTTGCGTTGCGTGAGACCTACCTGAGGGCGTCGGCAGCTTCCTCCCCGCCGGTGCGGCTCCCCACCGGCGCCCCCGCTGTTTGAACAGGTGAAGGTGGAAAATAAGAAAAAGAAGTTAGAACTTATGAGTGATGAGATATATTTGAAAAGAATGATAGAAGAAGAAAGAATTATGACCATGGACTTTACTGGCCTATCAGACATACAACAACAGTTCTACAAGAGCCTACAGAATGAGATTGTAGCTCGACATTCCTCTAAGTCAGGTTAAATTTCAGAACTATGGTGTATGGTTTTCATTTGTTTTCAGATCAGAACAATAGTGTTTTAATTTAATTTCAGAACTATGTTATGGTGTCTTTATTTCAGATCAGAACAATAGTGTTTTAATTTAATTTCAGATCAGAACAATGGTGTAGCATATTTAAAATATTTAGGGGACCAATTTTGGGGATGACTGTTGGAGCAAAGGAGTTATATTGATCCTCAACTTTTTGGCATGTCCCCTAAAATAAGATTATAGGGGATCAAATTTAGCCCATCTTTTGGAGCTGCTCTTAGGGGATCTGTTGGAGCTTTTTTTTACCTTTTTTTCTAAAATATAGGGGATATGAGCGAAGATTTGTTCGAGATGCTCGGCTAGACGAAAAAATTGCTATAATGGGACTCCAAACAACGTGTTTCGCTATAATAGGACTTCTAACGTTGACATCGCTAAAATGACACCCGAAACATTGGCTTCTCGTAATACATGACATTTGGCTAATGTTTCGAAATACCCGAACATTGGAAATAAAAGAGCCAAATGTCATGTATTACGAGAAGCCAATGTTTCGGGTGTCATTTTAGCGATGTCAACGTTAGAAGTCCCATTATAGCGAAACACGTTGTTTGGAGTCCCATTATAGCAATTTTCTCCGGCTAGACTGGTTTACGGTTTAGACTGCCGGCTTGGGTTGGCTCCCATGGAGGCGGCGGAGACGGAGCGGGAAGCGACCGGCTCCCATGGCGGCGCCGTCGTAATCTCCACCGGCCAGAAGCTGGTGCCGTGGTCGAGCTGGGCGGAGTGGCGCTTCGTCCGCGACGGCCTCTTCTCCCCCTACCCCGCTGCCGCTCTTCGCAGGGTAATAATACCCTCTTCCCGAAAATCGGACAAGGCTCCAAAATTACAGCAATAGGGTGTAAAGTTTGAGTGTGTTGTTGGTTCAGATCACGGCGTGGCGGAGAAGGGGACCCTCCTGATACCAGTGGACGTGACCGCCGCGTTCGTCGAGATACGGCCGCGGGATCCCTTCTTCCGGTACTTCCCTTGATGAAAAGTTCCAACCTTTCTCTCTTTTTTTTTTGGGTGGCTGTGGAGTTGGGGTGGTGTTATATGGGAATTTTTTCTCTCTAGGAATGGAATGGCTGGGGATGATACACTGGAATCGGAGGAGATGCTCGCGATGCTTTACAGTATGGCAATCATGAGGTATGAAAACTTCTGGTGCAATTTTCATCTTATGTGGTAATGTGTGATACATGGGCAAAACTCTCAAATTGCAATGGGAGTAGAATGGGTTCGTGGCATTATCATGCTGCTAAAGGCAAATCGCCTCTTTTATTGGGTGGGTTCAGAACTTCAGATAGATACCACAGCTTATTGTGCAAAGAGGAGGGCTGCGTAGGTTTAGGAAAATAAGTTAGTTTTTGTGCATTGATGGTATTTAAATTGTTTTGATATCCATGTGGGTCCAGTGAATTCCGTTGAATGGGAGATTTCAGATTTTGATGGAAGAACACATAGTATTCTTTTAGGAATTCATTAAGAGCTCAACCAGTGGATAATGTAAATTGAACTAGAGCTTAATAGAACTAAAGTACCAGTATGTTGTGGGTGTTTGCTCCTTTACATTTGATCTGAACTACCAACGGTGGTGATCGGTTCGGCTGAAAGCCTCATGGCTTATGGCTGAAAACACTGTAGCTGGCTGAAAAAAGCACTGTAGCTGACAGAGGCTTATTTACCATAATTAAATTTTAAAAAAAATTAAAAATAGAAAAAACATATTAGCCCATCACGTATAATGTAAACAAATACGAGGAAAAAAAGAACCGGTAAAAAAACTCAAAAAAAAAGCCAAAAGTTCAGAAAAAGACGAAATTTATGAATAGTGCAAAAATAAGCTGAAGCCAGAAGCTGAAGCCATATTGATCATACTTTTCATATTAGTGATGCATACCCAGGGCCAGCTCTGCGCCAGCATGAAAAGGGTGCCCAACTTGGCACCAAGTTGCCATCAAGTAGTAAGCAGTACCACAGTGCTAGATGCATATACTACTGAGAATCTCTATATATGAGACAACAATTCTTCTATACTTTTCCCTTTTTTTTTCTTATTTCCAGGCTTGTAAATGGTTTTCTGGAGAACCCACATAAGTGTTGGGTTTTCTCAAACCTTAGATTGATTCCGTTGAGGCTTTCAGTCAACCCTCTATTCCTCTACCTTATCCGTGGTGCCACTCACAATGTATAACGTGGCTAGAGGGCAGGGACATATTTATAGACTCCACTTCCAGATGTTACAAAGTGACCTACCTGTTTTTGGTATCCCGTGAGACTCTTGAACCATGTCACTAACCACGATCAGACAGATCAGTTTTATAAGCCTAAAATATATTAGTCCTAAGCACACATGTGTGAGTCATGCGTCATGATCGGATTGTTTATGAGATCAATTCCAATTTGATCACGTGGGTCAACAATCTGCAGAGCCGATCCTGCAAAACAAACCCATCTATTCCACTCTGTGCTGTACCTGGGTTAAAAATGCATGCATATTAAATTTCAGTAGACTTGATCTCAATATATATGTCTACCATATTCCAGCACCGCTGTCCTCGGCACCTCGAGTATTAATTCCTCGAGTTAAGTTCCTCAAAATATTCTATATCACTTGCATCAATAATATGAATAATTCTACATTGAGTAAAACAAATAATAACCACAATAAATGTTGAAATCCACATAAAAATCCCAACATCTCCCACTTGGCTGAAACATTTCAATCAATAAACGGAAGCCCCATGACTTAATCATGCTTAAACAAAATAATTCCTGACTAACTGGTTTAGTCAGTGGATTTTCCTTTAATGTGTTTACTTTTACTTTAAAATAAGTGATAAGTTGTGACACACTTTCCATGACCTCAAGTGATGCAAGAAATTCTCTTAGCCGCACGCACGCACACACACACACATATATATTCCTTTGCTACTTCAGATGCAACAATGTATTCAGTTTCCATGGAAGAATGAGCAACTATATCCTGTTTCCTGATGCACTAAGAAATAACACATCCTGCCAAAGTAAATAGATAACCAGAAGCCATTTGCTAATCAACATCAGTATAACTTTGCAGCTAAAGATTATGACTATTAAAATATAATGAATAATTCATGGTTTCTTTGGCATAACGCTGTACATATTTGATTTGTTTCTAATGCTTTTCCTCAGGATTCTTTTGATATCTACTAAGAATTCCAATGGTATGGTTAAGATCAGGTCGTGTAAATAACATAACATATATAAAACATTCCAAAGCTAAAGAATAAGAAATTCCATTCATTCTAGTTTCTTCCTCAGGGGCTAATCAGACTTGAGGGTGAGCAGAAATGACCAAATCCATCATTTGATTGCACGTGCTGCATAGCCCCAGCCAGGCTGAAGGGCAATGGTGGAAATGGGTGTTTCTTCCTAGCCAGGCCCACAGCTCCTTTTTGCATCAACACTGGCCCTCAAAAGCAACCAGGCAATCAATTGACCAAACAATAGGAACCCAAAAAGTTTCTGAATCTGAAGAGCCTGGCCCAAGGAAAACAGGCAACCAAACAAACCCTACAATTTCACAAGAAATGTAACTTCAAGGAAATAAAGATAAATGTGATCTCCATTCTATAAAATGTAACTTGAAGGAAATAAAGACAAATGTGATCCCCATTCTATGATTAATCAACCACTAAAGAGTAAATGGTACAACTCCAAATTTCAATACCATGGAATGCAGTGCTAAACTCAAGCTTGTTACAATTGCTGATTGTGTTGATTTCATTTCCTTAAAGATGTGCTGCTTTGTATACATTCTAAGAAAGATGATTAATATATGTTTTTTTTGCTTTATGCTAAGAAACCCGTAGGATGTTCAAATAACACAATTCGTGAAATTCCGTTGCTTATCTCTTCCATTATTCTGAACTGCCACAAAATTATTGCATATACTAGTATAAGAATAACTGTGTTCATCATACTTGTTTGCCAGCATGTAATGATCTGATTCGTGAATATTCTTGAATTAGTTTGATTGCTTCCATCTGATCCTGACATGAATAGCAATTCTCTTGTAGTATTTATGACAGACGGATAAAGTTAATATCATTTATAATTATTATCGTCTCTCAAGGGAATATATCTTCATGACCAAGATACCTCGGTGTTGACTGAGTTAATTCTAAATTGCAGGTTCCGAGTAATTGATTTCCAAAACCATAAATTATGTATTGCGACTTTACTATGCATGCCCCTCTGAGTTTCTGTCTGTTCTACTGGATTTTTTTCGAGCCCCAGAATCCTCTGAAAACAGTGACTTGCATCAAACTGATAGTTTGGATGTAAATCGCTTATCTGATGTTCAAAATGCACAATGAAATATCACATAGAGATATTAAAACTATCATAACAAGGCTATAAGAAAAAGAACCAAGATTGTTGCTTGGCATACTAAAGTCGGCAATTGAAATGATTGAGACCAGGGAAGACCTCGAAAACAAAGAGGTACTGCTCTTATAGTCGGGTGTTCTATTTTCAATTTTGTACCCTCTCATTTCCTATAATTCATCTCATGCATTGCTTCACAAATCACAATCTTGAAACGGAAGGATTGTCATGTTTTATTTCACTGTCCAGACTTGATGCTGGTATTTCCATTTTAGGGCTCTTGTAGAGTTGTATTTGCACAGCTGTGTTTCTGGCCTTATTATCTTTTGTTATATTTATAGGTGAATCATATGCATGCCTGCCAGCTGAGCCAACAAAAATGAAAAACTTATGTTCCCTGGTTCTATGGCTTGTCAAAAATATAAAAGAATTAAAGGATTCAGGCTGTATTGGGCTTGTCCATGAGACAGGATTACTCTCTTCAGACAAGAATGTGATCCCTCGTTTCTGTCTTGCAAAACTTCTGCAGAAGTGCTTGAGTTTGTCCATTGTAGGTGAAAGATGTATTATAGATGCAGTACTACTACTGATTGAGATGGCCGGCAATAATAATGTGAACGAGAAACTGAGGAAGCTTCCTGTGTTATCCCTGGGAAGGTCGGCTAAAGAGTAAAGATTCTACCCTGCCTGAATCCAGTGTCATACCCAACGAACAAGAATCAGTTGAGAAGGCAACTGAGAGGCTGGAAACGTTCAAGTTGCAGGTGAAGGAATGGAAGAATGCATGTTTAGCAGAAAATGGCACTGAGGGATCGTTCAACACGAGCACGCCAGAGAAATGTAACAGATGGTCTATAACAAAGTCTTGGACCCCCTGTCCAATAGGAATGATACCTTGTTCATTTAGTTCAACTGTTGTTCTTCCAGCCCTTGATGCCATTGACCATGAATTGAAGGATTACACATTAGAACAACGTGGAAATTTTGAACATGATGATCATACAGAAAGGTTTGACTATTATTCTCACCCCGATAAGCAGTTGGATGATGAAAGCATTCCGGAAATATCAAGATCGTCACCTGAATGTGGGATTTCATATATGCCAGAATTGACCTTTCCTTTGAATGGTAGACTACTGGTTGGTGGTGTGTGGAAAAATGTTACCGAAGAAGAATTCATGAAGTCAAAGATGAAAAATTTTGTTGTGATGTTGGCTAGACAATTTGAGGCTGTAAACGAACATATGATAGCTTTGTACTGTGGTTTCTTCAGTAGTCGTCAGGATTGTGATTTTTGGTGGTATCACTTGGTCCCCTTTTTTCACCTTTTCCGCCTTAGAGAGCAGATGGCCTAGCAATTGTTGGTTTTCTTCTAAATTTCTCAGAGGGTACAAGAAAATTTCGGTCGGCACTCTTGCGAATAGTTTGAATATTTCAGTAACGGCAGAAGATCTCTAGCAGTTACTGCACAACCGGCGTTTTCATGTATACCTTTTTCCCTCTTCAATCCGTAAGAAAAAAAAATGACTCAGAAGATGCAGATCGACGTCTCCCGTCGCCGCCCCGCCCCCCTCCCCCGTTCTTTGCATCGACCTCCTAACGAAGAAAGGAACGCATGTACGTGCATCGATCATTAGGTGCTTTTTTTTTGTCTGAACAAGGGCGTACGACTAGCAAACACTGCAGGCTTTGTGATGCGCTACTGTGCTATCCTCGTCCCTTTTTAGCTAGTCGGCACGCACGGCCTGCCGTAGCGTGTCCATCGCACCGGCACAGCAGTAACGTTATCGTCTAGCTACTAGCTAGCAGCGGCACTGAAGGCTCAGGCTATCCGTCCAGTAGTACTCTGTGTAGGAGTACTAAACTGCTCAAGATTCTTGGATGACTTGTCAGCTGGCTATATAGATACTTACAACCCACTTATCAGTCTATTCATATAGTAATTTACAACCAGCTGAAGGCTGTATGACCCACCTCTTTCTCTCATAAAGTTTTTTGGTTCTTGTGCTTCAGCTGGCTGTAAATTTACAGCCCACCTCTCTTCTCTCTTCTCTCTCCTCCTCTCTCTTCCACCTCAGCATACAGCCTACTAAAAGCCTTTTATTATACTTGCTCTCAGAAGGTGCTGCCGGTTCGATCATGAACCGTGATGGTCCAGCCGTGGAACTGGCGATCGATCAGTGGGTTGGCTACTGCGGCTTGGTTGAGCTATGATAGGCGATTCCCATCGCCGCACTTGTTGATGCATAAACAGCTCGCCGATGTGCCAGCACCTACGCGAAAACGACGGTACCTCTCCCAATCCACTGATCGCCGTGCCAGGGACACGCCGTTCGGCCGGGGCCGCTCCAAACAGTTCCTGATTGTGGTTTCTAACTTATAATTTTTCGTTTTTTCTGAATTGTTTCTATTTTTACTTTTACTTTTTTTATTTTTTTTATTATTCGGGCTGATATAATTTTTTTATATTTAATTATATAGAATAAAACTAACTATAATAATTATAATATAAAATAAACCATAAGCTTCGTCTCATAAGCCAGCAGGACCACCCAACGAACGAACAAAACCGCCGCGGACAGGCGAACGTGCATGCCACTGCATTCATTTTCTACACGATTTGACATCGCTTCCCAATACATATAGCCTAGGCACCAAACTGCTTCGGTTTCTTGTTTTCTTTTTTTACTTATTTAATTCAGAAAACGTATCAATTTTTAATTTTGATTTATTTTATTTTTTGCCTTTTTTATCTCTATTTCTTTGTATTGTTCGTGACGACATAATGTTTTTTATTTTTTTGAAAATTTTATCATTTTTTTTTAAAAAAAATTAACAACTGTTATAACGTAATTTTAGCTAAAAACAAAAGCCACACCGAAAAATTTAAGCCAAAAACTAATTAAAGCACCACTAAAATTGGCACATTTTACAGGCGTCAAACCAACATTGGCAACATCAGACCTAATCGCCACAGCAGAATATACACCACTGTTTGCAAGGAACGCGAGCAAAAGGTTTTGAGCATGTTGCGCTGTCCAGATATCCATGCCCAATCGTCCTGTAAAGCACAGTCGCACATGTCGATTGTACCATCTGAACTGAACATCACAGTGTGAGCCATCACCGACAAAGGGCATAGAACCAAAATAAAAATCCCCTCTCAATGCCACAACCAATAATAGAATGCACCAGGTCAGGCCACGCTTCAGGCAAACAAACTTGTGACAGGCTCAATAACATGCAAGACAGGCCTAGTCCCGACCCGATCAAGTGGGTGCTAGGCAGGCATAGGCTTAGCCCGTATTTTTCGTATCTCGCGCATAGCTCATACAATATATTAAATCTATTTTTCTTTCCACCTTAGCCCGCCTCATGCCCAAAGAGGTAAAGATATAGGTTGTGATCAAAATGGCTGAAAAGCCCGTGGCTTATGGCTGAAAACACTGTAGCTGGCTGAAAAAAGCACTGTAGCTGACAGAGGCTTATTTACCATAATTAAATTTAAAAAAATTTAAAAATAGAAAAAACATGTTAGCCCATTACGTATAATACAAACAAATACGAGGAAAAAAAGAACCGGTAAAAAAACTCAAAAAAAAGTCAAAAGTTCAGAAAAAGACGAAATTTATGAATAGTGCAAAAATAAGCTGAAGCCAAAAGCTCAAGCCATTTTGATCACAACCATAAACAAAATCCTAACATTTGTTCCATTTCTCATCTTGTGGCTGTCTGTGTGGGAGACGGCTTCGGCCTTCGAGTGGCAAGCGGGCGGATGTGTAGGCTAGAGGCGAGTGACGATTGGCAGACCCGGACATGGTGCCATGATGTGACGACAATCATGCGTGAGGAGGCGCGTGGTGCAAGGTGAGCGTGTGGCAGCACGGGTGAGCAGAGAGGTGTCATGGGCAAGCGGGCAGTGGCACAACGAACATGGAGGTAGGGAGCGGGCGACAGAAAGAGAGCAGCGCAGTAGCCAGGAGGGAGCGTGGCATTGGGAAGTGAGTAGCACCTCCAACTTATTGTCATCGTTCTCTCTTTAGAACTAGGTGTGCTCCACCCCACTGCACTTATTTTCTTTCTTGGTCTATTTTGCTCCATTGAAGAAGTATACAATTTTCTCTTAGATGGACAATTCTTGCTGATAGAGAAATAGCAAAAAAAGGCAAGATCAACAAGATATACAACTCTCATTTATCTCTATAATTTGTTGTTTAATTCATATAATTATGCTCGCCTTATGTCGCCCATTTCCTCATAAGAAATGATTAATTTCTGTATTTTTATTATATCTACATACATGTATCGTTGTATCAGTGTTTTGGGGGGACGGTGCGGTATCAACATATTCAAACAACTTAGCTCCGAAATCCGAAACCCATCCTAAAAAACCTGGGTCCACCACTGCCCCAAACCTGGGTTGCTCCACTACCATAGCGGAGTACAACATAAAGCAGGCAAGCAACACACAAAATATAGAACCGAATAGGCAATAAAGAGAAGATAAATACTGTCTTAATTTTTTTTAAATATTCATCAATTTTTTACTTCGATTACTACAAAGCTGTGAAGATTAGAATATGAAGTCTTCTTGAAAAATGGAGGAACACAGAGTTAAGCACGACCAATTCGGAACGCTACGTGGTCGGGTTATGGCCACTGATCGAAAATCAATGTGGTCAATTACGGCTATCAGATGGAAGCCAACGTAGTCAGAGTTTAACTATCGGACGGAAATCACCGTGGTCGGAGATCGACCACCACTCGGATGCCAACGTAGTCGAAAATCGACTGTTGGACGGAGATCACCGTGGTTGGAGATCGACTGCCAGTTGGATACCAACGTGGTCGGAAATCGATTGTCAGACGGAGATCACCGTGGTCGGAGATCGACTGCCAGTCGGATACCAACGTAGTCAGAAATCAACATGGCGAAACTAATCGTGGTCGAAACTGACGTGGTTGAAACTAGCATGGTCAAAACCAGCTTGGTCGAAACCAACACGGACAAGACCGACGTGATCGTAACCTTCATGGTCGATGTCCAGAAGCTACCAGCTGGAAAACCAATCGAGTAGTTGATGACCAGAGAAGTTGTAACAGTTCAGAATATGAACAGAAGAATCAATGATCAACTAGTGATCGTAACCAGGGTGGTTGAACCAATCCGAACTTTGACCAGTGAGATCGACTATGAATGAATGATCGAAAATTAAAGAGCGGTCGAAAGACCAGCGTAATCGAGGACCAATGAGCCGTCATAACCAAACACAATAAAAAATGACTTAGAAGAACAGAGCAATCACACGACCACAAGATCTAAAATTCACATATCTTTTCATTAAAAGATCAAATGGCCGTGAAACTGTGTACGCAAATTGCTTAAGATCTTAAGATACTATTTCATTCTTGAATAAAAAAATCTATGACAAATTTGAGATCTTTTTGCAATTTGAGGATGCGCACATCAACCAAGAACTAAAAAGCTAATCGATGATCAGATCTTACTCGTGGGTAGAAGATAGTAAAGATGGCTTTGCATACGCTCCCACATGTCACGACAAGCTGGATTATCGAAGAAATCAGATCAAAAGTCCCTGAATCAAGAAATCACCCGATTAGACCAAGAACTTGCAAAAACAGGGTTTCTTGAAAATCTTACTATTGAAGTGCCTAGATGATTGGAGATCTATCACAAGAGATTATCTCCATCTCGTCTATGTTCTTAGCATAGCATGATCAGAAGAAGGGTAGAAGAGGACAGAGCTCTAAGCCTAAAGCACACCCACTCTCTAACCTATCTCTCATGGGAGGAAGGAAGAGCTGGCCACCAAAAAGGCTTAACCAATCTTCTCAAACCGTAGCTCTTGCCTCCCCTCCCCTTATATAATGGATCTACCCATTAAGCCAAATCGGGGATAGCCCGTTAACCCCACATAGCACCGAGTTTTACTCTTATGCACACTTCTCAAGGCGGCTTACAACTATTAACCCATTAGTGAATCATTACCCGATCCACTTCACGTTTTCAGCACATACAAAACCTAAACTACTTAAGCCAACGACGTGGTTTCATATACTGCCACTTTCCCAGTATTGGGCAATTTACCAAAATACCCCTCTACCACCTTCCTCGAAGTTTCCCGCTTCCTTTGCCACGAATCATCGCCCATGCTTCGTCATCTTCCATGTGGTCTCAATGACTTGTCGTCAAGCCTCTCACACGTCTGGATCCCACTGAACCATCCTCGCTTGCAAATGACCCAAATCACTTGGCACACCATATGCTTCTCCTCGCGCATAATGGCACCCGACTTCCTCTACCATCTGAACCTCGACTCCTCCCTAAGCCTAGTCCCGATCCACCTCGCCATTGCCCATCTTGTCCACTACCGGTAGCTCTCGCTCCAGTTCCTCATTGTCCTAGCTTGCAACCACCCTGCAAGTGTCGGTCATCTTCGGTGTCTCCCTGATCATCCTGGACCTCAGCACCACCCTGTGCCTACTCCTGATACTCCTACGCCTCACCATGACCTAGCTCCGAAGTCCTGCAACCAGCACCAATAAGCAAACCATCACGTAGCACTGCACAACACACAGAGTCATTAATTTGTGCAATCCATCCATACAATACACAATGTAAAATGTATGCACCCAAATTACTGATCCTAAATCTAAGACCAAATAATAAACCCATGTGCACATAAGTAACAACATCCCAACTCAAAACCCAAAATCCAATTTTTTCGCGAAATTTGGTAGTACTACTCTTAACACGGTTGGTCTACCGCGCCCCAAGGCGGTACTTCTACACCATCGCTCCTCGCATAGGACGTCTTTGGAAAAAACATTCTGCTGCTCAGACCGGAGCTATCGCTCGAGCGGAACTACCGTGTTCACAATGTCGATACTACTGGTTCGCACAAACACCTGCGGTACTTCTGATATTTCTGATAGTTCAAGAAAATAACTTAAGTCAAATGCAATCTTACAAAACAATTGACCACTTCACAAATATTGCAATGGTTCATCATAATAATATCATAGACCTTTTCACATGGTCCTTCACAAATGGCAATCTCTGTAGCAGATCGATCACAGTTTGTTAGACAGCTTGCTGCTAGTGACAGCCACATCGGCAACACAGGTGACATCATCAAGAAGGAAGGGATAAACTAAACTAGTTGTGTCCCAGCCAAGGTGAACAGAACTAGACTTGAGCCCACTTCCATCCATCGATTTTTGACATCGCAACTAACTAAAAATATGTGTGTGCATGCGGCATGACCGGCCCGCCCCCCTCGGCTCAAAAGTGAAGCTCTAATGGTTGGCGTCTGCATTGCTTATTATTTTTTGTTTCGGATTATGGCTTTTGACTATAGATTATAGTTTTTGGGTTGTTTCTGAGAGAGTACAGAGTAACAGAAACCCACGTGCGGTTCTAGCCCATATAAAATGTGAGATCATGTGGAGGTCATCCCATGGTTGTGATGAGTAGTTGACCTTTGGATTAAAGTTTTGTAGAGTTTGAGCTTGGTTTTTAAGGTTTTTGCAAAAGAATGCATTCTGGTTGTGCTGTCTGCTGGAATCTTTAGGTTAAGTGGTATGACCACTTTGTTTTGATGGTCTGACAGGCAGACTTCAATCGTTGATAGTAGTCAGAGGCGCGGTCCTCGACTTTGTAGTCAGGTGGTCCAAACGGTCGTGTGTTGGGTGGTCCGATCGGTAGATCGACCACGGATGGTCGATGGTCAAATGCTGCAGTGCCTGAATGACCACGGATGGTCGATGGTCGGTAGTCGTAGACTTCACATGTTGTCGTAGTTGTAGACTTCGTGATCGATAGTCATGGGTGTTGTGATCAGCTATCGTAGACCTCAAGTACTCGTGTCAGACCAACTAGTGGTCTGACCAGCCTGTGCTTGGTGGTCAGGCTGGGTTCTCTCAATGGTTTGAAATTGTTGTTTGGAAATCTTGGAGTTTAGTCATGATTTGACCTAGGTATTGTTATTTGAGTACACTTGTGTTTATTGTTGGGTCCTAGGATTAAGATCAGTAATTCGGGTGCATACCTTTTGCATTGTGCATTGTATGGATTAATTGCGTAAATTGAAGACTTTGTGTATTGTGCAGTGCTACATGATGGTTTGCTTCTTGGTATTGGTTGCAGGACTTCAGAGCTAGGTCATAATGAGATGTAGGAGGACCAGGACTAGGCGCAGGATGGTGTTAAGATCCAAAATGGTCAGGGAGACGCTGAAGATAACTGAGGCTTACGGGGTAGTTGCAAACCGGAATGACGAGGAATCGAAGTGGGAGCTACCAATGATGGACATGATGGGCAACAACAAGGTGGACTGGGACTAGGCTCAGGGAGGAGTCGAGATTCAGACAGTCAAGGAAGCCTGGTGCCGTCATGTGCGAGAGAGGCATATGGTGCACCAAGTGACTTGAGCCGGTTGCAAGCGAGGACGGTTCGGTGAGATCCAGACGCGTGAGAGGCTTGGCGGCAAGTCATTGGGGCCACGTGGAAGATGGCAAAGTATGGGTGATGCTTCACGGAAAAAGAAGCGAGAAGCTTCGGTGAAAGCGGTAGTGGGGTATTTTGGTAAAATTGCTTAATACCGAAGAAGCGTGCATGAGTAAAACCCGGTATTAGGTGGGATTAATGGGTTATCCTTGGTTTGACCTAATGAGCGGATCAATTAGATTTTGGTTTAGGTTGTGAGCCTATATAAAGGGAGGGGGTAAAAGTTAGGATTTGAGAAGGTTAGCTAAGCTTTTTTGTGACTAGCTTCTCCCTCCCATGGGAGATATGTTAGAGAGTGTGTGTGCTCTAGACTTAGAGCTCTGTTCTTCTGAGTGGAGTGGCTGTAAAACAAATCATTTCAAGTGAGCAATACATCAATCTTTCATTTACCTTTTGTGTATCTTTTTGTCTGATTGAGTTTGCTCTGGTTTGAGTTTGTTTTTCATCTCTTCTCTCAACCCCTTCTTGATCTCTTCCTATTGATTGAGTTGCATACGTTTCAGTTGGTTTAAACTCTCTACTGCCCCTCTCTTGATCTTATTGTGCCAAGGGCATGGACAAGATGGAGATTTTCAAGAAACCTTGTTTTTGCTTATACTTGGCCTAATCAGGTGGTTTCTTGATCTGAGAGTTTTTGGGTTGATTCGTTCCGTGACCTTGTTTGCTGTGACATGTGGGAACATGCTCAAATTACCTACGAGCAAGATCTAATCATCGATTTGGTTTTTAGTTCATGGTTGGTGTGCGCTGTTTTAATTTGTCATGGATTTTTCAATTCAGGAATGAAATAGCTTCTAGAGACCTTAAGAAACATGTGTACAATGTTTCACGGCTTTTGGTTGAGTCAATCGAAAGTTCTATCAATTTTGGTTCTTGCGGTCGGGCTGAAAACCCTGTTCTTCTGTTGGAAACGGTAGTATTGCAAGCCTTGTAGCGATAGTACCGTAGTCCCTGATTTTTGACTACTCTGGTTTTCGACCATTCACTGGTCGTCGACCACTTTGGTCATGTTTTGACTTGATTCGACCACTTTGATTTCGATCACTCATTGGTCATAGACCACTCGGATCATATTCCGAACTGTTACGACTTCCCTGGTCATCATCTACACAATTGGTTTCTGACTGTGGCTCCTTGTCATCAACCGCGAAGGTTATGATCACATTGGTCTTGATCGCGTTGGTTTTCGACTACTTATTGGTCCTCGATCACGCTGTTTTTTCAACCGCACACTAGACATCAACCACGTCGGTTTTCGACCACGTTGGTTTCGACCACGTTGGTCTCGACCACATTTGTTTCGACTATGATGGTTTCAACCACGCTAGTTTTGACCACGTTGGTTTCGGTTTCGACCACGTTGGTTTGGCTTTCGACCACTCACTAGTTGTTGACCACTCGAGTCGCATTTCGACCACGTTGGCTTTCAACCACATTGGTTACGACCACATTAGTTCTAAACCGCTATCTGGTCATCGACCACCATAGTCGAAAGCTGATTACGTTGATTTTCGATCAAGTTGTGCTCAGCTTTGTGGGACTTTCGACCACGTTGTTTTCTGATTGGTTTTGCTCAGCTCTGAGAGTGTCTGGTTTTCCACAGTGGTACAACTTTGTGTTTTTCTAGATTGTGAGTAGGATTCCTATTCGAATTTTCATATCTTTATAGCTATCGGAGCAAAGGATAAGTAAATACTTGGGGGAAAACTTTTAAGGGACCATTCACCCCCTCTATTGCCATCTTCGTTACTATGATAGAAGTCATTGTAATGTGTACTATAATTAACTTGTAGACCCTACTTTCAAAATGTACTCTGTTTAAAAACTAGTTACTATAGAAAAGTCCAAAAGCAGTGCGGTTTTGACCCCATATAAATGAAGTCACTACAATATGCATTATAATTAACTTATAGACTTACCTTCAAAAGGTATTCCATTTGAAAGCTGGTTACTATAGAAAAGCCGAAAAATAGCTTGTCGATGAAAAAAACAGGCCTGCTACTTACTGCCATCTCTGATTAAACAGGGCTAGGTAATGCATTCAGTTTAGCTATGGTTTATAGATTTTTTCCACTGTATCTGACTTATTTTTTATTGTAGCTGATGTGGTTTATTTGATATAATTAAATTTAAAAATAAAAAATAGGTTAGACTGTTACAGATAATACGAAGGAATATAGAAAAAAGAAAAGATAAAAATCTAAAAAGATTAACAAATAGTAAATTAAAAACAAAAAGGTCGAAGTTACGAGCGAGGCCGGCTTGACGCGGCCGCGAACATGCTGGCTTAATTAATCCCATCGCCATCAATGCAGGTACGGGGAATGCGCGTGCCGTTGCGTTCGTAGGCACGGCAGCTATGGGCCTATGGCGGTGCGTTATGAGGCGGTAGACAAATGTCCAGACATGCATTGTGTCATTGTGATAGGAATACTAGCACTTATTCATTATGCGCCGTGGCAGTTAGGGTAAAAAATAAATACAAATTATCTGTATTATTTAATTAATATATTTAATAGCATATAAATATAGTATAGATTTTTCTATCTAATTAACAATTTCTATTTTATTCGTATTTAAATTCGAATTTGTATAAAAATATGGATACGAATATAGTATGAACCTTGATCATCCAAAATATTATTTTTATTCGGACAATTCGTATTCGACAAAGTAATATGCATATTTTATTATAATACGACTAATTAGTTGAATACGTTTTTTTAATTAAACGTGAATTCGTGTTTCTTTATGTGAAGTAAATGAATTAGAATGATTAATCGTGATTGTTTGAGGATAAAATATCATTAATGTCTTCATACTATATAAGTTATGAATATATCTAGTTTCGATCAAATTGAGTAGATATTTGATTCGAATTTATATCCAATCAGGGGCGGAGCCAGCTATCTGGCAAGGTTTGGCGGACGCCATACCTAAAATCTGTAAAAAATACTAAATATATGTAGTATACCAGTATATATACATGGCATACATACGTCAATACATGGGTCTGATGGCTGGGCTGGTGGGCTCCGCTTGATGGTGATGGGCCGCAATTAGCAAACCGAACGGATGGAAGCTAATGGCCTGATCGATCGACTGCTCGTCTCTTCGTATTCTAGAATCCGATCAGGCGATCACAACTCCAGAGTCCAGAACGACAGACCCCTATACATGTATTTTAGCGAGCCCTTGTATAGTTTCACTATACATGTTTGATTTTTATAAACCCCGTCACACCTGAAAATTATTCCTGCCTCCGCCACTGTATCCAATCTATATTCGTATTCGACATTTGTTTGATTTGTATTCAAATCCGAGACCCCATTTTTACCCAAGCGGCAGTTCACACTCCACACCCGAGATGCTAGCATAGTCGTCACGTCACACGAGCTCCAGTTCGAGTTGAAGTGAATCACCGAGAGCAGCCGCCAAATACGAACCACCTTCAATGAAGCTTCCCTTGCCCCTATCTGCAGCGTCGAAATTTATGTGCCGGAGTGGAACAAAAGTACACAGCAACATCGAATTTTACCAGCCGAACTTTAGAAAAGGTTTTCTCCGTCCTTTCGGTGGAGAGACGATGAACGTTTTCACCTGTCATTGGTCGCTTGAGCCTTCCGATCCTCTTAAATCTGGCACGACGCGTCGGACGGTGAAGTTTCTTTGAAGCCACGCTCCCTTTGAATCTTGATGGTTTCTAAACCCAAAGCCGCCCCCGTGCTCTAATTCGTGCACGCGATTTGTTGCCTGCAGAATACGCGTTGGTAAATATTCCCTTTCACTTTTCTACCACGAGTTGAAGTTAAATAATAATAATGATGATGATCTAAGAGGAACATTCCGATCTTTGATCCAAGGAAAAAAAATTCGTCGAGGAACATTCCATGTCCAACACGGGGAAAGCCGCCAGGGTAATCGAGACATGCTCTAAACATGCGGGTGTCTGTATCTCATTCACCGACCAATGCGAAACCAAATCCAATCCCTAAGACCAAGGTCTCGCACGAAAAAAAATAAGGGAGTGTCTATACAATATTTGACTGTTTTTTAAATAAAAATAGTCAGATTTTGAGCCGTTAGATGGAGATCCAATATCCTATATCATTTTTTTAGAGGGGGTCATTTTTTTTAGGGGGGCTTGTATGGGTGGATCCGTTGGATGGAGATCTAACGTTTTAGATCAATCTGACTGTTTTACTGTTTTTGCCCTCAAAAACAGTCGAATGTTATATAGCAATACTCAAAAAATAAATGATGTTGTAATTCATCTCTAGTTATTAGTTGGAATCAACATGTGGCTCTTTTTTTTTCCCAACGAAAGGCAAGAGAGCTGCCTTCAGTTCATTGAAGAAGAGAGTACAAATTACAAAGCATAGGAAAGAAACAAGGCCTATTTTTTGGCTTCGATTTATAGCTTTGTCTTGTAATTTTTAGGTTATTCATGAAAGAGAGTATGGAGTAACAAAACTCTACATACGGTTTTGGCCGATATAAATGAAAACGCTACAGTGTGTACTACAATCAATTTGTAAACCCTGTATTGAAAAGGCATTCTATTTAAAGGTTAGTTACTGTAGAAAAGCAAAAAACGACTTTTAGAAGCTGAAAAGAAGAGGCTCACAAACTGTACAGAGGCTATTGAGGGAGCCACCTATAGGGAAACTAACTAGGGACTAATTGTTGTAGATGTTTGGCGTTGGTATCTGCCCAGGAGTGGATGTCGTCCTTGATAATTCGGAGTAATAAGTCATGAGGACATTCAACATGCTGGAAAATTCTTACATTTCTTTCATGCCAAAGTCCCCATAAGATAGCCATTGTTACTGAGCTAAGACCGGACATGGCACTACCCTGACTTTTGGGCGCTATGTCATCCATCCACCACTGTAGTAAGTCGTTGTGCGTCCAACCAGTAGGTTTTAGAGTGTAAACTTGAAGCCAATCAGCTATTCCATGCCATACTGGCTGTAGATACAACCCAGAAGCAGGTGGCTGGTCGTCTCTAGGTTCCTATAACATAGGGCCTGTTCTTTTTGGCTGCGGCTTATGGCTTTTGGCTGAAATTTTTGAATTTTGGTTGTTTACGGTACATATTACGGAGAGATCGATATTCACTTGCGATTTTAGCTGGTATAGATGTTGGGCTTTTAACGTGTACTACGTTTAACTTGTAGACACCGTCTTGAAAAAATATTCCGTTTAAAAGTTAGATACTGTAGCAGCTGCGAAAAGCTGGCCGGCTTGTGGTCTGCCAAACAGGCCCATAGAGGGCAGAAGTAGTTGTTTGGCCATGAGCAAGCTAAAAGAACATCCGATGTGAGGAATTTCCTTCGATTGCTAACCAGGCAAAAAAACTTGCATTTGGACAGAGCGGAAGGTTGTCAGATAAGCTGTTTGCTCATTTGAGCTTTTTTGAGTGGCTTATGACTGAAAAGCACTGTAGCTGACTGAAAAAACACTGTAGCTGACATAGGCTTATTTAACATAATTAAATTTAAAAAATTTATAAAATATAAAAAATATGTTAGCCCAATACGTATAATACAAACAAATACTGGGAAAAAAGAAGACGGCAAAAAAACTCAACAAAAAACCAAAAGTTTAGAAAAAGATGAAATTTATGAATAGTGAAAAATAAATCGGAAGTCAGAAACTGAAGCCCAAATGAGCACAGCCTAAAGGGGAAGGACTCCACCCATGCACTGAAGTTTGTAAGCTGAGCTTGCTAAATATTGGCCATCCTGAGAGAAACACCATATCACCGCGTTGTGTGCCTCTACATGTAGTGCAATAATTGACAATCTGGACCACAAATCGACATATTCATTGAGCATACTTGGGGTGATCCTCGACCAGATGTCCCTTATTCGATTGCCATTTTGTAACACGTCAGAGACCGTTCTACTTTTTCTTGCAGCGATTGCGAATAATTGTGATGCTATCTATTTTGGGGAGCAATTTTCTATCCATCAGTCTATTTAGAACATTAAAGTTGTATAGAATTAAGGATAACCGACTAGAGGGGGTGAATAGAAGGTTTTTTTTAATTTGTTTTGGCTAAATTACAAGTTTAGCAAGTATGAACTTAATTAAAAACCTTTTGCACAACTAAAACCTAACTTCTAGGTTTCACTAAGGCACCACAAGTAATGTCAATATTAGATACACTTCTAGCTATAAAATGCAAATCAATATAAGTGCTAGAAATGTAAATGCAAAAAATAAAGACAAGAGATAAATCGTAATGCAAACACATGATGTTTTTGCCATGGTATCGAAGACTTGTCGGTCTTCCCTAGTCCACGTTGAGGTAAACCCAAATGGATCGAACTGACTCTACAAATTGAGCCTAAAAACCTCAAGTTTACTAGAGTTGCACTTCCTCCACTCTGAAGATGGCAAGCACCAAACCACTCACAAATGGTGCTATGCCTCTTCACAGCCTTCTTTGAAGAGATCACTGCACAATCTTCCTCCAAGCCATATATGTGCCGGGAAACACTAAGAGTAATAAGTCACAACACTTGTTTGAAGGTTTCTTAAGTGCCATAAGGATCAACAAATGCAATGCACTTGAATGCTCTCAACAACCACAAAATATATAAATGGAGTAAATGTGTTGGAGAGAGTCTACAAAGAGCTTAAGAGTATTAAATGAATATCCAAGAATGCTAAGATAGCTCACTTGCTACTTGTTGGGAAGTATTTACAACCCCACTCATCAGGATGATCGTTAGGGTAGAAATCCCCAAAAATTGGCAAGTGTGGTATTACCGTCATGTAGTGGCCGATACTATTGCACCCACTGTGCAATGGCTATTTGAGATTTATTAAATGTACAGAAACTAGCCAGTACTTCAAATATTGGTAGTACCGATAGCACGGTAGTACCGCCAATCATGCAGTCATACCACTCCCTCCTTTTCACCGCTGTAGCTACTTTTGCAGTAGCGATGGCAGCTGGGCCTTCTCCCCAGTGGAACGGAATGTGTGCATTTGGTAGCACGGTGGGCGTGCCATGTGCCAGTGGCACGATAGGGCATCGTCCCTTCCTCGCCGTCAAGTCAGGTAAGCCATTGGTGGTGCAACATGCCGTGGTCTCGCGAGGTGCACGAGGGTGTCACAATGGCAGTCAAAGTAGGCTGGCCTGGTGTCAGCACAACTCAGTGGGTGGCGCGATGGTGGAGGGGTGGCATGCCACCTGCCGCATGGTGACCGAACGGCAGGCATGTGGCTGCACGGTGGCTGTGTGGTAGGCGCCTGCCGCACGGTGGCTGTGTGGTAGGCGCCTGTCGCATGGTGGCTGTGCGGTGAGCTCCGGTAGTCTACATGTTAGCTGCAGGACGCTGCTGTTTAGTGATTGAACGGTAAAAGTACTATTTTTATCATCCTTGTATATATATAATTATTTCATAAATATGGATATAAAACGTGCTACATGTAGAGGAACTCGAGTAGAACTCCAACGATGCTGTTCCTTCGTAGTATATACTACCTAGTAGACGAACGCTGCTAGCTAGTGCTGCTCCTGTGGGTAGCTTTCCGGTGGGGCTGGCTGGCTGGCTCCTCAAAACCAGAGGCAGGGAGGGCCAAGTGCATAGGCAACCAAGAAGCCCGTATCAAGTGGAGGCGAGCGCGAGGAGGCAGGACTGCAGGAGTCATTCGGCTGCAAACCTGCCGTCGGCCCGTCGCCACCTCGTCGGCACTGTCCCCGCTTTCCAGGGCCGTGCCTATCCTCCGCTCCCTCCCACCCCCGCGTCCTCCCCCCTCTCGAACGCACGCTGCGGGGGCTGGATTTTGCTGGGTGCTGCCGCGGTCGTTGCACCACCACCACCGCGCGCACCGCAGCAGCATCAGCACCGCGAGCACCAGCACAAAGGGCGGAGGAGTCGTGTCTTTCTTGTTCCTTCTTGAGATGCTTCCGCTGCTCCTTATATCCACCCTCCCGGCCTTCACGCTGCTCCTCGTCGGGCCTGTCACGTACAAGCCCTGCAAGCTCGTGCGGGAGCTCGGCCTCGTCGCGCTGCTGCTCGCGCGGGAGCTGCTGAGGCACTCCGTCTCCACCGTGCGGGGTAAGAGGGAGCAGGGGGCGAGAATGCCGCCGTCCAAGGCGAAGGTGGCCAGGGAGGATGCGGAGGCGGCGGCGCCCGCATTGGCGGAGGGGGCGGCGGCGGCGCTCCCGGTGCTCGACCTACCGGAGCTGGCGTTGGACCGCGTGCTGGAGGAGTTATCCCCTGCGTCGCTCGCCGCGATGGCGTGCGTCTGCGCGGGGCTCAGGGACCGCTGCTCCATGGACAGCCTGTGGGAGCGCCACGTCCGGCGGAAGTGGGGTCGCGTGCTCGGCGCCGCCGCTCGCAAGGAGCGGGAAGCGGAGCTGACCACCAGGAGGAGCGCCACCACCCCGCCGCGCCCGGCCAGGCGGAGGAGCTGGGTGGACTCGCTGGCGTGCGCCTGGCCCTTCTCTTGGATCACCTGCCGCTTGCTCAAGGTGGATTCGGTCACCCCCACCGCCGCCGCCGCCGTCACGGCCGAGACACCACCCGCGCCGCCGGCCGACACGGTGGCCGCGTGGTACCGCGCGCTCGAGTGCGGAGAGTTCTGGTTCCCCTCGCAGGTGTACAACCGCGAGGTAAACAACCCGCTCCTAGTAGTATATACTCGGAGTATCCTCCCCTAATTTGTTTGCTCAGTTGTAATTAAAGTTTGTTCTTTTTAACCATAGTCGCCATTAGATTAGGTAGAAGAAGCACTGCTCGCTTTGTTTAACACTGGGAGAATAATATCCTTAGCAGGACGGGCATGTCGGATTCGTGCTGTCGTGCTACGACGCTCACCTCCGCTATGACAGGCGCACTGACACCTTCACCGCGAGGTACTCCAACTTACTTGTTGCCGCTGGTAGTTTACTGTTTTGATCCGATTGAACTTGTCCACAAGTGAATGAAGCTAATTTTCTCTCTAATCCATGTAGTGCTCATGGAGTTTAGGAGTTAGTTAACCTCTGTAAAGTGCAAGTGCCAATTCGGGGATTGCATCATCATAATGACACGTTGAATCGGTGATTGAGAAATGTTAATGAAAAAACTCTTTTTAAAAAAGATAGAGAGAAATGTTAATGAAGGCGCAATCTTTCGGATTCATTTGCGGTGATTGGGATCGCTTTTAATCGGTGATGGGCAATTGATGGGTTCTGGCTGATAGGTACCCGCCGCACGGCCGGAAACCGGCGAAAGAGGAGGACGGCGTGCAGTGGAGCAGGATCCGCGCCCCGCCGGTGAGCACGCCGGCGCACGATCTCCATGTCTCGGCCTGCCTGGGGGACCTGCATCCCGGAGACCACTTTGAGATCCAGTGGAGGAAGAACAAGGACTTCCCTTACGGTATGTGCTCACATCGGTCGTGTGGTACCTAGCAGGCAAAATCTAGCCTTGTACTACACTGCTTAAGACGACTGACGATGCCGACTTGCTTGGTGATTAGTACACCTTATGCTAATGCAAAATTCTGTTGGTTTAGCACTTGATAATTGATTGATGCTTTGTTGTCATGGATTACAGGCTGGTGGTATGGTGTCGTGGGTCACCTGGAGTCATGCAATGCAAACGAGCATCTCTGTCGTTGCCATGGAGACGGTAAAGATCCACTTACTTTCCGTTTTTTCACCTTTAGATACCGTCGGCGATGACACGCGCGGCCGAGATAAACACTGGGGAAGAGCACGAGTTGCCGTACAAAAGAAACGAGCGTGGCTACCTCACTCATCTGTTTGTACTGAAAGGAGTGAAAGATACAAAGAAGGAAGAAAATATTCGGGAACATATCGGAGACAATAAAGATTCTTGGCCCCTTTCTTCTTTTCAAGGATCAAGATTCGTTGTCCCCAAAGAGCAACTTGCGAGATGCGCTGTGGCTACAGTTTATTCCCCTTTTGTGGATCTTGTGCCATCCATATCCGTAGTCTGTTCGTATGTAGTGCTAGCATCTTCCTAGTATTTGGGGCCATTTTTGTCAGTTAAACTGCATTCCATGGATGGAATAGGACCATGACCAATTAGACATTTGCATGCTGCGCTTCTGTGTGTGCGCGCGCGCTCATCTGAATGTTTTGGTGTGTTCTTCTGTTTTCTGACAGATATGGTTGTCCTGGAGTTCAAGCACTACGCGCCTGGTTCGAGATGGAGGCAGACCACCGTGAGCAGGAAAGATCACAGGGAGAAAGGGGATGCGGATGGTTTCTACGGAGGCATCAGGAAGCTCCAAACCAAAGACGAGATAGCGACGTGGCGAAGATTTTGGCCGGTTGATGTCCTGAACTGAAGATATACATATGCGCCGCCTGCCTGCATTTACTGCATATCGCCATCCTGCTGTGTAGTTGTCGAGCTGCGGCACTCCGCGTTCGTCTGAGTAATTCACTCACCTGCTGCTCTCGCCCTTCTGAATTTTTGGTAGCTCTAAGATGTAGCAGAAGATATGTTCTGTCCAAGATCCATTAGAGGATCAACAGTAGTAATGGTTATGAATGATGTACAGCCTTACCCAGTTTTCGGTTTGCCCATTGCCTGTACTGTTGTCATATCCTAGTTGATATATGTAACTTTTAGAGCTATAATTCTTCTGAATGCTATTATACGACAAATCACGATCCGGTTATATTCGAGCTGATGTTTATACCATGTTAGTCAAAGATCTCAAGGTACGCAGTTGTGTCAGCTGCGCGGAAAGCGTGCTTTTGCTGAAAGTTCTGCATGTATCTGACGACGATCAGGTGCCTAATTTCTGGCAGGTGAGTAGTGCTAGGTTTGCAAGTCTTTGCCGATGAATTGGGGGATAGAGTCGTGCCTAACTCTGTTTTGACAACAACATCTGGAACGAATAGGCAATTACACAATTATTGGAATGAAGGATTGCAGTGAAAAGGTTTGAGAGGAACTGGAGGGCTGATGGTGGCAAACTCCCAACTTGTGTTTGGACTTTGCATTGAACCTGTAGCAGCCTCACTGGGTGTGGCCCGAAATCTTCTATCATCTGGAACGAATAGGCAATTCCACAATTATTGGAATGGAAAATTGCAGTGAAAAGGTTTGAGACGAACTGGAGGGCTGATGGTGGCAAACTCCAACTTGTGTTTGGACTTTGGATTGAACCTGTAGCAACCTCACGGGGTGAGGCCCGAGATCTTCAATCTGTATCCATCATTATCTTATAAAAACTAAGTCAAAAGAAACTACCGTGTTCCCCCTTAAGGGTTAGAAATTCTCATGTCAATCGAAGAAAAAAATCTGCACGGTTGATTAGGGTGGATACACATTATAATGGTTTAGATTAAAAAAAGAGTACATATCAAATACAATCCAGAAATAACTAAAATTTAGAATAAGAATAAAATAAAATTAGCAATTTGATTCACATACAAATTCCTAAGTAAAATCCCTAAATAAATATAATTCAGAATAAAAATAAAAAATATTAGCAATTGGATTTATATACTAATTCCTACAAAAAAATTAATTAAATTCGGAATAAAAAACAAAATAAAATTAGCAATTTGATTTTAATATGAATTCCAAAGTGAATTCCCAAAATAACTATAATTTGAAACAAAAATTAGCAATTGAATTTGTATACAAATTCCATCCAAAAATAAATAAAAATTGCAATTTGATTTCTATACAATTCTAAAGTAAAATATATAAATAACTAAAATTCAAAATAAATGAAACAAAATTAGCAATTTGATTTCCATATGAATTCGTAGCAAAATACTTTAACAAATATATTTTGGAATAAAAATTAATCAAATATTAGCAACTGGATTTGTATACGAATTCCAAGAAAAAATAATTTATATTCAAAATAAAAATAAAATAAAATTAGCAATTTGATTTCGATACAAACTAAAGTTAGATCCATGAATAATTAAAATTAGAAATTTGATTTGTATACGAACTCCAATAAAAAACAACAAAATTTTGAATAAAAATAAATGTTATTACAATGATAGCATGAATGGTATCGGAGGATACCAGGAAACAGTGTAATGGTGTCGATCTGTCTTACAAGAATACATTAACCTACTAGAAAGCAAAGAGTCGAGGCTGCAACAGAGATAAGGACAATGGTGTGCTGGTCACATTAGTCGTTCGATGAGAATAATGTCATGCTACTCGCCAAAGCCGTTATAGAGAAATACCAGAGTCTAAGGAGTCAGTCATGCTTATCAATTAATGCAGCTACAATGTAGTGAGCGGTGGGGCGAGTCGAGGAACAGGACATAGGCTTTAGCAACAACCAGCAAAAACTATTTGTGTCTTGCTTCAAGTCTTGGTGGAACGACACGTAGTGAGGGAGAAGGAGCAATAGATGAGGGGAACTGGAAAGTAAAATAGATTATGTTAGAACAATAGTAGCTTCGTAAAAGAATGTTGTTTGAATAATACATTTGTATTACCCTAAGAACGTACTACACTGCATGAAAAATTTTGTACCAAAACTTCAATTAAGTTCCCTTAAGATGTATTTCGGCTAGAAGCTTTTTTATAATTGTAAACGTCTATCTAATTACATGTAAACATCTCAAAGTTAATTTAATTACCAGTAAAATTGACTTAATAGTTAGGGAGGAAATCAAACAGTTATACATAGTTATAGCAAATCTAGCTACGTAAATATATGAGCCGTCCAGCTAGTCGTAAAAGTAGCCATTGTTGTAAATATTGCGGTATAAGCATATTTTTATATTTAATTCCAGCCAAAAGAATAACATAAAGGATATATTTCCAACATAAGAAGAATGACACAAACATCATATAAACATGAAAGTCTACTTTGTCATTCATCTCTACATATATATTCAAAGAATATAACATTAATACTGCTGGAAATAACAATATATAGAACAGTCCTAAAACAATAGAACAATTAAATCTAGCATAAAACAAATTAATTGTTTTATTATTGCTCTCAGAACAGAGTTGCACAAAATCAAAGATTTTGGCCTTCTCATGCACATGTCATAACTCTTCATAATTGATCTAGCAACTGAGATACTTGAGCTCTAGTTATTTGACTGCCAACAGACCGAATAACAGAGAACAGATCTGTGTTTAAAATCTGAATTGCTATATGATTACAAGCAATGAGCTAAATGACAGTGACCTTAGAAGTTCAGACAACTAGCAGCAAGTTGAATTGTATATAGATAGCAGTAATACTCAAGTTAAAACAGAATTGACACAAGAAGTATACTGCACCAAAGATACAATCTAACCAGATTTAAACAAGTCACTGCACTAACCAGAATTTTAATTGCAAGTAATCAGATCTGACAGATATAGATACAATTATCTACAATACAGTCTGCAAAAAACTAAACCTAGAGCTCAAGTTTGACAACTGTTGTCTAGATCAATTCAGTATATGACTAAATTTCATCACAGAGCAAGTTAATGCGCCCACAATCATTCACAGCAAGCCTCTAATACTTGAACAAATTCTCAGATCAAGATATACTGCTGTAAACGATAAAGAACTGAATATACTCACAGAACTGACAGTACTCAAAACTGTCAAGAAGCAAACAAACCGAAGATCACAAATAATATGGCAAGGCACAAAGAACTCGCTGTCCCAGAAAATCTATCAACCCGCTGTCGCAAGCGAGTAGATGATCCACGGAGATACAATGCCGCACTTCTTCTCTCAGCCGAAAACCAGAGAAAAAGCCGAGGTCCAGAGATGCCACACAAGACCACGATATGCGCGCTGGCCAAGCGCGCACAAACACAGCAGGGAGCCGGCGTCACCTTCTCCTCTCTCGGATGGAACTCCAAGGTCCCGAGTCCCCACACCCCAAATTAGGGTTTGCGCAGGAGACCAAGACCAAGCCTCAATCGGAAATGGCCGAAGCCAAATCCCTCAGCACCACCAGAAATCAAAGAGGAGGAAGAAGACTCAAGAGCAAAACCAGATTGGATCCAGTTGTTTCCCCACCATGGAGAGCCTCGGCCTTTTTAAGAAGAAGAGGCGGGGTCTGCGAGGGGTGACGCCAGCGGTCGGGCCCGAGAAGCCCGCACCAGCCGCGCCTCCAGCACTCGCCTCCATCGCCGCCTCTCTTCGCCGAAAATCCGGATCTTAGGAGGGGAATCGCAACCACCACACGGGAGAAGCCCAAGCGCCGCACACAGCGCCCCACGGGGAGGAGACAGAGTCTCCTCCCCTTATCTCTTTTGCCCGGTGACCGACAGGTGGGCCCAGCCCTAAAGTCCAACCGGTGGCATGAACTCAATTGGGAAATTCCCAAAATGCCCCTCTCATATACAACAGTCCCCACCAATTTACCAATTTATAAAAGATGTCCAAAGTCTTGTTTAATATACAGTTGTTCGACTATGGGTACCTTGCGGGTTTGAACCCAAAGCCTAGCGATAAGGACTACGACTCTGCACAGACAAAGGAGGACTACACCTTGATCCAATGCCTTGGTGTGAGAATTTTCACCCAAATCACATTCTGTACTAGGCGGCTTGCCCTTTCCCTCTCGGGTTGGGACGTTCCGGTCATGTCCCCGTATCTTTCTCATGAGTGCTTAAGAAAGTATACCCTTATCTTTCTTTGATTGCGACCTCACAATCACACTCACATAGGTGAACTCTTCTAGGAATCCTGTAGGACGATTCCATATGTCATATGGACCTAGAGTTCATTAAGAGTCAAAACTCAACCTTCCATACAGACAGAGCACTGCAGCTAATGGGACCCGTTAGATGTGCTCTCTAATCTCACACAGTTTGTTGTCCTAGAGCCTAGTTCACGGGATCTCCGATCTCCTAGGATAGGTTACTACCAATGTGAGCCTTTATACGGGTATAAGCCCCATTCCCTGTGACGCTGCTTGAATGGCCTTCCGAGCCAATCCTTTAGTGAAAGGATCTGCCAAGTTCCTTTCAGACTGGATGTATTCTATAGTAATAACACCCGTCTCTCTGGCATGCCTTACCGACTTAAGTCGTCTGTTTATGTGTTTTGAGGACTTCATATTGTCCTTCCTACTCTTCGCCTTAACCAAAATGGTTTGGTTATCGCAGTAGGTCAAAATGGCTGGAATAGGCTTTTCCAGCACAGGTAGGTCAGAAAGGAGTTCTCGAATCCATTCTGCCTCTACAGCCGCTAAATCTAGCGCTACCAATTCAGCCACCATGGTGGACCGTGTAAGAATAGTCTGTTTCGAAGACTTCCACGACACGGCCCCACCTGCTAAAGTGAATACATAACCACTCGTAGCCTTCATGTCATCCGAGTCACTGATCCAGTTAGCATCACTGAATCCTTCCAAAACTGCCGGATGACCAGAATAGTGTATTCCCAAATTAGGATTTCCCTTCAAGTATCTTAGTACTCTTTCTAGTGCTATCCAATGATCATCTCCTGGATCGGACGTATAACGACTCAATCTGCATACAGCATATGAGATGTCTGGCCTCGTTGCACTAGTTAAGTACATCAGGGATCCTATGATCTGAGAATATTTAAGTTGATCTTTCCCATGCCCAGTGTTCTTATGTAGTTTTGCATTTGGATCATAGGGTGTAGCTGCTGGCTTACAGTCCTTAAACCCAAATCTGGTTAGGACTTTATCCACATAATGGGATTGTGAAAGAGTAATCCCATTCTCACCCTTTATAAGCTTAATGTTTAAGATAACATCAGCTTCACCCAGATCTTTCATATCAAAACTCTGGGAAAGGAAAAACTTTGTACTATTGATCACATCTATGTTGGTCCCAAATAGCAGTATGTCATCTATGTAAAGACATAGAATGACACCTTCGCCCTCGTTAAACCGATAGTAGACACATTTATCGGCTTCGTTTACACAAAAGCCGACTGACGTCATCGTACTATCGAATTTCTCATGCCATTGCTTGGGAGCTTGCTTTAGTCCATACAACGATTTAATCAATCGACATACTTTCCTTTCTTGCCCCTCAACCACAAATCCTTCAAGCTGCTGCATATAAATCTCCTCATCCAACTCTCCGTTTAGGAAAGCGGTCTTTACATCCATTTGATGTACTAGGAGTTTGTATGCAGCGGCTAGCGCTAAAAGCACTCGAATTGTGGGTAAACGAGCTACAGGAGAGTATGTATCAAAATAGTCTTCTCCTTCTTTCTGCATGAAACCTTTAGCCACTAAACGGGCCTTGTACTTTTCAATAGTACCATCAGGTCTACGCTTTCTTTTAAAGATCCATTTGCAACCAACTAGCTTACAACCAGGCGGGAGATCTGTAATTTCCCAAGTTTCGTTAGCTATGATGGAATCCATCTCGCTACGGACTGCCTCCTTCCAGTAATCCACATCCAGAGATGCGTATGCCTCTGAAAGGGTTCGTGGTTCATCATCCACGACATAGGTGACAAAGTCATCCCCAAGTGACTTCTCGGTCCTCTGTCTCTTACTCCTCCTCAACTCCAAATCTGGAGCGGTGTTATTCACACTAGGAAGAATAGAGAGATCATCTATGCCGATGTGTCCACTATCTTCATTAGGTCTCATAGGAAACACATGCTCAAAGAATGTCGCATCACGAGATTCCATCACTATATTAGTAGCGATGCCACTCACCTCGGATTTGACCACTAAAAATCTATAAGCCGTGCTATTAATAGCATATCCTAGAAAGACACAATCGACGGTCTTAGGACCAAGCTTCCTTTTCTTCGGCAACGGCACATGCACTTTTGCAAGGCATCCCCACGTTCGAAGATAGGATAAGTTGGGTTTTCTCCCCTTCCATCCTTCATAGGGTGTTTCCTCCTTATTGCGAGGCGGAACCCTATTCAGGACATAATTAGCTGTGAGAACTGCCTCACCCCACCAATAGTCCGGCATACCTGAACTCTGAAGCATGGCGTTAACCAAGTCGCAAAGAGTTCGGTTCTTCCTTTCGACTATTCCATTAGATTGGGGTGAGTATGGTGGAGTAACTTCATGAATTATTCTACTTTCTTCACAGAATTGGGAGAACTCATGTGAGACGTACTCACCGCCTCGGTCCGATCTTAACCATTTAATTTTCTTTTCTAGTTGATTTTCAACTTCAGCTTTATAGATTTTAAAGTATTCAAGTGCTTCATCTTTCGACTTAAGTAGATAAATATAGCAATACTTGGTCGCATCATCTATGAGAGTTAAGAAATATCTTTTGCCACCTTTAGTTAATATTCCATTCATCTCACAAAGATCAGAATGGATTAGTTCAAGTGGAGAAGTGCTCCGCCCTACAACGCTATGAAAAGGTTTTCGGGGCTGCTTAGCTTGCACACACACTTCGCACCTTGAACCCTTCTCGTAACTATAACTTGGAATTAAACTCATCTTACTTAACCACGAAATGGCCTAAAAATTAACATGACACAACCGTGAATGCCAAATATCATGAGCTTTATTGCAATGGGAAACATTGTAAACGTTTACATTATTTAAATCATGAATGGATAGGCGGAACATGCCTCCGCTATCATAGCCTTTGCCCACAAAATTACCAAACTTAGTCAAAATGACTTTATTTGATTCAAACACAAGCTTTATTCCTTGCCTACATAACATTGACCCGCTAAGAAGGTTGCGAGTCATCGTAGGCACATACAGCACGTCTCTAAGGATGAGTGTTTTGCCCGAGATAAGCTTCAGGCAAACCTGTCCAATCCCACGTACTGTTGTGGCGGCTCCGTTGCCCATTAGGACGGGTCCACCACCTTCACCCTGAAATAAAGAAAAACAAGATCGATCAGCACATATATGTCTAGTAGCACCTGTATCAATCCACCAATCAATAGATGGACTTGCCATAAAGGCCATAGGTACGTACTCTTCCGAGCTGGTGCTAGCCAGCGCGACATGGACCTCACCCTTGTGGCTCTTGTGCTGACCCGGAGATGGACCCCTGCCCTTCCGATTGCGGCAATGATTGGCTTTATGGCCAGCCTCACCGTAAACAAAGCAGACGATGCTCTCTTTTTTCTTCTTCATTTTCTTAGGCTGTAGCTTGACTTGGGGCTGATTCTTGAACTTGGGTTTCTCAGGGCCTCCAACATTCTTAACTTGAACTTGATGAGCCTGGACTTGAGCCTTTCCCGAGCCGTCACCGGCTCTAGCACGCTCCTCAACATTAATAGCAGCTGACAGCTCATTGAGCGTCAAGCGCTCTTTTATATGTCTGCGAGCGGTCACAAAGTCACGCCACGAAGGCGGTAACTTAGCCAAAATGACATTTACTTGAAACTTCTCTGGCAGAGCGCAGCCGTACTGACATAAGTCACGCACATGGAGTTGGAGCTCATGGAGCTGCTCCATCACCGACCGACCCTCAATCATCCTATAGTTCAAGTAATTGGCTGTAATAAAGGACTCATTTCCATTATCTCCCTCGGAGTATTTCTCCTCGAGCTCATCCCAAAGTTGTTTGGCATTAGTGAAGTTGACATAGACGTCAAACAAGCGGTTAGACAGGATGGCCAGCAAACGGGCTAAGACTGCATTATTGGCATCTTCCCATCGCATCGTTTCAGGGATCTCCAGCGGAAACACCGGTGGATTTGAAATGACCCAGAAGAGCTTAAGGTCAGTCAGCCAAAGTTTTGCCTTCGCCTGCCAGCGCTTGAAATTGACTCCGTCAAACACTTCAGGTTTCACGACATCAGAGGAGGAAGCCATTTCTTTAAATATAGATTTTCTGGATTGTTGTAAATATTGCGGTATAAGCATATTTTTATATTTAATTCCAGCCAAAAGAATAACATAAAGGATATATTTCCAACATAAGAAGAATGACACAAACATCATATAAACATGAAAGTCTACTTTGTCATTCATCTCTACATATATATTCAAAGAATATAACATTAATACTGCTGGAAATAACAATATATAGAACAGTCCTAAGAACAATAGAACAATTAAATCTAGCATAAAACAAATTAATTATTTTATTATTGCTCTCAGAACAGAGTTGCACAAAATCAAAGATTTTGGCCTTCTCATGCACATGTCATAACTCTTCATAATTGATCTAGCAACTGAGATACTTGAGCTCTAGTTATTTGACTGCCAACAGACCGAATAACAGAGAACATATCTGTGTTTAAAATCTGAATTGCTATATGATTACAAGCAATGAGCTAAATGACAGTGACCTTAGAAGTTCAGACAACTAGCAGCAAGTTGAATTGTATATAGATAGCAGTAATACTCAAGTTAAAACAGAATTGACACAAGAAGTATACTGCACCAAAGATACAATCTAACCAGATTTAAACAAGTCACTGCACTAACCAGAATTTTAATTGCAAGTAATCAGATCTGACAGATATAGATACAATTATCTACAATACAGTCTGCAAAAAACTAAACCTAGAGCTCAAGTCTGACAACTGTTGTCTAGATCAATTCAGTATATGACTAAATTTCATCACAGAGCAAGTTAATGCGCCCACAATCATTCACAGCAAGCCTCTAATACTTGAACAAATTCTCAGATCAAGATATACTGCTGTAAACGATAAAGAACTGAATATACTCACAGAACTGACAGTACTCAAAACTGTCAAGAAGCAAACAAACCGAAGATCACAAATAATATGGCAAGGCACGAAGAACTCGCTGTCCCAGAAAATCTATCAACCCGCTGTCGCAAGCGAGTAGATGATCCACGGAGATACAATGCCGCACTTCTTCTCTCAGCCGAAAACCAGAGAAAAAGCCGAGGTCCAGAGATGCCGCACAAGACCACGATATGCGCGCTGGCCAAGCGCGCACAAACACAGCAGGGAGTCGGCGTCGCCTTCTCCTCTCTCGGATGGAACTCCAAGGTCCCGAGTCCCCACACCCCAAATTAGGGTTTGCGCAGGAGACCAAGACCAAGCCTCAATCGGAAATGGCCGAAGCCAAATCCCTCAGCACCACCAGAAATCAAAGAGGAGGAAGAAGACTCAAGAGCAAAACCAGATTGGATCCAGCTGTTTCCCCACCATGGAGAGCCTCGGCCTTTTTAAGAAGAAGAGGCGGGGTCTGCGAGGGGTGACGCCAGCGGTCGGGCCTGAGAAGCCCGCACCAGCCGCGCCTCCAGCACTCGCCTCCATCGCCGCCTCTCTTCGCCGAAAATCCGGATCTTAGGAGGGGAATCGCAACCACCACACGGGAGAAGCCCAAGCGCCGCACACAGCGCCCCACGGGGAGGAGACATAGTCTCCTCCCCCTTATCTCTTTTGCCCGGTGACCGACAGGTGGGCCCAGCCCTAAAGTCCAACAGGTGGCATGAACTCAATTGGGAAATTCCCAAAATGCCCCTCTCATATACAACAGCCATGACTTTTGCTATATAAATCTCTGTACTACACTTTTACGGCGGGGGAAGTTGTACCTAAAGCAACATTGTGGAAAACATAGGAGATAGGCACAGTGTTTAGAGCCCTCTTTGGAAATTACTAAAAGCTAAAAAATGTGTTTTTTTGGCATATAATCAGGCACCACCTCTTCCTCTCTGTCTTCCTGTAACATTGGGGAAATATCACATGTAAACCACGTATCCTATGTGAACTTAAAAACTCCATAGTAAATCGTTGGACGCGAAGTGTACCATCGAGATCAAACCATCCACTCAACAAAATTTGCAAAACACACACACACACACACACCTGCCATCCTATACGTTTGCACCTAACCACATGGGCTGAGTTAAGGAGACTAAGGCCCCGTTTGGCACAGCTCCACCACCGGTTCCTGGAGCTGTTTGGAGCCGTTTTGTGCCAAACGGGGTAAAACAAAATAGCTCCATCCAAGGAGTCCCTTAAAACGTGCTGAGACAAAAGATATGTACGAGATGGAGCTGAAAAAAGTAGCTCCACTCGGCTCCATCCGCAGACCCGCATGCCACTGCCTTTGTACTTTCGTGAATTTACGCGATCTGCCCTTGTACATGTGATGTTTGCATTATATCATGACTTTGCACATGCATGTTTGTTTTAACGGGTCAATCCTATGAAAAAAACGCATTAAATATTGGTTGCTAATACTTTGTGTTATTTTGAATTTTATTTTTTTTTGAATTCAAATTTACTCGGATGAAAAATCATGTAGAAACATACAGCTCTTGATGTTGCTACAAGCCAAATAGACAGGGGTATATTGGACAATTGACATCTCTCAACCATGCATGATAAAACAGGTAGAGTTGTTTTGCCAAACAGTCTACCAAAACAGCTCCAGCTCCACCGATGAAGCTGTTCGTGGAGCTGAGCAAAAAAAAAAACAGCTCCACTTGTGAAGTGGAGCCGTGCTAAACGGGGCCTAAGGTTTAGGGGAGGGTATTATGTGCAAGTGTACACGTTGGAGGGGAGTTCTACAAAATCGTACCGAGCGGACAAGGGTGAAATTTGGACACTGTTGGACCCTTGGACCCCGAAAATTCCGCTTTTGGCCCCCTGTGCAAAAAAATTCCAAAACTGGACCCCTCTCCACCGCGTGATCATCTGCGGCCGCCACCTCTCCGCGCGACCGGCCCCGACCGCGCGTTGCGGCCCGCCGACCGCGCGTCCGTGCGCGCGCCGCCCGAGCGCGCGTCGCGCGCCGCCCGAGCGCGCGTTCCGCCCCGCCCGACCGCGCGTGTGCTTCGCCGCCGCGTGACTGCTTCGCCGCCGCGTGACTTAAAAAACCAGCGCGCGAAGGAGCTGACTGTAGCGGCAATTATCAGCGGAGAGAGCGAGTTCACGGGCGAGATTCCCTACCCGACCATGCGCTTTACTCCAGTCCAATCCATCCGCCGAAAGAGGCTGTTTCGTGCACCTTTTTGCATGCAACTCATACACGCGTAAGCACTATGTGATATGGCCCCCAATTTTTGCGGAATGGCTGAGGAGTGTTCGCAATAAAATGAGCGCACGGCTCAGGAGTCTTCTCATTTGCAGTTGAAGGAAAGCCAGAGCGAGAGAGGGAGTGAAGGGAGGAAAAGAGAGAGTAGAAACGCGAAATTTTTAGTAGCTTTTGTTTGGAGTCAGCAGATTTTGCAAATACGAAAGTTGTAGATCGTCTTGTGAGCATCAAGAAGAGGTAATTTTTGGCTCCGTGCAAGTATTTTTCTGTGATTGTCATTAGCCCGTAATTAGGCAAATCTTCTTTCGTTATTGTTCATATCAGCCAATACGGTGTGTATTTTGTAGGCAAACATCCATATGTGATGCATGATGTATTGTAGTGTAGAAAATGTCGTATGTTTTTGTTGTAGTTACGTAGTGTAATGTAGTAATTTTTTGATGAACATATGTGCTTACATGATGTATTTGCAGTTTACGGTGGAGTTGAAGTGAAGGGAGGAAAAAAAGAGAGAGTGGAATCAACAGATTTTGCAAATACAAAAGTTGTAGATCGTCTCGCGAGCTTCAAGAAGAGGTAAATTTTGCCCCCGTGCAAGTAATTTTCTGGGAATGTCATTAGCCCGTAATTAGCAAAACCGTGTATGTGTAGGTAAACATGCACACATGGTGCATGATTTATTGTAGTGTAAATAATATCGTATTTTTTGTTGAAGTTACGTATTGTAATGTAGTGAGTTTTTGTTGAACATTTGTGCTTACATGTGTAGGTGTTGAAGAAGTAAATATTTATGTTCGAGCATTTGTAGGTGATAGCAACAGCAGTTAGATTAGAAACAATTTGTATAATTAGTAGGCTTAGTGCATGAAATTAGGACATGAAATTACGAAGGTACTGTAAAATGAAATAAACTTAGGACATGAAATTACAAATTAGAATTTTTTGATTTATGTATAATTTCGGAAGTGAAAGCCGCATTATAGGAAAGAATGGAAGAAAACTATGTAATGGGAATTTGGCATTAATCGATTTATAAGTAAAATAGTTAGAAATAAACTTTAGATTTACACATACAAAACATATACTAGTAATGCTAGGTACTAAAATGGGTAGGTATTGTTAATTTAATGGGAAATTAAATTTGGCATGCTGTGTACTAAAATGGTTGATTATGCACTTATGTTAGGTACGCAATGGCTGGCATTGAACAATTGATGGTGTTTTATGGGAGTGGTCTCGTACGTGATGGGCCGTATGGGGCGGACCTGTCAAATTGCGAGCGGATCGTGATCCGGGCACCCGGTCTGAGCGCCATGAGCTTGTCTGAGCTACGGAGGTGTGTCCGTTCAGCGTTCGATCGACAGACCGCAAGGAAGAAGTTACGGATCGAGGCAGTCTATGCCTCAATGGTGGATGACGGAAGGGGGAGCATATGGCAACTTCTGAAGGTGACCAATGACGCCTCATGGGCGAACTACATGGAGGTCGTGCGCAACCCTGATGCTGCCATATATGGGAGGCCAATGGTGTATGTCGAGTTCGTGGAGAGGGCAGAATCATCAGGCATGGTTGGTTCAGATGCCGCTGGTGGAGATGAAGTGGCCGGCGGTCATGAAGACCCTTCTGCGGGAGAACATGTGGGCGAGGAAGTGGGTGATGAAGACGACAGGAGGCGTGCGCAGAATTTCCAGCCCAACGAAGGTGTGCACGACAGGTGGTGGGCCGCCCGTATTGACTGTCATGAGTATCTTGGGGACCGGGTGGAAGAAGAGGACAGCGAGGAGGATGAGGAGGTTGACACAGACAGCTCTGGAGAGGACGAGGATGGCGAAGGTGCAACTGGAGGGGTGGTAGGTCGTGTTGTGACCACGGACGGTGCGTACGTGTCGTCCAGACTGGACGACATCGCAGCGGCAGCCCTAGTTCTGCCACAGGCGGAGGAGGGAGAATGGGGGTTCAGCGAGGGCGTACTCTTTCTGGGGCAGTGCTTCCGTAATAAGAGTGCTGTCCAGCAGGCTATTGCTAGACATGCCGTCAACATAAGCCGGACGTATCGGGTCCACAAGTCAAAGCCGGACACGTACGTTGTGAAGTGTGTGGACGGGTCATGTGGTGGCAAAGTCCGTGCACAACGGTACAAGGGCGTTGGCACGGAGTTCCGGATAACGGTGCTGCAAGATCACAGTTGCGAGCTTGCGGGGCCAGTACATAGACACCGCAACATGACATCACGTTATGTTGCGGAGGTGGTCACGCACCTCGTCCAGGCGGATGTGTCAATTACCCCGAAGGTTCTGATGGCAGCAGTAGCGAACGAGGCGGGCTACGAAGTGAGCTACAAGAAGGTGTGGCGGGCGAAGCGAAAGGTGCTGCACGGTATGTATGGGACGTACGAGGAGGCGTACGACCTGGTCCCAAGAATGCTGGATCAAATTGCACAATCAAACCCAGACACTTACATAAACAGGCAGGAGAGGGTCCATCCTACGGAGGGCCCGAACTGTTTCATTCTTGACAGAGTGTTTTGGGCCTTCCAGCAGGCGATACAAGGGTTCAGGTGGTGCCGTCCAGTGCTAACCGTAGATGGGACGTTCCTATCCGGCAAGTACAAGGGCACTATCCTTACCGCAGTTGCAGCCGATGCAAATGACCAGTTACTCCCAGTGGCATTTGCAATTGTGGAGAGCGAGAATACAGATAGCTGGCTTTGGTTTCTTTGCAATTTGAAGAATGCCGTTGTGCAAGACAGGCCCGAAGTGTGCCTTATCTCCGACCGCAATGCAGGCTTGATGTCTGCGTTGCGAACGTTGCAGGATGGGACGCAGGCCCCCGTCCCGTGGACTGATGTGAAGAACCGCTGGTGCATGAGGCATATTGCAGCGAACTTCCACAGAAGGTTCCGTAGCAAGGACCTCATGAAGATGTTCAAGAAGCTATGCATGCAGAACCAGAAGCGGAAGTTCGACGCCTTGCGGAGGCAGCTCGATCAGGAGGCTACGAAGCATGTGCATGCAGCAGCAGGGGCCGTGGAGGGGGGCTCCTCAAGAGTCGGGGTATTCTCACAATGGGTTCAGTCCAATGCACCTGACTTGGAAATGTGGTCTTTGTTGCACGACACCGGTGGGGCGAGGTATGGGATCATGACAACCAACATGTCCGAGGTTTACAATGGTGTATTGAAGGGCGTCAGATCCCTGCCGATCACGGCAATTGTGGCTGAGACCTGAAACCGTACCGTCGGGTACTTTGTGAATAGAGCCAGGATGGCGCAGAAGCACGTTGAGGAAAACAAGCAATACTCTGAGGTCATGCAGACCTTCATGGACAGGAAGATGGAGAAGGCTCGAACCCACATTGCTCAGCCCATTGATGGCTTAAGGAGGAAGTTTGAGGTCCGCCTAAGGCAGAAGTATGTCATGGGTCAAATTAGAGGGGAGCGCAAGCAGGTATGCACGATTGGTGATGAAGCATCTTGCAGCTGCAACAAGCCCCAGCTTCTGCACAAGCCATGCTCCCATGTGTACGCGGCATGCGCTGTATGGAACCAGGCGTCGACACAGTACATCTCCAAGTACTACGACATGCAGCACTTGTATGCAACCTGGAGTGCAGAGTTCCATTCCTACGGGGTAGACATGCACTACAGGGAATTATGGCCGGGGGAGATAAAGTGGGTGCCCAACGATGCACTGAAGCATATCGGGCGTGGAAGACGACAAAGCCGTCGCATCCGCAACGACATGGATGAGAGCCAGCGAGGGGATCGTGTTCGGCGCCCGAAGTGTAGGCTATGCAAGACCTTTGGCCACTCCCTCAGTCAATGCCCAAACAGGCCGGTATCAAGCAACGCTCCGTAGTACCAACCACAATCCATATGTAATGTATTATTCAGGAGGTGTGCGCTTAATTGTCGTGTGGGTCATATTCGTGTGCACATTTTACGTATGTTTTTGTACATTCCGTACGTTTCCCTGTCATAACATTTGTTGTGAGTTATGTTGTTATTTGTTGCACATTTTGTTGTAATGTACACTAACTTGTTATCCTTCTTTGGCAGGACATGGCGTTCGAGCTGCTAGAGCCCCGTTGGGACGAGCACCACCGATGCCATGTGTGGTTGTCGGCACCCGCACAGGTGCCTCCTTGCTTCGTCCTTAGGGGCCCCCGAGAGAACTGGCGTCTCGACCCTCGGTACATCCCACTACTACGGGACACCGGTCTGCTGCCCATTGCCCGCATGTTGGATCTACCGCATGGGTTCCAGTACGATGCGCCACTGTTGTCAGCTCTCGTTGATCGATGGAGGCCGGAGACTCACACCTTCCACTTCCGGTGGGGGGAGATGACGGTTACGCTGCAGGACGTCACGATGATTACAGGTCTACCCCTCCGTGGTGCTGCTTTGGTGCCACCCCCGAAGGCAGCAGATTGGAAGGTCCGTCTGGGTCACCGGTTCGGTCATGCGATCCGAGACAACGCAGCTGGGGTGCCACATGGATGGCTTCGTCGCTTCATGACCTGTCCTGCAGACGCAGATGAGGTCGCGGTGCGGACGCACTTCGTTGCATACCTGCTATATCTGTTCGGGTACGTCTTGTTCCCTAGCACGACTGGAGACTCCGTGCAGCCTAGCTACATACCGCTAGCGGAGTCCTTGGCGGATGGCTGGCCTGGTCAGCAGCCACAGTATAGCTGGGGATCAGCAGTCCTTAGCTCCACATACCGAGGCTTGTGTGACGCCTCGCAGCGTACCGCGGCCAGCGAGCCGATCCTAGCCGCCTGCTACCTTCTCCTTCAGTTGTGGTCATGGGAACACTTACCCGTTGGCAGGCCTGACTTTGGTCGTCGTGTGCACCCTTATGACCTCATCCCGCAGTTGTATGGTGGTGACGACCCCATTGATGCGCCCACAATGGGTACACGTTGGACGCATGGTCAGTTGAGGTGGGCCAGGGATAGACCGAGACGTGCGTACTCGGATTTCCACCAGAGGTTCGAGCTTCTGGCGTTTGCCGACGTAGACTGGTGGCCATGGTCTCCACAGTTAATTGCGAACACGGCCCCCCACGGGTTGTCATACCAGTGCGGGCGAGATCAGAGGTACTGGATGACGACCTGCCACTTGGTGTTCGCGCACTGCGTCGAGCCGTACAGCCCACACCGAGTCATGAGACAGTTCGGGCTGTACCAGCATGTCCCTCCCATGCCAGGACGCCCTCTTGCGGAGGAGTACCACCGGTATGTCAGTACACCCCACATTTAATTACTGCATTAGTGTCAATGTCAGTACCGTACTGATTGTGTAATGTCTCAATGGACTTGCAGGCAATCGAGGAGAGGGCGAGCGACCGAAGACTGGAGAGTCACACAGCGGACGTGGACAGACATGTGGTCTGACCATGCGCATACGATGGTTGTGGATGAGACACGGCCGTACGACCCTGACGACCCCGCGCCGTACAGGGCATACCTTGACTGGTACGCTGCACGCACCCAGCGAACATTGCACATCCAAACCCCATACTACATCGCGCTTCCCTCACCCAACCGGGATGGACAAAGGCAAGAAGAAGCAATGGGACAAGATGGTGAAGGATTGGGAGGAGACCCGTGACATAGCACGGTCAGCTGCAGCCCGCGATGCCGCCCGCGATGAGAAAATAAGGGCGATACAGGCCCGGGTAGAACAAGCCCATCGTGCTACGATGAAAGGTCCCCCCCAGAGCGCCCGCGTAGCAACAACCCCATCCCGGACGTCCCCACCGAGCGTTCGCCACAACTACCACCTGAGGGGGAGACACCTCCCCTTTGTTGGTGCGGGGACGTGTGCAAGTTCTTCAAGTCTAAGCACCGCATCAGTCTAGGTATGCGGTACTGGGGTTGCGCAAACTACTCCAGTGACTACCCCAACCGCCGTTTTGACACCGCAACCTATCGGCAGCCGGTAACGACCACATGCACCATTTTCCCCTACCTTTTCTCCTTCACAACACGCACTAACAATATCTCTCTTTTATTTACAGTCTCCGGAGCCCCTATGTGCCTACCGCAAATGGATCGATCTTGAGATCCACCCTCAGGACCAATGGACCCTCGACTTCGAGGAGTGGAATGTCACAAAGGAGAAGGAGTTGCTGGAGGAGGAGCGCCGCAAGCACGAGCACACCCTGCGTATACAGCGCGAGACGCAAGCTCATCTTGAAGCGTGCACGCGTAGGGAGCGGGAGGCTCGCGAGATGGAGCGCGAGAGAAAGAGGGAAATTGCGGCTAAGGCAAAAGAGGCCGCGGAGGAGTTCAACGCCGAGCGGGCAAGGAAGGGAAAGTGGCCCCGGTCCACACAGTAGGTCGTACGAGCAGTTGGGTGGGTTAGTCGCAATCATGCTATATGTTATGCATGTAATAAAAATCTACGCGGCATGTTACTCCCAACTGTATTATGAAGTTTAATATCTCGTATTTTCGCATTCCATGATTCACGTAGCACCTCATTTAACAATATTAACATAGCGGTCCTCACCTTCAAAATATCACTTACCACTTTATGTATGGACCGTTCTACGGTCAATCTTTCCTAAAAAAAATTTACCAAAAGTTTTTATGCATCTACAACTTACAATGAACATAATCTTTTATTACAACTTTATCTGATTTTTATCCAGTTTATAACTACAAAATTGCCAAAACTGAAAACAATCACGGAGATTGCAAACCCTAAAAACAGACCAAACCCTAAAATTCACTTACCACTTTATGTATCGACCGTTCTACGGTCAATCGTTCCTAAAAAAATTTACCAAATATTTTTATGCATCTACAACTTACATTGAACATAAACTTCTATTGCAACTTTATCTGATTTTTACGCAGTTCGTTTATAACTACAAAATTAACAAAACATACAAACATCACTTACCACTTTATATATCGATCGTTCTACGCACAATCGTTCCTAAAAAAATTTTACCCAAATTTTTTATGCATCTACAACATATAATCAACATAAACTTGTTTTACAATTTTTGCAAATTTTTTTCTGATTCACAACTACAAAATTAACAAAACTTATAATCATACGTGTTCAATATCACTTTCCTTCATTTCCTTCAATTGTTCATATCACATTTGTGCTCAAAAATTTTTTTCTTTAAATTACTTCCAATAAAACAACATACCATGATCGAAATTTGTTATTGTCAGTTCAACACATTTTTCACGGTCAGCAATATATGAAAATTACAAATACGCTAATCGTTACTTCACACAAATTTCTTTCGTAATCTACGAAACAATATTTTAAATTTTCAAATTTGCACAAAAAATTACAAAAGCAGTACAGTGGACTCCACTTCAAATTCATATTTTTCCACTCATTTTATATATACAAATAAATTTTTTAAATAATAACTTTATATATGTATAAATATATATACACAGTCAATACAAATTTTGTCGGTCGGCTGCACAGGACGCGCGGTCGGGCGTCAAGACGCGCGCTCGGGCGGGGCAGCCGGGCAAACGCGCGCTCGCGGTGGCACACGCGCGCTCGGGGCGTCAGACGCGCGGTCGGCGGGGCGGGACGCGCGCTCGGGCGAGGGACGCGCGCTGGCGGGGCGGTCGCGCGCTCCAGCGCCGCGCCAGGGTGGTCGTGCGGTCCCCGACCGCACGACCGGGCGACGTGGCGGCAGCGGAGCGACGCGCGGTGAGGAGGGGTATAGATTTGGAATTTATTTCAGAAGGGGGCCAAAAATGGAAATTGAATTGTTTAGGGGTCCAACAGTGTCCAAATTTCACAAGGGTTTGATCTTGATGCTACACTTCGCATCCAACGGTTGACAATGGGTTTACAATTCACACTGAAATAGTGGTTTGCATGTGATATTTCCGTTGTAACATTTGTCCCTATACCATATACCTAGATCGCATAGGTGGCACGATACAACATAGTTAGTCCTCAACCGTTGGCTTGGCAATGGTGACCCATTCGAGGATACTGGATGTGAGATTCAGGACATGCTTGAGCAAGCGTCTACATTCGAGGATACTGGATGTGAAACAGCAACAAGAACTGATGTGACAGTCGCTGCCCCAAAAATCGCCATCGGCGGGCCCTTACACTGGCGACAAATTTGTGCTATCCCTTTTGTGATGGTCCGCCCGGGTCCGAACGTCCGCTGTGCCCCGTAGGCAACTAAAAGGGCCTCACGTGCTGCCAATCATGCATTCGCAGAGCCATGACCCTGATCAACTCGGTTTCGGTTTTTGATTTCTGGCTTATTTTTTACTATTCATAAGTTTCGTCTTTTTCTGAACTTTTGGCTTTTTTGTTGAGCTTTTTTGCCGGTTCTTTTTTTTCCCGTATTTGTTTGTATTATACGTAATGGGCTAATATATTTTTTATATTTTTAAATTTTTTTAAATTTAATTATGCTAAATAAGTCTCTGTCAGCTACAGTGCTTTTTTCAGCCAGCTACAGTGTTTTCAGCCATGAGCTTTTCAGCCGAACCGATCACCACCCAGATTTTACCCCTGGCTTATGGAATAAGTCAGCGACCGGATTGGCCGAATAACCGCATGAATCACATCTGCAATGGCCGAAATCACACGAGTTTTTTTTTGCAAGTTGTAACAACAATAACAAATCTTGATGTGATCGCGGAGACAAAAATATCCTGACATTGGCTGACCCAAAAAAATATCGTCACCAGGTCCCGACTAGGGGCGATATAGGTAAATTAGCCCTTTCGTGCTTGTTCGACTAGTGCCAAGTGTCCTTGGTGCCCCTAGCTTAAAAATAAACTAGTGATTTCTATCCTAGTTTAAAAAAAACCGGTTAACAAAATAATCGCACAAATCACCTCTATAAAAAAATGATGGACGGCCAAATAGACCCTCCACTTAGAGTATGTACAATGATGTGACATTAGCTATTTGTAAATATTATCATATAGTATATGAGATGATGTGAAGAGGGGAGAGGGTGTATAGAGAATTATGCCATCTCTTATGCAACAATCGACAGTAACAAGAAACAATATGTATTATGTTATAAAGAAGCTGTCTATATAGATATGTAAAAAAAATAATCTATTATAAAAGGTATCTTTAATTCTTTCTATAAGTAACATAAACCAGTATTGTACTTGAGAATCGCCTATACCAAACGCTTAGGCTCGTATGTCAGGCAAATTTGCAGTCGACGACTGTCCGTGTCCGTCCGAATTGACGTGCGCGCACCGGATGCTCCTCGCGGCTTTTGCGTAAAAGACACCGCCGCCGGTGCCATCTTAGAGCAAGGCTAATAATACAGCCTTTAGCTGGCTGTATGGACACTTACAGCCCACTTATCAGCCTATTCATATAGTAGTTTACAACCAGCTGAAGGCTGTATGACCCACTCATTTCTCTCATAAAGTTTTTTGGTTCTTGTGCTTCAGCTGACTGTAAACTTACAGCCCACCTCTCTTCTCTCTCCTCCTCTCTCTCTTTCACCTTAGCATACAGACTACTAACAACCTCTTATTATACTTGCTCTTACATGGCTACGGTGTCATCTTCGAGGTAATGAACGCGTTCCCGTGGTGATGACGTGACCAAAGAGTGAAGGAAGAGGGTGTGAATCCCAGACTGCAGAGCCGTCCTCTCACCTTCACACGGTCCGGCGCGTGTTCCCAACTCCCAGCGCCAGGTGTGTTCCACAGGTCAGACTCGACTCGACCGAGCCGACTCCACCGCTTCCAGAAGTTGCTGCTCCCTCCCTGGGTGGCCGCACAGCCTGCCTGGCCCCGTCCCACGCGCGCATCCACCGACGAGACCGGACAACGAGCCGCTCCTCCCCTCCTCCCGGCCACTGCGGGCGCCGGCGATGAGCGGCGGGCTCCCGGGATTCCGTACGCCACCTATCGCCCTGATCTCTCTCCCCCAGCTGAATCCAAGTCTCGATCGGTTCTTGGGCTTCTTTCTCGTTCCTTTTCGTTTCTATACTGTTGCAACTCGCAATCTTAGTGGCACGATTTTCATTGGACCAACCGACCCGATTCGATCTGTTGCCGCGCAGACAATGCGCCGGTGTCGAGGGCCGTGGTCGTCGCCGCCGCGCTCTTCTCCGTCCCCTTCGGCTTCCGCGCCCGCTACCTCGACCTCGGCCTGGCCTACGAGGCAAGTCGCCCTACCCTCGCTACCCAGTGCTTGTACTAGATCCTGCCTGCTCCTGCAAACGCTCTTAATTTTGGGGGGAAACACTTGCTTTCTGTATTCTGGGATCAACAAGTGGGAATTGTAGGACAAATTCTGTGTAGTGGTGTATCAAGTGTTGTTCTGAAGATGCAGACGTAGTAGAATTCCCGTTGCCTGTATCAGTTTGGTTTGGTTTGAGCTGCAGTTGGGTAGGTGTTTACGGGGATCATACGGCAATGCTGTAAAAGATAGCTTATTGGGTTCACAACCCCTTTCAATGCAGAATGTTTACGAAAATCTGCGGATATGGAGGCTGATTACCTCGTTGTTTGCTTTCTCGTCGTCGCCTGAGCTGATCTTTGGAGCGGCTCTGCTGTACTACTTTCGGGTGTTTGAGCGGCAAATAGGTTCAAACAAGTATGCTGTAAGTAAATATTGTGCTCATGATGTCGCTCTCGCACTTGGTATATTTAATTTGATGATGCTGATGTAGTTACTTAAGCACGTAGGTTTTCATAGTCTTCTCCATGACAGTCTCTGTACTGCTTCAGATCCTTGCCTTAGGTTACCTGAAAGGTATGCTTCACCGTTCTTTTCTTTTTGTAATGTATCATCCTGTCAAATGCTACTTAAATGATTGGTGTTCCAATCAGTTTATTTGTTTAGTATGGGTCTTGCTTTATTTCAGCTTTGGATTCACTTGATAGGAATGCTTATCTACCATATAGATGCATGTAGAATTAGAAATCGATCTCCTTGAAGATCAACACTAAGATCAAAAGGGATTTTAGCTTCCCGTAAAGGACGCTAGTCGAGGGAAGCAAAATAACCAACAATACAACTAGTTTTCATCACATTAGGTTGGGTTCTTTTTCTCGCTAACTTCTGTAATATATTCATTTGTTAGTCTGTTCGTATTTACTTCTGACTGTGATTTTGGACTCACACTATTCCTTTTTCTTGTTTCTCGGTGACAGAAATTCAGCTATTTGTGTTCGATTTTCTTCTGACATGTTAGTGTTAGGAGTGCAGATCCTTCGTTAAATCCATTGACATCTGGACCATATGGCATCATATTTGCGTCTTATGTACCATTCTTCTTTGACATTCCAATCTCAACAAAGTTTCGCATATTTGGACTGCGTTTAAGTGACAAGTCATTCATATATTTGGCAGGACTCCAGGTCAGTCCTAAGATAAACTTTTATCCTTGTCTTGAGTCTTCCACAGCTCCACTGTACTGTAGCTTTATGTATTTGATTTTGTATCTTCAGGTCCTTTTATCATCTGGAAGGCGTTCTGTTCTACCTGGACTTTCTGGTATACTGGCTGGGCTTTTGTATCGTCTAAATATATTTGGCATCCGCAGGTTGAAGGTAACTCTACCAACATCTTTCCATATGTGTGAATAATGTTTCTACATCATGTCAAAATACAAATTAATAACCATGCTTTGTACATGCAACTGCCTTTTCTCTACTAGTTTATATTGTCCAGATGGTGGCAATGTCTAAATATCATGTTTAGCTTGCTAAATGAGTTGACTGATAATCTGGATACGGTTGATTAAGTCCTGTTGTTGGTTAGGAGATTTTGCAAATGACTTTTTCTTGTGTTGGTATTTTTGTTTCCTTGGTAAGGTTGTGTGTTTCATATGTGATTAGCGCCTATAGTGGTCTTTACCTGCTGCCACATTGTAAAAGAAACTTTGAATCATTACAGGTCCCAGATTTTGAAACATCATTCTTCTTGCGGTTATCATGGCCCTTCTCTAACAACTCCTATCAAGGATTGCCAATTACAGAAACTGATGGCAACATGACTGCTCACCAGGCTCATCAAATGGAGGCAAGTATTTGTACACTGTATCTGTTATAAAACCACTTATAGCATTGTCATGTTGAAATATATTTATTTTGTTGAGAGATTAGCAGATTAGCAACCAAAGTTCTAAAGGAACACTCAGTCAAAGGCCTTTCATTTCATTTGGTATTTGGTGCTTGACAAAATAAAATAACGCGCAGGAAACTCCAGGTTATTTTGATATAACTATGCTTATTGTAATTTCCTTCTGAAAATGAATAATTGAAACTAAGCTTGATAGCTTAGAAGTTAGCACCTTGTTGCTGCTGCCCTTGTTTCTAAAGATGTTAGTCTATGACTGATCTCTAGTACATTTTGAACCTTGGCAGTAGTTCATGTGCTTGTTACAGAATGAGAAAACAAATTAGGATGCCTACCAATTCTTCAAACTTCCATGTATAATTGGCAACAACAAGCACCTACAGACATTTGAGTGATCCTTGGCAAAGTAGTAATAAGATCAAGTGTCTTCCACAGCCAGCAAATGTATCGCTCATTTGTACCTTTTTCCGTCTATAGTTTTTTCACATACTGGTGTTATTGGATCCCTCAAGTAAAAAATAGAACTAGTTTTTACCTCATAAATGAAGTTAGGTGATTATCGTTTGTGTTTTGAATTTTTTATTATTACTCTTGAGGATTGAACATGGTAGTTACTCCTTGCTCTACGAGATCCCTCTGTTCCTCATTGAATTTTGCCTCTGGGGTACTGTACCTTCGTTCAGGGCGCACACACAACCACCCAAGATCCAATGGAATCTTCAATCGCTACACTTGTTTCCATGGGTTTCGATCGTGGTTCTGCAATGCAGGCTCTTGCACTGACAAATTATGACGTCCATTTGGCCTCAAACATCCTGCTGGAAGCACAATCTACGTAGAATTCATCGTTGGATCCAAAGATAGATGCTTTTTAATTAAAGAGTGGAATGTGAAGCGTTTCATTCGTTCTTCTGTTGATTTTTCAGGATTTGTTACTGCAACAGCATGCCATTGTGTAACAGAGAAATTAGAAAGACGAAATAATACAATTATATGTGCCTTCTTCATTTATTTATGGACCATGGCAGTATTTTACTTCCGAGTTGTAGTTATGGATATCTGCATCATCCCCGTATCATTAACTTTCCAACGTTTAAGCGGCATTGTGAATGAAAGCTAGCCGTGGCCAACTCAACCCTGGGATGAACGGGGGATCCAATCCAATCACCCTGCCAATTGATGAAATCATCAAACTGAGGTATTTGAAAATCAGATCAGCACCTCGTCATGGTTATCATTTTGCCAGAATGCGAGTAGCTTCCCCTTTCCAGGCGCTACCAGCCTACCAGGTTGGCTCGGTTCTCGTACAAGTATACCTTGTAGGAACTTATTAATCAGACAGTTATATGCGTAAGCACCTGTTAAAGCATGAGCGCCTACTCAAGGCATTGATGCTAAAAAATTATCACTTCATCTGTACTAGGTGGCAAGAAAAGGTAGTTTTCTTTTGCTAAGCATCTCTCCAAGCACCTAAATGCACGAGCATAAACTTGCCGGTTCTATCAGACTGGCGGTGGCGTACTCTAAGCGGTAATGGGGTGAAAATATAGTAGGAACGAAACACCAAACACATCAAACTCTGCCCTAGAACCACCAAGGCTGCCAGACCTCCTTACATTTCCTCAGCCTGCAGTTCCTCATCCTCGTACTCGCCCTCCTCGTCGGCGGTCGCATCCTGGTACTGCTGGTACTCTGAGACGAGGTCGTTCATGTTGCTCTCTGCCTCGGTGAACTCCATCTCGTCCATGCCTTCGCCGGTGTACCAGTGCAGGAAGGCCTTCCTCCTGAACATGGCGGTGAACTGCTCGCTCACCCTCCGGAACATCTCCTGGATGGACGTCGAGTTGCCGATGAAGGTCGATGCCATGGAGAGGCCTCTCGGTGGAATGTCGCACACACTGGACTTCACATTGTTGGGGATCCACTCGACAAAGTAGGATGAGTTCTTGTTCTGGACATTGATCATCTGCTCGTCGACCTCCTTTGTGCTCATCTTTCCACGGAACATGGCAGAGGCGGTGAGGTAACGGCCATGGCGAGGATCGGCGGCACACATCATGTTCTTAGCATCCCACATCTGCTGTGTGAGCTCAGGCACTGTGAGGGCACGGTACTGCTGGGACCCACGGGATGTCAGCGGAGCGAATCCGACCATGAAGAAGTGAAGACGAGGGAAGGGGATAAGGTTCACTGCCAGCTTCCGGAGGTCAGAATTCAGCTGACCAGGGAACCGTAGGCAGCAAGTGACTCCACTCATGGTGGCAGAGATCAAATGGTTCAAATCTCCGACTGCAGAAAATAGCAAACATGTGGACAATGTTAAAATGTTGAAGGCAACAATAAATCAAACATTTATCCAAACAGCACCCATATCCCACCTTAATTGTTTATGGATATTGAGTAACAAAGTCAGTGTTCAATTCCAAGTTTTCAAATATGAGTAAATCTAATTTGCTCTTCTTTCAATCTTATTGCGCACCAGTAAATCCAATTTGCTCTTCTTTCAATCTTATTGCACACCTGGTCCTAACATTTCATTAGCTTAGGTTGAAAAGAAAAGGGGCAGTTGCCATTCTTTTAAGTTTCAGATAAAGCACAGCATGATCAACTAAGATGATTCCTCAATCATAAGGCACCTGCTGGAGTTAGCGCAGGCTACGTTTAGCATGATCCCTGCTATCCTAAAAGTATAATTTGCAGAATTGTATATACACCAATAATTTACAAGACTATGGATAACCGTAGTATCAATGCTAGATCATATAGCATGTGCTAGAACAAGTTTCTAGAACAAGCATGTGCACATCTGCACCACTGAACAAATATGGAAATAATGATGATTACAAACAAGTAATCATGCACCAGTTTATATCCAGTAAAAACTAGAAATTGGGAAAGTTGAAGCAACTTACAGCTAGGTGTGGTCAGCTTGAGAGTCCTGAAACATATGTCATAGAGAGCCTCATTGTCCAGAACCATGCACTCATCAGCATTCTCAACCAACTGATGGACAGAGAGTAGCGTTGTATGGCTCAACCACAGTATCAGATACTTTTGGCGAGGGGAAAACTGAGAATGTAAGGTAAGCATCATGCGGTCAGGGTACTCCTCCCTGTTCTTTGATATCAATAGTGTACCCATACCAGATCCAGTACCGCCACCAAGAGAGTGGCATACTTGGAATCCTGATCACAGAAACAGATGGCTTTAATGATCACCGCAACATGATAAAATGAAGTATACTTGCTGAGGGACTAAAAATGCAGAACAAAATAGCAAATTTGGTACACTTGCTAACCAAAATGCAACAAACGCATGAAGTTTCCTAATTATTGTAATTCTATAACCGTTGCTGACCACTAGATTATCTCAACAACATATAAAATGATAAAAGGCTTGTTATGCTAAACTATTTGGTTGACCAACAAATCTGAATAACAAAACACCCATACTCTGATATCATGGATAATAAAATTAGTTCTGGTCATTTATTAATATGCCACCCAAGTTACCCAAGTAAGACAGACCTTTCGGAATTCACAACCATCTCAATACTAATATGAGGTACATCATGAAGTACAAAATCACTGTATGTCAGTGCCATCTGTAATTAGGGCACCAAGCAATTAGCAAGAATTATGTATATCATACAATAACGCATGTGCAACATGTTTCACACTAACAAGATATCTTAGTGCCCTGGTATAGCATTACTCATATGATGTACTACAGCACTACTATGCATCATACCGGAAAATTCACGGGCATCACAAAATAAGGGCAATCTCACATAAGCATCTGCAGTTCTGCATTCTAACTGGTTTAACAGGAAATGATCTAGCTAGTATCATAAATTGGTTATCGAGAAGCACAATTACCTTGCAGACAGTCACAGTTCTCAGCCTCCTTCCTCACAACATCCAAAACAGAATCAATGAGCTCAGCACCCTCAGTGTAGTGGCCTTTGGCCCAGTTGTTACCGGCACCAGATTGCCCGAAGACAAAGTTGTCAGGGCGGAAGATCTGCCCGTAGGGTCCAGTGCGGACACTGTCCATGGTCCCAGGCTCAAGGTCCATAAGAACGGCACGGGGTACAAAACGACCGCAGGAGGCCTCATTGTAGTAGACATTGACACGCTCCAACTGCAGGTCAGAGTTGCCCGTGTAGCGCCCAGTAGGGTCAATGCCATGCTCGTCGCACACGGCATTCCGCAACTATTCACGCATGAACAGTTATGGAGTGTCGCGCAAGAGTATACCATTGCATGCTTACAACAAAAATCCAGTATATATTTCACATATGGAATAACATCCAGCTTTGACAGCGGGGCGTGCAAGCCCAACGTATAAGTACATCACAAAAGACTCCAAGGTCCGCTTGAGCGCGGCGAAGACCTAAAGCCACGGGTCCTCGTCGAAGAAGAGATTCTTCGGGACGTCCTCGACGGGGAGACATTCTTAACACGAAATCTTGAATTGCCTTCTTTTCTTCTGGAATCTGTGGAATTTTGCAAGCCTGAGTATTCCAACCCCGTACTCAGCAAATCACAAGGGAAACCCTAACTTACTACTTGCACAGATTTACAAAGGAAGGGAGTATACTTGGTTTATTAACTTTGAGTGGATGCAGTTTTATTTGTAAACATTTTGATAAAACGGACCCAAAACTACTCCTCAATATCTTAGGGGTTTTCATGAAGAGTTAATTAACCAACTGAACAAGTTAAAGCATGTACAAATCTACTTAAGCTTCGCTGCTGGAATCACCCAAGTGACACAGCTCCAATAACCGGGAGCACGGCGTATTCGAATACCATTTATTTGACTCTACAGAGTTTGCTCAGCTTTACCCACACGATCCCTTAACTCCCGCGACAAAGTTAAGAAAGCCAGGTCGTTTCACTGCTCAATTCTTTATATAGACTCTACCCGGTAGAATCCACTCGGGTCTGGCTCACACATACACACACACACAAACGTCCGCTTCGAGTGAACTCTACCGTTGTTAGGCACCCGCAGCACGGCCTGCCTAACCTTTGTTACCCAAACACCTACTCCACAACACCTGTAGAGTTTCAATCGAGTTGAGCAGCTACTAAACCAGTGTTGACAAGTCAACTCCTGTGGTTGAGCGGTCACCATGTCATTTGCTCAGTGTAAGGTCTGGTCCTTATATTTTCCCCCCAGGGGCCCGCAACCCCTGCCAGGTCCATGACCTTACAACCTAGGGTAAGAATCCTTACCCTATTCTGCACGTCGACATACTCTGCCCTAGGGCACGGTATCCCATACCACCCTGCCCTAGAGTCGGGTTTTTCAAATTCTATTGGCCTGTAGCCACAACCTTATCAGTGTAAAGACTTTTGAGTGATAATAATAATCTACATTTATCTAGATTAACAGATAATTATTTCTAGGGTTACAAAGGCATGGCTACAAGTTTAACATGGCATTTCACGGTGGTAGGTTTAACTACATATCATGTCATTCTAAACATTTTATTTTTACTTTGAACTAACCTTTCAGAACTAGCTTAATGCAAATAGCATACTAACATAATTTAAATGGCATGGGATTTCAACATGATCAAGGACTTGTGACTTGCCGTGAATCTGGACGATCTTGGCGAGCTCGAACGTAGAAGCTTCTGGATCCTGGGACTGCTCTTGAATTTCCGGGATTTCCGAAACTAGCGCAAACACATAAAATAAATAAACCCGGCTTGAGCCTAATCAAGCAAGGGAAAAATAAACTATTTAAAAAGGAGTAAAATGCATAAATCTCCAAATGGGGAATTTTAGGAATTTATCTGGGATGAATTTGTGGAAATGGAAGTCAAAAATGGGTTCAGGACATTATTTGGAGCAAAGTGGTGAAATTTGGGATTTTCTAGGATTTATTTAGATTTTCTGGGATTTTGGAAATTGAAAAAGTCACTGGAAATTTGTGTGAACAGTAACGGGCCGGCCCGGTGCAACAGTGCAGCCCGGCCGGAGGACGGCCCGCGCGGCCAGCGCGACCCAAGCGTGCGCGCGTGAATGGAGCGGGCCGGGAGGCCGCAGCCCAGCTACGCAGCGCCCGCAAGGGGTGGATGGGCGACGCGTGTCCCAGCGGTGCGGCCCGGATGCGGTGGGCGAAGCGGTACGGTGGGGAGATCCGACGGACGAGGGGAGGCAGGGTTATGAAGATCGGACGGCGGTGGTTAAGCGACATCCGACGGCCGACGCTATACGGGTGACGAGAGGAACGGGCGGAGCAGATAGGGCCACGTCCCCCTCTTCGTCTACCTCTCGCCGGGGCTCGCGACAGAGGGGCAGAACGGTGGAGCGGCTGCGCTCCGGCTACGGCAATGGCCCTCGGTGACCGGGGAAGGTTCCACCAGGTGCGTCTCAACACAGGGAGTTCATTTTGGGGCTTGGGGGGAGAAGGGGATCAATGGAGGGGATGGGAGGCAGAAGGGAGTGGTTCGGGTTTGCGGTGGTGAGGGAGCTCTCCGGTGGCAAAGGGGTCAAATTGGCGGTGGTTTCACACTAAGGGGAGCTGGGAGCTCACGTTGGCGGTGGTGGTTGGAGCTCGGAGCCTTCGGAGTGAGCTGGCCACGAGAGAGGTGGTTCGGCCGGCGGGGAGTCTCGATGGCGGCGCTCCACAGGTCTCCACCTGGCCAGGCAAAAGCACCATGGTGATCAGGGAGAGGTAGAGGAGCTCCGGGCGAATGCAATTGAGAAATGGAGGGAAGGGGAAGAAAAGAAGCTCACGGGGTCGCCGGCGCAGGGGAGGGGAAGGGCGGTGTTCCGGGCGGTGTGGCGTCAATCGGCAGCTCAGGGAGGCTCCGGGGAGTGACAGGAGACGAATGGGAGTGGTGGGAAGGCTTGAGGAGCAAGGGAGAGAGCGGGAGGGCAGGGGCGGCTTTTATACCCGGCAGAGGGAGGGGATTTCGTGGGGAGAAGGTCCGGGCGCGATCAAGGCAGTCAAGGGGGAAGGACTGGGCGACGACCAGGCTGGCGAGGGAAGAGGGAAGGGAGGGGCTGGCCGGTGGGACTGAGCGGAGGAGGCGGCGACGCGCGGCGGTGCTGGCGTCGACCCAGGGCGTCAGCACTGCGAAGGGGGGCGAACCCACTGGCGCAAAACCGGGGGCGCGACTCGGTCGCCCAACGTGCGGCGCGTGCGCGAAGGAGAAGGCGGGGAGGGAGGAAGGCGCGAGCGGAGGGGAGAGCGAGGGAGGCGCCTGGGGAAGGAGGGAGGCGGGGAGGGAAGTGCGGCGCCAGCGAAGAGAGGAAGGGGAAGGCGCCGGGAGAGGGAGGAGGCGGAAATGAGAGAAGGCGCCAACGAAAAAGGATGGCACCCGGCCAGAAAAGGAAAGCGGGTGCGGGGAGACTTTCCTAAAAGGGAAAGTTTCCGAAATTCACTCAAAATGCAGCAAAAATTCACAAAAATTTTGGGGTTGAAATTTTGGGGCTTTTCATAGAGGAATTAATCTCAGATGTTGCAGCAAGCATCGGTAACCTAAGGATTCAATGTAAAAAAAGGTAGTTGATATGCTGCTCAAGTTACTTAGTTCAAGCATATCAAAATCACTTACTACTTAATTAGGACTTGAAATCACGAAATGAGGGTGCAATCAAGCTCAAGTTGTTTCTACACCAATTCAGATTCTGATACGAAGCAACAAAATTTGGGGCAAGTCCCACAGCTAGGCTAACACAAAACCATACAAAAGGCATGACGAGCATCTCATCAGGTGAATGTTTCTATCATGAAATCACCAAATGTCTCAAAAGCAAACACATATCTAACATTCAGTGGGACAAGGGGAAGCAAACAATTCATGTTATTTCAAATCCCAGATGTCGTGTCATGAGAGACCATGTGGAGGTCATCCCGTGTGTATGATGAGTAATTGACATCGGTTTGTGTGGCTCGGACCATGTCATTGCGTGGTGCAATCGTTTCGATCGGACTTGGTCAAAAGCGGTCGGACGTGATTAGGACGTTTATTTTTCGTTTCGATCGGTTTGGGCTTTATCATGTTATTGTATGGTTACAATATTTCGAGCGGTGCTATGTGATTTGTTTCTTGTCTGTGTTGGCTGCAGGACATCGAGGCGGAGTCGTGGCGAGGCACAGGTGACCGGACTAGGCGCAGGTGGCGCTGAGGCCAGAACGGTCGGGAGGTGTCGAAGACGGCGAGGGCTCGAGGTGGCTGCGAGGCTTGCAAGGCAAGAAAGGAGGAAGCTTCCTGGAAGGTGCGCGAGGGGCGTTTCGGTAAAAACGCAAAGCTGCACTAAAGGAAGCGGGTTTAGATAAAGCATCGAGTAGGTGGTGACCTAATGGGTAAAGCATGTGCAAACCCATTAGTGGGTGGCTATAAAAGGAGAGGGAGAGGTTGTGCTGAAATTGGGAGAGTGGGTGTAAGAATTAGAGTTTTATTTGGTTCTCTCCATGTATGAAAAATGAGAGATGGATTAGGGTTTCATTTCTAGTCTTTGTTTGTTGAGAAAGAGAGAAAGAGAGAAGGTGAGAGGTTCTCTCTATGCTCTCCGGGCGTATGGGGACTTGTTGAGTGTGAGATTGAGAGAGATGAGCGGAGAGCATCTCATTGTAATAGCGTATCTCTCTGCCTCAATCTATGAAAGATATATTTTGTGATTTGCCAACTGGTTCTTGTTTTCAGTTCTTTGTTTTGTGTTGCTCCGTTCTTGAGCTTCCTTTTATCTTTTCTGTGTTATGGTCTCTCTCCTTTTCTGTTTGCCTATACTAGCAGATTTTAGTCCATTTTGGTTATCTAGTTCCAGTCGGCTTTCAATCAATCTCTCCTTCTCATTTTCTTTAATTCTTGTTTGATGTCTCTCTTTGATTTGAGAAGGGCAGTAGTAAACCAATCACTTTGTTCAGCAGCTTGTGCTTGCACTAAAAGACGATTGCCTTTTTTTTGTCTTTTTGTGCTGTTTTCAACCTTATTGCATGCAGTCCAAATGACTTTGTTTTCAGCTATATTTTTTGCTGTTTATTTGTTGTTCTAAGCTGAGTTCATCCATGCTGCATGCAGTCCAGATTTCCATTTCTCTTATTAGTTTCGGCTGGTACAAGTTCTCCATTTCCTTGCTCTTTCTGCAGACAGTTCACGGCAAGGCAGTTTTTTTTACTTTCGGTCTCAACAAGTTGGTAGCTTCTTTTAGCAGCAGCAAAAACCATTCTTGGCTGTCCTGTTTTTGGACTAGGTCAGTTCTTTGTTCTCGGTTGCTTTCTAGCTTTTCGGCCAGCAATTATTTCATGCAGTTTGAGCAGCAAAGTTTCTTTGGTCAGAGTCCTTTTTGATTGGTTCTGGTCGGTTGTAATATTCCTCCTCATAGCTGTTTTCTTTGGTTTTAGATAGCAGTGCTCCTGTGCTTCTCTCGGCTGTGCTTGTTTCTTCAAGTTTTCTTCTCTGCGTTTTTGTTGGTCCAGTAGATTCATCCAGAGGAAAAAAATCCTTCTCTTCATAGATTCTATATCTATTGGTGAGAAAATTTTTTGTCGATACTTGTTGGGGGGTAATTTTAATTTACGACATTCACCCTCCCTCTGTCGCCGTTTCCGATCCAACATGTCACTACACAGATCACCTTGAACCCAGCCAGATCTGGGTATTCATATGCTAAAATGACTAGAAATTAGTGTACCCACAATAAATCACCTAGTAAATGAATCACCGTGCACAGCAGATCTCTTCGAAAATGGCTCAGGTACACTAATTTCGTGCTCGAAATATGCACGAAATGTCTCAAATGGAGTAGAAATAGATTTCAGATCTCATAGAAAAATCCCCTAAATTAATAGCCCAAAAATCTACACGATATCCCATAAGCCAGCTCCGAAATAGACTCCAGGAACCAGACTAGATCATCCGCGAGATCGAGAGAGATGCCGCAAAAGCAGTCAAAATTTCACAGATCCAACACAACTTACATAACGGTTCAAACCACCAGGACATATCAAATTCAAACCTAAGGCATCGGCAGTACTAAAGGCAAAACTCGCTTACGAGAGAGTTCAAAGAAAATTCACTTGCGAGATATGAGATGATTGGCACAGGCGATTCGACCAGCGGCGAGGGAGAGATCGAGATCGATCGGTGGAGGATTGGGGGGGGAGGGAGGCCGGGGAGAGCGAGGCGAGCGCAGTGTGCCTTAAATAGCCGGAGGCGGCGGAGACAGCATCCGACGGCCCACGCCCCCCTCCCGCTAACCCCTCCTCGGGCCGGACGGCCCAGATCGCTCGGCCTTGCGTATTTTTCAAATTTCCCCCCTCGCGGGGAGCTGCCCCCGGGGCGGGATATTTCGCCTCGCTGCCCCCCTCCTGTCAGTGCAAACCGGTGAAACGTGGCCCCCATTACCCCACGCTAATAGTGACTGACACGTGGGACATGGTGGATTATGACCCCACCGCGCTGTGTTGCGTAGGTGTGACTTGTGAGAAAGAGGTGGGCCAGGGGCGCAGCTGGCTGGCCCATGTGGGCTTGGGTTGGGTTCATATGCGATGCGGAGTTGGGATCATGGTGCACACGATTGATTACTGGAGTGGTGGGCGCCGGACTTGCCGGTTGGTGCGGGGCCAGTCCATGGCGTCCACCCCACGGTTGAAGGGGCGAATAGCGCGGGGGTGGGCCCGGGGACAGAGACATGTGACCTCTCTCCCTCTCAACTTTTCTGGGACTGCACGTGTGGGATCACGTGCGCCGCCATCAGTGCCTGTCTGTTCTCTCCTTTGACGTTCGAGCGTAAAATAGTGACCACGAGAGGTTGATTTTTTTACGCTGTATCCTAAAGATTAAAATTTTGAATTTTAACTTATTCATGGTCTGTTTTTTCAGCTTTTAAAAGCTGTTTTTTAGCTTTTCTACAGTAATTAGTTTTTAAATGAAGTATCTTTTTAAGGTGGTGATCACTTGGGCTTAAAAGCTCATGGCTTATGGCTGAAAACACTGTAGCTGGCTGAAAAAACACTGTAGCTGACAGAGCCTTATTTAGCATAATTAAATTTAAAAAATTTAAAAATATAAAAAATATGTTAGCCCATTACGTATAGTACAAACAAATACGGGGAAAAAAGAACCGACAAAAAAGCTCAACAAAAAACCAAAAGTTCAAAAAAAGACGAAATTTATGAATAGTGAAAAATAAGCCGGAAGCCAGAAGCTGAAGCCCAACCGATCGGGGCAAAATAGAGTCTACTAGTTAATTGTAGTACATACTATGCCGACTTCATTTATATCGGAAAAAACCGCACGTGAGTTTTCTATTCTTTTGTAATATTTCGTACGAACAAGCTAAAAGTCACAAGGCATAGCCAAAAGTCATAAGTTTCAGCCAAAAAGAATAGACTCTTCAGGCAAAAAGAATAGACTCATATATAAAAAATAATTACATATGATTTTAACCGGTACAGCTGAACTTATTACACTTTTTACTATATAATTGACATTTAAACCACGCCTCAAAAAATACACCGTTTTTTGAAAAATCTACTGTAGCTACAGAAGATAAACATAAGCAATGAGCAGTTCCGAACCAAGACTCATGGATCTAGCAGAAGTAGCACATTGTTTGCGTGTATTTTAGGTGTGCCTGTTCAATGTCCAGAATGGCGTTTGCAACTTGCAAGGCCAGTGCGATAGTGTGTAGGTGGAGTTCACAGGTGTTGGGACTTTTATAACCGATGACAGCGATCAACTCGGATTGAGAGCCTGTTTATATTGGCTTTCGCTTTCAAAAGCAAAGCAAATACGAATGCCTTATATTATATAAGCTGCTTCTATCAGCTATTGCTGTTCATTATCCATTATTTTTCGATTTCATATATTGTAACGTGCTTTGTATTTTATTATATCACAATTCCGTAAGTCACATGACAGTCTAAATATTGCATTGCCTTTTGTTGCACCATTTTTCTTACATAATGCTGTACTATTCATCAGTCACTCCTATCAGCCATAACTATTAATCAGACACAATCAAAAGCCATCAATAAAAGCCAATATGAATAGACTCTAAATGATTTTTGAATTTTTTTAAGATATTCAAAACCTTCACTCAAGTGACTATAATAGTTGTCAAGTTTAAATCACATAAATTAGACTAAGCAAAATAAAGCTAGCGATAAGAGGCAATAAAAATAGCAGCCTACTGCCCAGGGCTGATTAGACCACCATTGAGGGACCGGTCTGAACGGTCCTCTATTCTCAGACCTGCAAACCTCGCAGGACAAAATATCAAATCTCATGAACTTTATCAATTCTCATCCAAATACTTTCATGTTTTACACGAACCCAAAATCACAAATTTAACTTAAAAACAAGTAAAAGTAAGAACTCAAATAAGAACATGATTGAAATAAAAGCTTTGATCTATTTCGATGGAGGATGAAGTTTATATGCTCATGGATGATTATAAGATATAGCTAAAACACCACTATTTCCTCTTTCAAGTTCTCTCTTTCACAATCATGGAAGGAGACAAGGTGGTAGAACAAAAATCTAAACTATAATCCTTAGATCTACCACTTCCTCTCCTCCCCTTTTAATAACCAACAATAATCATAATGAGTTCAACCCATTAAGTCTTCCAAGGAAACCTGTCAACCCCACTAACATAGTTTTTATACACTCACGCAAACTTCTCAAAATGTTTACAAGACTCAATCCGCTAACTCTTTTGCCGATTGATCTACTTATCAATTTTTAGCTCTCCTTGATCTAAACCACTTCTCCTTTGCGCCTCTTCGTCCTACGGTTTTGATCAAGACAACAACCCTGTATTTGGCCAACTACCAAAATACCTGTGACATAACTTTTAGGCACCTTTACTTGACTCAATCTTCACCTTCACCTCAAAGTATCTTAACATGCTTAACACACAGTCAGTAGTGTCCAATGACTAGCCATCACATCTTCACGCATTCAAACTCCTTCCAAATCATCTCTACTTACATCGGTCTCATCACTTTGTACACTACATGCACCAACTTTCCTCTTCATGATCCTTGTCATATCTGTGATTTTCGCTTGAGCCACATAGCCTCACTCGGACTTACATGACCACTCAGACCTTAGCTCCCCCGCCTAGTCCTGATCCATTGCCATCGACCATCATCGTTCTCCAAACCATCTACATATCCAAAGACTAAGCAACCATCTCGAACACAAGTTCCATACATTTGATTCACGTTAGTCAAAATCATACATCATACAACACAACACAACCAATCCATGACATCCATACCATATATACACTCAATCACTATTGATCCTAACTTGACCAAAACAGTTCGCCAACAGCAGATTTGACTGCCATTACCAGACTGGTTTGATAGCGGACACCATATCGATCAGACCACCCCAGTCAAGCCATCGACCACTAGCTAGTCTAACAGCTTAACTGCATCGAAAAATACCAAATCTGGAATTTCGATTAACTCTATCTAATTTCAGCTCTAATTTCTAATTCCGTGGGCACCAAGTGCAAACTCATCCTCAAACGAACCTACACAAGTGTTTGGTATTCAATTTCCAAAGGTCCATGGTCAATGTGAACGCTCGCCCTATGGCAATCAGACCGCCGACCACATGGCGGTCAAACCGACTGATCTCTGACAGCGCAACCAAAAACTGAATTTTCTAAAAATTTTACAAAATCTAAATTCAATTATACTAAAGTGCCAATTGTTCATCCCAAACAAGACTACACAAAGTGTTTGGTGTTCAATTGTTGAAAGGTTCATGCTGGTCTGACCGCTCTCCCCATGGCGGTCAGACTGTCACCCATGTGTCGATCAGATCGCGACCCCATGGCGGTCAGACCGACTAATCCCTAATAGCATGACTGGAAACTAACAAAAATCTAAATTTAAGTCAACTAAATTGTCAATTATTTATCCCCAAACAAACCTACATAAGTGTTTGGTGTTAAATTTTTCAAAGGTTCAGGGTCCGTCTAATCGCTCGCCCCATGACGGTCAGACCGTCGCCTATCTGCCGATTAGACCGCCGACCTCATGGTAGTTAGACCGACTGATCCCTGACAGCATAACTAAAAACTGATTTTTTCCTAAAACTTTTACACAATCTAAATTAACTCAACTAAAGTGCCAACTGTTCGTTATAAACATATAGCATACCCTGTAGTGATGTCTCATGAATGGGTACTCTTTGGCGACCAATCATAGTCATTACACAATTGTATGATGGTTGGAATTGGCAAAATCGACGAAAACGCCTCTCCAGCTAATTCGAGAAGGGTTTTCCCAACGAAAGGAAAACGATGGCTCTGGTAGTTTGCCCTATCATTTGTAAGTTATCCCTTTTTAAGCTAGTTTGTGTTTCTTCTCTTTTTAAAAACGGAATGGCCTGATTTTGCAGCCTAGTCCGAAAATGCATCGCAAGAGAAAGCTTGATCGAGCCCAGCTGCTCTTAGTTGTGGCAATGTATGTAGGTCCAGCCCAGATCTGACCGAACTCAGGCCGAACCTGGCCTTTTGTGGTAAGGTGCTCTTGCAACGAACCTTGCCTTTTGTGGTAAGGTGATCTGGTGATGTTGCAGCGATTGCTCTCGGTTTGTTTCCCTTCCTCTGCATACAGTTACCAATTACAGTCGAGTGACAGATCTCCAACCAGCTTCAGAAAAAGAGCGAGACTAGCCAAGCCGCCGACGCCGACGCCGACGGGAGAGCCGAGAGCCGCCTGCGACGCCCCTGGTAATACGAAGCAATGGACAATGGTAATTAACCCCGCCTGCTTCCGGGGCCCCACACGTCATCCACCGCCGCGGCTTACAAGGCACGCAGCTCCGCGCATACCCGGACCCACCGAGCTTGGTTACTGAGTAGTGGGTGGGACGTGGGACGACGACGTCGCCCTCAGCTTCTCACCGCGAAAGCGAAGCGAAGAAAGGGGGGTAAGGCGGCGATCGGCGCCGGCCGGGAGCGAAGGAGGAGGGGATGTCGGCGGGCCTGGTGACGGAGGAGGCGATGGTGGGGCGGCTGGTGCGGATCCGGCGGACGGTGATGCAGATGCTGCGGGACCGGGGTTACCTGGTGGTGGAGCACGAGCTGGCCATGAACCGCCGCGACTTCCTCCGCAAGTTCGGCGAGTCCTTCCACCGCGAGGACCTCCTCATCAACAAGTACAAGAAGAACGACCCCGCCGACCAGGTCAGGTCAACCCCCCCGTGCTTCCTCCTCTCCCTGATCAGAGAGATACGTAGTGCTAGTATGGAGCTGCTGCTCAATCGATCCAGCTCTCTTGTGTTTTCCTTTTCGTGGATCGGCACCACCTGCGATCCGTTCCTTGATTGATACTACCGGCTGCATAATCGATCGTTCTGCTCTCGCTCGATCGGTTCTGTCGAGATTTGATCTGCGATCGAGTAGCTCAGGCCAGATCATGCTCATGGCATCTATTGTTTGGCTTGGGGAATAATAATAATGGGGGTGCTCCGCTGTGCACGTTGCGCTAGGCAATTTGTTTCGCCGCAACTGCTTGTCTGCTACTGGGACTAGCCTCTACCTGAGCTCTGATTGCCCTCTGGAGTCAGGACTCGGTGGTAGTGCAGAGAAGCGGCTGCTATGGCTGTTCTTGCCAACATCTCGCTGGGCAGCTCGAGCGTGCTGCCTGATGAGTGATGCCGAGTAACAATTCCTATCAAGTCAGAACGACAAGTTTAGATTTTTGTTTTCAAAACTCCTATTACGCGTTGCGACGCGAAGAATCCGACAGCAGCGTGACTTCTTTTTCTGGCGTCTCCTTCCCCTTCATCTCTTCCCATTTCTTGTTTCCTTCTTCCTCTTCCCATTTCTTGTTTCCTTCTTCCTCACCGACTCGTGACCGCTCTTGCCTTCACCACTTCACCTCGGTTGCGGCCACCTCGTCCTTCGTTTTGTGCGCCTCCCCTCCCCCGCGCCAGCGCCAGCGCCGTCCGCGGCCGCCGCCGTGTGCCGAACCCGCTGCGCTTGCGTCCACATCGCCGGAGGGGCAAGCTAGGGACGCATCTTGCCGCGCTGCACTCTGGATCTGGCGGCGGGTGGAGGCCGCGCCCAAGGGTCATCTCCAAGCTCCTGGCAAGTGCCATGGAAGCCGCCGCGCAGCTCCAAGCTCTGGCCACCGTGCGCTCCTCTGCGTCTTTGATTATTTTGAAGATTCGATTTGAAAGTTCTTGAGCTCGATTTGAACGTTTTCTTATCCCGATTTGAAAGTGTAAGACCATGCAGAAAGATTTCCGATCCGATTAGGAAGTTCTCGATTAGAAAGTTTAGATCTTTTTGAAAGCTTTTGGGATCCGATTTGAAAGTTCCCAATCCGAGTAAAAAGTTCTGATTTGAAAGTTCTCGAATTTTCTCTATTGAAATTGAGCTGAAAGTTCAAACCGGAGCTGACAGGTTAGATGTTCTAGCTTTTAGGTGAAATACCTGAAACATTTGAGTTGAAAGTTCTTGATTCTAGTTGGAAGCTTTGTAATTGGTGTTGAAAGCTCCTTCCGACCACATACTGTTATAAAACGCATGGCAAGATATTGAAACAATAAAGAATAATTAAGATCATGAGATAAAGATTTAACATAAAAAACCCTTGCGGGAAAAATCACAGACATGCAATTGGCGAAATCGCTCTATGAAGGAGAAGTTACAGAAATGCTCTTGGTGTATTACATGTATAGATAACTTATGCTATGCACACTATCTGTCATGAGTTGTACATGGGTATAAATAGTTTTCGAAAATTGAAACAAAAGCCCCAGACGAGAAAGGAACATGGTCATGCTCAGCTCTAGAAACAGAGACCTACTCGGAAACTGGAACAGTAATCTGCTCGGAGATGGGAACAACACCCCGCTCGGAGACAAAACAGAGTATCAAAAGATAACGATGAAGAGTTGTAGTCGAAATCACCTCGAGTAGCTACGTCTGACTCCAGTCGGCGCAAATACCTTTGGACACCACGTGTCCACGTCTATTGTAAGTTGGTGCAGAGTCCATCACGAACACGAAGATGATTCCAATCATAACCTCTGACTAGTACCAGTCATACTGGTCGGAATATATCTTTGAGCGAAACCTGGCTAGATTCTTCAAGTGGTCGGACCCGACCAAATTCGGATCATAAAATACAACAATCTTCACCTTGAGTTGAATTCCTCCTGTATCAACAAGAACTTCTTGAATAACTTGTAAAACACTTCTTATGCGTCAACCGTCCAAAAGCACTAATGAGTAATACCGACCAAATTTGAGTAGAGCTCAAATTTAGTGGTAGGAACTGGTTTTGTCTCCTCGGATGAAGTGATATTTGATATTAATGTGCTTTATTCTCTCATGAAACATTTGATCTTTTGTAAGACAAATAACACTCTGACTATCGCAATGGATATTGGTGCAAGATGTGCTTTCACAAAGCTCAGTGTACAAACCTCTTGGCCAAACAATTTCTGTACAGACTTTTGAAATAGCCATGTACTCGGCTTTAGTGGTCGAAATAGCAATAATAGTTTACAGACAAGCTTTCCAACTTACGACACAGCCTCCAACAGTGAATATATAACCAGTAAGAGATTTCTTCTTATCTAAATCTCCAGCGAAATTAGAATCCTCATATTCGACCAATTCAGTCCATCACTGGTCCTTTCAAACTGCAAACAAGCATTAGAAGTGCCCCTCAAGTATCTGAAGATCCATTGAACTGCTCTCCAGTGGTCTTTCCCTGGATTGTTTATATATCTGTTGACAACATTCAAATCATGAGATAGGTGGGGCCGAGAGTGTAGAATCGAGGAGGCCAACTAGAGAGGGAGTGAATAGATGCTTCTAAAATTCTCTTTGGCTAAAACCGATTTATGTGCGGAAGCGTAAATCAAATCGGTTTTGCACAATTAAGATCTAAATCATCTAGGTTCACCTAAGTACGCCAACACCCTAAGTTTTTGTCAATATTTGCAATCCTGTGGTAACAAACAATCAGTTCAATTTCCATGAATATAAATTGCAAGTATATAAATTGAGCTCAAAAAAGTAAACAATAAATTGACAAGGTTACTTTTTACTGTGGTGCTCGGAGATTTGCTGATCTCCCCTAATCCACGTTAAGATAATCCCAAATAAATAAGACAAGCTCCACAAATTAAGCTAGGCACCCCAATTTCACTAGCAGTAGCTCTTCCCCCTTCGGTTAGGTGAACTACAATCTTCACAATAACATCGGACCTTCTCATAAACTACTTTGAGAAGATCGCCGGCATGATGTCTCCAACCCGCTAAGAGTCAGTAACCTCTAAGAGTACTAAATCAAGCCCCTTGCTTGACTTTCACCATGTGCATAGAATGCACAAACTTAGTGTGGATACGAAATCTATCTTTAGATGCAATACATGCAACTAGAGATTTCTTTCCTTACTCACAAGGTGCAACATATACACAATTGAGAGGGGAGGCTCGCACTAACTTAAGAGTGATGAAATGGGTATAGCAATACAGCCCATAAGCAGCAATCTTTTCCTAACCGGCCAAGGGGGTATTTACAACCCCATCTCAAAAACTAGCCATTAGGACGAAATCAGCAGGAAACTGGTAGTACCGCCATGCAAGGGCCGGTGCTACCGCGACCTTCGCAACGGCTAGAAGACTAGCCGTTACAAGTCATTGATGGTACTACCGCCTACACAGGGTCTAGTACTACCGCGCTCGTCGATCGTCTGCGGTAGTACTGCTACACAAGCCGGTCGTACCGCACGACTACCGAACCAGAAACAACTCTCTAGAAAATAGCTACCGGCAACAAATGCTTGGTAGTATCGCAAGGCCAATCATATTGCACCGGTCTGATTGCTCGTCATGAGCCGGTCTGACTAACAAATAATGGCCGGTCAAACCGCCCCGGTCATATCGCCACACTCAAAGCGATCTGACCGCCATGGTCATACTGCCACATGAAGTGCGGTCATACCGTCTTACACTTTCCAACAGAGACAATGGTGCATATACTTCAATAAATTTGCAAAACGCATTCGTAAATTGTATCATGCATACAAAAGTGAAAGTACAATTCACAACAAGTTCTAAAACATATTTGCACAATTTAGAATCATGACACAAAGATTGTGTACATGGACTCAACATGTTTGCAAACCTAAGTTACATGATACAAGAATTGTGCATGATGTCATGAACCGGGGTAAACACCACCAAGGAGATAGCCGGATGGCGTCGGCGTAGAACGAGAGGGAGAGAGACTAGATGTTTAGGCGAGGAAGACTTGATAATTCTCTGATTGATTACAATAGCATGCGGTAGCCTCCTTATATAGATGGCTCCCCCCTAACAGATCGAATCTAATTCCAATCCTATCTCTAATAATATGGAAACTCATATCATATCTCTAACTCTATCTCTAACACAAGGCAACTAATCGCTAACTCAAATAGAAACCAATCTCTAATTCCTAATAATAACCCGACTGGGCCTTGGGCCCAAGGCCCACACCCCTGACACTACACCCCTCTCGGACATGCAGCTCGTCCTCGAGCTGGCCATGACGTCAATGGATGACCTCTGATGCCGGTGTAGAAGACGAACGATGGCGAAGTCCTGCTGCGGATGGAGACGACCGGCCCGATCCAAGCGGAACAAGGCTAGACGAAATGTAGCGTCTTTGGAATATAATGCCTGCAAAATAAGTTTCTTCTTTTTTTTTGATTTTTTTTAATTTTTTTTAATTTTTTTTGTTTTTTTTTATTTTTTTGATTTTTTGATTTTTTTTGCTTATCTAACCGGTCGGCTTAAACCGACTGACACCCCATGACGACCGACGCATCGTCCGCATCGGTCGAAAGTGGCGACGATTCCGGCGATGGCGGCCACGGCGGCGGCGGTTCCGGCGATGGCGGCCCCGGCGGCGGCGAAGAGCGGCGGCAGCGCCAGGCGGCCCTGGCGGCGGCGGCTCCCGGGCGCGTGTGAGGTGCGTGGAGGGCGGATTCGGATGGCCCAAGCGGTGGCGGTCGGGGGAGCGACCGGCGGGCGTAGCAGCGGTTCCAGGCGACTGGTGGCAACTCGGCACGGCGACTTCGGCAAGCGGCGGCCGGCGGAGCAACAGGCGGCGCAGGGCGGCCGACAGAGCGGCGATCTGCGGAGCGGCAGCGACGGCGGCTCGGGCGGACCCGGCGGCGGCGGTTGCGCCACGGGCGGGGCTGGCCCGGCTGCGGCGACAACTCGGGCGGAGATGGAACCGGCGGCGGTGGCTGCGACAGGGGCGGAGGTTCCTCGGTCGGCGTCGGCCGATTCGAGGCACGGCCCCGGCGACGGCGGCGCGGGAAACGGCGCCGTCGGCAGCGACGGGCAGTGGACGGCGACCGGCGACCGAGGACGGCGATGACCGTGTGTCCCGGCGGCATCGGCTGCGCAATCCCGTGGAACAGAGCAGGCGGCAGGGGGCTGCGACCCAAGCGGCGGCGGCGGCGCAGCAGAACAGCTCGGGAGAACGACACGTCTCGGCGGCTTCGGGAAGCGGCAGCCGGTGAAGCAGAGGCCTGGCGGCGACGGCGACCGAGGACGGTGGCGCCGACGGCGACGGCTGCAAACCCTAAACTCCCGGTTTGACTGCCGTTTTCCTCCTGGTCTGTCTGCCCTTCTCCTCCCGATTCATCCACCGAGTCTTCTTCATCGGCAGAGACAGGACCAGCCGTCGCGGAAGACGGGAAGGTTGGCGCTTTTGCCGTGACCGGTGATCTCGGCGATGGGGGTGAGGACGTTCTCCGGCAAGTCGATGGGGGCGAGGGCAGCCTCATCCTCCTCTGCTCTGCGAGCAGCCTCTTGTTGCTTCTTCTCCCGCTCCTTCAAGTGCTTCTCGAAGACGGCATGCGTGTTAAGGAGGAAGTCCGCCCACTTTTTGTCGGTGCTGGCCGCCTTATCAGCGCTAGCTTTTATTATGGCCATTGACTCGGCGAGAGGACGAAACGCAGGAACCATGGTAGCAGAAGTCGTGGGAAAGGATCGACTGCTCTGATACCAAGTTGTCATGAACCGGGGTAAACACCACCAAGGAGATAGCCGGATGGCGTCGGCGTAGAACGAGAGGGAGAGAGACTAGATGTTTAGGCGAGGAAGACTTGATAATTCTCTGATTGATTACAATAGCATGCGGTAGCCTCCTTATATAGATGGCTCCCCCCTAACAGATCGAATCTAATTCCAATCCTATCTCTAATAATATGGAAACTCATATCATATCTCTAACTCTATCTCTAACACAAGGCAACTAATCGCTAACTCAAATAGAAACCAATCTCTAATTCCTAATAATAACCCGACTGGGCCTTGGGCCCAAGGCCCACACCCCTGACACATGAACTTCAACCATTTGTAAGAAGTGAGTAGAGAATATGAGTTTCAACTATTTGCAAAACACATTTGCAAATCTAAGTCACATGTCATAAAGATTATGCATGAGCTACAATTATTTATAAAAACACATTCGCAAATATTAATATCATGCTATCAACACATGATGAGACTTAAGCTACTAGATATGACCACGCTTAATAGTATATCAACCTATATTAGCAATCCGGTCTTCCAACCAAACACTAAGATCGGTAAAAACTAGAAACACATTTCTAGCCTTGCTACTTATACCTTTGCTTTGACCATTTTCTTGAAGCCTAATGATGAACATCATCTTTTCAAGTTCAAGTTCTTATCTTGATACGCATAACCCATGATTCATCCTCTACTTGCTCTCCATCAACACATGATGTATTTTCTCTTGACTTGATGATCAACTCATGATCATCTCCCTTCGAAATCTTGACTTGATGCTTATCAACACATGAAGTCATCCTTCATCCCAAACCTTGACTTGATGACGATCAACTCATGACGCCATTTAAGGTCTTTATCGTCATGAGGCTTTACCTATTCATCCAACTCATGGAAAATGTTAGCTCCATAATATGATTGGCATTAATTGCCAAAATATACCATTAACTCATAATAGTGAGTCTAGATTCTTCAGAGAGCAAACCATGGCGTACATAAGTGAGCTGATTGCACTTGTATGTGGAACACTTGACATGCATTCAACTTCTGCAACTGTTTGCAGACTTGATGCTGAAGAGAGTTTTAAGTATGCAGCTAATGGAGTGTTAGTCGGTTTGGCCTTGATCATGTTTTAACAATGAATCACTTTTTCAATATATCCTCTTTGACTCAAATTTAACTTTCCAATCCGACGATCTCTAAAGATTTCCATACCGAGAACTTTTTTATTGCATCAAAATCCTTTATCTCGAATTCAATGTTTAATTGTGCCTTTAACTTTGTCATTTTAATATTATCTTTTGTCGTGATTAGCATATCATCAACATATAGAAGCAAGTAGATAGCTGAACTGTTGACGGTCTTTAAATAAACACATCTATCATAGTCAAGTCTCTTGAAGCCTTGAGAGATCAAAAAGGAGTCAAAAATTTTATACCATTGTCTAGGTGGTTGCTTCAACTCATAAAGAGATTTCTTCAATTTGAATGCAAAATTCTCCTTTCTCGGAACAACAAAACCTTCCGGTTGCTTCATATAAATGTCTTCTTTCAACTCCTCGTGTAAGAATACGACTTTACTATCTAGTTGCTTGAGCTCATAATTATGTATAGCTACAATACTGAGTAAGGTCTAAATAGAACTATGCTTCACGATCGGGGAGAAGACATGTGTAAAGTCAATACCTAGAATATGAATGTATCCTTTAGCAACGAGCCTTGTCTTGTACCTGACCTAATCGGTTAGGGATATGCCTTCCTTCTTGTAAATTCACTTGCAACGTATGTGTTTCTTTTCAATCGGGAGCTCGACTACCTTCCAAGTGGAATTATTCTTGAGGGATTTCATTTCTTCATGTATGACATGTAACCACTTCTCTGACTCATCAGAGCAGATGGCCTCTGAATAAGTTTAAGGTTCAGTAGTGCCTTCAATGTCTTTTACCTTATTAAACAATAAGCCACAATGTTGGCTTCTTCAATTAACCTCTTCGGAGGCTGGATTTTCCTCTTTTCTCGATCAGTTGCAACAGATTGTTGGTTCCGACCAGTTCCTGTTGGAAGATTACTATCAGAGCTTGAACAGAGATATACTGTGTATTCTCTTTGTTGCCTCTGGGGAGAATCCTGAATCAATAACGTGCTCCACCTGCACATTGGTCTTCTGTGGCTTCACAATGGGAGCATCACTGGTCATAATTCCTTTCAACAAAACAGACTCATCAAAAGTAACACTTCTGCTCATGACCACCTTTTGGGTCTCAAGATTCCACAACTTATAGCTTTTAAATCCAGGCTTATAGCCGAAGAAAATGCACTTAACGACTCTTGGCTCAAGTTTACCTTTATTAGTATGAGCATAAGCAGGACAACAAAAAATTCTTATGCTTGAGTTGTCTATAGGAGAAACAGATCACATATCGATCAGAGTTTTCTTGTCGATGGCAATGTTTGATGATCGATTGATCAGATAACAAGCAGTGGAAGTGGCTTCAGCTCAAAAACTCTTTGACAGACTAGACGCAGACAACATGCAACACACATTTTCTATGATGGTTCTGTTCATGCAATTGGCCACACTGTTCTGTTGAGGTGTGTCTGGTACTGTGTAATGCCTTAAAATGCCTTTCGATTAGTATAAGGCTTCAAATTCTCTTGAATAGAATTATAGTCCATTATCTGTTTGGAGTTTTACTGACATGCTTGTCGGTCTGTTTCTCATCACAATCTTTCACTCTTTGAATGTCTTGAACACTTCAGATTTGTGTTTGATGAAGTATACCCAAACTCTTTTAGAGTAGTCATCGATGATGGTCAGCATATAATTGCAGTCTTCAAGGGATGGAACGTGGAACTTACCCAATAAATCAAAGTGAACATAATCCAATATGCCTTTTGAAGAGTGATTTGCAGAGCTGAAACTCACCTTCTTCTGTTTACCAGAGACACAGTGTTCACAAAACTTTAACTGGCCAACGCCTTGACCATTGAGCTAATTTCTTTTGCACAACTCCTTTAAGCTAGTTTCACTCATGTGCCTGAGACGCATATGCCATAAACTTGTTCGATCAGCATTGGACAACTTGGTCGAGGCAACAGTAGCCTTGCTAAACAGGGTAGTGCCTCGAAAATGATAGAGATTTGCTGCCTTCATATTATCTTTCATCACAACAAGAGAGCCTTTGGAGATCTTCAGAACTCCATCTCTACCTAAAAACTCATACCCTTTGGCATCAAGAGTACTCAGTGAGATAAATTTCCTCTTCAAATTTGGAATATCAAACCTCCGATAGGATTCTGATGGTGCCATCAAACATCTTAATCTGGACAGAATCGATGCCTACAGTCTTACACAGAATATTATCTCCCATTAAGATTGATCCACTAGGAATAGTTTCATAAGTAACGAACCAGTCACAATTCGGGCTCATGTGAAAAGTGCAGGCTGAATCAAGAATCCATTCATCGTTGATTTTGAAATCATTAGCAAAGGCAACAAGAATCTCCCATTCGGAATCTTCTTTTGTGACAATGGTGGCCTTAGTTTAATCATCTCGTTGATTTTTTTGGAATTATTATTTCTCTTCTTATTCTGGAGTCTCCAGCACTCGAAGATATTGTGTCCACCCTTATTGCAGTAACGTCACGACTTCTTGGTCTTCAATTTCGAACGACCTTTGTATCTACTCAAGTTTCTTCCTTTGGAATCACTAGTCGGAGACCTCTTGTTTGCCTCGAACGGTCAAACCTTCTACATGCGAACCCGAGCTCTCGCTTGAAACCATACTTATTATTTTTTCTTTGGCATACAGAGCTTCATAAACCTTCTTCAGAGTAAGAGTATCTCGACCGCATAGAATTGTGTCTCTAAAAGTAGAGAACGAAATAGGTAGCGAATAGAGCAAAATAAGACTCAAATCTTCATCATCGTAATTGACCTATTCTTTTTGGCTTTTGTGGCTTTGGCTTCTTTAGAAGCCGAAACAAATGGAACAGCTTCTCCAAACGCCTTTTTGAGCCCAAAACGTGTGCGCCGTCTGCGGCGGCATCTTCGCTGTCTGCCATCATCTCGAAAAGTGCATCCAAAAAGCCATCAGTCGCAACCCAAAAGAACAAGGCCTTTGACCTCCATGACTTGAAGGTTGGTGATCACATCTTTAAACACTGTCAAATGATCTTGCACCGATTCGCCTTTTGCCAACTTGAGTGAGAAAAACTTCTGCTTCAAATGTATCTTGTTAGTCAAATTCTTGGTTATGCAGATCTGTTCCAACTTTAGCCATAACGCAGCAACGGTGGTCTCCTTCATAACTTCCTAGAGGATATTATTAGAAAGATGAAGATGAACTTGAGAGAGAGTTTTACGACCTCTCATTTGCTTCTCCTCAACGGACTATGCAGTGGGCATCTTATCGATTCCTAATAACTCATCATCCAAATCGGGCTATGACAGAACAACTCACATCTTGACTTGCCAGAGAGAAAATCTTGTGTCACGATCCAGTAGCGGAACCTCATACTTCATTGACGCCATGACGAGTATACCCTAGATTGCTCGTGCGAAGAACCAAGCTCTGATACCACTTGTTATAAAGCGCACGACAAGACATGAAAAGTAATGAAGAATAATCAGGATCACGAGACGAAGATTTAGCATGGAAAACCCTTGCGTGAAAAAACCACGAACGCATAGTCGGTGAAATCACTCTATGGAGGAGACGTTACAGAACGTTCTTGGCGTATAACATGTGTAGATAACTTATGTTGTGTATGCTATCTATCATGAGATTTACAGGTGTATAAATAGCTTTAGGATTAAGAGTCTCAGATAAGAAAGGAATATAGTCCTAGTTGGCAATGGAAACAGAGACCTCGGAAACTGAAACAATTACCTGCTCGGAGACGGGAACAAAACCCCGCTCGGAGATGAAATAGAATCTCGGAAGATAATGATGAAGAGTTGTAGTCGGAAGTGTCTTGAGTAGCCACGTCTGATTCCAGTTGGCGCAAACACCTTTGGACACCACGTCTGATGCAAGTCGATGCAGAATCCATCATGAACACGAAGTGATCCCAATCATAACCTCCAACCAGTTCGTATTACCAACCAGTCATACTGGTCGGAATATATCTTTGAGCAAAATCTGATCGGATTCTTTTATTGCTTCCGTCCCTAGCACATACGCGCGTAATAAAAGCACCCTTTTGTTTTTTTGGTTTTTTCACCTTAATTCAGCATAATCATCCGATTCCAAGTCGCATGCCCCATTTGCAACCGAACAGCATGTTGCCATGCTAAACTACTGCAGTGGATCCTATGCATCCTCTAGGTGTCAGTGGTTGCGTTACTGGCTGTCTCTTGAGGAAAATGTTTACTCCTAAGAGAAACACTTCAGCTTGGATAAGCTGACAGAAGTTTAGAAGTGATGCAGAAATCAAAGTTTTGTACTGTGAGACTGAACATGCAGATCACTAAATGCAAATTTGGCCAAGTTCAGATATCAAATATTGCAATCTTGTCTGTGCAAACTGCAATAACCTTATGTACACCTGAAAAGCAAGGTTGTTGGTAAAATTTAGGATTGACAGTTGCTCAATCACTTAATTTGTTTTTTTTCTGTCTGGAATCAGATATATGTTTTCTTTCCTAACGATGACAAGGTGGGGATGAAACACATAAAGAAGTACGTCGAAATGATGAAAGCTGAGAATGTCTCTAGAGCTGTATTGGTTCTTCAACAGAACCTCACTCCATTTGCAAAGTCATTTCTTCTAGAGCTAGAGCCAAAGATCCACTTGGAAGTTTTCCAGGTTAGGCTTGCATGCCAAGAGGCTACATATTACTGCACTTCAATTTCACTGGCTGGACAAAAGAACCAGACTTGGTCCGCATTCTATTTTATTATGATCTTTTACTCTGCTTGGCCTGATATCTGAAGCAATGAACAGGAAGCTGAAATGCTTATAAATATAAAGGAGCATGTTCTTGTTCCTGAGCATCAAGTGCTTACTAATGAGGAAAAGAAGACATTACTGGAGCGGTATACATTAAAGGAAACTCAGGTATTGCTACTTGTTGACACTTGCAGATTTACACTGTACTTTTGGCATCAGTTTGAGTCAATGATATATCTACTTTCCTAATGCTGTACTATGGTCAACATCAAAGAAATGGAAGGTTTTTTTAGTGGTGGAAGTGTTGATAACATTTTTAGCCTCAACCATGCCAAATTTTTTTTCACTAGTCAATTTCAGCAATCTTTATTCGTTTTCAGTTCCAACAATTATCTGTGCTTTAGGCATTTCTAGTAGATGTTACCTAATCAGGTCATCTGTTCCATGAGCATGCATGGAATACACTATTTTGTATGAAGCAAGAGCCCTGATTATGACTCTTAGCTCACATGACAACAAAATAGGCGCGAATAGGTATAGGTCAGAGAATGCCCTGAACTCCTGATTCTCGCTACAATTAGCTCCAACAAAATTGATCAAAGTGCCTGTTGGAAATGTATCAGATTAACCACTGAACCACTTCTGTGTGCATGATACCCTCTTCATTTTTCCGTATGTTTGCACATGCTTACTAGTATGTAACCCACCACTCTTCTGAATGCAATTGGACCAAACAGCTTCCAAGAATACAAATTACGGACCCTATTGCAAGGTACTATGGCCTCAGACGAGGTCAGGTTGTGAAGATAATCAGGCCCAGCGAGACAGCCGGCAGATATGTTACATATCGCTATGTTGTATGACAGTACACAAGCGAATTAAGGGAGAGAACCATAAATATTGTGATTTTTGCAGCTATACATACCCCATTTGCTTGGAGAAATCGGTATTGCTTTGGACCATGTTAACGATGGCATGGCTGTTATGTAAGCGAATTTAAATAAGCTGAGTATATGGAACATACATAAATCCTCAATGTTGTACACTTGTTTCATGAACTGTATACAAAACTACAGAATAAAAACACTCGTTTTCAGAGCAATAGAAGCTTCTGCAGTTCTGCTTATGGAGTGTCATTTGCATGAATCAATCATGGACTTGTTTCATGAACTATATACGAAACTGTAGAATGAAAAACACTTGTGTTCAGAGCAATAAAAGCTTCTTCTGTTCTGCTTTTGGGGTATCATTTGCATGAATCAATCTTGGACTTAATTTGCAACGAACATATTAATGAGCGACATATATAGTGGGGGGATTCTGGAGAGTCGCTGTATACATTTACTTCAGGTAAAAGTTCATTCTCTTTATTTTGCCGGATGCAATAACGCAGTAGATGTGTAGTCGGTGAAGATATAAGATTGATCATTGATGAAGCACCATAGTTTATGCTAAAATGATATAACTGATATCGAATTGATGATTACTTTAGCGTTAGCCTTTTGTTCATTTTTAAAGGAAATGGATTCGTTAGTTCAGAATTTATAGGAATAAGTCGGTTTAGTGGTGGCTCCATCGCAACTGTACTTTAATAGACATCTGTATTGTTTGTGGATCACGCTTAGTACTGTGAGATCCGCATCATCGCCTAAAATGGATATCATGAAACAGAATTGCTTTCATAAGCGTCGCTTAACACCGATAACTGCATCTTTTCACCCTTCGTAGCATGGAAACTTCTTGACTGTCATCTTCATCATGCCTGGTTCATGCAGGCAACTCTATATGCTAGGGAGTAGAGACTATAGGAGGGTCGCTTCCTTAGAAGTCAGCTCGCAAAAATGACCCAAATGGGAATATATCGATGTCATCTTCATCATGCATGTATGGTGATCCATTGTCATACCTGGGCTCGGAATTGTTGAATTCTATTACTTGTTTCCATGTTCATTTTGGCATAGCACTGTGCTGTATTTTATGATCGGAATCAGATCGGGTATGACAATTTAAAGAATTTAATCTGGTTTTGTTGAAAGATATATTCCGACCGGTATAACTAGCCGATAATACGAACCGGTCGTATGTTATAATTCGGATTATCTTCATATTCGTGATGGACTCTGCATCAATTTATATCATCATGGTGTCCAAAGTTGTTTAAACCGACTGGAGTCAGACGTGGCTACTCAAGACGTTTCTAACTACAACCTTTTACTATTATTTTTTGAGACTATTTCATCTCTGAGCGGAGTCTTGTTCTCATCTCTGAACAGGTTACTGCTCCAGTTTTTCAAGTAGATATTTGTTTCTATTGTCGGCTAAGATTATGTTCCTTTCTCGTATGAGACTTTTGTTTCCAAAGCTATTTATTCCCTCTGTAAGACTCATGATAGCGAAGCGCGTACAACATAAGTTGTCAACACATGTAATATACCACGAGTGTTTTGTAACTTCTTTTCATGTAGTCCTTTCGTCGATGCATTCATAATTTTTTCTACAAGGATTTTCATGTTAAGTCTTTATATCGTAATTTTAATTATTTTTTTATTGTTTTTTCGAGCTTGCCGTGCGTTTTATAACGCACCGTACATGCATACTTATGACAAGAATTGCAGAGGTAACATAACAGACAGATCCCCTTAAAACTTCAGGCCTTCAGTATAGAGCATTGGAGGCTGGAGCTGTCCAGTACTATGGTCAATATATGCTGGACAACACAAGTGAATTCTAGGAGAGACCACACAGGGACCATTTCTGCCTATCAGGCATTACTAGTAGCTAACAACTTTCAGAGTACACAAAGCTAACAACTTTCAGAGTAACATACTACACTAACTTGTACCGGCAGCTGCAGCAAATATATAATAGTGCATGATGCAATGGATTCTACTAGCAGGCATCATTGGCCACCAACCCAAGCCACAACATTAGGAATCACAAAGAAAAGGAAAAGAGAGAAGGAAAGAAAGATACACGCGTACTGCTTATTTTGTGCCTGCCGTTGTCCGGTGGAGACGGCGATGGTGATGGAATAGGCATAAAACAAGTCAGGGCGCAACCAGAAAAAGGTGCTTTGAGTTCGCCCTAATCCTCTCTTCAGAATCCAGACCCCTAAATCAATGGGCACAGCATAATCATTCGTCCGTTCCTTCTCGTCAACAAATTAGGTCGTGCAGCTACACGCCAACCACCAATAACTAATTTTTCGATCAGACATACTTGCTCGGCTGAATTGATGCTATGGACAAATAACCACGTACGCCTGTCTTGATTTGTTGATTAGATGGCAGTACGATATGCGGATGGTTGGTTCAAATTACGCCTGTCTCCCCTCGTCGTATCATTCTTTGCTTCCGATAAGAGACAGGCCAAACCGTTGCGTTTCTTGAGCTAATAAGACCGTACTATCTTGTGGATGAAATAGAACAGCCATGCAAGCAAGACTGATCTGAAACTGTCGCTCTCTCGTACATGTAGCGACATTTGCTCTCTAGTCCGTCACCATCGCGACAGTCCACCGCTCGCGGGGTTAGTGGGCCGATTAGGTGAAGCATTTATGCCGGTCATTATGAGTCGTTTCTGTAGAGCTAGCAATTTCTATCGTCCTCTTGATCACACTCCAAAATGTTCTCCGAGATTAGTCATCATCAAATTAACCCTGGCCGCCTTCGCCATGTAAACTAAATTAAACTCGAGAAACCGTCATCAAGCTAGCAGCAATCACTTTCTTGGACCGATTCGGCTCGAGAAACACGAGACGAGGAGGAGGACCGGTTCATACGATAGTACAGCAGTAGCGATCAATTAGCAGCTGCTAATGACTGACACGGGAAAAATATACTAAGACCAAACGTGTCGATGCCAGCGGCCACAGGCGCCTCACCGACCTGCACCGGCCATGTACAAGTCGCCGGCTGGCTGGCTGGCTTGCTCGCTTCCTTGTAGAATCAAGCGATGCGTCGCCGAAAGGTCAGGTTTTTTTTTGTGTCACGCCCTGCCGTGTCGCAGTCGCCAGTCGGCCACAACAAGACGATGATGTTCTCCTCTCTTTGGCCGGCCGCCATCTATACACGTTTACCTTCCCCCCGGATGATCTATACATGTTTACATGGACTGACATAGAAGAAGACCATGTTCGTTCTCTTGCCCACTCTAGTCTGTCGAGTTAGCAGATCAAGAGGAGCGGAATCGAGCATGGCAAGGAACTAAGCATGTCCAAGACCTTAAACGCTAGCAATATAATATGAATTTCTTGCAAAATTCATGTGTGCCGAATAAGCTATGAGGTGTTCTTTTAGGCTACGGTTAATATTTTTTTTATGCTTTTTCGACATGGTAGCAGATGGCGGAGACGCCGATATGGATATCGCACATGATTTTAAGTTCGGAAAACTATTTAAAGAATTCGCTTTAAGAGACCGCTTTCTTTTGTTGTTTGGCTTTTTAACTTTCGGAGAAACTAAAAGCAAAAGTCAAAAACAAAAACAGATACCTAAACATCGCAGACCACACACACATACTATAGTAACTTATCCACCGTGAGAGTATGTGTGTGTTCTTGTTCTTTTCAGATTCTACCTTCGGCTTCTTAAAGAGTCAAAAAACCAAACATCAAAACTTGATAACCTCTTGAAATAAATTTTTTTAACAGCTTCTCGAGCTCAGTGTGCGTCATTTACATAGATATCTTTACTGTTCACAGTCGTAATAAAAAACAGACAAAGATATCAGTTATAACCAAGACCCAGTTACCTCCTTATCTCTGATTGGAAATTTTCCCACCGGTCCAGCTTTCAAGTGCAGGTACACCCCGCAATTTTATCTTACCAACAAGCAGCACGACACCCAGGTCCCCCATCTCGTTTAAAAAGTGAGGCCCCACAATTAAGCGACCACCCAGCTCATCCATTGTTGGTGCATGGTGATCCCTCGTTATAGACTAAATTAAACTAAATTCCATAAAAAACTAAACTAAACTTTTTGTCTCTCTTCTGCTCTAGACAGAAGTGCTCCATACTCTTCTCCTTTCCCCTCCTTCACTTTGGCCGTCACATCACCTCAACCCAAAATTCGAGCTCGCCACCGGTCAAAAGGAATCCACGAGATCGAAAGCAACAGCACCGTCCGATTCGATTATTAAAGCCCCCACTTTTTTAAAAGTCGGAGGGGTTGGATCCTAAATTGCGCGGAGGAATTCGCCTCTAGTCATCGGGCGATTCGGCGATCTGTGAGCCGCTTACGAGGTGCGATTTCATATCGCTCTATTTTTTCTTTTTTAAGGTGTAATTTCATTGTGTTTATGCGAGGATTTGATCCTTTTTATGGGGGTCTTGGAGGTGTTGTTCATACGATTGTCTTCCTGTCCTAAAGTTAGTTCCTTTTAGAATCTCATCTATGTTTTTAGTTAGTTTGTTGGGTCGTTTTGTCAGTTTGTTACGGAAGAACCCATCATTGATGGTTGTGTTTCATAAAGTTGTCTCCTTACTGGTGAGAAATCTATAATCTGCCATACAAAGCAACTCAGATTTTGTCAAAGTTGCTGCTATATATGAGAGTAGTCAGTTACCGTAGTTTGAATCCATCCTTTGCACTAACCAATATAGTTGTTCTTTTGTTCAAGCTTTAGTTCAAGTATGTCGATTTATCCTGCTCCAAATTTTATGCTAGCACTTAGCACTTCCAGTTACAAAATTTGCTCCATTTTTGTTCAAAACTTTTTTCCCTAACTATTATGGCGAAGGATCTTTGAGTGCTAATTAAATAAGTTTTGTTGCTCTAGTTGCTAGGGGGTGTGGAGTATGCTTCCTGGCTAGGTTGCTTGGATGTGCTACTGAAATATGAATTATTCCAAATAAAGAATGAACATGAATTCAAAGCATTTCAGATTCGAAAGGCTTGAGCTGCGCCTTGCTTTGTATAGCCATGAGCCAAGTTGCTTGCGCACTGACAAATCTATCAGCAGCTAGCACCTGTCAATGGCGGATTTAGGATTTTATGAATGGGTGTTCGCTAATTACATTGTGTTACATTTTTTTAATATATAATTATATTGGTTTATAAAAACTGAAGATAAAAGCCACATTTCTAAGTCTATTGAAAGTCAATAACACTAAAAAAATTGAAATAATAAACTAATACTGACACTTTATTTGGTGGCAACACAATCACAACTTTTTAGAGTAAAACTATTACAACTTTAGTTGATAACACAAGTGTACACTTTGTTTTTAAATAGATATTAACTTTAACTCACTTTTCCTTTTTCTTATTTTCTATGTTAGCATATTAAATAATGTTTTTCACACACATAGAAAAAGAAGTAGTACATATTTTTGTTTTTGACATATGTTGTCTCTATTTATGATTTACCCCTCTCTAAGAATAACAATTAACATGGACACTTTGATGAACATATTGCTTCCGAAAAACAAAATATAAATATTTATAAACCAAACCAACTCTCCCAAATGATGTATATTTTGGATTGAAAGTATTATATAGATTCTTGTGACCACTAGATTTATGACAATTGGCACCATAAAATTCTTTCGAATAAAGCATCTAAAATATCTAGATATTTCTAAGAAACTATCTGGATTTAAGATCATGTTCATGGGATCTCTAGAACTTTTAATTATCTACATCTTTCATGTAGATAAATCATCCAATATTCCATCCAGTAATTTTAATCTACAGATTAATATATGTACTAGAAGATGATAAATTTACCAGATAGTCAGATTACAAAATTCATAACTTAAAATCTATTTATCTGATCAACATAAATAAATATTGTATAGAAAACTATCAAATTTCTCTACAATTATCTAGTAGATAACATTTTTAAATTACTCTCATACAATGTCCAAAATTACAGGAATACTTTTCCCTAACGAATACTTTTCACTTTCTCTCTAGTCTCAACTCTAATCTCTAATTAAATTAACAAACATAGAGAAAATCAAATCGTTACCCAAGTGAGGAGCGAGAAAGCCACGATCTCCTCCTGCCTTTTTCCCCAGCTCTTGTCCCGTTGCTACTTCTACTTTTCTTCCCTTGATTGACACTGATTTTTCTCGGCTTGCTCGCTGCTCCCTTGCGCCAACAGTCAACAACAGGTCCTCACGATCCGCTGAAAGATCAAGATCCATTTAAGTTGGTTTTGGTGTTAATGACAAATGTTATTATGAGATTTTGATATTAATGACAAATACTTTTGTAATATTTTGGTGATAATGACAAATGTATATATCAGACTAATATGCTTGTTTAAGTTTATTTATGTTTAGTCTCATTTGGATGGAAAGGTGAAATCAAAGAGGTATGCATTTGAAATCACTCTCTCATATACTAATGCATTTTATAACTGCAGTAGTTCCGCAAATGACTGACTGTAAGATCGAGGAGGCCGACTAGAGAGGGCTGAATAGGCGGTCTAAAAATTCTCTACAAATTAATACTAACAATTTAAAATCCTTTCTATTTACCTAAACCAAGTATATAATAGGAAGCACGTGCGTGTATTGTGGCAAAATTAATGAACCTGATAGCCGAGCGGTGTAGTGGTCAGTGCCAACTAACATGCATGACATGCGGGCCTTGAGTCTCTTTTCTTATTCCACACGAACCCTAGAATACATCCCAATGTTCGCGCGCAAGAGATAGGCCATCGTCAACATTCTATCCTCCTCCTCCCCAAATCCGCAGTCCTCACAGCCCAATCCCAAACCTCTCTCGTCTCTAGTGTCAAGTCCGGCAAATGTCTGAAGAGCGGAAGAAGGAAGGAAATCTGAAGGATAACGCTTCATTGCTACCAGTTCAAGTATTACAAACGGCCAGGATGCCTTCTTACTTTTTAGCTTGGATGGACGGTCCAGATTGATTTCGGCAAGTGTGTTTAGCATCTCAGTTATTTACTTTGAGTAGAGTTTATTGTCTAGCTAATCTGGGTTTAGCAGTTGTAATCATCACTTAAACATTAATGTGGATTCCTGTACTCAAATATATTCTGGTGGAAGTAATGAAGGGGTGCGGCTCAGGTGCTGGGGGCACAACACTTAGCGCGTGCGAGGGTGCCCCCAGCACCCGCCACGTGTCTCACAAGATCCAAAAAAATTCCGAAAAATTCGAAAAAATACTTGCAAAATTCAAAAATTTGTAAAAATTACTTTTTGTAAAAATACTTTTATTAAAAAGTATTTTTAAGTACTTAAAAAATACTTTTTAATAAAAGTATAAATCAAAAAAATTTAAGTACTTACAAAAAAATACTTTTTATATTTAAAAAAGTACTTTTTACAAATTTTCGGATTTTGTAAGTATTTGTTTCGAATTTTTCGGAATTTTTTTGGGCTTGTGGGACACATAGCGGGTGCTGGGGCACCCCGCACGCGCTAAGTGCTGTGTCCCCCGCACCTGAGCCGCACCCGTAATGAAGGGTATGAGCTGTCATTTGCTATCTTTACAGTAGCCCTAGAGTATATTGTTCTCCCGTGTCCTTCCTCCTTTCCCTTTTCTATCTCCAGATCTCCACTTGATTCTCACGGCTGATCTGCCTAATTGAGTTGTGATCTGACATCTAGTTCCAGGTTCCAGCCCATCCTCTTCCTTGAACTCTTCTCCATATCTCGTCGCGACGGCGGCGGCGGCGGCGGCGGCTATTGCTTCGCCGTTTGTCTCAAATTCTCACACCAACGTCATTTAACCCTCGAAGCGAAGGAATTCTTCTCTCCTAGGCGTCGTCGTCGTCCTCCGCTCTGCTGGATTGATCTCTTCTTTCGCTGGTAAGGAAGCCCTAGCTTGCTTGGATTGTTCTAAGAGTGAGCTTTGTCCTGAGGATCTTTTCTTTTCCGTGAGCAATCTCATCCAAATATTCCTTTCTGGGATGGATAGTCCAGTACATGGAATTTGTGGTGGATTTGCTTGCTGCGTTGTGGATTACCAGTAGCAGTTTATTTTTCCATATTTTTGGGGGTTCAACTGAACCCCCATGTCCCACGTTAGGTCCGCCCCTGGCACCTGTCATATCTTTTGGTACTAATATTGCAATTTTATGTAGTGTAGCAAGCACTGAAAATATATATTCTTGTTCAATTTTTGATCAGAGTACCACAGATGACAAGGGTCATCCATGACTCTGGGGAAGGCATGCAGAAGGAGGCACTTGATATGGTGTCGTCTGATGTCAACTTTCCCAAGGGCCATTTCCCGGACTACAGGATCGGGCCAAACAACCAAATCATTGACCCAGAGGAGACACATGAGGTTGTCCCTCTGAAGGAGATTGTTGCGAAGGAAACAGCACAGCTGCTAGAGCAGCAAAGGCGGCTCTCGGTGCGTGATCTCAAGGAGAAGTTTGAGAAGGGTCTATCTGGTGCCTCCAAGTTGTCTGAAGAGGTATTTTACTCACTTCCAGTACTTCAGTTTGCTTTTGCCAACTTTTGTCAACAAAATATGTCAGGGAATCATAATTAATAGATGAAAGATGTTGTAATTAGCTATAATATTGTTCACACAACACACGAACTCTCACTTAGAAATTTCACATGCTTTGCTTATATGAGAATGATGCAGATTGACACTTGGTATATATAAAAAATGTTGATGGTTAGTGAAATACTGAAATCACAACAAGTGGCAGAATGAATTTATGTAATCATGTTCGGTTTATCTGTCAGTTACCAAATTAAAATGTTGTTTTCAGTCTCACCTTAATAACATCAGTAGCTTTCTCCAGAGCTCAAATCTATTGCTTCAGTCCTTGTTGAGCTCTTTTCTCATACTTCGTTTCTACTTTGCTTCTCATTCCTGAAGTTGCTTCCGTGTCGAAAACAACATATTGTTTAGAATCAAATGGATGATAAACACAGGGGGTGTTAGTAATTCTTACAGATGTTCTATGAGTTGCATTCTACAATTGACATCTTGCCTTGCTAACTAGGATAAATATAGTGTTAAAGTAACTTTGTTGCAATGAAATTCCATGTTGAAGTTGTTGCTTCATATTTCAGGCTAAGCGGCGAGAAGCAGCTTCACTGGACAGGCAGGTTCTTCTGAAGAAGCTCAGAGATGTTTTAGACACTCTGAAAGGCCGTGTGGCTGGTCGAAATAGAGATGATGCTGATGAAGCTATCTCACTGGTTAATCTCTTCTCTAGAGTCGAGCATATGCTGTATTGCCAATATTTGATTGCTATTATAAGCTTCTTGTAAATCCATTCATCTGTTGTTAATTAAACTCATAGAGTTAAGTTGATTTCCCCCCTAATTGCTCTTTCTTGAAGTAAGCATTCTGGAGATGGCACAAAACAAATGGAAAAATATTATAAGCAATTAACACCTTTATTTGTAGTATTTGACATGACGTGCCAACACTGGGCTTATTCTTTTTAGCTTTGGCTTATGACTTATGGACTGTTTTTGAAAGAGAGTACAGAGTAATAAAAACTTGCGTGCGATTTTGGCCGATATAAATGAAGTCGCTACAGTGTGTACTACAATCAATTTGTAGACCCCACCTTAAAAAGAACACTATTTAAAGGCTAGTTATTATAGAAAAGACGAAAAACAGTTTTTGGAAGCTGAAAAGAAGAGGCCCACTGTTTATTTGTTACAATTATTTGTGTTTATACGTGATGCTTTGAACATTTACGGATTCTTGAAAATGCTCAGAATTTGAAAGTATCTTAATGTAATGTTTTGAAAGGAAGTGCCGATGATTTTGGTTGTATGTTTCTGAATTAATCTTATCAGCCTACGGAAGGCTCAAATATGTCTAGTTGCATGAGAAATCCATATCTCATACTTTATAAATTTGTACTCCTTTTTTGCCTTACCGTCAGTTGTGATGTTTTTGTTCTTTGTCTATATTACCTTTTGTTGGAAAAGTTTATGTGATTATGGCAAGTTATGTGCTATCAGGTGGAAGCACTAGCAGTCCAGCTGACTCAAAGAGAAGGAGAATTAATTTATGAAAAGGCTGAAGTAAAAAAGTTGGCTAGCTTCCTCAAGCAGGTATACCTCATTTCTTAATTATCTAAGTAGTTATTCAAACCTGTTTAAACTGTGTAATGAACCAGATCTGGGAGCCTTAAAGACGAAGTTAGGCTTCAGAGATGATAAAGAATATTTTGTTTTTAATTGTCACTACATTTACGACATGGATATGGTAACATGTTTAGATAGTGTGTACATGGTTCCAGTGGGAAATAGAAGGTTTTTCTTTTGGAAGACCGAGAACAAATAATTTCATTAATTTGGAAAAAAAATAATTCATAGACCCTTCTGGTAGTGGTAAGACCAATATCAGCCTAGGAACATCTGATGCTCTTTTGCAAAATGACCTGAACTTTTTTCCCCGGGAAACTTAGCACAATGGCCTAAGCAAACCTTAGTGTTTACAAGAATTATATTGTCTTTTTGAGCCATTTTCTATCTTGCAGGCCATAATATTGGTTTTTTTGGTGGAAAGAATCTTGAGGGCTGAGCCTTTTTTTGAAAAAAAAAATCTTAATAGCTGGAGACTAAAGATTATCTTAGCATATACTGCACTGTTGTAAATGTTGTGATGGGTCTGTGAAGGAAAGCAGTCCTATTTCTCACTCCGAGTCACCTCCAATGTTTATATAGTTTTGTATATGCAAATATGCGGGTGCTCCACATCAATCTGCTCAATGCCTAATAAGATATCAGCTTTTGCAGGTAGTATGGTACTGTTGTTTGGTTACACAAAAATAACAATGTTATTGTTCTCCTGTATATTTTAGGCTACCGAAGATGCCCGAAAGGTGGCTGAAGAGGAAAGAGCTCTTGCGCTTGCTGAAATTGAAAAGGCTAGAGCTGCAATAGCAAAAGTTGAGAAAGCATTGCATGAGCATGATTCAGCATCAAGTAGCAGGGAGGAGGAGGTGCTTCCTCAATTCATAATGAATTTGGATGTTTCTTTACTCTTACTGAACTTGCTCTTTCGTAGTACATTTCATGTAATCCGCTTTCTGGTGATTCAAATACACTGCATGTGACTGTTGTAGCCTTGTGATTTGAGTTGTTGTCACATTTATTTTGCATCTCAGTTATTTTTTTTCCTAATCAGGAGATAGAGCAACTTAGGAAAGAGGTTCGAGAAGCTAGAAGAATAAAAATGCTACACCAGCCAAGCAAGGTTTGTTTTGCATCATTAGCTCATTGTTTTATGTATGGAATTACAGTTTTTGTGTTTATGTTGATCTCTGGTGTTACTTCTCTTTGTTTTTGTCTTTTCTCTGTCAAGTTTCAATAGAGTTATTCCTCCTTTTTTTAATCCTAGTCTTATAAATTGGCACGCCTTTTTTTTTGTCAATGCTATATTATCTCCACTTGTAGCTAGTGATGAAACAAAGCATCTTCTGGCAATTTTCTTGTACTCATGTATGTATTAAAATACTGTCCATGTAAAAAAATTGTAGGTAATGGACATGGAGTTTGAGCTTCAGGCACTGCGGACACTCATATTGGAAAAAACTCAGCTTTGCAATCAGCTAAAGAAAGAGGTAATTTCTGTCAGGACAGGGTTCATATTATTCAAAATCTCATGATTCAAGTAATGTTGACCTATGCAATCCCCCCACTCACTTTTATCTTCAGCTTGCCATGATCAAGAGGCTTGAAGAAGATAGCTCTGACCTCTTTGAGCTTGAAGGTTCTGATGATCTTGGGTCACAGTTTCGTATTATCCCACGAGTTGATGGTGCTCCAGACATTGCAAGCTGTCCTACTCAGTGGTACCGTGTAATTTCTGGAGGCAGTAGAGAGCTCATATCGGGTATGTAATCAGGTCAATAGCACACAGGGCAAGTTTCAAAGAAACAGACTCATTTGCGAGCAATTTTTGCAGTAGATTATGTTTCATGAGAAACTCTATACCTTTTTTGTGTCTCATGTAGTCTTGTCAGAAATTTCAGCTAATTGTTTTTCTTATCCTTTATTCATATATATGTTTAGATATTGTATTTTCTTGCTGCAGGAGCAACAAAACTCACCTATGCTCCAGAGCCAATTGATGTTGGCCGATTGTTGCAGGCAGAGATAGTTTTGAACACAGAGAAAGTTATAGTTCAGACAGATGGCCCTATAAATCCTGGTTAGGCCTTTTCCCAACTTTCTTTTAACATTTTTTCAGTAGGCATTCTTTTTTTTTATGTGGCTGATTGATGTGGATAAATGTGTTCCTTCCAGAAAAACTGAACTTTTAGTTTTCTTCTTGCAATATCAAATTGTTTTCACATTTCTAAATTTGAGTCCTACACTGATTTCATTTTGTACTCTTGAGTCCTACACTGATTTCGTTTCGTACTCTAAAATTAGAGATTAATATAACTTCTTTTGTTCATCAGGAGGTATATATAAGCAACTTATGGTTTATCTTGTCATGTTATATGGGTTAATCTCATATTACAATTTGTTATGTGTGCTTTCTCAAGGCAGTGGCGTGTTTTAACCGTATTTGTGGTTGCACCACAACAGTCTTACAAAAGCAACAAGTCATGGGCTTGTGATATCACCAAAGTTTCACATAAATGGCTGACTTCGTCATACTTTGAACAGCTGCAGGACTGGAACGTTATGTGGACTCGCTAATGAAAAGGACAGATATTGAGTTCAATGTATGAATTCTTCTTGCTTATAGTATACCACTTCTTTGAAACTTAAAGCCATCTCCCATGATTTTAATAAAACCCATGATCACTATCTTGTACCTATTTAGGATCTGTTTGGATATGGGGGATTCAAGCCCAAAAAATAAATCTAGCCCAATCCCCCACATCTAAACCGGCCCTTCATTTCCCCCCTCAACTGAATTGAAACAGGAAGCTGAGTTTGGCATGAATATTGGGTTAGCAATGGAAAGGCAAAACAGTGCGATTGAGATTTTACTTAATATAAGTTGAATTCAGGTTTGCATCTGTGCTGTTTTGCAGGTGGTAGTCACCCAAATGAATGGGATTGATTACTCATCAAACTCTGTCCATGTATTTCATATTGGAAAGCTGAGAATAAAGCTTCGAAAAGGAAGGTCTACAAAAGCAAAAGAGTCATATTCCACCACGATGAAGGTAAAGTCTGTTCAAAGTCTGTGTGTAATTAAAATGATGTCCAGTGACAACTGTAGTGTTTTGCTTCCTGAACATATTGTGTGAGGTTGTAGTAGTATAGTAGATCTGCATACTGTATCTGTGCTTGTTAATTTAGAAGAATTTTGGCCTTTCCTTCTAGGCTTCTGATCATATTTCAGAAGCAAACAAGGGTTTGTAATGTTCATAAAAGTTTGGGGAATTTTGAGCATGTTCTGTTACGGGTCATAGATAATTAAATATGCAAAGGATTCTATTGGAATTACTAACTGATGTTCACTGTGTGAGAGAATTTCTAATGTTCACTCCAAAATTAACATTTAAGGCTTTATGTTGGGGATAATTTTCTGATAATCTGTTGTTTTCCTTGGCCAATCTCCAGTTGTGTGGGAGCCGTGGTGGCGGTAATGCTGTGGCTAGGGCAGTTTTCTGGCAAGCTAGGAAAGGTCTATCCTACACTTTAGCTTTCGAAACAGACAGGGATAGGAATGCCGCAATTATGCTTGCTCGTAAATTTGCTTCCAATTGCAATGTAAGTATGTCTTTGAAAAAAATACGACTTGTTACGTTGTTGTGTTCAAGAATCTGTGCAGTTTCAACTAACTTAAGAAGCGAGGTGTTTTACAGCTTTTTGTCTGCTCGATGCAGGTTGTGCTCACTGGACCAGGTGATCAAGTTCACGCTGGCAGCCGATGAACTCGCAATACATACATAATTAGGGTGTGAATTGGGACTTGTCTATTCGTGTTTGTGAGAGTAGAGGTTGTACACGACTACACGAGGCTTCCCCCTTTTGATACGTCTTGTGAAGGCATTCTTTTTATTTGCCTACCTGAAGCGGTTAGCATCGTTATGAAAATATACTGTACAAATTGATTGCTATTCTTGTGTATTACATGTCTCACGTTTGAAAAAAAACTTGATTTTAGTGTAGTTTGTCCAGGAGGAGCTTTCCCTTGAGTCATTAAGAAATGTACAGATAAGAATCATTTCATCTATGATGTGTAACTGATTGCATGAAGATATTATTGATGATATTCAGGGGAGCTCATAGTCTTAGCAGGCAATTACCCTCTATTCAAGTAGGGAGGTTAGAATTGTGTTGACTGAGGTCTGTGGATAGTGTGGATAATTTGCATATCAATATGTGGTATTTTTCTTGGCCTTGGTGTGAGTAGAATGACCACGCATTTGTATTTGTTATTTTTCTTTTTGGTAGCTTGAAGCTCTAAACAGCTACTTTAGTCATTATTGGGGGCTACGATGAGGTGACACTAGCATTTGGACGTGCCAAAAGCAAGAATCTTTCATAGAGAGAATAATCACTTGCATTACTATATTCTCTTGTCTGAAATATGCTAAAAGAACAAAGACAAAACTGCATGTTTTCTCCAAAGACTGGCAAGCCTTGTTTTATAGCCTGATCTCCTAGCGATTGTTTTTGGAGAATCCTCTTGCCTCTTAACATATTTATTTAATTTATGGCGTATAAAACATTGGAAAGCATTGTGATAAACACTACTAAAATGCAACGCCCAGTCTGATTTGGACTAACTAGCCTGCCTGTATGGATGATCAAAACCAGGAAGGCTCAATGGTATGTTTTTTTTTTGGATTTTTGGTTTCTCCGAAGTCGAAATAAATGGGACGATATATTAAAACAGCTTGTCTAAATGGCCTCCTAAATTTAAATTTATGTGTGTTGTTTACATTGGTATCTCCACCATCTGCTATTGTCTTGAAAAATATAGATAAAAATTATCAGTCACAGCAAAAAATCATCAATTGTACCCTAAAAGAACATGGTCCAAGTATTCAACACCAGATTGGAAACATTTCATCGTCTATAGATGTAAGAAATCTATCAAAGAGACGTGAAGATAAGAGAATGTCTTTGTTTTTTAGATTACGGTTGATAGTTTTTATTTATATTTTTTTAAATGACAGTAGATGACGAAAATATTGTCATAAATAGTTTTAAACTCGAAAAATCATTTAGAGAAGTGGTCAAGCCGAAACCAAACACACACAAAAAAAACAATAAAGAACATCTGCCCAGTACAAGGGCCCGTACAGCGTACGAACCTCTCTCTCCAAGACGTCTGACCATTGTCATGGAGTCACATGCGTCAATTGAAGATGTCTTCAATCCAAAGCTAGTGTTACTGGTACTGAGCTCTTGTCAGTGCACAACTGGACCACATATTCACATGCCTTTCAGCCTTTTCATGGAGCACTAGCTCATTGGAGTAGAGAATGAGACCAGCTCATTAGAGTAAAGAATTGAGTTTTTTTTTTTCTCTCCCAGGAGGCCAGGACTCCATGGAGCTAGAATGCCACATGCCCTTGCTCAAGATGCATCACGGGCCCATTTTCGTCTCCTGTGAAGTTAGCCCAAATCTTGAATTGAGTTAGATCCATCATTTATGTTCACAAACACCATAGTGTGCGAAACCTATATGCCAATGAGATTGTCTCGAATAGTCGTATGCAACCTCTCAATGGCACTAGTCCTAGTTACTCCTTTTACCGTGTGAAATGCTACTCTGTTACCATAAAACAGCCCATTCCACAGGCAGGAATAGCAAGCAGTAAAAAAGGCCATCCCCTTTCCAGCTCGGAAGCGACCAAGGGGAATCCACCCCCAACGGCTAGTTTCGTGGGGCGCGCACCACCACCCCCTGGCGCGTGCAATCCCAGCCGTCCGATCTCCCGCTCCCCCGTTGCGATTCGAATCCCTCCCGACCGTTGGAGCCGCTCCGCTCCACGTAAACCCCCCATGCCGCCCAAGCCCGACAGCGCCCTGCACCGGTCGTTATATCTCCCTCCGCCAAGAAGCAAGAACTGTACCCATCGATCAGCCCTGCGCCTCCCCACGCCATTGATTGACCAAGGCAAGGCGAGAAGAGCCTAGGACTTCTTGCTGCTGCCGGAGCCGCGGTGGCTGCGCTCGCCGGCGGGGAAGAGGGGACGCGGGCGGCGCGCCTCCACTCGTTCTTCGCTTCGGCGCTCTCGGGACTCTTCGGCCAGGGCGAGGAGGAGCTGGAGGAGATGGCGACGCGCAACCAGAACGCCGCTGCCGCTGCCGCTGCCGCTCCGCAGCTGCAGAACAGAGGTGCGGGGAAGGATCTTGGGGTTTGCCGTGGTTCTGGGGTGGGGTTTTTTTTATCGGTTCCTAGTTCGTCTTGCGGTGTTCCTGCCTGGGGTCTTGCGGGGTTCTTGCTTGGGGAAAGATGGGTTCTTGGTGGTTCTGTCTTGTTCGGTTCTCGGGGGGAGGTTGGGTTTTGGCGTGGACGGGGGCCTGCCTGATTCGAGTTCTTCATTCGTTTGTTCCGCACGGCTTCTTGGTGAAGACTGGGTTTTGATGTGAGTTGCCGATCTTTGCCTAGGTTTCTCCCCTAGTTTCTCTTCGGTTCAGTGTTCAATAATTGATTTTGGTGTGTTCAGGGGCTTCTTGATTAGGCTTCTTTAATTTGGTTATTTGATTACCAGCTTCCGAATTGAATTCTGAAGAAAAGATTCGATTTTTATGCCTATTGGATGTGGTTCGATCCAACTTCTTACGAGGAATTTCTCATATCATCTTGTTCTCGTTTCTCCTGTGCAATGGTTAGGTGGTGTCGCCGCTCTGGGAAAGCAGAAGGCCGTCGTGACCGGCAGGCCCGACGCCAAGAACCGGCGGGCCCTAGGCGATATCGGCAACCTCGTCAACGTCCGCGTCACCGAAGGGTACGGAAGGAACTGAGCACTCCTCAGCCCAGTCACAGTAACGTCATTTCCCGTTCTTCCTCTAAAAACTTGCTTGTTCCTGGAAACAGGAAGCCGCCCCCGCAGCAGGAGCCGGTGGTCCGCCCCATCACCACAAGCTTTGGTGCTCAGCTGCTACAGAACGCGCAGGCGAATGCCGCCGCAGTCAAGATACAGCAGGCCAGGCCTGCGGCGAGGCCGGCCAGGAAGGTCGTTTCCAAGCCTGCCCCTCCACCCCCTGAGCACGTCATCGAGATCAGCTCTGATTCTGACGTGAGCATGAAGCAGTCGGAGGGCAGCACCAGCTCCGTCCGTAAGTGCTCGAGGAAGAAGGTCATCAACACCCTCACTTCCGTGCTCACTGCTCGCTCTAAGGTGCGTCATCTGTGAAAAACTTCTCAAGACATTTACATTCTAGTCTTATCATATGTTGCAGTAGCATAAACCTGTGGAGTTAGTCTGATTCTCCATTTTAATGCCAGGTTGCCTGTGGAATTACTGATAAGCCTCGAGAAGTGATTGAAGACATTGATAAACATGACGCCGACAATCAGCTGGCTGTCGTCGACTACATTGAGGATATCTACAAGTTCTACAAGATTGCTGAGGTAACTACAGATCCTTAGGTGTACGCAATTCTTGGGATCTGATTGTCTCTGAAATTGATCTTTCCTGGCTTGTTGCAGAATGAGTGCCGCCCATGCGACTACATTGACTCCCAGGTGGAGATCAATTCCAAGATGAGGGCCATCCTTGCAGACTGGATTATTGAAGTGCATCACAAGTTTGAGCTCATGCCGGAGACCCTCTACCTCACTATGTACATAATTGACCGGTTCCTCTCGATTCAGCCCGTGCTGCGAAGGGAGCTGCAGCTGGTTGGCGTTTCAGCCATGCTGATCGCCTGCAAGTATGAGGAAATTTGGGCCCCAGAGGTAGAGACAGAAAGCATTCTTACCTTGCTTGCATTGCTAGTTATTCTAATTAGTTGCCATGCACTTGCAGGTGAACGATTTCATCTTGATATCAGACAGTGCATACAGTAGGGAACAGATTCTTTCAATGGAGAAGGGAATTCTTAATAGGCTTGAGTGGAACCTCACTGTTCCTACACAATATGTCTTCCTTGTGCGCTTTCTGAAGGCGGCATCTTCAGATATCAAAAAAGACAAGGAGGTAAATAATCAAGCTTGGTGTCCCTGTGTAGTTTCCCATCAGATGTATTCAGGTTGAACTTTCAAGCAGAGATTTTGTACTCAAAATTCTTTGGTTGAAATGCAGGTAGAGCATATGGTCTTCTTCTTCGCCGAATTGTCGCTGATGCAATACGGGTTGGTGATGTCCCTCCCTTCTATGGTTGCTGCTTCGGCTGTCTATGCAGCCAGGCTCACCCTGAAGACGAACCCTATATGGACTGACACGCTAAAGCACCATACTGGCTTTACCGAGTCACAGCTAACGTAAGTCCCCATAGCCCCTCGTTCTACTCTGAACAATTTGAGCAGTCACACTGATGCTGACCTTTTTCTGTGATGATTTCAGGGAGTGTGCAAAGATTCTTGTGAGCTCACACTCGACTGCCCCTGAGAGCAAGCTGAGGGTGGTGTACAAGAAGTATTCCAGCGAGCAGTTCGGAGGAGTCGCACTGCGCCCACCAGCAATGGAATTTTGCAAATAAATGGAGATGGCTTCGTCTAGGATTTGTTTGCTTTTGATTTAGAGTCAATTCGCTAGGTTGTTTGCTTGATTGGAGTCAAGAAAGTGAAAGTTTAAAACTAAGAAAAGTGAAAGTTTAAAACTAAGACTCCTACACTGTTATTCAGGAGTCAGGAGTATTATCTGACTTTTGATGGCTATTTGGATTTGGCAGTTCTGCCTCAGCCTCCTATGTGATAGTACACCTTGGTGTATATATCTGTTACAGTTCTTCATAAGTATGAATGATGAATTGGAAATGTTTGTTGTGAGCTCACACTCGACTGCCCCTGAGAGCAAGCTGAGGGTGGTGTACAAGAAGTATTCCAGCGAGCAGTTCGGAGGAGTCGCACTGCGCCCACCAGCAATGGAATTTTGCAAATAAATGGAGATGGCTTCGTCTAGGATTTGTTTGCTTTTGATTTAGAGTCAATTCGCTAGGTTGTTTGCTTGATTGGAGTCAAGAAAGTGAAAGTTTAAAACTAAGAAAAGTGAAAGTTTAAAACTAAGACTCCTACACTGTTATTCAGGAGTCAGGAGTATTATCTGACTTTTGATGGCTATTTGGATTTGGCAGTTCTGCCTCAGCCTCCTATGTGATAGTACACCTTGGTGTATATATCTGTTACAGTTCTTCATAAGTATGAATGATGAATTGGAAATGTTTGTTGCATATTGGATTTTTTTCTCTTAAACTGTTTGATGTTTGGAACTCTTCATGAGCATGATGCATTGGAAGAGTTTATTCCGATAGGCTTAAGCTTACAATGGACAATGGTTAGCAGTAGCAGCCCTAAGAAAAAATCAGCTTATTTATTAACATTGAAGGTGATTACACAAAAAACTTCAGGAACAGTACTCATCAAAACCACTTGAGCAACAACAATCTTCAGCCATGTGTATAAAGTTGGCAACTGCTTAGCATCATAGCATGTATAAAGTATTCATGTACAAGATAACATGAGTAATGACGAGCTCAATTGCCCTAAAGATCTATAATCTAATCTACAAGCTAGTGAGTTCATTCGTTCTCGAGTCAAGCTAACTGAGTCAAGCCAACAGGCAACATGTCATCAAGGAGCCGCTCCACGGGGGCCTCCATCTTGGTGTGCACGGCCTCGATGAAGCCGGAGAAGTCGGCCGCGCGGCCGTGCTCCGAGGGGATGACGTTGGGGATGGTGGCCACGGGAACGCGCTCCGGCAGGGGCGGTTCGGGCGCGCCGAGCAGGCCGAGCCACTCCTCGGTGAGGACAACCGTGACCACGATGCTGCTGCCGCCGCCATGCGCGGCGAGCAGGTGGCACAGGCTCAGCGTCGCATTGATGTGTCCTCGGCCGGGGTACGGCAGCGCCACGACGTGGCACGACCAGGCAACGGCGCAGGCGGAGTCGACCAAGGCCATTTCGTGACAATCACACCTGCGTCTCTTCAGTGCATTGCAGGCAGGGCTCAAGGAGACGTTGTCGCCTCAGTGGTGAAGTCGTAAATTCGTGATTTGGTGCAGGTGATGGTGGCGATGCTTTCAGATATTTTGTGGCATCTTGTATTCCTATGTCTCCTATAAAGAAAGAACTACCCACTGCTGTAAGCTAATGTCACAATAGTTGATATTGTCCGTGTAGAGCACACAAAAAGTTGCACACGGAAGAACGCTAGAGATTGCCACTACTGAAAGGAAGAACGGTGGAGATAGCCACCACTGAAAGGATTTCTCTCGTGTCTTAACACATACCCCAATCTCTCCCTTTCTGTTCTTCAGGGGCATGGTGAGTGTTAGATATATACCGTGTATACTTGTGTGTATCCTTGCATGTACGGTTGCCGACCTCCTCTATACTCTCCTGGTTCTGTTGCTATAAACCAGCCGAGAGGATAAGGAAAGGGTAGCGCTATATGTACTCACCGTTATTCCATCAATCAATCCATCGCGTGAGCCATATCCGCTAACATGGTATCAGAGCGATCCGTTTTTTTCGCTTCCGCCTAACCACCGCTCTGGTGAGATCTCCTCGTCGCCGGCGCTCCGCCCCTCCCCATGTCTACCACCGACCCCTCCTCGTTCCTCGGCGCTATCTCCCCGGACGCCGTCGCCGATGCTGCCGCCTCTGCTGTTCGGCAAGCTCTCCAACCCGACGCATCTGCTGCTGAGGTCGATGCATCGGCCGCCGCGGCAGCCTCGGCCCTTGCCGACTCCTTGGCCGTCTCCACAGCTGCAGCCGTCCGTGCAGCCATCTCTGCCCTCACTACGTCGTCTCCTGCTGTGGTGCTCCCATCGGCCTCGGTGCCCAACGCGCCGACCAGTGCCGCCCTGGGCGCTCCCTCTCCTGCTGCTGACCTTGGAGCAGATGCCATCGCGTCGCTGCACTCCCAGGCCATCGGCGTCCTCAATGTCAAGGCTTTGGTGCCCGTCACCTTGGACTTGGCCTCGTCCAACTACACAAAGTGGCGTGGGTTGTTCCTCGTCACGCTCGGCAAATACGCCCTTGCCGATCACGTTCTCACCGACGCCTCCCACCCGGATCGGCCAGACTGGGTGCGCATGGATTGCGTCGTCCTCGCTTGGATCTACGGCTCTATTTCTGCCGAATTGCTGGAGATCGTGATGACATCCGATGCCACAGCCCGGGTCGTTTGGCGCAGCATCGAGCACCAGTTCTTGGGCAACCGAGAACGCCGCGCCCTCAACCTCTCTGCGGAGTTTCACAACTTCGTCCAGGGCGACCTCTCCGTCACCAACTATTGTCGCCGCCTCAAAAGCATGGCCGACAGCCTCTCCGACCTCGGCGAACCGGTCGCCGATCGCACACTCGTCCTTGCGATGCTGAAAGGTTTGAATGCCAAGTTTGATCATCTCCAAACTATTCTTCCCATGCAAAAACCCTTCCCGTCTTTTGTGGAAGCACGTTCTCAGTTGTTGCTGGAAGAAATCACGAAGGGCGGCCGATCTTCTGGAACGCCCACCGTCTTGCTTGCCTCTGGCGGCGGTGGCACACGCCCAGGCAGCACTGGCACCGGGGGCGCCTCGGGTGGGTCCGCAGCTATCAACCCCGCCCACGCCACTGGTTATGGCAACGGCGGACACGCTGCTACCTCCGGCGGAAACGGCGGCAACCGGAACCGACGCCGCCGTGGCCATGGCGGAAACTCGTCGGGCGGCTCCAACTCCAATCAGACGCAGCAACGTCCGGACAGCAGTGGCGGCTTCCAAAACTGGCCTTCACCGCATAACCCCTAGGCTGGCACTATTCATATGTGGCCCGGACCAGTTGGCCGGCCGCCTCTTGTGCCCGGCCTGCTAGGGTCCCGGCCGCCTCCCTTTGCTGGTGCAGCTTTTGCACCGCCAGCTCCTGTCCAGTACATGCCGCCAAGCCAAGTTCCACCGACGCAGACTTCGCCATCAACCTGGAGCAGCAGTACACCGACTTGGGATCAACAGGCCCTCGCCAATGCTTTCAATACCGTCACCCTCAACCCACCTCCGACTCATGACTGGTACATGGATACGGGTGCTACATCTCATATGACATCGGACACCGGTACTCTCTCTCTCACACACCAATCCAGTCCGTCCACCCCTTCTCACATTATTGTTGGCAATGGTTCTCTTCTTCCCATTACTTGTACTGGCTCCACTTCTCTTACACATAATAACCACTCTTTCCATCTCCATGATGTCTTAGTCTCTCCTAACATCATTAAAAATCTTGTCTCTGTTCGTCGCTTCACTTCTGACAACAATTGCTCCATTGAATTTGACCCCACTGGTTTTTCTGTGAAGGATCTTCAGTCCAGGACCGTGATCGCCAGGTGCAGTAGCTCCGGCGACCTCTACCCTTTTCGTCCGGCGGCTCTTCACTATGCCCTCGCTGCTCGCGACTCCTCCACCCTCTGGCATCGGCGTCTTGGACACCTTGGACATGACGCTCTCACCCGCCTCGCCCGTTTCACCACCATCCCCGCCTGCCAAGATGTTTCTTTATGTCATGCCTGTCAACTTGGCCGCCACAGTCGCCTTCCTTTTGCTACTTCGTCTTCTAGAGCTACATCTAATTTTGATTTGATTCATTGTGATTTGTGGACATCTCCTGTGGCTAGTGCCTCTGGCTTTAAATATTACCTTGTTATTCTGGATGACTGCTCTCATTTTGTCTGGACTTTTCCACTTCGGCTCAAGTCTGACACTTTTCCTACACTCATGCAGTTTTTTGCCTATGTCAAAACTCAATTCTCCACCGTTGTTCGTAGCATTCAATGCGATAATGGTCGTGAGTTTGACAATTCCACCTCTCGTACTTTCTTCCTCACTAATGGCATCCAACTACGCATGTCCTGCCCCTACACCTCTCCCCAAAACGGCAAGGCCGAGCGTATGATTCGTTTGGTTAACAACATTGTGCGCTCGCTCCTCTTCCAAGCCAACCTTCCTAACTCCTTTTGGGTTGAGGCCCTTCACACAGCCACATATCTCATAAACCGTCATCCTACCAAAACCCTTCACTTCCATACACCTTACTTCGCTCTCTATGGTTCACATCCCACCTATGAGCATCTCCGCGTGTTTGGTTGCAAGTGCTATCCTAACCTTTCCGCTACAGCTCCTCACAAGCTCTCTCCCTGTTCCACTATGTGTATCTTCCTTGGCTATCCCTCCGACCACAAAGGGTATCGGTGTTTTGATCCTATTTCAAATAGGGTCATTATTTCTCGACATGTCGTATTTGATGAACACTCTTTTCCTTTTGCCGAGTCATTTTCTGGAGATGCAAATGCTACTAATCTTGATTTTCTGGAGGACTTTGCAGCTGCTTCTCCCGTGTCACTCGCTCTTGCCCCCCGTCTGCATGGCTCTGTCGATGGGGGTACGCAAGTGCATGGCACTGTGTCTTCGACGGCAGCGGCCTCCACTCCTGCCCGTGCGCAACCGTCGATCCAGGCCCAGCTGACGCCCAATCTCCCTGCGTCGCCTGATGCCTCCTTCTCTGATGGGCCGCCACTGGTCACTGGGCCGCCTCCGACTGCGGCTGCTGGCGCGTCCTCGCCTGCTGGGCCTCCCCCGGCTGGACTGCCCCCGGCTGGGCAGCACCCTCCGCCTGCGGCTACTGGCGCGTCCTCGCCTGCTGGCGCGCCCCTGGCCGGACTGCCCCCGGTTGGGCAGCACTTGCTGCCTCATGCGGTCGTCCCAACGCGCGCCCGCAGCGCGCGTCTTCCTGGCGCTGCACCTCCAACCGGCCTCGGCATCTCCCCAGTGGTGAACACCCACAGCATGGTCACTCGTGCTAAAGCCAGCGTCCGGCAGTCCAAGTTTCCGACCAGTCTTCACACGGCTGCTCTCTCTCCCATCCCCAAGACGTACCGTGCTGCACTAGCTGACCCGCTATGGCGAGCTGCCATGCAAGATGAATTTTCTGCTCTGATGGAGAATCACACATGGGATCTTGTGCCCAAACCACTCGGCGCTAACGTTGTTACCGGCAAGTGGATCTTCCGACACAAGTTTCTCGTTGATGGCACTCTTGATAGATATAAAGCCCGCTGGGTTCTTCGAGGCTTCACACAACGGCCTGGTGTTGACTATGATGAGACGTTCAGCCCTGTTGTCAAGCCTGCCACAGTGCGCACTGTACTCAGCCTTGCTGTGTCTCGTGATTGGCCAATTCATCAGCTTGATGTCAAGAATGCTTTCCTTCATGGCACTCTTCAGGAGACAGTTTATTGTGTTCAACCGCCTGGATTTGTTGACACCTCCCGCCCAGATATGGTTTGCAAGCTCAACAAATCCCTGTACGGTCTCAAGCAGGCTCCTCGTGCTTGGTACAGCCGCTTTGCCAGTTATCTGCTCTCCGTTGGGTTCCATGAGGCCAAATCAGATACATCACTATTCATCTATCGTCGCGGCACAGATTTGGTGTACCTGCTCCTCTATGTGGATGATATCATTGTCACTGCCTCCACCATTGCCCTTCTGGACTGGACTATTTCTGCTCTTCGTTCAGAATTCTCCATGAAGGATTTGGGGAACCTTCACCATTTCCTTGGGATCAGTGTCACTCATCGGCCTGATGGTCTTTTTCTCTGTCAGCGTCAGTACTGCTTGGAGATTCTGGAACGTGCCGGCATGTCTGACTGCAAACCCTGTGGATACCAATGCCAAGCTTTCCTCTACTGCCGGCGCCCCTGTCTCAGATGCCACCGATTACCGCAGCCTGGCTGGAGCTCTACAGTACCTCACTTTTACTCGTCCGGATATTGCCTATGCAGTACAGCAGGTTTGTCTTCACATGCATGATCCCCGGGAGCCTCACTTGACTGCTCTCAAGCGAATTCTTCGCTATCTTCAGGGCACTTTGGATCATGGCCTTCTTCTTCAGCGTTCCACCTCTGCTGATTTGACTGCCTATTCTGATGCTGACTGGGCCGGCTGTCCTGACACTCGAAAGTCTACTTCTGGCTATGCGGTCTTTCTTGGTGATAACTTGGTTTCTTGGTCCTCCAAGCGGCAGCACACTGTCTCCCGCTCTAGTGCCGAAGCCGAGTACCGCGCCGTCGCAAATGCTGTGGCCGAGACTTGTTGGCTTCGTCAACTTCTCCATGAACTTCATACTCCTCCTACACGGGCTATCTTGGTTTACTGTGATAACGTCAGTGCCGTCTATCTTTCCACGAACCCCGTCCAACATCAACGCACCAAGCACGTTGAGATTGACCTTCACTTTGTTCGGGATCAGGTGGCTATGGGCGCTATCCGTGTGCTTCATGTTCCAACAACCTCCCAGTTTGCGGACATCTTCACCAAGGGTTTGCCTACTTCGGTTTTCTCTGAGTTTCGCTCCAGTCTTCACGTTCGTCCAGCCGACGTATAGACTGCGGGGGCGTGTTAGATATATACCGTGTATACTTGTGTGTATCCTTGCATGTACGGTTGCCGACCTCCTCTATACTCTCCTGGTTCTGTTGCTATAAACCAGCCGAGAGGATAAGGAAAGGGTAGCGCTATATGTACTCACCGTTATTCCATCAATCGATCCATCGCGTGAGCCATATCCGCTAACAGTGAGGAGCCGAGATGTCTGCTATTCTTCTCTCTCTCAACCTTGGTGCTCCCATTCTTTTCTGCATTGATTAGAGGGGAGCATATGGCATCAGTGAGGGGAGCATATGGCATCAGTGAGGGGAGCATATGGCAACAGCAGCATAGGTTCTTCATAATATCAAAAGGTGCATCGTGCATACTGCTGTGACTGCTGCATCTGCTAGTAAATGGAGGAACTCAACACCATCCTCCGCGGCTATGCGCCCCGCCTACGCGGCTGCAAGGAAGTCGACCTCGGCTTCGCGCCGTCTCCGCCGTCCGTGTGCGGTCGGGCTCCGTGCGCCCCGCCTCTGGTTTCCCCGGAATCCGCGCTTCCACGCCCATGAGGTACGCGCCCGCGAGGCCGTCGACCTAGGCTCCGTGCGCCCTCGTCGGCCTCCACCTCGGCTCTGCTGGGCTCTGCGCTGTCTCCACCGGCCATGCGCTACCGAGCTCCGTGCGGCCGCGACCTTCGTGCCCCGCCTCCAGCTTCGTCGGGGTCCATGCCTCGAACCCCGCCTGCTCTGCGCCTCGCTTGGCGCCGGCCTCCGTGGCTGTGCGCCCGCTGACGTGCCCACCGAGACCTTGGCTTCGCGCGCCCGCCTCTACCGACCACGCGCGATCGGGCTCCATGCGGCCATGACCTCCGCACCCCGCCGAAGGGAAAGGACGAGCTCCCCGCCCAAGGGAAAGGACAAGAGCTCCATGATTTTGTGTGCTAGACAATAGTGTCGCAGTTTGCGCAAAGCCATGAGTAGGATATAAATCAAATTCTGTAGCTCGGTGCATCATGTCATAGCTTTCTGAAGGGCTTCAGAAAAGTAGTATGCGACTGCTAAGTGGAGACTTCCTCTAGCACCAGCATTACTCTGACCACATGCGGCATTATTACCAAGTACGGTAGAAGCGAAGCCTTGTTAGACACAAATCTTGATTAGTATTTAGTTGCATGTTGAGTATTTGCATTTAGTTACATGTTGTTAGTTAAGCCATGAGAATCCGTCTGCATTAGTTGAGTTAGTGGGTTAGTGGGTCATATACTTTGTTGATTTGCATGTAGTAAATTGAAACAAACTGAATTTTCAAGAAAAATTTTCAATTTTGTTTTGAATTTACTTCCTCTTGATCCCAAACCTAATCTGCACAAATCTTGACCATCTTAGCCTTCCAGTCCACCTTAGCCCTGCTTCAACAGAGGAGAGGCCATGCGTACTGTTCACGGTCAGGATATTTTCGCCGCTGCCCGACTCCCTTTGTTCGCCGCCAAGCCAAGTGCCCCCCTCTTGCACCTTCTCACGCCAGCGCACCCTGCACGGCTCAGGACCCCAGAGCCTTCCCCCTCAACCGCAACGCCGTGCTCTCCCGAGCCCTCCCGAAAACGGCCACGCGTCGCCGTCGCATGGGCCTATCTCGGCACCAAACCGCCTTCGGGCGCCTATAAAGGCCGTAGACCTCTCCAAACTTCTCCACACACATCAGTGAAGCCCCAAGTACTCCCAATTGAACCCTCTTCGTCCCTACCTCCGGCAATCACCAAAATTCCCCAAGGTGAGCCCTAATCCGATTCTCTCGATTCACCCGATAGCTTTCCAATTTCTCGCTCTTGTAGCCTCCTCAAGCTCCATAGAACACCCCCGAACCATTGCCTTTAGCTCCCAAGCCGTCGCCTCCTCTGTCGGCGAAGTCCGCCGTGCAACCTTGGTGCCTCACCGTGGCCGGCCTCACACGGTCTTCCCTGGCGCAAACCACTGCCCCTCCAAGCCTCCCCATACTCTAAAGATGCTCTAGAACCATTTCTTTTGGCCGATTAGTCTTCTACTTACCCTAGAGACGCCAAAAACCGTACCGCTTTCCGAGCTCGTCGCCAGCGAATGCCGCTTCCCCTCGCCGTGCCGACCCCAAAAATGGGTTCCCTACGTTCCCTTAGTCCAACCGTGGGCCCCATTTCCGTCGCAAAAACCTGTAGAGCCGCCGGCCGCTACCGCCTCTTTCCCCTGTTTCTGCGCACGCACGGGAGTAAAGGGGAAGAAGATGAACAGTAAACCCCGTTTACTATTCACCCGAACCCGCTAAGAATTATGGCTGACCCATTAACACCGAAAACCGATCCGCTTTGGACAGTAATCCGGCCCGCCGTGAACAGTAAACGCGCCCGCTACTGTAGCAACCCGACCCGTTGAACATATAGCCCAAAAATGCATATTTATACCCGTTTTGATCGTCTCGAACCCGCCGACCCATTTGTTAGCTCCATTTCTTGATATCGGACACCGGTAATCCTAAAAAACCTCAAAAACATGCTCAAAACCTAAATCCTATTTCAGTTCAAACTCCTTTCATTCACCAAAACCCTACTAACTCGTGTACCCAATTTGTCGCCCGGAGCCCATCTACCCTTCCCAACCTCGCACTATCGCTCTAAACTCTAATGGAGCCCTAAACATCCCAGACAAATATCCTAGCCCTACAAATCGATGCCATCCACACCTTCAACATGTCACCGAAAATCCATCCGCCACATATATAACCTTGGCTACCCCAAACCTACCTTCTTTTATGTCTTTTTGGTTATTTATTTGTATTGTTCCCAGCTTGCGTTTCGCAAAGCAGGAACTGGTGTGTTCGTCTTCCACGCTAGTACGCGGACCACGCTAGTATTTGCACACTGTTATTTTCTGTACAATAACTGATTAGAATGACATGATGTTAGTTATGTCCTACCACCCGAAAAGCCTAGTTTAACTTGATGGCCACATTCACTTTGACAAGACATAGTAATATTAAATACGATATTAATGTAAACATGGTAGTTAGGAACTCATCAAATCTTTCTACTGTTAAGGCTTTTGGTATTTGTTTAGAGTTTTGGAAAAGTTGGATCTAGGATAAGCGAGGATCGCAGAGATGGATCCGAAGACCTTATCCTAGGGTGGAGGCTTGGTTGTGGATTGGTGGCAGTACAGGATGTACTGAATATGGGTTTGTGCATGGATGATGCCTCAGATAAAAATATAAGGACTAGACCCTTATGCTGAGTAAAGAACATAGTACCCGCCCAACCACAAGCGTTGATTTTGTGAAACCTGGTTTAATAACTCTTCAAGTTCAATTGAACCTCTGCAACTGGCGGGGGAGACCGAGGGTGAGTTCGTATGGGAGGTGGTTAACCATACAACAGTAGGACTGCTATAAGTCGGATGAGATCCGTGTGGTCATCCGAGCTTATGGAGATCTAGGACCTACTGAGTGGAGGCTATATAAAGAATTGAGCAGTGAACAACCTTGTTTTCTTAAACCCGGACACGGAGTTAAGAAATCTTGTGGGTAAAGCAGGGTAGCTCTGCAGAGTCATGACTAATTGTATTTGAATACGCCGTGCTTCCGGTAAATGAAGCTGTGTTTACTGGGTAAATCCAATAACGAGGCATAAGTAGATTTGAGAATTGTTTGGTAACGTGGAAAGTTGATAATCAAGTTTGAAACCCCTTTTGTTAATGAAGTACCTTTTTCAGTCTTTAGCTGGTTTCCAACTAAAATTGCATCCACATAAATAATGAACTTATTTCCCTTTCACTTGTCATACCTTGCATGTAGTTATTGCTAAGCTCCGTGTGGCTTGTTGAGTACGGTTGGTTGTACTCAATCTTGCTTTATTTTTCCCAACACAGAGATCAAAAGAGGACAAGACATTCCAAGTTTACGTGTTAGGGTTGCGACCGCACTCAAGCGTTCCTGTGGAGTTTTCTTTGGTTCTTCTGAATGTAAGTTATGTCTTGGGCTTGAATGCCTTAAAATATTTAAAATTGACTGTTAAGTCTTTATTTTAATTAAATTAACTCTTTTAAATGTTCGTAAGCAGGCATGATACTTCTTCTGTCCGTAACTGAACTCCTGGGCTGTTACGGAAGGTAACGACATTCCCGTCCCTAAAAACGGGGGTGTTACAGAATGGTATCAGAGCAGGCTTGACTGTAGGTTGTAACCCTAGGTGTAGTTTTGATTACGATAAGAATATGATTTCACAATGCCATATTTTCAAATATAAAAGAATTTTGAAACCATAAGTATTATTGCTATCTCACCTTTCCTATTTCTATCTTACCCTTCCTAGACAAAGAGCAAGAGCTTTCTTTTTGAGTTTTATCAAAATCTCAAAAGTACGAGCAGACGTTTAGACTAACTTCTTACTGTAGGTATTGACCAAATGAAATGAAAGCTAACCCTAGTCAAAGTAGTATTAAGGATGGTGTTAAGAAGAATAGTGCGAATACCCTGGCCAAAGCTTTTCCTTCTGAAAAGTTATAAGGTCACCACTCGAGTAGTTAGCAAACAATACCCGTTTGATATCCTTGATGCAAAGGGTACAACCATAAGTAGACGAAGATTTCTGATTGTATTAATAGCCAAATTGCACCATTAACCTATGGGCCGCTATATAAGCAATTTGTGCAAAATTAATTTCTGATTTCAAATAAAGAATATGTTAAAAACTCTACTTCTACCTCACTTCATCTTGATTCTTATCTAATCTAATCTACTCTCTCCTTATCTATCAAGCAAATCTCAGAAGAAATTAAATGCAAATTTCTGATTGCAACAAATAGATTGGATTATAACCATTGAAATCTAGAGAAAGGAGTAGATAACTTTTAAGGGATTAAAATATGAAGTGATGATGATCGAAGATATTGGTGGATTATGTTAATATTGAATGGATAAAGTGATGGAGCTTGTTGGATTGAATTAATTAGAAGAATAAATAAACTGAGTCTTGATAATAAGAAGATATGATAATGATTATTGGATTTTAGGCTTTGATTAATTGATATTCTTGGTGGATGTTAATGATAGTGATTATTGGATTATAATTCCGATCAGTGATCTCATCCTTGGTGGATTTTAAAATGATGAATTAATTGAGAAGTAGATACTAAGAAGCTTAATTGATTATTGGATGAGTCGATTGAGATTATAGGTTGATAATGGAGATAATTGGATTTTTAGGAAATAGGGATACAAGTGATATCGGTGGATTTAAAATGAGAATCTTGGATTATAATAGATTGGATGTTGGATTTATAGTCATGGTTGGAGTTGGAATTTTTGTAGAAATTGGATAACCATGATATAATTAATAAGGCTAGAATAATGCAATAAGAATTATGTGTTTGGTGGATCGAATGAATGATATTAATGTTTGTTTGGGGTATTAAAAAACGATGTCATAATTAGGAGATAGTGTAGCCCTAGTGTAAAATAGAAACAAAATTTAAAAAGGGCCATTGGATTCTAAGCCTATGCACAGAAGTAGTATAAAAAAATGAATAAGCCCGTGAACAGTGAATACTGGAAGATGTGGGATTATCCTTGCGAGTATACGTGAAATTTTGAGGAAGTGTCTTGCAAAAGCAATCAGAAAGATCATTTAATTTCACTTCGTTCTCTTTCCTGCGTCTTTCTTGCTCTCACCCCATTTCAGTCTCACTTCCTTTGCTAAGCCCAAAAATGTTACAGAACTGATTCTTACGTTTCGGCTACAGTCAAATCGTGTCACTGAATAAACTAAGGAATTGATGGTGCAACAGATGGAAAACAGAGATCAGAGCAGACAATTCAACTTGACGGAAGCCTTATCCATCATGACAGAAGCTGTATCTATCATTGAGAAAACCCGGATTGAAGGCAGACAAGGACAAGTCAGAATACTAGAACAACAAGCAAGGATATTGGAACAACTCATTACAAAAGCATCACCAGAAGAATTAATATCAATGTCAAGTGCAACTGCATCTAAGTTTACAACTTTCCTTAAGACTCGACCACCTGAATTTTCATCAGCAACAAAGTCTCTAAGCGCCGACAAGTGGTTACAAGATATCAAAAGGAGACTAGAAACCATCCAATGTACGGATAAGGAAAAAGTTCTTTTCGCCACCTATCAACTAGCGGGGCCAGCCATCAATTGGTGGAATACTATCCAATGGACGAATCTGAACAAAAATGATATTACATGGAGAGAGTTTGTGACTAGATTCCGCAAGACATATATCTCTTCTAAAGTTGCCACGGAAAAGTATTGAGATTTTCTTGATCTCCGACAAGAAGACGAATCTGTTATGGAATACATGCAGCAATTCCATCACTTATCACAGTATGCTCCAGAAGAAATTAATACCGAAGAAAAAAAGATGGGATGCTTTCTAGAAGGCTTGCAACCAAAGATAAGACGTTATATCGAGACCATGAAATTCTCAAACTTACAGGCTTTAGTTGATCAAACTTTCTGGATAGAAGAAGAGATGTTAGAATATGTGAAGGTTATCAAGCAAAGCGATCTTCTGACTGACACTTAAGACTTGTTTTCACTGCAACCAAAAAGGACATATTCGTTCCCAATGCCCATGGAAATCCCTGCCTAAGGAAGAGGCCTGGATACAAGCTAAAGAACAGGTATCAACATCATATCAAATACCAACAGAGGAAGAAGGACGCCATCCCAAGAAGGCTTGAATGGAAAAGGAGACAAATGCACCCTAAAGAAGTGATTAAGAGGAAGCGACAAAGGAGGCAGTCAGAAAGTTAAGTAACACCGTTGGTTAAGAACAGAGTATGAAATGAGTGTTATCTCATACTTTTGTATAAGCAAGTAGTTCTATAAGTTATCAAATGTACCCGTGAACTATCTGTAGTAGTATAAATAAATAAAAAAGTTTGTGTCACAATTCACTGTGAACTTAATTTTCAACCTGGTGCAAGAGAAGTATGGCAATTGTGAATATTTACAAGACTACATAAGGGATGGAAGAACTAACTCAGTTCGGATGGAAAATCAGGATAATACAGTGAAAGTATGGACACTAGGACAGATAAACCAGACTTGTTTTAAAGGGACACAAAAGGGAATTGAAAAGAATATTACTACACGGACTATCTACAGAGATTTCGGGAAGTAGAACCAAGCAGTTTGTATGAAAATACAAGACATCGTAATTTGATATGTACAAGGATGATATACAGGTGCAATAAGAGAAAGAAGGAGAAAGGAGAGTATGTATAAGCCTGAGCGAAATAAGAGGAGTTCTCAAAAATTAAAAGATTGTAGTCTTAAACCATATAGAAGACTAGATTGGTTACAGCTCCAGTTCTAATACTCCTCAACAACGATTTTCAATAATACGATTACACCTCGGAATGACGACTAAGATATATACAGGATGAAAGGATTGTGATTTCTATGTCGAGATGTCAGTACCTGAAAGGAAACAGACTACTCATGACTTAGTCAACTGGGATTAAATCTGCAAGGTTACAAACAGATAAGAACTATGATGCAAATATTTAAGGTTACCAAGGAAGAGAGACAGTGACGGATGTATTAAAGACAAAGGTATATTGTGGTGTGATTAATAAGTATTATCTTAAGCTATGACAAGAAGATTTAACAAGATTCGCTAAAGAGTAAGTGAGAAGTTTAGGGATCTCACAGTTACTTCTGAATACCGAATGAAGATAAGATTGAAAGATTTAACTAAAAAATCAAATCTCCTCCTACAGTTCCCTATACATCCTGATAGAGTAAAGATGAACTAAGATCAAGAGGAAGAAATCTAGTAAGGTAATATGAGAAGAGGAACCTCAAAGTACATAGCATGCCAAGACGTATACTAGAAGACTCCCGAAGACATGAGAAAGATATGAGACTAAGTGATTATAGATCAATTGATTAAAAGTAGCACATCCCCTCCGAGGTAGACAAACCAGCAAAAGAGATGAAGTTAGCAGAACTCTGCCTGACATGATCATGGTATTACATGAATTTCCGCATGGGATCATCTCAGACCAACAGCACAAGTCACAACTATACTTTGAAAAGATCTTCATGAAGCTACAGAGACTTGGATAGCCAGAAAGGACAAAGTATAAGTACCAGCCAACAAATACTACATGAAGGTTACATTGAATGACGAGTAAGACCTGAGGAAAAGAATCAGAACTGTAGCAAATTTTGTTTTTCACTCCATTCTAACCTGGGTGAATCTCGAGGACGAGATTGATTTTTCAGGGGGTAGGTTGAAACAAACCGAATTTTCAAGAAAAATTTTCAATTTTGTTTTGAATTTACTTCCTCTTGATCCCAAACCTAATCTGCACAAATCTTGACCATCTCAGCCTTCCAGTCCACCTTAGCCCTGCTTCAACAGAGGAGAGGCCACGCGTACTGTTCACGGTCAAGATATTTTCGCCGCCGCCCGACTCCCTTTGCTCGCCGCCAAGCCAAGTGCCCCCCTCTCGCACCTTCTCACGCCAGTGCACCCTGCACGGCTTAGGACCCCAGAGCCTTCCCCCTCAACCGCCACGCCGTGCTCTCCCGAGCCCTCCCAAAAACGGCCACGCGTCGCCGTCGCATGGGCCAATCTCGGCACCAAACCGCCTTCGGGCACTTATAAAGGCCGTAGACCTCTCCAACCTTCTCCACACACTTCAGTGAAGCCCCAAGTACGCCCAATTGAACCCACTTCGTCCCTACCTCCAGCAATCACCAAAATTCCCCAAGGTGAGCCCTAATCCGATTCTCTCGATTCACCCGATAGCTTTCCAATTGCTCGCTCTTGTAGCCTCCTCAAGCTCCCTAGAACACCCCCGAACCATTGCCTTTAGCTCCCAAGCCGTCGCCTCCTCTATCGGCGAAGTCCGTCGTGCAACCTTGGTGCCTCACCGTGGCCGGCCTCACACGGTCTTCCCCGGCGCAAACCACTACCCCTCCAAGCCTCCCCATACTCAAAAGATGCTTGTAACATCCCAAAAATATGAGTTAGAAAATGTGAAGCTTTTTCAATTAAATTGGTAATATATTTTGTTTGAATTTGGATTTTATGGTGTTTTGCTGGAATTTGGTAAAAATAAAAATTTCAAGAAAGGAACAGGCATGTCCAAATAATAGGGAATTAAAAATTAAAAGACGAATCTGAAAAAAAATGATCCAGTATAAGAAGAGAGAAACCTGAGTTAAACATATAAAAGTTTCATTTTGAAAATAATAGTATAAAAGGGGCAACAAAAATAAAAATATAAATTGTATGCAAATATGTATACGAAATGAATATGCAAATAATATATATGCACATATATATAAAAAAAATTGAAATAAATAACAGTATAAATAAATACTATATATATGAGTATATATATATATTTGTATACATATACATATGTATATATATACACAAAAAAAATCGGAGGGAGCCAGGCCGGCCATCACCCGGCCTAGCTCCTGCGCGCGCGCCGCCCGACCCAACCCCGCTTCCTCTCTCTGGCCCCAGTCCCGCGCCCGTCTTCTTCCTCCCTCCGCTCTTTCTTCTCCACGCGCCCGCGACGCTCGCGCCATCTCTCTCTCGCGTCTGCGCAGCTAATCCCCCTCTCACTTCCTCACACCTCAAGGCCAAGTTCAAGGAACCCCGTCATCTATCTCCCCCGCACAATCTCGGCGAAGATTGCATCCATTCCCCCTCCCTTGCGCAGTCTCGGTGCGTCCCCCCTCTCCCTGCTCCGCCCACCGATTCTCCTCGTCGCCCCTGGTTTTCCCCGTGCCCGCTGCCTATAAGAAGCCGGCCGAACCCCCATTGCTCCTCTCCTCCGTTGCTCTTCTCCCTCGCACCCAGCCGAGCTGTCCAGTGGGTGCCGCCGCCGGCCCTCTTTCCGGTCCGGCCACCTCCGGCAAGCTCGCCCCATTTTGAGCGTGTCACGGCGTGCGCCCGAGAGTCCTCTGCCTCTCCTCGCCGTTAATCGGAGCGCCATCGCCCGAGCGGGCCGCGCTCGTGTCTTCTCCGCCTCCGGCTGGCCATCGCCATTTCCGCCGCCGCCTCCACCACGGTCGACCCCGGGCCGATTGCGCGCTGTGGGAGTAGCACCTCATCACCCTGAAGCCCTTCCCGCCGTCGGCCGAAGCTCTCCGCCGCCCCAGCCTCTCCGCCACGGTGACCTCCTCGCGCCGCCCATGGCCATCGCCGCCGGCCCTCTCCGGCACCTCCCCGACTCCAAGGGTCGCATGGTAAGCTTTCCCCCGCCTCTCTCCCGCTCGTGCGCACGCTATCCCCTTCCCTCTCCTCCTCGGTCACCGGCGCCCCAATCGGCTCCCATACCCGGCCGCATTCCATCGCCGCCGGCCCGCCACCGTGTCTCCTGGCCGGAGCTGCCGCCTCCCCGAGCTCCCTCATCACCGGGGCAACCCCTTTTCCCGGTCACCGCCTCCTCCCCGGCCTCTCCCCGCCGGCGCCACCGCCTCCTCCCCCTGGCCGCGCGTCTCCCCTGAGCCTCCTCTGTTTCTTCCTCCTCTCCTCTGTACTGGCCGAGCAGAACCCCCCCAATATTTTCTCTGGTGTGCATGACAGGTGGGCCCACTTGAAAGTATAACTCCAGCTTATATGCATGAGTGTGATCTCCCACTCCACCCCTAAGAAACTTGAAATGTATATCTAAAGTTTTCTCATTTGGACTAAGTAACGAAATATAATTTGCAAATAAAAATGGGCATAAAATTATAGGGTGAGGTTAAACTAAAAGTATTATGAAATGAAGTTGAAAATTTAAGTTGATTCAATGGTATGTAAAGACACATGGTGAATGGAAAGTAAGAATAAGAAATTATTCATAAATTCATAATGAAAAAGATGGAATTGGTTACATGTCCAAAGTTTAATAAAGAATTCATAATGAAAAGATGTATATGACCAAATTGGAAGCTTAACAATTGGTTAATGTATTTATATGTCAATCAATATTAATAAGCTAGCCCTCATATACAAGATTAATCCAAATGAACTTATGCCAAGAACTCCTTCTCTTATTATCAAAAGGTTAACATAAAGATAATCAAATAGTAATAATGTTAATAACAAAGAATGTCATGGCTAAAAGATCTTGATTATAAAGCATAAGAAATTCCCCAGCTCATTTTGTCTAAACCCAAGATAAATAAAACCTTGGCAACAAAAGTAATTAATATACTAATTTGAATAAATGTATCATCAATTATAACAATTTTATGGTACGAAATTGAAGCCACCCTGCTTAACGAGTTTAACCCTTAGGAATCAATTGCATGTCACATGAAATATCAGAGTTACACCAAGTATTTAAAATTATACTCATCTCATGTAAAGCCCCCATCCTAGCATCACAAAGCCATGTCCCTCTTCACTAGCTTCGCTACACTCTTTTATCTGTCCATAAGTCCTGCTTGACTCATGGAACTTCCCTGATAAATATAAATCAATTAAAAGAGAGTCATCAAGCAAAGAGGTCAAGCCTCGCTTTTTCCCAATCGGCTAGGTCTGGTCACCTCTTTTCCCGAACAGATAATCCCTGTAGATACTACTTCACTTTCGATCCCTCGTGTTTCTAAAATTTTCCCTCACGGTAAAGCATTCAGACAACTTGTTCTCCTGTTCAAACCCAGCTACCGCTGTGCTTACAGCACATCAACCTAAATCATCCTCCTATTCATCAACCATAATAAATGCATAATTTAAAGTAAATCGAGTATTTAAAGTGATTGGATTTATTTGGATCTCTTGAGTTATTTGTTTTTATTTGTATTCAGTCGTTTAGCACGTAATTAGATATTGGAGTTGTGAAGAATCAAGGGATCACGCAAGATCAAGAGCGAAGTGAAGAAAAAGACTAGAAGCTCAAGAGAAAGCATCGTGTGAACTCAAGACCGCGGTAAACCGCGCCAGGCGAGTCAATACTTTGATCATGTTGAACCTACATTTCTGCAAATTACTTTGTTTTAAAGTAACAAATTGCATGCTGTTAATTATATGCAAAGACATGCTAAATTTAATATTCTAGTTATATGCCACTGTTTACCTTGAATAATATTACACCCTCGATTGAATATTTGAATGTGTGAATCTTGTCGCCCTAGCAAAAATTTTAATTATAACATTTCGAAAATAAGTCCCTAATAATATGCTACGCTTAGTACTGCATTGATATACATGGGGCGCTGAAAATGCCCCAAAACGTCATCAACATGTTTAATCATGAGAACTGGTTTGGGCAGTCATAGTGGGAATGACTGGCATATTTCGATATGATTATTTTATGCTCCCAAAATTCCCAACTTGCTTTAATGTCTGGGCGGATTGGTTCGAGGGTGTGTATGTGTGGTGCAGTGGAAGCACAAAAGTGAGTTAGTGATGGATCAAAAGTGGGTTAGTGGCAGACCGCCCAGATACCACTAAGGACCGAATCTTGTCATGGCCTCCCTTGTAAAACAGTGCAACCACAAGTCCGTAAATTACGACTTGGCTAAGTAAAATGGTCGAAGTTCCGGACTCATCTCACTGGTAGGGGGTTGAAGGGGTTACGCTATGGCAAGGGGGCCTGAAGGGACACCAGTGGAGGGTGAAGTTTCCCAGCTGTCCTACGTTGCGGAGAGGAAGAAGCCGGCTGCGTAGTGGCTGGGGGAAACATCCCGCGCACAGATGGGACCCACCGCAAGTGGGCAGTCTCCCATAAATGTGAGATGAGAAAATGGCCTAGATACTTTGAAAAGTCACTGTGATGGTCTGCTCAACCACACGTCTAAGGAATCGTGTGGGGCAATGAGTTGATTGTCTCTTGTGGTGAAAGTGTACAAACTCTGCAGAGTCTAAAACTATTCGAATAGCCGTGCCCACGGTCAAGGGCAGACATGGGAACTTAACCAGATATAGTTCTATTTCAAAATGCTTTATGATGGGTTGGAAAAGTGGAAGGGCAGTGTAAGGCCCTAGTTTGGAATTGTCCTGGGTGTCGTCCCAGTGGTAGGTTAAGCAGCTATAATGCTGAAGAATTGCTATATGGTGCAGATGCCATGTAATGGTGGATGAAATCTGGATCACTATTATTATTGCATATTATGAACATTATGCTTTTGTTCAAAATGCTAGGTCTTAAGGATTTATATATAATTGTATTCAAAAGCACTCTTCGCAAAAAAAAAGAAAATAAACCTAAGCCATCCTTTGGTTAGCCATACATGTTAAATATTGCATTCTGTGTGTTGGCTCGCTGAGCACGGGGTCGGAGTGCTCATGCTCGCTTTTGCGACAAATTCAGGAACAGGAATCAGATCACTGCGCTTCAACAATACTTTTGGATCATGATGGCAAATAAGATGAAGATGTCGAGAACTAGGTCGCGAACCTCCAGTTGGCTGCCTGTGGGCATGTCCTGAAGGTCCCACCTGTGTGCTTCGTTCCTCCGCTGCTGCAATTTACTGATTTCGGCCTAATCGGCCCATGAGTAAGTCTACTATTATATTTACATTTCCGCATGATATGTACTTTGATATTCAGAACTGTAACTGTGTGCACTATCTACTGATCCAGGGAATAGTGCAATTAAACACAGTAGATTCCGGATTGTAAAATCTGGGTCTGACAGGTTTGGTATCAGAGCATATCGACTGCAGGTCGTGACCTAGTTAGCCTGGCCGTTAGAATTATGACTAGAATTATTTCTTCAAAATACTATTTCCATAAATATAAAGTATGCTGCTCATTCTTATCTCTCTTAGAGGATTCCCTCTCATCTATATGCTGCCCTAGCCATTTATACTTCTGAGGCTCTCTTACCCTGAATTCAGAATGATACCATAAAAGTGAGTATTGATATCAATCAAATTACCCTAAATACTTTCCTTCTTTTTCTATTAATTTAAAGGAAAGATTTTGCTCTTCCTATCGTACCCTTACTCCAAAATTTAAGGTTAGGAACGTTGAAGATGTTCATGAAGATAAGGTGGTTTCGTTCTAAACGAACTATACAGATAAACCTTGTGCCCCTTATATGTGCTTTCCCCGAGTAGACGTTGTACTGATCCAGGGAATAGTGCAATTAAACACAGTAGATTCCGGATTGTAAAATCTGGGTCTGACAATGCTCTAGAACCATTTCTTTTGGCCGATTAGTCTTCTACTTACCCTAGAGACGCCAAAAACCGTACCGCCTTTCCGAGCTCGCCGCTGGCGAACGCCACTTCCCTTGGCCGTGCCGACCCCAAAAATGGGTTTCCGGCGTTCCCTTGAGTCCAACCGTGGGCCCCATTTCCGTCGCAAAAATCTGTAGAGCCGCCGGTCGCTACCGCCTCTTTCCCCTATTTCTGCGCACGCACGGGAGTAAAGGGGAAGAAGATGAACAGTAAACCCCGTTTACTGTTCATCCCGACCCGGTAAGACCAAAGCCCGAACCCGCTAAGAATTATGGCTGACCCATTAACACCGAAAACCGATCCGCTTTGAACAGTAATCTGGCCCGCCGTGAAAAGTAACCGCGCCCGCTACTGTAGCTACCCGACCCGTTACTGTTCATATAGCCCAAAAATGCATATTTATGCCCGTTTTGATCGTCTCGAACCCGCCGACCCATTTGTTAGCTCCATTTCTTGATATCGAACACCGGTAATCCTAAAAAACCTCAAAAACATGCTCAAAACCTAAATCCTATTTCAGTCCAAACTCCTTTCATTCACCAAAACACTACTAACTCGTGTACCCAATTTGTCGCCTAGAGCCCATCTACCCTTCCCAACCTCGCACTATCGCTCTAAACTCTAATGGAGCCCTAAACATCCCAGACAAATATCCTAGCCCTACAAATCGATGCCATCCACACCTTCAGCGTGTCACCGAAAATCCATCCGCCACATATATAACCTCGGCTACCCCAAACCTACCTTCTTTTATGTCTTTTCGGTTATTTATTTGTATTGTTCCCACCTTGCGTTTCGCAAAGCAGGAACTGGTGTGTTCGTCTTCCACGCTAGTACGCGGACCACACGAGCTGGTCAACCGAAGGACTACAAGAGCAATTAAAGAAGTCGGTGTCCAAACCGAAGATTACGTGGAGATAATCAGAGACTAAGGACAAAGAGGCAAGTCACACATGTTTTGATCATGTTGAACCTACATTTTCGCTATTTATTTATTTACTTGTATTTTCATTATGTATTTGCACACTGTTATTTTCTGTACAATAACTGATTAGAATGACATGATATTAGTTATGTCCTACCACCCGAAAAGCCCAGTTTAACTTGATGGCCATATTCACTTTGACAAGATATCGTAATATTAAATACGATATTAATGTAAACATGGTAGTTAGGAACTCATCAAATCTTTCTGCTGTTAAGGCTTTTGGTATTTGTTTAGAGTTTTGGAAAAGTTGGATCTAGGGTAAGCGAGGATCGCAGAGATGGATCCGAAGACCTTATCCTAGGGTGGAGGCTTGGTTGTGGATTGGTGGCAGTACAGGATGTACTGAATATGGGTTTGTGCATGGATGATGCCTCAGATAAAAATATAAGGACTAGACCCTTATGCTGAGTAAAGAACATAGTACCCGCCCAACCACAAGCGTTGATTTTGTGAAACCTGGTTTAATAACTGTTCAAGTTCAATTGAACCTCTGCAACTGGCGGGGGGAGACCGAGGGTGAGTTCGTATGGGAGGTGGTTAACCATATAACAGTTGGACTGCTATAAGTCGGATGAGATCCATGGGGTCATCCGAGCTTATGGAGATCTAGGACCTACTAGGTGGAGGCTATATAAAGAATTGAGCAGTGAACAACCTTGTTTTCTTAAACCCGGACGCGGAGTTAAGAAATATTATGGGTAAAGCATGGCAGCTCTGCAGAGTCATGACTAATTGTATTCGAATACCTTGCTTATAGGATCAAGTGCATGCATGTATAGATCGGAGGAACGAGTAATCCGGCAGACCAAGCAAATGCAGGAGTGAGTCATTAGCATGTGTATTTAAGGGCTAAAGCATGCCGTGTGTATTAGGGAGTCCAGAGAAAGAAATAAAAGAAATGCAAAGCAGTTGTTGCGTCGGCCAAATCTCTTCTATCCATTTCTTCTCGCATGTGTTCAACCTACCCATTTTAGTGTACAGTTTCTACAGGGATCCCCTCTCCTTGTATGCATTGGGCATTCTAGATCCTAACAAGCCTCTGGTGCAGCATATACGAGGTTGCGGAGCTTGGCTCGGTAGTCCTTGAGGTCCTTGAAGGCCTGTGAGTACTCATCGGTCTATTGAAAGTCGTCTAAGCCGTGGAGTGTTTTGAACAAGGGTAGCGCTCGCTCCACTGCCCTTGACAGGAAGCGACTAGCGCGACCCGCTAGCCTTTGGATCTCCCTGACGTTCTTTGGAGCCTCCATGGACTATATAGCACCGATTTTATCAGGGTTAGCTTCTATTCCTCTCCTGGATATTAGAAAGCTGAGGAGCTTTCTCGCCCGGACTCTGAAGATATATTTTTTTGGGTTGGGTTTTATCGTGGCCTGTCAAAGGTTGTTGAAGGTTTCTTGAAGGTTCGCGCCATGGGGTGCCACTTATCTGCTTTTGACGATGACGCCATCAATATATGCTTCGACATTCTGGCCTAGCTGGGATGCGAGGATGAGGGCGACGAGCTTGGTGAAGGTGGCCCCGACGTTCTTTAGTCTGAAAGACATCCTGACAAAACAATATGTCCTACCGGGGACTATGAAGCTTGTCTTGACTTCCTCCTCCTTGGCCATGCATATCTGGTGATATCCTGAGCATGTATCGAGGAAGCTCATTAGCTCGCACCCCATTGTGGCATCCATTAGCTGGTCAATACGCAACAGAGGGTAGTTGTGCTTGGGGCACGTCTTGTTGAGGTTGGTGAAGTCGACACACATGCACCTGGTGCCGTTCATCTTCTTTACCAGCATTGGGTTGGCGAGCCACTTGGGGTGGACCACGTCCCTGATGATGCCAGAGATGAGCAGTTTGGCCACCTCTGCCTTAGCAGCCTTCTGTCTATCGAGAGACATTCTCCTCATTCGTTACTTGACCGGCTTTGCATTAGGGCGTACCACCAGCTTGTATTCGATAGTGGAGTAGTCCACCCTAGAGATATCGGTGGGTGACCACGCAAAGATGTCTGCATTCTTGCGAAGCACCTCCAGTAGGCTTCACTCGGCCTCCGGGATAAGACCGCACCCACCGATACTTGCTTCGATGGGTCCTTTCAGGTTGAGGGGGTACTCTCTTTACCTCACCGTCCAGTTTCGGCTTTGACGTCCACCCTACGGTGGAGGGAGGGGGTACCACCGAGGGAGGCGTGAGCTGATCGCTAACGGCATGCACTTTGCAATGGGAGCTCTACGTGCCTCGATCTACCACGCGAGGTCCTGGTTGGCGGAGACTGTGATGATCCCCTTAGAGCCTAGGAGCTTCATGTATAGGTAGTTATGATGTGGGACCGTACCGAAAGCGTTGATGATAGCTCTTCCTAAGATAGCATTGTGGGGATAGTGGAGGTCTATGACATCAAAGTTGGTGACTTTTCGTCGACTTTGTTCTCCTTGCTCGAAGACTAGCTCGAGTGCTATCTACCCCAATGCATTGACCAACTTCCCATTGAAACTTTGTAGTGGTACTCCTAGTGGGTCCAGCCTGCTTCGGGGGATGCCCATTTGATCAAAGGCGTCGATGAATTGGAGGTCTGCAGAGTTGCCTCCGTCTACAAAGACTCACCTCACGTCGCACCCTATGATATTGGTCGAGATTACCAGCGGGTCTTGGTGGGAGAAGTCCACTCCTGAAGTGTCCTCTGCCTTGAAGGTGATATCTGCTCGGGCTTACTCCAGGACTACATGTGTGGGGTATGTGGCGACGTGATGAATTCAGAGTGCATAGGCCCTTCGCTGTCTCTCGGAGGGGAATTCAAGGGATGACCCACTTGTGATAACCTTAATCACACGGCGGGGGCCAGCCTTGTTGGCCTGGATTCGCAGACTATTTGGTGTAGGATGGATGAGTTGCACCTCTGGAGGTTAGACATGTGCTACCACTAGTGCCCTCATGTCTTGGGTGCACTCTCTGGCCACGCTCTCGCGGAGGGCCGCAATGGTGGGGCAGTCGTGGGTGATGTTCTCTCCTCAGTTGCGCACCTCGCACTAGGGGCCTTGTTGGTGCCCATCTTTTTAGGCCCACCCCCTTCCGCGTTCGTGACCCCGAAGTAGCATTCTCCTCGTCGCCCCTTCGATGCTGAAGACATACTTAGGCCAGGACCCCTTTTGCTGCTTGCAGATGGGGCCCTCCTTGGGGCCATGGGAGCAGGCTTGCTTCTGGGGTGGGTGGCGCAGCCTCTGCCTTGCACCGCTTCACATCTTCTTTTGCCCTTGCGTACTCCTCTATCTTATCGAAGAGCTTGGCCACTATTTTTATGGGCTTTTGCGCATTGTACTCTGTGAGCGGCCCCTTTTGGAGGCTGCGGATGGCAGCGTTGATGACCGTCATGTCGTTGATGTCCTTCACTTGACATCACACCTTCGTGAAACATCTGAAATGCTACCGTAGCTTCTCCCCCAACGCTTGTCTTACCATGAAGAGCTGGTCATCATCGACCCATTCGATGTAGTTGCCTTGGAAGTTATTATGCATAAAATCCTAGATCCGCTCCTAGGCATATACCGAGCTAGGGGCAATAGTAAAACCAAGAGAGTGCAACTCCCTGAAGAGCGAGCGACAGCCCCTTTGTCTTCGTTAAGTCATCTCCCCCCGTTGTCTTGATCGCCATCTTGTAGACAAGTAAAAACTCGTGGCGGTCTATGTTACCCTTATATGTCTCCACTGTGGACATCTTGAAATCTTCTGGCCAAGCGCTTTGTTGCAGACCTGCGTAGAGGGGAGACTCAAGTTCCACTCGCCAAGGTGTCCACGGCCAAAGTGATGGTGTTATGGCAGAGAAGGCAAAATACAAGAAACAATGATTGGACTAGAATTGCAGTGCTTGGAGGGCATTGGGAGAGCATTTTAGGTTAAGGAGATGTTGAGAAGGCTAAGTGGATGGAAAACTTGCTCCTTAGTGGGTTTATATTTATGCACTTTAAGAAACGTACACAAGTCATGTATGAGTGTAAAATTCGGTGTGTGGGGTTAGCGGGTCTTCGGTTGTGCTAATGGATAGTATCCATTATAGTTAGATGTAGTTTGGTTGTTTCATCTATTTAAGTAGGATGGGTTGGAGGCATGTAAAGAACCGACCATCCATTCATTAGGGTTTGAGAGAGTGACTTCCTTGTGTTAGAGGTCTTGGGTGAGTGCTCTCATAAGAGCTCTATCATTCATGTTGGAGTGGCTTTAAAATATAGATTAATTTTGTTCATCTTTCATGGTGTATTTCTACTCTTGTTGTTTTGCACTTGTTGTGGTTGGCGTTTTGTGGTTTTGCCCCCTCTCATTCCCTTTTGATCTTGCTGGGTTTTAAGAATGTGTAAGTGATGAAGATGCCTCATGAGGATCATATTATATCCCTTTAGGAAACAGCTATAGCAAGATCTTGAAGGTTGTGTGATTTGATTCGATTTGGAGAACTTGTAGTGAATTCCTATTCCTAAGATTTTGGTTTCGAATTTTTGGGTACTTTTATTTGCTGTGACATGTAGGAACTCATCTAAAATCAGCTTAGCTATCCCCAATCTATGAGCAAGTCAAAAATCAAATTCTTGAGATTTACCTGATTTTAGTGTAATCTTGTGTGTTTTGAGAAAAAAGTTGGAATTTTAACTAAGATCCATACGATCCTTAAATATATTCGATTCCCGAGATCTTCAGTAATGTATGTGCATAGTTTCAAATCATTTGGATATGTATTTTGAAGATTACACAGCTTTTTTTGGCTTAAGCTGATTTTCAGTTTTGGGAGTAGAGGTGCGATCCGACCGCCCCAGGCCTTTGGTCCGACCGCCTCAGGCCTTTGGTCCGACCAAAGGCCGGTCAAACAGGTCATCTCTGACAGTCAGACGACAAGTCGGTCCAACTACTCTCTCATTGCGGTTCGACTGATTCAGAAGAGTTGAATTTCGTTTGCTTTCACTCTTTTATAAGTTCTTTGTTGGTGAGCAAATCTTATCTTCCTAACTTCTAATAGTCAATGAAGTGAAAGTTTTAGAATATCTTTTAGAGGTTTTGATTGTGTAACACAGGCCACACAAATTTGTCATGGACTTGTTATCAGACCACGACTTGGATAAAAAGGTGCATACCACCAGGCAGCGGTGGCATATAAAGGCTGCGAACTTCGCAGCCACATTGAGCTATTGTTCTGGTAACTTGCCACAACATGACACCTAGGGGTGGCAACGAGCCGAGCCAAGCCTGGCTCGGCTCGGCTCGTGAAAGCTTGGTGGAATGGAGGCTCGGTTCGGCTCGGCTTGGTTAGGATATCAAGCTTTTTTGTGGGCTCGGTTCGGCTCGTGGTGCGGCTCGAGCCAGCTCGCGAGGGCTCGCGAGCCAACAAATGTCCGCCATACAAATATTGATGGGGCCGTGCCGCCGTGGGTTCTCTTTCTCCTTACTCGCAGCCGGCCGGCCTGCTGCTACACCACGGCGCATCTATTTTGCGCGTCCTTCTCCGACGAACCACCAACCAAGCTGGCCGGCGCCAAGTACTACTACTCCTACACCAAGCGAGCACCAACCCGCCTCGCCGCGTCCCCCTGCCGCCGCCTCTCCACCGCCGCACCATGCCCTCTCGACCCACCGCCTCCGCCTCACCCCGTCGCCCTCCTCGCCGACCACCCGAACCCCGCCGTCGCGCAGTTCCCTCGCACCGGCTTCTCCCTCCTCGGCGTCCTCGCCGACCAACCCCTCCTCGCGCGCGCTATCCACGCGCTCGCCCTCGGCCCTCCGCCGCGCGCTCCCGCTCAGCGCCTTCCACCGCAACACCCTCCTCACCTTCTACTTCCGCCACCGCTCCCCCGCCGCCGCGCTCCACCTGTTCGACGCAATGCCCGACCGGATCCCGTCCTCCTGGTCCTGGTACACCGCCGTCTCCGCCTGTGTGGATCCCTTGAGAACGAGGTGGGCCAAGCCAACCGAGCCGCTCGCGAGCTGGCTCGGGTTCGGCTTGTTTAGACCCTGAGCTTTTTTGCTGGCTCGGCTCGGCTCGGCTCGTTTCATCCACGAGCCGAGCCAAGCCTCCACGAGCCCGAGCCGAGCCCGAGCTGGTTCACGAGCCCGAGCTTTTTTGCCAGCCCTAATGACACCCAACCTGGGAGGCCTTATTACAAGTCTTTACACCGTTTATTTTTGCCCTCAAGCAACATTTCTTCCTTCCCTGACTGTACTCAAGGAAGCAAGATCACTGAGAAGTTTCTACAACATTTAGTCTTCCTTCGATGAGATCTCTCACAAAACCGTTCAAAGAACGATGTGATGAGCCACCTTCCTGAACTGCGCTGCGGGAAGCCTCGCACAATTCTGCAGCTCTTTTTCTCATATCTTGGCTATCACCATTATCCAAATCCATTAGCTTTGTCGCAGCAGCAGAGATTGCAGCCCTGCTGATAATACCATCCTCCTTTCTCTGTTCCCTCAAGTTGATGCCAATCTTCCATTCATCAGCTACAATCCGGCCATTCACCAATTGGTCCCAAGCAATAGGGAAGGCAAGCAAAGGCACTCCAGCACATACAGCCTCGAGCATCGAGTTCCACCCACAATGGCTCAGAAAGCCACCGACCGAGGGATGGCACAGGACCTTCAGCTGGTCACACCATGGCACCAGCAAGCCCTTATCACCGCACATCTGCTGCAGACCGGTGGCCTTGTCCCGGGCTACCCAGAAGAACCTGACTGCACTGTCATGCAGCGCCATGGCGATCTCTTCCAACTGTGAGTGTGACATCGAAACATAGCTGCCAAATGAGATGTACAGCACTGAGTTCTTCGGCTGTGCATCCAGCCAGTTAGAGTGTTCCTCATTGTGAATCTTCCCTGAGTCATGCTTCAGTGGCATATGTGGAATTGAAGGGCCAATTGGATATATGGGGCATGGAACCACATGTGTTATTCTGTTGATGGTGCAGGGTTCAAGCTCGTAGAAGGAGGTGAAGAGGACACAATGCGCTTTACGCACATTAGCGAATAGTTCTACCGCTAGTTTCATTGGCCGCTCCCAGGAGCGGAAGATCTTGATATCAGACAATCTTACTGATGAGAGGCCAGGGACATATTGCTCCAAGGACTTGCAGCTTAGTTCTGCAGAGGATATAAGTAGAACACGTCAGTTATCTACGATTACCAAGGAAGCAACTGAAGATGCAATTGCAAACACACAGCACTGTAACTGCAAGTCTGACAGGGAATGCCTGAGCATAAGAATTAAGAAAAGGCATTGCATATTTAGCTGTATACTTTCATCCTCTGCATTATTGAAAATTGAAACTTGTCCTAGGCTAAAGAAATAACAATATTCTATAATAAAACAAAAGGAATCATGTGGAATAAATTACTCATATTTTTCTTAATTAACAAGTGATTTTGTCACCGTGAAAGCAATAGACGTTTACAACTTATTCAGAAAATGGGAATGGAAAGCACATTAAGTGTTATATGCAAGAACAATGTGTTTGACTAAATTTTGCAATTTGGTCTTGTTATTTCAACTGATTTCTGCTAGTTGATTTTAGGAAGTATGAAAACCAGCCGAATTAATCGTCCTAATAATCAGCCTCACGCTTTTGTTTGTGTACATAAAAGTCCGTTTGGTGCTGTTAGGACTTAGGGGTATTGATTTACGAAAAAACGGCCATGGAAAATAGCTTTAATCCTAGTTTACTTCTTAAAATTGCGGATCTTAATGTCAAATACCTTTAATTTCGACCCCATATGTCTATTCACGGCAGCTGCAACTTTTGTATTTTTATGCTAAAAGCATCGTCAGAATTTCAGCCGAGTAAAGTCACACTATTTTCAGTTAGTATTCCCGAAGAAAGTAGCCGAATTCACTGATTTTTAACTTTGATAACTTGATTTCAGAAACCTTTAAACAGAAAAATGATCCAGTTGAAATTTTTTCTAGATCCAATTGAATACTTAGCCCTTGTTTTGCATCATCCAAAGTTCTTGGAAGCAGATGATATATTTGTCTGAACAAAAACGAAACCTTTTGAGTCTCCACGCTCCAGTATATGTCTTTGTCAAAGGAAAGCTATATTTGCCATTTGGTACTCCAGTTTTTTCTGTAAGTAGACCTCCCCTTAATCCATCTAATCATGTCTCAAAATTTGTCATGGCTGTCTAGAAACTAATTGGGGGACTAAAAGATTAAGATGATGGATTGGAGACATCGTCCCTACATGGAACATTCAAGGTATGTAGCCAATACCTTGTTCGCCTTCACGGCCATCCACCGGCGGCCACAGGTCGCAGTGGTAGAGCGCCAAGAAGAACGTGGCCGCCATGGTCCACAGCGAGCACACCGGTATCCCGCGCCGCGCGCCGAGCGCCACTCCCCACGTCAGGTAGGTGTCGGCCACGATGGCCTCCGGCCTCCGCTCCAGCACCAGCCGGTCGAGCAGCCGCTCGACGGGTTCCGCCATCTTGGCGTGCACGGCCTCGATGAAGCCGGCGTGGTCGGCGCCGCGGCCGCGCTCGGAAGGGATGACGTTGGGGATGGTGGCGAAGCGGACACGGTCCGGCAGTGTGGGGGGCACACCGGCGGAGGCCAGCAGCGCGTGCCACTCCTCCGTGACGACCACGGTGACGGTGAGGGCGCCGTCCGCGGCGGCAAGGAGGCGGCACGCGGCAAGCATGGGGTTGATGTGGCCGCGGCCCGGGTACGGCACCGCGACCACGTGCCGAGTCGTCGCCGTTGAGGCCATTATTTGTGTCTGTGCAGAGAGAGAGAGAGGTGGAATGTAACCACTGCACAATTATCGAAGGTAAGGTCTCGTTTGGAAAGTGAATTTTAGTGGGTGTGTATAGGTATCACCTGGATGTTTTATTCCTAACAATTATCTAAATTTCGGACCGTTGGATTAGAGATCCAACGGCCTCTTATTTTTAGAGGGGGGAGATTTTTTTTTTGGAGGGGGGAGATTGTTTTTTCGGAGGGGGCGGGGAGAATTCGTGACCGTTAGATCTCTAATCCAACGGATACAAATCTAGATGATAGTTAGAAAGAAAATATCCAGATGATGTTTATCAATACCAATTTTTTTAGTAGAAATTTTGATGAGATCCAAACTGAGATGGACTCCTTGTATACTGCTACTAAAATTCTTACGAGAGAGTAGGGCTGGATAACGAGCTGGCTCGGCTCGGCTCGGCTCGGCTCGGTCTGGCTCGGTAGATAACGAGCTGGCTCGAGCTGGCTCGTTATAACTAACGAGCTAAAAAGCCAGCTCGGCTCGGCTCGACAAAAAGCTCGAGTTAGCTCGTTTGGCTCGTGAGCCAGGGCAAAAAAATATCTCCATCATATATTCATCCATGGAAGTTTGGCTCGTTAGGCTCGTTTGGCTCGTTAGGCTCGTTTGGCTCGTTTGGGTACAATAGAGTACAAATTAACACATGCATGGCTCGTTTGGGTACAATAGAGTACAAATTTACACATTAACACATGCAATAGAGTACAAATTAGGTCCATGGAAGCAGCATATGCATATCTAAATTCCTGGAAGCATGGCTCGTTTGGCTCGTGAGCGGCTCGCGAGCTGGCTCGAGTTGGCTCGTTATAGCTAACGAGCTAAAATCTTGGCTCGGCTCGGCTCGTTATCCTAACGAGCCGAGCCGAGCCGAGCCGAGCCAGCCACGAGCCGAGCGAGCTAACGAGCTTCGAGTTTTTCGTCCAGCCCTACGAGAGAGAGAGAGTTGTGATGAAAGAAATCAACGCCACATCTTTTCTGACTTCTGATTCTCTCTCTGCTATTGTCCATTTGGCAGAAGACAACGTGAGGTTATCTAGCTGAAACAACCTGTCCGCCTCGCCGTCGTAGTCGTCAATTACTCAATACTCGGTTGACCACATCGTGATGGTAACTTCATGATACTCGTCTCCGTGACACTCCGTGTGTGTTATCTTTGTCGGACTTCGTATGATCTTCGCTGAACTTCGCACGATTCGTTAGCCTTCATCGGACGTCATCCCCACTAGACTTCACGTGATCTTTGTCGGCGTCGGACATCGCGCACCTTTGTGACTATAGGCCCTTTCTACGACCACGATACAATCGTGAGCTTTGCCATGACCACTTTGTGACTTTAGGCCCCTTCTACGATCATAATATGGTCGTGAGCTTTACGACTACCACTTCATAAACGTAAGCCCTTCTACGACCATGATACAGTCGTGAGCTTTACCACGACTACTTCATGATCGTAGGCCCTTTCTATGACCACGATATGGTCGAGAGCCTTGCCACGTGCCTTCGTGGTCGTAGGCCCCTTCGAACGTGCTTTGGTCGTGTGCGTTACCACGACCACCGCATGATCGTAAGCCCCTCTATGAAAGTGTTGGGAACTTTGTCGTCCTAGGCAACTCTACAGAGTATAAAAAAACCCCGGTGTACTGTAGGATCAAGGAGGCCGACTAGAGGGTGGGAGGTAAATAGGCGGTCCTAAAAATTCTCTTTCAATTAATTTTTAAATTATCATTATTAATTTTTATTTGGCTAAACCAAGCATATAATACAGAAGCTTAATTCAAATTTGTTTAGCACAAATAAAATCTAAATCAATTATGTTCACCTAAGTGCACCAACACCCTAAGACTATGTCAAGGTTTGCAATCCTAGGATGACAAGCAATTAATTTAATTCTATAAATATAAATTGCTTGAACATAAATTGAGCATAAGAAAATAAACCACAATTGACATGGTTCCTTTTTTTGTGGTGTTCAGAGACTTACCGGTCTCCCCTAGTCTACGTTGAGGTAAACCCAAATGAATTGGACCGGCTCCATGAATTAACCCTTCCACCTCAAATCCACTAGTGGTAGCTCTTTCCCATTCCGAGTAGGTGAGCTCCAACCTTCACACTTTACCGGGTCTTCTCACAACCTTTTTTGAGAAGATCATCACGCACGATGCCTCTAATACCGTCTATGAGTTGGTAACCTCCAAGAGTAATAAGTCAAGCCTCTCGCTTAACTCTCACCACGTGTAACGAATGCATAATCTCGAGTGGATACTAAATCTACCTTTAGATGCAACACATGCAACCTAGCGCCTTCCTCCTTGCTCACAAGGTGCAACATATGCAAAATTGAGAGGAGGACCCCACACTAGCTCAAAGAAGTGAATGGAGTGCCAAAAGTCTTACCCCAACCTGCCACAAGGGAGTATATATACCCACACCACAAAAACTAGCCGTTGGAAGCAAGGTACTTGAGAAAATAGGATTTTCATAAGTATCGTAGTTATATTTTTCGTACCTATGCTCCCCTTCACAATGGTCAGAAAACTAGCTGTTACAGTCAAAATTGGTAGTTCCGACATGTAAAGTCAGGTACTACCGATCATCCAAAGTACCGCAACACTTGTGCAGAACTACCGATCTCACCGGGGACGAGAAGACTCCATGAAGGTGTCTCTCTGGAAAAAAATACCGCTACACAAGCCGGTCATTCCGAACATCGGAAGTATTGTTTACATGAGCCAGAAGTACCACTCGCTGGTCGAACCGCTCACATAGAGCTTCGACCATGTCGACATCTGACCACGTTGTCCGATTCGACCACACAGGTCTTTCGATCACATTGTCTAATTCGATCACATAGGACTCCAACCACGTTATCTGATTTGACCACACAGGTCACCGACCATGCTAGTATCCAATCACATTGTTTTGATCACGTAGATTCGAACACATCGGTTTTGACCACACATGTCTCGACCATGTCGGTTTCGACCACACAGGTCACCGACCACGCTGGTGTCCGACCACGTCGGTTCAACCATGCTGGTTTCGACCACGTCGATTTTGATCACACAGATCTTGACCACATCGGTTTCGATCACACAGATCTCGATCATATCAGTTTTGATCACACAGATCTCGATCACATCGATATCCGATTATGTCAGTTCGACCACGCTGGTTTTGACCATATTGGTTTCGATCACACAGATCTTCAACCATATCGGTTCTGGCCACGTTGGTTCAACTACACAAGCTTTATATACATAAGAGATATGTTTCAAAACAAAGATCCTTAATATGAGAAAAGATGAACATGGATCGACACTAATGAAACTTCAAAACATAGAGTGAACTCCCTCTAAATATGTGCATACAAGAATGTATAGTGAACACATGCACACATTCAAGTTAGACTAAGATGTAGAGTGAAGTTCAATTTATATTTTGGATCCAAGGAATGCATTAAGATGTAAGAAAGGTTGTGTCGAATGCATACATCTTATTGTTTTCACTTTTCATCCAAATGAGACTAAGTAATATTATAATCAATAAATAAGTTAGTCTCATAATTAGGTTTGTCATTATCATCAAAACCAACTTAATGAAGCTTGAACTTATAATCCCCCTTTTTGGTGATGAATGACAAATCCATTAGCAATAATAGCATTTGAATGAATATGAATATTTGATAGAAAATTAACCTAAGGAGAAAGCATGAGAATAAGGAATTTCCCCATTTGGCAATTTTAACGATTTCCCCTTTCTATACATTCACCTCCTTTTTCTTTTTGCATTTTAATAATTGTTATTTTCCATTTTGTCATTCCCCCATTTCCCCCCTTTTGGCATTTTATCTCCCTCTTTTGGCATTTTACTATATAACAATGCTATTATACATAATTCTCCCCATTTTGGTATTGATCACCAAAAAGTAAATAAGAGAGTTAAGAAAAGGTGGAGATTTCCCAACATATGGAGCTCGATATCAATTAATTCAATCTTAATGTGGTTATAGAGAGTATGGAAATAAATACATATGACCAAGAGGGAATTTGAGGTAATAAAAAGAAAAGGTATTTGAAACATATTCAAATAATCTTATTCATGAGAGCTCCTTGAAGGCTTTTAAAGTTCTCCCCTTTTTGACATTAGATACCACTTGTAGCATTTGAAGCACACTCCAATTTGAAGTTTCAAATTTTTAGGATTTTGACATTTCAATTTAGCTTTAAAAGCTGGCTGAAAACCTGATCTACATATGTCCAATAAATATGAGAAAATTTACTAGTATAGGTCAATAATAGGGGATCAAAAGTTATTATTATACCTTCCTCAGGTTGTGAGCACACAGAAAGATACAAAAATCACAAAACCGCTCAAAGTCATGTGAAGTTCTAAAATTTCAACATTTTGTCGAAATGAGAAAAATACACAACCTTCTCAAATGTACTTGAAATGCTTTCAAATTTTTTGGAAATAAACTTTGGACTCCTAAAAAACTTTTCAACCAAGAAATTTCAAAAAGGAGTCTCCATTCAAAAGTTATGCTAAAATGTACTTTGAAAGCATGAGGGTACAAGGATTTTCATTTAAAGCTCAAAAATCAATTTTCACTTCACGAACACCAAACGAAGAAAATGAGAATGAAGCACATTCATTCACAATATTCATAAAATATTTTGAGCAAATAGGTAAAATATTTTTCCTAATATTAATACTTCACCCTTTTTGCTTTAAGAGGATCAAAATACTATATAAATTTTTCATAAAGAAAAACTCCCTTTATACAAAAGTTCCACTTGACATTTCTTTTTTTCTCCTTTGACACACAAATGATTTTTCTCTTCTTGTTTGACTTCTCTTTTCATATCTCTTCCTTTTTGTTTAATATTTCTCTCCTTATATCATCTAGTATAAAAAAATTAAAGATACCAAGTGTAAACCTTTTGTCCATAATAGGTATCACTTGTATACCTTTTGTCCATATTAGGTGCCTTTTAATCTTTTGTGGTTTTTTGTCTTTTCCATTAAGGCATATACCACTTTGACATTTATACCACTTATGATGACATTAGATACAATTTTTTTTTGAAAAATACCACTTTCAATCATGAATGATACAAAGTATAATTAAAACTAATTATAGAGACTCGATACCACTCATGAGCTTAGATGATATTAAGTATGATTAAATCCATTTTGTAAGATTTGATACCATTTTGAGAGCATATATGGCAGCAAGTGTGATTGATTCCATTTGTAAAACTTGATACCACATGTATGATCAACTCGTATCCCACAAGGTCAAACTTGGCACTTCGTCTTTCATGATTTCCACTAGACAAAACTTATAAGAAATACCACTTGTAAGAAGATATTACTTGAAACACCACTTGAGAGAACTGGATGATACCATTTGAGAGGATACCATTTAGGAGTGATATACCACTTGTAAGAATGGATATCACTTGAAAGATATTATATGGAAGAGCTTGGTTAAGAAAAGATTTTGCTCGGCAAGAGGAAAGATTTGATACCACTTTGAAAAGGGAAAATATAATATCACTTGTCAAGACAGGGATAAAACTCATGTCAAGGTCAAGATGATCAAAAGTCTACTACTCTTAGAGAGCATGCCATTTTATGATAGAAGAGTAGTATAAAGGATCAAAATGGCATATAGGGTCAAGAGATTACTCGAGGGTAGCTAGCAATGATAACAAAGATCAACTTGACTTTGAGGAGCAAAGGGAATGGCTGATAGAATTGAAATCAACTGGTTTTGAATCAAATCAGCCATTTTTCAGAGAAATCGGAAGTACCACAGTTTCATTGCCGATAGTTCTGGAAGATGGAAGTACCACAGAATGTGCAGCGGTAGTTCCGATTTTTCTAGAAGCATGCCAAAGATTGAAATTTTGAGGAGAGGGTTGATATAATGTTGCACCTTGTTCCAAAACCTTTCACAAAGAAACTTAAACCACTTGTGGAGCACTTCCAACTATATGTCAAGATTTAAACTTTTTTTAGATATAGTTTCTAACAATTAGGTTTTTATTTTTTTTCAAAAACAAGCTTATTTTTGAAGGAAACTTTTAGATTACAAGAATGAGCATTGGAGGGTATTTTTAAGCATGTAATTTCATGTATGAGTTGTAAATACCCTTGTGAGCTAATATATATCAATAATTTTAGCTCAAATGGCAAAACTCACTTAAGTGCTAGATTGTGACCATTTAGGTCAACTCAAAATTTTGTATGAGTTTTAAATCTAAGTAACTTTTGATTGGTTGGTCTTTTTGAAAACTTTTGAATACCAATAATATTTGAAATAGCCAACCCTATGTTTTTGGTATTGAACACTTTTTTAAATTCCTTTTACAATTGATTTTGGCTAATTTTTTTGAGTTTAAAGTCAAAATAAGATACTATATTGCTAATTTTGGGGTTAGAAACTCATTTTTACTTAACATAAGTTTTTCTAAAGCCAAAACTTTTAAAAAACCTTTGAAATGCATTTGTATATATTTTTCAACTAATTTTTTTAAGATATACTAATATTTAAAATTTTAACTTTAGGTTAAATGGCTCAATTTTGAAAATCAATACTAGCACTTAATTAATTTAGACACACTTAGGGATATGATATACATGAGTATGATTTAGCACTCTATCTTAATGTGCCACCTATATCTTACTCATGATTACAATAATGAACTTTTTAGAACAAGAGCACCTCTTTTAAATGATTTTCATGCAATGCGCGCGTGTCAGAGCTTTGTCTTGCCGCCCACTTCGTCGACGCCCAGTATGAAGGGTGGGGGACGGCACACGCACTTCAGCACTTTGTTCGACCACCTTGTGGTCGAAGATGACTTCGTCCGGCCACCTTGTGGTTGCGGCTTCGCTCGACCACCTTGTGGTTGCGGCTTTGCCCGGCCACTTTGCGGTTGTAGACTCGTCCAACCACCTCGTGGTCGTAGACTTTGTCCACCCACAACTTTGCGTCAAACGTGTCACCTCGATGGGGCACCTTCGGCTGCATCGCGGCACTTCGTCGACCTTGTCCGACAATTCGCGGTCCTAACTTCGTCCACCCACAACTCCGCGTCAAACGAGCCACCTCGACGGGGCACCTTCTACCGCGTCGCGGGATTTCACTGCCCTACTCGTAGGTCTCACTTCGAAGGGGCAGTCCGATCCATGACTCTGCCTTTGTGTGCCGTCCACGTCGGAATACGACATCGATGACATGACTACAACCTCGGTGTCGGAGGGATTGCAGTTACCAATAGCATCAGCTCGCCCATCGGGACCTTCGCCATTGTTGGTAGGCGACGGGGAGCTGGGATAGTTGGTCACATCAGGTCGCCCATCGGGACCTTCGCGCATGCTGTCGAAGGAGTCTGTTGTAGTGGTGGCCCAACTCTCGTGAGTGAGCCTTGCAATTGGCCCAGTATGTATAGGCACTGTAGTATAGAGGAATGTACCAATGTATTCTCACCTTTTATAATTTTCAGGGGGTAGGATGGGAATTTTTTATTCTATTCCATTCATGTATATAAACCCCAAAAGAGGTATGAGAGAGCGGGATCCACTCATTTTTACTCACTAGTTCTCTCTAATTAGTCTTCTTATATACTATTTGGTCAGTAGGTATAACACTGTTCTTCCTGGGTACTTAATGCATCAAATCAAGGCCACCTCTTTTCTACTCGTCACTATCTAATAACACACAGAAGTCGGCGGCGGCGAGTGTGATGCAGCATCAGTCTACACGGCTCTGGGTCATCAAACGAGAAACGCAAACTTGGTTGGTTGCACTGAACATCAAGGTTGCTTTCCGGCGTGATAGGTCATCAAATGAATCGCAGAAAAGATCAATTCTTGTGTTTTACCTGCTTGGTTGCGGCTATTTTTCGTATTGGAATTTGGGCACGAGGTGCTCTCGTTGCCCTCTGCTAGAAAGAAGCGTAGGATGCCCCGGTAGCGCTCGAAGTAAATTTTGACTGAAAAACACTGTAGCAACTAAAGAAATACTGTTATATATATTAGTTTTTTCTAAATAATTAAATTTAAAAAAGTTATATTATCACAGACAACGAAAAGAAATATTTAAAAAAACAGAAAAGACAAAATTAAATAACCGGTGTGTTCTAGAAGCCAGAAGCAAGAATCAAAAATAGTTTGGAGCGGTACTATTACTACAGTACTACCAGGAAGAATTTGCCTTTTCAGGGGGAAAGTGGCGCCTACACAAACGGAGCCAAACGGACAACCGGTCGAAAACCCATTGGAGACCTCATGCTGACCATATACATATGTTAGCCACTCAAGGGTGTTCACACAAAACCAGTCTGCTTTTTATGTTAGCTAACTGGGTAGTCAAAGGTGGAATCAGACCTTAAACTATTTAGGTTATACCTAAGACTTGGCAACTAAAGTCTATACAAAATTCATAAAAAAATCATTAAAAAAAACATAGTTAGTCTAAGAGTCAGTCCAAAAGCAACTGGCTAGTCCGGGGCTTAGGCTGATTCCTCCCTTGTGGGTAATACATTTTGGAATGAACAGACAGTTAATCTCACTCAGACAAAAACATATATTAGCCCTTCAACGACAGCAAGCCTGGATATCCCAAGTGACAACAGGGATTAGGGAATCGCATTTATAGCTTACCAACATAAGCTTATGGCCCTGTTTGGATACGCTTATCTGAGAATCGATTTTAATCTGATCAGGATTTTCTGATAAGTCGCGATCTGAAGAATCTGCAATCTGAATAATCTGAATAATCCTCATCGGGCTTGCGGTACAGGATTTTGGATTCCCAGTGCAAATACCGATCTTTCCCACCGCGGCGGTTGAAAGAATCGAAAAATAATCAAAGCGTTTGGGTGGGATTCTCGCTTAATTCTACCCAGAATCGGATTTTAAGCGTATCTAAACAGGGCTATATTACAACTTGCTGCTCTTGCTGAAAGCAAGTTGTCCCTCTGCATTGTGTACACTTAACCAGTTAAACTCTACTATTAAATAAGCTTTACACATTAAACGCTTGCAAAAAAGAACTATAGACATTAAACAGTGCTATCACCTTAGAGTAACTCGATAGCAAGTAGCTCTTTACTCAGTTCTCCCAGCCTCAAAACTGTTCTATTAGATTTACTAGTAGTGTGTCTGTGCTAACGCTACGGTAAAATACAAAATAAGATAAAATTTCGTCTTCTCTCAGTATTTTGCTGATTGTGGATTAGGATTCCAGTACAACCTGCCAAAACAAGGCCCAATACAGGCACTCTGAAAAAGCAATGGTGCGAGAATTAAATTTAGAATACATGGTAAAAATATTATAATAACTACACTTTTAATATCTGCAATGGACTTATATTGTGAGACAACGCTTTCCAAGAATGAGGGCTTATATTACAGGACGGAAGGAGTATGTCTTTGCTTACCTAGGCTAATGCCATGTACAAATGGAACAGAAACAAAGCAGAAAAATCAGAGTATTTTAAACAGTACCCTGCATTTGCAAGCCATTTTCTAAGTTTATGGTGGCAAAGTAAATGGAACTATTGCTTTCCATGCTTATGGGTTGCATTTCAGTTATTTGGTCCAAACTCCAAACTAAAGAGAGTGCTATGGGTAAAATTTAGCAGCTTCTCATTTGTACATATAGTTGCTTGCCAAGCAACAACTCATCACACAAATAAGACATAATCATTTGAATAATGCAAGAACACCACAAATAGTATGTCAGCTGCTGCTGCAGGAGAAGCTTTTGCATTTAAAAAGTACACAGAACATACAAATATATAATAGTACTAAGGCCTATCAAACTAATGTGGCAAAAGTACGGCTTGCAACAAGTTCTGCCAATGGTTAGTAAATATAAAGCAATTAAATATGAAATGGATGAAATTGTTTTCCCTCAAGACCTCTCACTATTCCATTTTTATTTAAAAGTAGCATCAGTGCTGATATCTACCTCTTCCGCCATTCACGCCATCGATTCCTTTCTAGAAAAAAGATTCAATATGTGATTTGCAAGAAGACAAACACCAAATACGGCAAACCCCATGGAAACAAAGTGGCAACACCTGTTAGTTAGCAAGTTATTAGTAGGAGATACCTGTAACAAAGTTCTGGCAATGTATGCAAAGGAAAGAAATTTCTAGAGCATATCAATACCAAGCTGAACCCTCAAGACCTGCAATAATTTTATCGATGCTTTCTGGTGACACATAAAATGGCCCTCTTTGTGGTCGTTGAATTTGAATCGTTCCAGCAGCATCTTTAATAGCCTGCTCGTATGACATGAAACTAGATTAAAAAAATGTAGGGGACAACAAATAACACATGCTACCAACACAATTCGATCCAACTGGTGCGATGAATACTACCTCACCAACAACGGTCAACGAAGTCCCAGTTGGAAGAACCTCTTCAGTTCGCCTTAAATTGAGCATCTAGAAATATTAGCGCTTAATTATGAACAATTCCTATTGGCAGCGATTGGCAGTGGAACAATTGACAGTTCAGTTGACAAACCTCTAATCCGTTTGGACAGTCATTTTTTCCACACACATGTGTTAGTCTTAGCCCCACAAACTCCTTACTGATAAATTTCAAAACCAAGCCAGTTGCACCATGAGCCCCAATTATATTGGCACGGCCAGTATTATCTTCCTAATACAAGAAGAGATTAAGATAATATGCCATTAATACGCCCAAAGAGTTTCCAATAGTGAATGCCCACCCCAACCCACCCGCAGATTTCATCTTATTTAATGTATAAGTTTTTCCTCAATGTTTTCAAACAAAAAATCATGACTGACGCCAGACAGAAATGTAGGTAAGAGATCCAGAGTCAATGACTTCTGAAGAAGTTAAAGCAACAGCGACATCATTCACTCACATACTACCTCTGTTCTTCTTTACTTTGTTGTTTTAGGCATCAATACGTCTTCAGTACACACTTTTGACCATTACTTTTTCTAATCATATTCTACCAAAAATTGTTAAAAAATGTAATAATATGAAAGCAATTTTTTATGACAAATCTAATAATATAATTGCCTCATGATAAATCCAAATACTTTTGTGTATATTAGAGGTCAAAGTTTTGAAAGGTTCATTGCACGTATTCTAAAACGACATCTAAAAAAGAACGGAGGGAGTAATAGGTTATTCCTCAAGTATGATTAGATGGGCATATAAGAGTAGTCCAAAGCAAGGAAAATGGAAATATTTGCATCAACAGCATAAGTAAGCTATGAAAAAAAATTGAAACTCTTAATTACCAGGTACCAGGGAACCTCTTTTCTCACAGAAAGCAACAATGCATAATCTTCATCCAACTTTTCAGTACCATTCCGCTGCTTCTTCTTCACCAAGTAAAACTGTTTTGCCTACAAATAGCAGACAGAAATAGAAATCAGAAAGCACTACAAGTCTTCTATTATATTGCACACATATATACAGCAACAGTCAAATTATAACATTTAGGAGCTGACGACAGAAGTAAATTACCACATGATCAGGCAAAGTTACAATGTGAACATTCTCTTTTCAAGCGCTTCAATGCAAAAAAAAAGCATAGTTTTACTGGCAGATGAATGAAATAGTGAGCATGGATGGGCAGGCAGCAATGCAACAATCTAACCTTTGTGTATAGATAAAAGAGTACTCAAGATACAATCAAGAATTAAAGCCTCTAGCTTGCACCCACAGCAGAATATTAAATCAAGCATCTCAGGTTTCAACAACTGAAAAGTCAACAAGTCATTACACCTTATTCGTTGGATCCCGCACAACAGTTCAGCATTCCAAAATATTCAGTCTGATTAAAACAGTACAAGCACAAACCGAACGGAGATTCCATCTCCCCAATCGAACCCAGGCCGACGGCTCGACATCCACCGGAGGCGGCGCTCACAGGAACTTCCTGTACGGCCTGCCAGCGTCCTCATCCTGCATATGCTGCAGCCAGACAAACACAGACATGAACGCACACAAAATTGCCTTAGGATTTGGTTATTGGCTGGTTATCAGCTGAAATTCTAGAGTTACCCAAGTCTCGACAAAATTTTAACTGTGGGATATGGTTCATATCATTCATGATTGATTACCGCATATCAAATCTCGACAATGTAGGAAACATGCATAATTATAATTATGGTGAAGCTGTCATACAGCGAATGACGCACCGCCTTGCGTGACTTCTCTTTGAATTGGATCATTCTGTTGAGCCAACCAATAGGAGTTGAAGAACTCAATAGCCACATCAGCTCAACATGAGCACGAACATGAAACCGTACAAAAATAGAAGCCTGAAAACGCACGAAGCACCATAAAACATTCAGCAACAGAAGGGTACCCACAACAGAAACATCAAAACATAGCATAACATAAGTATGCGAAGTAGACCTTGGAGCTGTCAATGCCGCATGCCAGATATATTGCAGCAGTGCTTCTTGTTGCTTTTGATAGCTGTGGTGCATCATATGGTAAAGTAATCTGCAAGTGTTTGAAACAAAGTGGTAAACGCTCCATTAAAAATGTTAAGGCTAGCGAAATGAACCATCAAGAGCAACCATTATGAAATAAATTGAACATGAACATTAAGTCATTAAACCTTTGCTTGTTCCTGCAAGGTAACACCACAATTTGGATATATACAGCATGAACGCCACTTGGTTAACATTATGAGGTATGATTAGATATTGAGAGGAATCTCAGGTATTACACAAATACATTGCAGTTGGAGCCTATGTTAAAGGAATATTAAAGCAAGTTGCAGAAAAAAGCAGAAAAAATGCTGATAGGTAGCTTATGCTAATAATCAATTCACCATCAGGTACAAACTTGTTACGTTCTTGTTATAGGATGGTCATGAGATTAGACAAATCTTACCGCATGCAAGTCCACAATGAAAAAGAACGTCTCGTATAAATCCTGCAAGGTATTACCATAGAACAAAAACAAATACATCAGAAACTATCTACTGGCACAAACATTTCCATGGAGGAACATAATATGGTGTGAGGTCAATTAAACAAATCACCTCCCATTCTTCCTGGTACTGGATGCCCTCATACGCAATTATGAATGGCTTCACTTTCTGCAGCACCTCCTCCAATGACATTGGCGGCTTCTCATCAATATCCGGATTATCAAAATTAGTGTGGTACTCTGGTTCAAACTCAATCTGCAGACACAAACCCACAGAAACAAGAACCATCAGGAACCTCACAGGCACACGCAGATATGACAATGTTGCAAACTCCACCGCAATGCCTCACGCACCATGTTATTGGTGTGAGCAGCATCGAGGTATGCATCCTCCATTGGATGCGGCAGTGCATTCTCTACTGCTTCATCAAACGCTTGGTTCAGAATCTTCATCTTGTCCGCGCCGAGCTTCTCCTCGAGTCTATCACCATCGGTGTTGTCCCCCAAGTAGACCCCTTGCCGCTCGTCCACCTCAGCAGGTCCCCAGCGACCGCGGCCCCCACGCGACCCGCGGCCGCGGCCACCGCGGTCACCGCGCCCCCCGCTGCTGCGTCGCCATCGTCGCCTCTGCCCAGGAGCTCCAAAGCGCGCTTGACAGCGTCTTGTGGCGATAACTTTGGCTGCCCGCCAGGAGCCGAAGGGGAGGCGGCCTGCTTCGCCTCGCGACGTCGGATGAAGCGGTTCTCCTCGGGGGGCCTATCCACCGGTTGCCGCATCCGTGGCACGCCACGGCCGGCGCCAGAGGTAGGGAGCGAACGCGGCGCCTCGGAGGACGAGGCGCCGGGCGTCGGCAGCTCCAGATCGGAGGGGGGAGGGATGTCATCTAAGCGCTTGGTAATGGTCGGTTGCTTGGGGGCATCTTCACTGGACAGCGGCGGGGGCGGGGGCGGGGGCGGGGGCGATCCACGACCGCGGCCAGCGCCAGAGAATGATGAGAAGGATGGGATGGTGGGGGACGGCGGAATCACGGAGTCCCCGCGCCGCGGCCCCCAGATTCGGGTGCGGAGAAGGGATCTGCGCCGTCGTCGTCGTCGTCAGGGATGGGGCTCCATCCCAACGCTGATCTAGCCGCCCCGCCGGATCCTACCGCTGTCTCCCGCCCGGATCCGGCCGCCGTCGCCTCGGTTCTGGTCGCTGCCGGTCTCGATGCGCCCAGCCTCGTCGGATCCGAACAGCCTGCGCCGGATCCCGCCATCACCGCGCCGCCCCAGTTACGCCTTCGACTTGGACTTCGCCGCCGCGCCGCCTAGGACAGGAGAGGAAGCCCTAGGAGCGGGAGATGGGCGGTGAGAGGAGGCGGCGGCGGAGCGGAGGGGTGGGGGGAGGAGGCGGCGGCGGCGGAGCGGAGGAGCGGGGGGAGGAGGAGGCGGCAGCGCGGCGTGGGGAGGAGGAGGAGCGGTGGAGCGGAGGAGTGGGGGAGGAGGCGGCGGCGGCGGCGTGGGGAGGAAGAGGCGAGGGCGGAGAGGAGTAGGAGGTGGGACACGGCGGCGCGGGGTGGGTGGGGTTGGAGCAGCGTCTCGGGCGGAGGTTTCGCGAGGTGGGGGTGTGGCCGTGTGGGGTGGAGATTAGGAGAGGTGGGTCGGCGCAAGTTTTTTTTAAGGCGGGAGGGGTACTGCAGATCCATTGAAGGATGACCGTCGGATATGGTTGAGTAAGGAGAGAGAATGGAGGAGAGTTAATCTGGTGCGCACGTTTTTATGATGGTGTATTTCTGGGTGCATATTGTGGTGTGGACGTAGTTAAGGTCATGACTGTGGAGCATGTAATTGTTGGGTGGATGTAGAATAATTTTAACTGGTGGTTTATAGGGGTAGAGATTCTAAACCCACTAGACAATTCTAATAATCTAAAGGGCTGGACACCCCACAACAATCACGTCATTTTTTTTAGATCAAGACAACAATCACGTCATGAATTGCACTTGCTGCAGTCATACTTTAAATGAGTCTACTATGGTCTTCAGAACCTTCTCCGACAACTGCCACTGTTTGTCGTCGGTGCTTGCGACGAAGAGCACCACCATGTTCCCCTTGGCAGCGGCCTTAGCCAGATTGTGAGAACCGGTCTGGGCTAGTGGAGTCTCCAACACATAGCTGCAGTACTACGTTACAAGAATTGTGCACATATCCTCAAGATCATGAGCGACAGAGAGAGGGCAAACAACCAACAAAACAAGTATAAAATCAACAAGTATAAGAATACACCATATAGGATAAACAATATTGATATATTGCAACTTGAATATAAAGACCTTACAACCACTCTACTATAGAGGACATAGCTCCTACAGGAGCACTCACCCAAAGCTTCTACCATATGAAAATCCTAGTGAATAGATGATTGGTTGGTCTACTTCACCTCCTTGGCCACAAGCCTTCAATCCATCTCACTATATAGATAGAGCAATCAGACCATATTTAACACTAATGTATATTATCCATTAGCACAACTAGGGGAACTCGTTAACCCAACACACACCGGGTTTTACATATATACATGACTTATGCATACTTCTCAAAGCGCATAAGCACAAATCCATTAAGGAGCAAGTTTCCCATCAATTTGGCCTCTTTAGCGTCTCCTTTATCTAAACTGCTCTTCCAACACCCTCTACGCGTCGCGGTTTTGGTCCCATAACTATTTCTCGTATTTTTGCTTCCCTGTCAAAATACTCTCGCTTTGACCATCAATCTCACCTCTTCCCCGAGCCTAGTCCATGGTCATCTCTTCTTTTGTAATCAATCACTATAGTTGCAACGTGTAGGTTCACCAGTGGCTCACAATCGGCAAGTCTCTCCGTATCGGTTCCCCTCGATCACGTCTCACATGCGCCAACCGTACCATTTGATGAACTATTGCTCAAACCTTCCTTTTGACACCCATAGTCTTCCCTATGTATTGCTTGAGTTCAACCATCCCATCTAACTTCCTTGACTGTACCTCAATTTATCCCCGAGCCTAGTCCCAGTCTACGCCGTCGACCATGGTTGCCTCCAAACTTCCTACACATCAAAAACGGAGAAATCATTTTCGGACAAAAGTCCTTCACAATTTGACCCACATTAGTCCAACATGCTTCATGCACCATGAATATAATGACCTAGGACTCCAAAATTCAACCCATGACCATTCTCCCAAACATCTAAAACCACTCATATACTTTCAAACAAAACTGGTTTGACCACTGGCCTCAGTCGGATCACCCCCATGGCCGATCTGAAGCTTAGGTTGAACACTTAGAAAACACATCTTTGAAAAAATCAGCCATCAACTAAGAACTAATGGCACCACACAAGTAGTCCGACCGCCCCTAAAATCTAATCACACCGGACTTACAGTCATATCGTCTCCTGGTCAGACTGCTCTAGTTTGATAGCAACTCTAAAAACTTACAACCTCTTATAAATTTAAAGTTCAACTCGACATGATTGATAATTGTTTAACCCAAATAAAATATGAATATTTTCAACGTAGTTATACAGCTACATACTACACGACTATATATATAGAAACCACTGAATTGGTGTTATGCAATTAGTTCTTTTTCTAAATGCAAGATAAGTAGCACTAGCAAGAAGCGATGCATGGACAAAAAGAGTAGCAAGTGTTGAATCATCACCAGGGCAGGGGTGTCGTTGGGGGTGGCTTGGAAGAACACGAAGCTTGGGTTGGACGGCACCGGTGGTAGGTACATGCCGATCTTGACCTTACGCGCCTCGGCGGGCAGTGGCGCCCCCAAGAAGAGCGCGCTCAGTGTCGTCCCCAGCACCGGCTCCCTCCTACGGCTAACAACAGCTAGAGACGTCGGTCGCGTGGCAACGACAACTGTGGTGACTTTGTCCACCGATGACGACACAACATGGGGAGCAGAAGAGCGCATGCAGAAGGTGGTGGGTAGCCGGAGGAAGGGAATAGTGGGGAGAAGACGGAAGAAGACGCCATGAGGGGAGGGCATGCACGGACTGTGAGTTGTTGTGAACAGAAGGAAAGAACACCATTGAGCCTCTTCATCTCCAAGAACCACCTGCTGTCCGTCCCCTAGAGCTCCTCAACCTCGTCCAGGTAATGCAACGTTAAGGGTCAATAGAGTTAACGGTGTGGGCCATTTAATGGGCCAAACAATACTTGGCCCATAGTGAAAGCCCACAAGGCCCGAACATTTCATTCAGTCGTGGATAAGATAGAAAAAAAAGAGAATAGATTATATGCCATTGGGACAGCTAGTTCCATGAATTGCCATTGCCGAAGGTCATAACTACTGTATGTCAAAAACCTTGAGATTAGTTTTATTATTTGCCATTACCGTCAATTAGAGGGCATTTAGGTGTGAGAAAAGACCTTTTTGCCCTTGAATTCTTGTCTTTCTTCACTCTATTATATGCCACTCCCCAGTGGCATTGACTAAGTGATTTGATTTCTATTATGTGCCATTCATGTACATGCCATTTTTAGCTCAAGTATCTTAGTCTGTCACTCAAAGTGAGGGGCATTTTTGTCATTTACAAAAATTGATCGACTTAGCGGTTGTTGATTAATGGGAGACTAACGGTAATGGTAAATAGTGAAACTAATCTCAAAGTTAGTGGCATATAGTAGTTATGGCCTTTAACAATGGCAATTCATGGAAGGGAGATTGGGTCATATACCCTCCCTTTAGTTGGGAAATTGAGGATTTACCCTCCACATCTCAATGACACGTGGGGTCATCATAAGTCACTGACATGTGGGCCAGGAGGGTAAATCCTCAATTTCCATCTAAATGGAGGGTATATGATCAATTTTTTCTTCATGGAATCAGCTACTCTTCAATAGCATAGAATCTATTATCTCATAGAAAAAGCATCGAGTGGGAAAGGCTAGCCCGCACTTGGACTCCCCAGACATGGCGCTAGCCTTGGCGACCCCAATGGCACCCCTCTCCCTCCACTCCGGGAGGATCTCATTGGTGGTTATCGGCGGCAAGGTTATTAAGGCGGTAAGGTGAGACAAGGCAACCCACTCCCTCACACCTTTTAAGCGGTAAGGCGCGAGGTGGTGCCTTACACACATCCTAAGGCGCTAAGGTAGCAAATAAAATGAGTATTTTAGCAGTAGTGCAACACATATGTACCTCATTGTTGCCAATTCTTGAGTTCATATAGCACCCATCCCCATTTCTAATTGCTCTTCTTCCATGAAGCATCCATCCCCCTTGTATCTATTACCATCTATTGCCATCTCTCTCAATTATCCATGTTGGCTCAGTGGGCCAGTGGCAATAGATGGCAGTACCAGTGAGGAGGGAGTGGGCTGGCATCGGCCCAACCTAGCCCACTCCACTCACACAAGGAGGCAGCCAGGGAGAATCCCTTCCCTTGCCCCGTGCCTTCTGTACATGCCGCCACCCCATGCCTTCTATGCACGCCGCTGCCCCAACTCGCGCCTCCCTTTTCCTTGCCTTCTGTGCCTCCCTTCCCCTACCTTCTATGCAAAAGAGACGTGCTCTGGCCCTCTCTTCGTCACCGCCTCCGCCTCCTCGCCGTCGCTGGCTGCGAGATATCGGGGGAGCACTCCTCTCCTCCGCCTTCACACCATATTGGTTGCAAGCCATCAGGAGAGGAGGGGGGAGGGACAAGAGGGGAGAGGAGGTGTACCTTGCTGCTACTAGAGAGGACGACGAGATAGGAGCGGCGAGATGGAGGCGCCACCGCCTAGGGTTCTAGGTGAGGTGAGTACTCTTCGCCCTTCTTTCTCTGGTTTAGCCGCCGCTCCCGTCTCGGTTCTGGTTTAGCTCGGGTCGCTCAGGTGAGGTTATGTACTTGCAGGCGTCGCCTTCTCCAAAGGCATCGCCTTGAGCCTTCCCGACGCCATATGCCGCTTTAGTCCTAACGTGGATGCCTTGGACATGAACGACAAGGCGGGGGCGACGCCTTGACCCCCTAGGCCACCTTACCGCCTTAGGCGATGCCTTAATAACCTTGATCAGCGGTGGTCTCCGCCCTCACAAGGCAGCCCCGATGGGCACCTCCGCCTCCCTGTTCCTCCGGAGCCCCTTCGTCTTGTGCTCCTCCACGTCATCCGCCTCCGCCTCGCTCTCGGCTGCAGCCTCGGCATCGCTCACCTTCACTTCTGCCTCCTCGTTCGCTGGTGAGAGAGCCTCTCCTCATTACTTGCGTTCGATTTCTCGATATTGCTGTGCTAGTTCCGTTGGGTTGGGGAGCTAGAGGGAAGTTACCTGCAAGAGAAAGGGTGGGTTTGTACTTCGGAACTGTGGGTGTAGGCTCTAGTTCTGCCTAATGAGATGTTGATACGGTGTTTTAAGCTCTCTACAAAAATCCAGTGATACCAAGAAAGCGAAACATATCCAAGTGAGAGTGAGCGTGTATTGTTTGTTCACTGCTTCACTTGTCGTGTTAGTCTAAATTAGGAAACAGAAGAACATAGGTACTTTGATGTTAGTTTGGCGTGTGGAAGGAAACTATGCCCAACCTAGAAATGGCATCAGTATTTTGATATTTGAACATTATGTGTGTCAGGTTCCTCTTTCGGAATTGAGTTCAGCTACCACAGAGTAACAACGCGAAGATCTCGTGGTCTGCAGATTAGGGCCGGAAAGGCTGCCCTCTGCATGACCAAGAGGTCAAGATCTAGGAAGTCACTTGCCCGTGTACATGGTTTCCGCAGGCGGATGCGGACTACTGTTGGAAGAAATGTCTTGAAGCATAGACCCGCCAGAGGAAGGAAGGGTCTCTGCACAAGGACGAACTCACCCACCGGGAAGAAACGATTATGGTGATTGCACTACAATTTGAGGCCCTCTGTATTCCACCTGTAAGTTTTACTTTTTGCATCCCATGTTTCAGCCTTGTCCATCTGTAACAATTGCTGCACATCCTTTTCCTGTTGTTTTTTGTTAATAGCTTAATATCTGAATCACATTCTCAACACCGATCACCGATGCAATTTATCCTTTTTGGTTGCGACAACCTTTAGTACTATATTGTTCAGTGAGAGAGCATATTTTATTGAGTACTGCATTCTGCATATGGACTCTGTCTGAAGGGCCTAAATGCTACTTGTCATCGAAGAACTTGTGTGCGGTAGGACAGAATTGGTACTTACTACATCTTCAGAATTTTGAGGAAGACTTGAACAGATGCTGGAATACATTCATCACCTTTTCTATTCTTTAGTAGGATCTTCTTCTTGTTTGTTGGGACAATCCAGTGAAGTTTACCCTCTTTAGGTTATTTCATAAGGGTGACCCTTGGATCTCGAATCCAACGGTCACAAATCTGGATGATAGTTAGAAAGAAAACATCCGGATGATGTTTATCAATACCCATTTCATAAATAATTCCAAATGTCCAGCACAATCCTTCCGGCTTCTCTTTTGTGCCAATCTCTTTAGTACCCATCTTTGCAACAAATTTTGCTCTCAGATGAAATGGAAGATCTAGAGCTAAAATACGAAGGAATGAGGATGATACTGTATCCAAGGGGGGCATGCCTAGCAAATCAGGTTCTCCCTCTTCTTCACTTGCTTCGGCAAGCCGCCTTCCATTCGCAAGGTCACCGAGAACACAAGCCCCGGGCACCGCTCGCCTCCGACGAACCGAAAACTGAACCTCTCAAACACGCACGCCACGATGGACTTCATCTGTATGTAGGCCATCTCCTTGCCAAGGCACATCCTCGGTCCGGCGTGGAAGATCGGGTACTTGAACGGGCTCTCCGGCCGGAACGTGCCGTCGTCGTTGAGCCACCGCTCCGGCCGGTACTCCGCGCAGTCCTCGCCCCATATCTCTTCCAACCGCGCCATGGCGTATGCGCTGTACGTGACCTGCCACCCTTCACCAACAAACGTGCCGTCGGGCAAGAAGTCGTCGTGCCGGCAGCAGTGCGTGTCCATGGCCACCGGCGGGTACAGCCGCATGGACTCCGTGATGGCCGCGTGCAGGTAGTGCATCTCGTGCAGCTCGTCGAAGCTGAACACCGCGTCCGCGCTCCCGCACAACGCCCGCACCGCGCGGATCTCGCGCACGATCTTTTCCTCCACGTCGGGCCGGCCGGACACCATCCAGAAGAACCAAGTCAGCGCCGAGGACGTCGTGTCCCGCCCGGCGAGGACGAAGTTGGTCACCACGTCGCGGAGGCTCTCCTCGTTGTGTTCGCCGGTAGCGGCGAAGCGCGACAGGAAGTCGTCCTTGCGCGCCAGCCCGGCCGCGCTCCTCTCCCTGCGCTTGCGGACGATCCTGTCGGCGTAGCCGTGGATCGTGGCAAGCGCCTTGCGCATCCGCCTCTCCGGCTCCATGTTGAGCAGCCTCTTGACGCGCCACGCCCACTTGACTGGCGACATGAACCGCGCCATGACGATGTTCTGTGCGTCGTTGAAGGCGCGGAGGAATTCGGTCCGCCCGTTCGCCCCCAGGCCCTCCTCGGTGAGGCACGCCGGGTCCTCGTCGAAGGCGATGCAGCAGACGTTGTCGAACGCGAAGCGCTCGAGCACGTTCTGCACGTCCAGCGTCCGGCCGTCGCGCTCCGCCCGCGCGAGCAGCGGCAGCAGTCGCTCGACGACCTCGAAACGGACGGTGCTGACCACTAAGTATGTGTTACTAGAACGAGGCGTGACCTGCCACGATGGCTATATTGTTCAACTCCGACGGAGACCAGTGGCTGTGGCAGCGCAAGGCCGCCAGCTACGAGTTCAGCAAGCGCTCGCTGAACTCGTAGCTGGCGGCCTTGCGCTGCCACAGCCACTGGTCTCCGTCGGAGTTGAAGATGCCGTGGCCGAGGAAGTCCTCGATGACGGACACCACGAACTCCCCCTTGGGGTAGTTCTGGAAGTTGGTCTTCACGATGTATTCGATATTGGCCGGGTTGGCGGTGATGGCGCCGGCCATGAGGCCGAGGGCCTTGAAGTTGAAGGACATGGTGTGCGTGGGGCAGCGCGCGACGACGCCGGCCGACCACTCGATGAGGCGGTGCTGGTTCTTCACGAAGTGCGGGAGCGTGCCGACGACGGGGTAGGCCTTGAGGCCGTCGGCGCGAGGCTGCTTCGTGGTGTCCCGGCCCAGGCAGAGGAACCAGAGGAGAGGTAGGAGCAAGACGAGGAGCATGGGGAGGGATGAGGTCAACGAGAGCTCCATGGCGATCGAGATCTCAGGCTTGCCAAGTCCAAACTGTAGGAGTGATTCTCTTTTCGGTTGAATGTTATGGTTTTTGACTGGGATTTTTAAATTATAGTCTGTTTGTAAGAGACATTATGCAGAGAAAAATAAGGAAGTATTTATACAATATTTGACTATTTTTGAGGATAAAAACAGTCAGATTTTGAGCCGTTAGATGGAGATCTAATACTCTAGATCATTTTTTTGGAGGGGTCATTTTTTTTAGGGGGGCTTGTATGAGTGGATCCGTTGGATGGAGATCTAACGCCCCAGATCAATCTGACTGTTTTTGTCCTCAAAAAATAGTCGAATGTTGTATAGACATTCCTGAAAAATAATGGTATGTGATTTTAGTTGGTACAGTTAAACTCAGTATAATTTGTACTACAATATACCTGTAGAGCCTGCCTTAAAAATGTACTATTTAACAATAAGTTACTATAGTAATGAAAGCCTAAGCCTAAGCATAAGCATAAGCAAACCAAGCTTGGTCATACTTAATCTCCGATCCAAAGTTAAGCTGGATGAGTACTCGCATGCCAGCCTGTTAGACAAAGGATGAATGTTGTTGGAGTAGTGGCCCCACCTTGATTTAATCTATCGAAGGCAAAAGTCCATTATATGTGTAATTATATGATAGGTTTAATATAACTTTTAGTTTATAATTTTTAAATTCTGGCTGTTTATGAGAGTGAGAGAGTATGAAGAGAGAGACAGTCACATACCATACTGTTTGAAAGCTAGCTACTATAGCAAAAATTAAAAACCATAAGTAGCAAGACCAAATGAACCCAACTCTTGAATTCATCTTGCTGATCAAGAATGGATCCGCCATTCAAGGTGCTCTAGTCAAGCGGATTTGTGACACTGACTTTTCTTTTTTGAGACATTTATCACATCTATTTATTACTAAAAATCAATGACATGTATTTTAGAGTTGCTAAAAAAAGAGAAAAAGCTAGAAATTCTCAAAAAAAAAACATCCAGCCCTTAATCAAGTGGGTCCTAATTGAGCAAGACTATAGCAGTCGTCAAATATTATTACTTAAAGATATATTTTTTTCTTAATTTAAAAGAGATGAAAATGCTTATTAAGATGTTATTGTTTAAAGATATATTTCTTCTTAATTTAGAAGAGAAGATAATCCTTATTAAGAAACAAATCTTCAGAGTTATAACACTCATACGCCGAGATGGAGCTGGTGCGTGCCATGGAGAAGAAACACGTCATGAATGATGAGCCAGCAGAGACTGTCGCGAGACAGAAGAAAGAAGAGGTGCAAGACAAGGCGCTGCTGCAGGCTACAAAGGCCGAGCTGGCCGCAGCAAAGAGAGAGCTAGAGAACATCAAGGCGGGCGGCTTCCAGTTCATGATGCCCATGGATCATGGATGGTTCCTTCAGATCCTAGAGAACATCCAAAAAAAAAATAGGCTACGGGAACTACTGAGCAAAGACAAAAAGACAATAAGTAGATACATAAGATCGAGTCTTTTCAAAAAAAAATCAAAAGCATATAAGCACTTTTGACTTGATTTGCAGTGGTCTGTTTTGCACGAACATCGAGATCATGGGCATGCTAAGGACAGTGACGGACCTAGGATTTCTAGGATGGGTGTTCGAATTTCGGAGCTAAGTTACTTGAATACATCGATACCGTGGTGCACTGTCCCCCCAAAACACTGATACAATAATACGTGTATGTAGATATAATAAAATACAGAAATTACAGAAATTAATGATTTTTTATGAGGAAATGGTTGACATAAGGTGAGCATAATTATATGAATTAAACAACAAATTACAGAGATCAATGAGGGTTGTATATCTTGTTGATCTTGCCCCTTTTTTGCTATTTCCCCATCAGCAAGAACTGTCTATCTAAGAGAAAATTGTATAGTCCTTCTATGGAGCAAAATAGACCAAAAAAGTAAATAAGTGGAGTGGGGTGGAGCACACCTAGATCTAAAGAGAGGACGATGACAATAAGTTGGAGGTGCTACTCATTTCCCAATGCCATGCTCCCTCCCGGCTACCGCTCTGCTATCTTCCTGTCGCCCGCTCCCTACCTCCGTGTTCGTTGTGCCACTACCCGTTTGCCTGCGACACCTCTCTGCTCGCCTGCACTGCCACACGGTCACCTTGCACCACGCGTTGCCTCACGCATGATTGTCGTCACATCATGGCACCACGTTCGCGTCCGCTGGTCGTCACTCGCCTCTAGCCTGCACCTCCGCTTGCTCGCCACTCGAAGGCCGAAACCGCCTCCCACATAGACAGCCACCAGATGAGAAATAGAACAAATGTTAGGATTTTGTTTATATCTTTACTTCTTTGGGCGTGAGGAGGGCTGAGGTGAAAAGAAAAATAGGTCTAATGTATTACATAAGCTGCGCGCGAGATATGGGAAGTGCGGACTGAATTTATTTGCAGGTATAAAATATAGTTTTAACACAACTAATAGTATATACATCTAATATATCTATTATATACTTAGTATTTTATAAAAAATTTGGGTGTTCAGCTGAACACCCATGCCCTACGTTGCATCCGCCCATGGCTAAGGAGATCAGCTAGCTCAAGGCGAAGGAGAAGAAGGCGGATGCGTAGGTGCAGCAGTTGAACGTGAAGCTCCTCAAGGTGAGGGCCAGGATGGAGGCTGTCACAGCAGCCGACGAGAGGTCCAAGGTGATCGTGTCCAACTTGATAGCAGCATTGCAGCAGTTGTGCATTGAGACCGAGGCGGCAAGGAGGGAGGAGGACCTGACCAAACTAGAGAAACGGTGCATGTTAGACCATGTGGATGGTCATGATTAAAAATGATGATAAATAATTAACATTTAAATTGCTTTAGAATTCACATTTGTGAAAGTATCGGGTGATCGTAGTCAAAGATTTTGGGTTCGAGTGTTTTTGGTTCTTTCCGAGAGGTTTTTGCTTCTTCAAGTGTTTTGGCTGGCTTCAACAGGCTTCAATGCGTTTTGACCATGACCGGCTTCAAACTTCATTCAGTTTACAACCACGGCAAACCACGTCTAGGTTACGACCACGACAAACTTCATCCATGAGTTGATTATTTGAGCACGCATGTTTGGCATCAAGCGGTTGTTAGGGCCGAACTCCTTCCTCGTTTCCAGCAGAATGTCTTCCTTTGGTGACCCATACTTGACTAGCCCCTCGGCGTCTATCATGGCATGTTACTCTAGGACGGAGAAGGTAGTTCTTCCTACTATCAAGGGGGTAGGGTGTGTATTTTATAGCCCATGGGAGGAGGCAGCGTGCTTTATGACAAATCGGGTCATGCGCTACCTTTGTGCAGCTTTGCCCTAGACAGGGCAGCTTGGCATAGTGATAAGACTAGAAGGTGCAGATTTGCGCAGTGCTAAGATCAAATGGGGCAGTTTTGCAAAGTCACAAGACCAGACGGGGTAGCTTTGTGCAGTAATAAGGCTAGACAGGCTAGCTTTACACAGTGACAAGACCAAAGTGTACAACTTTGCACAGTGACAAGACCAGATGGGGCAACTTTGCACAGTGAAAAGACCAAACAGGCTAGCTTTGCAAAGCGAGAAGACCAAAGTGTGCAGCTTTGTGCAGTAGAAAGACCAGACACGACAGCTTTGCGCAATGACAAGACCAGACGAGGCAGCTTTGCGCAGTGACAAGATCAGACGGGCCACCTTTGTGCAGTGATGAGACCAAAGGGTGTGTCTTTGCGTAGTGACAAGACCAAATGGACCAGCTTTGGGCAGTGACAAGACCAATGGGTGCGGCTTCGCGTAGTGACAAGGCCAGATGGGGCAATTTTGGCAGTGGTAAGACCAAACGAGATAGCTTTACGCGGTGATAAGACCACAGGGTACAGCTTTGTGCAGTGAGAAGCCCAGACGGGGAAGCCTTTCATCAGAAACTTTTCCAAAAGATACAACATCACTCTGCCTTGCAGGCTACTTACATGAAAATAACCACACCGTGCCAACCCTTTTTAGGATTTTTATCTGGATTTTTTGTGTTTTTCTAGGATTTTAAAATCAATTTCAAAGCTAAAAAGTATTTTTGTAAAAATTGAAAGACCAACTTTTAGTTGAAAATATTTTTACTAAGTCTAAAACAACTTCAGGAATTTTTTGTGAATTTGTCTAGAATTTTTAGACTTTATTTGTTATTTTCTAAGAGTTTTTGAAGCTTCCTAGTATTTTCAAAAATTAAATGTAATTTAAAACCTCCCTCTCTCCCCGGTCGACACGTGTGTGGCCTTGATTCAATCCACCACCCCGCCCAATTTAATCCCAGTCGTCCGCTCCCACTTCCCCCGTCGATTCTCGCAAACGGCCTTGATTTCATCATCGCCACCCGATTCATTCCCGCATGTCCATCTTCACTTAAACCGTGCCAAAGGCCGGGATTCTCTTCTCCGACCACTTGCCTTTCATCAAGCCGTCCTCCTCTTCCTCTTCCTCCTCTTCCCTTCTTCCTCGGCCGTCTCTTCTCTTTCCACCGTCATAGCCATGGCCACCTCGCCCAACTCTTGTTTTCGGTTGGTCTCTCTTCCTAAAGCGCCCCCTCGACTTCCCCTTCTCGCCGCACCTCGTGCTTCTATCCTTGGCCGCTCGTCTCGGTGTTCACACATCCTAACCGGTTTCCTCCCCGTAATCTCCGGAGAGCAATTACTCGTCGCACCGTCCCTTCCCCCTATAAATCCCCCTCCGAGCACCCCTACCTTCGCACCACCTCCATTCGCCCTCACTCCTCTTCTCCAAGCACGAGCTCTCCACGCAATCGTGCCCTCTATCCTCCGTGTCAACAAGCACCTCCGATGAGGAATTCCAACCACCTCGGTCCTCACCACGCCTAGCCAACCCCTCCTCCGGCTTCACCGCACCCGTGCGAGCTCCATCCAGCCCTCGGCTGCGTGTACCACCGGAGCACCACCGCATCGGGAGCCGCCCATCGCCGCCACTTTCTGCTCGTTGCCGGCCACCTCTGCTTATCACCGAGCCCCACGCCAGGTAGCCCTGGACTCCACGTAGCCTCCATGCAGCCGTGTGCCACGTCAGCGGTAGGTGATGTGACCGCCACTTGGCAGCCGCGTGTGCGCCACCTCAGCAACCACCACCCAGTCCATAAAAGCCGGGCCCACTTGTCTGCCTCTACCAGAGATTTAAAATCCAGCTGACGTCAGCATTGCGTCATAAATACCCCTTTTCTTTAGAAATATAATTCAGCCAAAATTTTAATCCCTTGTTGACATTATAAATTGAATTTCCAGTACAAAAATAATTCTAGAAAATCCTATTTATCCTTTCTCTCTATTTTCAAACTTCCAAAAACCAGTATTTCTTCATTTTAACTCCGATTGGACCCGTTCAAATTTCTAAATTCCTCTAAAATCCTAAACTATGACAAATCTGGAGAGCTTGATTTCGATGATTCGCAGCATCAAGTCTTCAAGCAAGGCAAGTTACACCTTTGATTATGTTGCTCCCAGTATTTCAAATTATTTATGTTGTTTTTAAATTATTATGCATGCATATCTTTATTCAAACTTAGTTTAAAGTTGATTTAAATTCTAGTTATATCCATGTCCTTTGTATATGGCCAAATTTGACATTGAATATCAACATGCCTTTTCATCTTAGATAAAACTCTAGTTAATACAATAGTATGGACTAAAGAAAATTTTGTATCAAATACTTAGACCTGCTTAGATATAATTTTTGTTTTGAGATAACCTTTTCCACATAAAATAATAAGCTTTTGAAATGTACTCTTGACTTCGGTAAGTCAAGAAAGGCTATGAATTATTTCAAAATAAAATATAAAAAACTTGGTTTCGATTTAGGCAAATGGTTAGGTGGTGGGTGCTTGCTGGCATGCATTGTTGTTTGGTGACACAATGTTGATTGCTAGGCACAAGGGGTGTGTGGTTGGTGTCTAAGTCAAATTAAGGATTGGTTTGTGAGCTATTGCTACAAAGCCTTTTCGTACTACCACAAGGCTGGTGTGGGACAGTTCTGACTGATCAATTTGCATGTCACAACCCGAGTCTCGTTGTAGGTTGAAAGTGAGCGTGACGTAGATCATGAGAAGTCTCACTCGGCTCAAGAGGAGGTCCTGGTCTAGTGGATTTCTTACTGGGGTGAAACCTTAATGTTGACTTGGCTAGGTTAAAGGCTTTGTATTGTAAAAACCTTGTCATGATCTCTCCACCACACACCTAAGTGTGATAATCGCGTGGCCTTATGCGGTGATCATATCTTATGGGTAAAGTTGTACAATCTCTGTAGAGTGTATAATCTATCCTGTTAGCCGTGTCCACGGTCATGGGCAAGCTGAGTAAAGTTTTTCACGGACTAGACTTTGTTTTGAAAATGGTTTACAAACTGCCTATGGATGGATGGAATCCATATGAGATTTTTTTGTGGAAAGATGGTCCAGGTGGGATACCTGTGGATAGGTTAGAGTTTGGTTGGAGCATGCACTAATGATATTATTTTGTTAAAGTTATGTTTATATTTATTGTATCAAATTTAGCTTTTGAATCTACTTACAATATTTACTTCAATTATGCTTTTCACTCCATTAACCTTATTATACCTTCCTTTGTCAATCCTTATACATGCATTAGCTCTATTAAACTTCCTGGTGTAACTTGTGGAGTACTTTATGTGCTTATATTGCTCAATTCATCATTTTCCATAGGACGATTTCGACTTCGATGAGGATCAGAACAAATGGGGTGTGTCTTACTGTCGTTTGTGAAAGCATCTAGGCCCCTAAAAATATTGGTTTTGGTAATTAATGACATTATATGATCATGGGACTAATTTGTGTGTTAAGTGTTTGAAAGGATTAGTCTCAAAGGCAAAGAAAGAGGCATATAAAAGGGTTTCACAATATTCAAAGATCTCAAAGGCGATAAGGTAAATAGTTTAGGGATCTTTTTTTTTACCGATCTTGGAGGAAGGTTGGAAGACTGGATTATAGGTTAGATGCCGACAATCAAGAGGGATCATAGTGATTTGCTTGATCATGTGCAAGTGTGCCCTATGGATCAATTTAGGATCATGCATGCACTTAGAAATCAAAATTAAATTAAATTTGTGCATTGTCAGAAATTTCGGAAGTACCGGAGTTCAAAGTGCGGAACTTCCGATCGGCCGGAAGTACCGGGATCCCGAGCGGAACGTTTTTTCCAGAGAGCGCCCGGTGTTCAACTTAATCTCTTGGAAATCGAAAGTACCGCGGGTTGAACTGCGGAACTACCGCAAGGCCGGAAGTTCCGGGCACCCGAGCGGAACTTTATTTCCAGAGAGCGCCTGGAGTCAAACTTGAACTCTCTGAAATCGGAAGTACCGGGGCAATATCGGAACTTCCAGGATTCCGGAAGTACCGCGCTTTTAATGGCGGTAGTACCGCACTCAATGTCCAACGGTTACTTCTGACCCACTGACATAGCCGTTCTGTGCATTCTGCAGAAAATCGGAAGTACCGCCCCAACACTACGGTAGTTCCGATTTCCCTGAATTTTCAGGATTGTTTAATGCAACGGCTATTTGAAGTTGGTGGGGGTATAAATTTGACCCCACCAGAACTTGTACATGTTGTTGAACCTCCATTGAGTATTCTTGAGCATAGAGCAACCTCTCACACCTCACTTCTTGACAATTGCATTCAATTGAGGTAGTTGAGCCAATTCAAGTGCATTGCATACTAGATTGATCCATTTTGCACTTGAGTGTGATCTAGCCGCTGTGATTCATTACTCTTGGTGCTTGCCGGCACCTAGACGGCTTGGAAGAGATTTCGGTGATCTTCTCAAGAAGGTTGTGAGAAGGCCCGAAGGATTGTGAAGGCTTAGAGCTCGCCTACCCGGAGAGGGAAAGGGCTACCGCTAGTGATCGAGGTGATTAGGCTCAATTTGTGGAGCCGGTCCGATTTGTTTGGGCTTACCTCAACGTGGACTAGGGAAGACCGGTAAGTATCCGAACACCACGGTAAAAAGTGATCATGTTACTTGTGGTTTGCTTTCTCTTGTCTCTCATTTACATTCAAGCAATTTGATTGATTAGTATTACTTAATTGCTTGCGATCTAGAGTAGCAAACTTGTGCTAGTATTTACTTGAGCAAATTTAACTTTTGTTAGTTGCTAAATTGCTTACTTGATCTAGGCAAATTCATTAGAGTTAAAATTGTTAACCTAAACTAGAAGAAAATTTTTAAACCGCCTCCTCGATCTTACAGTTTGCCTGTGGGCAGGCTTAGTGGGTTTCTTCCACTTCGGTTTTATCTTCTGCTATTTACATTTAATTTTGGTTTATGGACCATTGATGTAAAACTTTGGCTATCAGGCCCATATTCAGTTAAATAAAGTTTATCATTGTGCTTGATATGTATCCCTGTTATCACTATGTGCACTAGCTGATCCTAGACTAGTGTGATTTATACAAAGGTTTCGGAGTTGTTGCTCTGGGATCCGACACACTATGTGGCTACCGCAAGTGGATTGACCTAGAAATCCACTCACATGACCAATGGGCTCTCAACTTCGAGGAGTGGGATGCCAAATGGGTCTGCGAGATCCGGGAGGAGGAGCGCCGCAACGATGAGCAAACCGAGCGTATACATTGGGAGACAAAATCTCATCCCGAGGCGTGTACGCGCAGGGATCGCGAGGGTCACGAGAGGGAGTGCGAAAAAAGAGGGAAATGACGGTCAAGGCCAAAGAGGTCGCCAAAGAGTTCAACGCCGAGCTCGCAAGGAAAGGAAAATGGCCTCAGTCCACATTGTAGGTCGGGGCATTCCGCACTAGTCCCCCGAAAGTCGAATTTATTTCCATTCCAAAATGGCGCATATGTATCATAGGAATACTTCGGTTTGTTGCATCATGCATGATTCTCTTTATTGTGCATGTAACCAAACCATGTGCACCGTGTTACATCCAGCTTTATTATGAAGTCTATTTTAATTCGCAAAAGCACTTGTCCTCGTCTTTTCCCATTTAATTATTCCGCGTAGTAATGCATCCAACAATATAAAAAAAATAAGTTCTCCTCCATGTATGAATTCCCGGTTGCGTAACAATATCATTTATCTTCGTACTTGCCAACGTTGCTATCCCAATCGTTCTCAAATAAAATTTTACAAATTTTCTTGCATTACAATAACGTACGACAATCACAAACTGTTATTACCAATCTAACAGATTTTCTACCATTCATAATATACGAAAATCACAAATGTGGATCAACCGACATTGTCTCCTATTTTTTCCAAAAAAAATACAACTCATACATAAATTTTAATAAATGCTATCTACCTACAACAATTGTCATTTACCCCCATACGCTGTCGAGGACCCAGTTGAAAAAATGGACGAGTTTCAGTCGCCCAACAGTCAAGCGACTGGAACTGCAGTCACCCGACGGTTGGGCCACTGGTCCCAATCGCCTGACCGCTCGGCAACTGTAATTATATCGCCCAACGGCCTATGGATAGCCTCCGTGTCGCGCGGCCGACTAGAGGTCATTTTTGTAAAAAAAAATTATGCTGGTATATTTTTGTAATTTCAATTGAAATTTGATTATTTACAAAAAATAATTCACGTACTCACATTGTGTCTGTTTGACGTCTTCAAATCTCGTTCTGGCACTCAGGTAGGCAAGTATTTAGGCCCTGCGATTCTGTGAAGTAACAAAATATGAATTACAGGCCCATAGCCCAGTCTAGCACCACAATTGAGCAACAGCCTGGCGAATAACTACAGGCCGGATTAGACATGGGCTACTCTGACTTGATGCCAAGCCCACGCTGATTTGATGCCAGGCCCAGTTTTTGCTTTCTATGAATTTTCAAGTAATCTTGAGGACCAAGTTTTGCTGGATTGGCAAGCGTCGCAGTCATACGAGTTGCCTATCCAGGTTTGATCCCTAAATCGGTCTTGAGTGTCTCACCTTACATACGTGTGTGAGTTCATTGGAAAAGCTCGTAACCGTTCTCCATGAGGTACTAGATAAATCTAAAAGATTTATCTAATGACCCATGCTTAAGTCCTAGCATGTGATTCAATGGGACACATACATGTGTGCGTGTGTGGTGTGCGGTGTAAGTATGATGTGCGTAACTGTGCATCCCTCCGTTGTAATTAAAAAAAGAATTTTCAAGTCTATCTTACAGTGTGTTTAGTTGGACTTATTTTCTGTGGCTTATGACTGAATTTTCATTGTAACTGGCGGAAATTGTATTGTAGCTGATGATGGCTTATTTGGCATACTTAAATTTAAAAATGTTAAAATAAAAAACGAGTTAGCCTAGCACGTATAATGTAAACAAATACGGAAAAAAGAACCGGCAAAAAAGCTCAAAAAATTTAAAAATCAGAAAATGACGAAATTTAGAAATAACGAAAAATAAGCTCAAAGCCAGAAGTCCAAAGTCGAAACGAGCGGCAGGGGCGGATTCAATGGTATTCCTGGGTATTCCCGGGAATACCCAACTTTTTTGGTGTAATCTTTAGTATATATGTATGTATACTTATATATAGAAATGTATAATGATGTATTCTGTGATATTTTCGCTATTCTAGCCCACAGCGGCCCAAAAAACAGCCTATTGGCCTGAGCTTTCCATTAAGCTTGTTGAAACAAAGAAGCATCTTAGACATGAAGTTATTTACAGGCTTCTCAAATTGGTGCTAGTGCTTCCAGTAGCAACTGCAAGTGTTGAAAGAGTCTTTTCTGTCATGAATTATGTGAAGAACAAATTGAGAAATAAGATTGGGGATCAATACTTGAATGATTGCTTGGTTACATTTATTGAGCGGGAGTTCTTTCTACAAGTTAAGGACAAAGACATCATCAACCGCTTCCAAGCCATGAAGAATCGCAAGGTTAAAGCAACATTATAGTATTTTGTAAGTTCTCTTTATTACTTATTAGTTTGTTTCATGCATATTTTAGAGCTGAACAATTTGTTATTTGACTATTTTTATGACTTTAATTATCGATAACGTACTACTCTGAACTATATTTTAAATCTATGGATTGGATTTTTTTTATGTGAGAGTGGGAATACCCAAGGTTGAAATCCTGGCTCCGCCACTGACGAGCGGATCTTTAACATCTTGTCTCAAGAGGGGGAAAAAAGAGATCCGTGTCCATCATCATATAGATGGATGTAAAAAATATGTAAATGTTGTATTGGGGTCACGTTACCGATGATCAAACACTCAAACTCAGAAAAATAAAAGTAGAACAAGAAATACAGTTGTAGTCTCGAGCTTTCTCTCTCGTTATGGATATCTCATGGATGAGTGTACAGTGAGTAGCCCCTGCCGTCTTTATATAAGGGGAGAAGGTTTACCCTCTTAATAGAATAAACAATATAGGATTAAACTATACTAATAGATCTTTCGTTCTTACATAGATGGAGATGATTTACCCTCTTAATAGAATAAACAATATAGAATTAAACTATACTAATAGACCTACTCCCTCTAATAGACATGTTTAAGATAAAATGTCCATACCATCTGGCCTTGGCACGGTGGGAAAAAAAAGACATTGATCTCCTGCATAAGGCAGCCCCTTCTTAAAAAGACATTGATCTCCTGTATAAGGCTGTAAGGCAGCCCCTTGTTGCAGAACAACGAATCGCTGCAGGTAAAAACCATCGTGTGTCTCACAGCAGCAGGAGGCAGAATGCCAGAACCGATCACGTACCGGTCGAGCCTGTTGTTTGTTAATTTGGATGCCAACAGCGGTAGCTTGGCTGTGGGGCTTGCTAGAAATTATTAATCTCGCGCGCTCCCTCGCATTAATTGGATATAATCTAGGCCTATCACTCCCTCCGTCCTGTAATATATAGTTAGGTTCTTTTAGATTCTATACTTATATTTTTTGTTTTATTATAGTAACTAGCTTTTAAATGATATATTTTTTTAAGACGGTATCTACACGTTGATTTTAGTAGACACTATATTGACTTCAGCTACCAAATCATATGCGACTGTCTCTTTCTTGCGAACAGCCGGAATTCAAAAGCCATAACCTAAAAAGTCATAAGTCACAGCCTAAAAGAATCTACCCGCGAAAGGGCCTCTAGCCTAACGGTAGAGTGCTTGAGTAGCACCCCTCAGGTCCTGGGTTCGACTCCCAGTGGGAGCGAATTTCAGGCTGAGGGAAAAAAAATCCCCTCGCCTGCCCCACAAGCCAAAGCACATATTAAAGGCCCGGCCCAGGTCGTGGTCGTTCTCGCTTGCCCCTGTGTCAGGGTGTGGGCAGGGGTTCGGGGGGTTTTCTCGATCTACGCGAGAAGATCGTTCTTCTTTGCGAGATGCCCCGGGGGTTTCTTCCCCCCGTAGGTCGAGTTTTTAAAAGAATCTACCCTATAAATCCTTGTTTTTCAGAAATGTTGTCCGATAAATGATAAGTCCGTTGTAAATATTAAAGGTGTAGTTATTGTAATGTTTTTACCATATACTCGTATTTTAATGTTGAAAAAGTAGATAAATAATTTTAGTATGTTATTTAATAGGAGTATATATATATATGGTCTAATAGCATTAAATTTTTTAGATTTAGTATTTTTTTTATCTGTACATATAGTGAACTATGCACTTATATTGTAATACGGATGGGGTGATTTGAGGCAAGAAAAAAGAGGCTCCAGAATCTTAGTAATTCTATTTGTCATCAATGGGGCAAAACCTGCATGGCAACATGAGTGCGCATGGCCATGGCGCATCACGGGCACCTTTAAGCGTGATTAGACCAGATGGAGAGGAGCATTTGGTCGATCGAAATGGGGATCCAATAATGGGATACGTGCTTACATAACCGCGCAATATGACGACAGGAACAAACTCCAAATCAATTAAAGTGACTGATAGCTTAATTTGTGAATTATATAGTACAATCACTCGTAATAAAGAGACGAGCAGCACCGCAAAAGCTAAGGCTGTATTCTTTTCAGCTTCTAAAAACTGTTTTTCGGCTTTTCTACAGCAACTAACTTTTAAACGGAGTATTTTTTTTCAAAATAGGGTCTACTAGTTAATTGTAGTACATACTTTACTGACTTCATTTATATCGGCAAAAACCGCACGTGAGTTTCTATTACTCTATAATCTCTCATACAAATAACGTAAAAACTACAAGCCGCAACTAAAAACTATAAGCTGCAGTTAAAAAAACAGGCCATAAGCGCCTTGTTAATTTGCAATTCGAATCCAATAAATCAGAACGCTAGCTAGTCATTCGCCACTAGCGTTGCGCGTGCCTATCCGTACTACGCTAGCTGTGACATGATAGAGAGAGATGCGCGCTGTTATTCGTCTGTGCAACTGGTGATCAGCATGCAACTATGTACGTTGGAAAGCACCGTCAAGCTCAAATGATTTTGGAGTTCTATGTTTATCAAGTCAAATCCAACTTCTCCTCGTGGATCCGAAGTACAAGAAAAGGGCAGACATATCAAAGAAAGGTCTGAAACAAGCAGCAAAAACCAAAGCCTAATGCGATCGAGCTAGATAGATATGATGGATTCTTTTGAACTGATTATTTATGACTTATAGTTTAAATATTTGAATTTTAGATATTTGTAATAAGTAGTACATATAGAAAAAATAGTCATATGTGATTTTAACCTATACAATTGAATTCAGTACATTTTTTACTACAATCTTTCTATTAACTTTATTTTAAAATTTTACCATTTAAAAATTAGTTATTATAAATAATACAAACATAAACTAGCTAAAAGCCGATGTTAGATTTGGAGGCCAGCTAGCTAATTTCTTCTAATAAGCAACAAGCAAAAGATACTTTCCCAATTTACTTACTTTAATTTCCCATTTCTCTGTTTGTTACCACATGGATCTTTTGAAAGAGCAAAAGCCAAAGGGAGAATAGTCATATATCTAGCGGTAGGATCGACTACTGCAATTAGAGAGGGTGGATGATTGTCACCGCTTTTTGGAGTCTCCTGACGATCGATGATGCTTTTCACCGCTCGGTGATCAATTGCCTGATCAAATGCCTAGCGTATGACCACTTGATCAACTATTGTGCATGACTGCCTGCTCGATCGATCGATTTGTTCGACCACCTCACTTGATTGTTTGATCGCTCGCTTCGATCACCTTTGCACATGATCGAAATCTCCCGCCACTCGAAAGCTTCAGCCGCCCGAGCGCTTCACTCGAACGAGAACACGCCAAAAACAACACCATGCTCTGCTCGGTTAGATTGAACCGACAATCGTAGACACCGAGCTCGTGGCACACAAGATCACGATGTATTAGAACGCCGCTGAAGACACAAAAAACAATGCTTAGACAACACATCATCGACGCTGACTAACTTTTCTTGAATCGATTTGATCTATTACTTCTGTATCATGTTCTGTAGCTACAAAGTGCCCTCACGACACCCCTAAAACTCTAGCACAAAAAAACATCGCAAAGCCTCTCAAAGTCATGACTAAAACCGTTAGCCTCACCCTGCTTTTATATGCTAGAGCCCTAAACCGCGTTCACCTTAAACACGGACACAATTCTATCCCTTCCGAAACCAAGGGACCTGAAACCCTTCCGGATACGGATTTTAACCAAACTCTATCTCTTCTGAGTTATGAACTCCATCCACAACTCCTAACTCAACATACGACAAAGTCTCCAGAATAGCATCTCTTGTATCTTCATCACGCACCATCCCACGTGTTGAAGGCTCTAGGACCACACCTTCCGTATCTTCTTCACACATCATTACCTCTCGTGTCAAAGCCTCCTGGACTGCATCGCCCGTGGTCTCTCCACAAACCACCACCTTTGATCTCCACATGCTCTAGCGTGAGCCCGACCACCTCGCGTGACATCCTCAACCGCCTAGACCCCAGACTTCCCCATCCTAGTCCCGATTCTCCTTGTCACCGGCCATGATCGTCTTCATGTCCACCTGCACATGCAACAACCAAAGAAAGTTTTCCCGGCATAACTTCTTCACAACTTGACCGTCATCAATTCACACACACAAACCATACCGTTAACCATCCATCAGCATCACATAGGTCATCCACGACTACAGATCCCATCGCTATTCAGAAATCCGCTTCAAACAACTCATTACGACCACCAACTTTATCGCTATCCAAAACTCAGCCTTAGACCACTTAATACGACTGTTATCTCATGCGTACTCGAAAACACCAAGTACTTGAGAAATACCATCGCTACGCTCAAAACACTCAGGAATACATCCACATCGCTACTGACCGCAGAGCCACGAGTACTAACTACCGAGTATCGATCGCTACCACTAAAGCACCAGATCGCTAAGTCCACAACTACCGATCTCCAACCATTCGCTACACCATTGATCAACGAGTACCGCACAGTCTACAGTACCAAAGCACCAACCACAAATCTTCGACAACTGATCACTGACCATCATCGCGAAAACCATGACTATCGAGTACCAAGTCCTTCTAACAACCGAGTACTACGACCATCTACCCCAGCCAGTCATACCACTGGCCAAACACGAGTACTCGAGGTACTCAAAGATAGCAAGAATTAAAGCACTCGTACTAACAATTAAGTCTACGAGTATAGACCATAAAGCCTATGGTAAGCGATCATAAAGTCTTCGACTTCCGACCACAAAGCCTAAAACAACGACAACAGACTACAAAGTTTACGACTACCAATCACAAAATCTTTGACTATCGAGTACCAGTAAAGTCTATGACTATCGATCACAAAATCTTCGACTATCGAGCACCAGTAAAGTCTACGATTATCAACCAGTTACTATAGCTACAACCATAGACAAGGCATTGTAGCTACAACCAATACACTGATCGGGATTGAAGCTTATCGATTACCTGCATGGTCGTTCTACCGTGGTCGGAAAGGACCATGGTCGAGTCGAAGCCAGATGTTGTGGTCGTAGTCAGACATGGTCGAAGTCTGACGTGGTAGAAGTCGGCCATGGTTGAAGTCGGACATGATCGAAATACCATAGTCAAATACGTGGTCAAACCCTTACATGGTCGAAGTCTGCTAATCAGATAAAGCCATTTGGGCCACCCAGCATAGAGCTATTCGAACCAAGGATACAAGGCCATTCGAACCACTGACTACCAAACGTGGTCAAAATCTGTAGTTTTCGACTTACCATGATTGAAATACCATTGTCAAAATGATGTGGTCAAAGTCTATCGATCAAACCACCCAACACAAAGCCGTTCAATCCTCCGATACTACTCGGACACTGTCCGATACTCCAATTCCACTCGAGCATCGTCCGATACTCCGTTGCTACTCAATAGCTGTTTGATGCCACTTGGACCCGATCAGACTGGTCTGAAACTACTCGAAGCAAACCAAAACCATTGTGTTAAGTGTTTTGTATGACCATGTGGAGATCAATACCAAGTCGTCTTCAGGAAGCTGTTCGAACTGTTCCTTTGAAAAAGAAGGCAAAACAGATATTGATACACAAGTCAACACACTCGATATAACAGTCTGCATGGGGTTAGTCACAAGTGCTAAAGATTAGGATTTATTAGTTTTAGATAGCAAAGCTTCCATCTCACAGGTTTTCAATCTAGAGTACAAATTATCCATGGTTAAAATATCTAGATTTATAGTTTAATTAATAGTCGTGACAACCATTAACCACTCAGAACCTAAAGATATTAAAATTTTAGTTGCATTATCTTCATCAATAGGAGTAACATTAACACAATGCAAATCACTCAAGATTTTCTCAAACCGAGCAAAAAGATCATCAATGGATTCACCAGGCTTTATAGCAAAATCAGACTTTCTTGATTTTAGTCGTTCCTTCATGGTAATCGCAAAGAGTTTTCCAGGTTAAGTGGGCAGAAGCAATATGAGCTACTCAATCAAATTCTTTGTAAGAAATTCCTTGAAAAATCAGGTTACGAGCTTGAGCATTCAAATAAACATCAGTTTTATTTAGAGTCGTAACCATAGCAGGAACCTCATATGGACTACAAACCTTATTCCAAATGTCACTACTGTGAGCCTCAATGTACAATTGCATCCGACACTTCCAAAAAGCAAAATCAGTACCATCTAGCATGGGTGGCGGTTTACATACCTCTCTGATGCCATCGCAGCTGGCTCTGATACCATTTGTAAGATCGACTACTACAATTAGATGGCGATGAATGATTATTGCCGCTTTTTGGAGTCTCCTGATGATCAATGATGCTTTTGGCCGCTCGATGATCAATTGCCTAATCAAATGCCCAGCATACGACCACTTGATCAACTGTGTTGCTTGACTGCCCGCTCAATCGACCGATCTGTTCGATAACCTCACTCGATTGTTTGATCGCTCACTTCGACTGCTCGCTACAACCACCTTTGCACATGGTTGAAATCTCCCACTGCTCAAAAGCTTCAGCTGCCCGAGCGCTTCACCGCTCGAACAAGAACACGCCAAAGATAACACTGTGCTCTGCTTGGTTGGATTGAACCGATGATCGTAGACACCAAGCTCATGGCACGCAAGATCATGATGTGTTAGAACGCCGCCGAAGACATAAGAAAATAATGCTCAGAAAAAACATCGTTGACACTAACTAACTTTTTTTTGAATTGATCTGATCTATTACTTCTGGATCATATTCTATTGCTACAAAGCGCCCTCATGGTATCCCTAAAACTCTAGCACAAAAATCCTCACAAAGCCCCTCAAAGTCATAGTTAAAACCTAAGTTAGCCTCACCCTACTTTTATATGCTAGAGCCATAAACTTGTTCACCTCAAATACAAACACAATTCTATCTCTTCCGAAACAAAGGGACCTGAAACCCTTCTAAACACAAGTTTTAACTAAACTCTATCTCTTCCGAGTTATGGACTCCATCCACAACTCCTAACTCAACACGTGACAAAGTCTCTAGGACCACACCTCCTGTATCTTCATCACACGATATCCCATGTGTTGAAGCCTCCGGGATCGCACATCTCGTATCTTCTTCACGTATCATCACCTCTTGTGTCGAATCCTCCTGGACCATACCGCCCGTAGCCTCTCCATGAATCACCACCTTTAATCTCTACGTGCTCCACTGTGATCCCGACCATCTCGTGTAACATCCTCAACCGTCTGGACCTCAGACTTCCCCATCCTACTTCCGGTTCTCCTTGCCACCGACCATGATCGTCTCTACGTCCACCTACATATGCAAAGACCAAAGAAAGTTTTTCTAGAACAAGTTATTTACAATTTGACCGTCATCACTCCATACACACAAACCACACCATTAACCATCCATCAGCATCACACAGGTTGTCCACGACAACACATCCCATCGCTATATAGAAATCCATGATCGAAGCCAAATGTGGTCGTAGTCAGACATGGTCGAAGTCTGATGTGGTTGAAGTCGGATATGGTCGAAATACCACAGTTGAATATGTGGTCAAAGCCTGACGTGGTCTAAGTCTGTTGTTCGAACAAAGCCGTTCAGACCACCCTGCACAGAGCTGTTCGGACCAACGATACAAGGCCGTTCGGACCACCGACTACCAAACGTGGTCGAAATCTGCAGTGCTCGACTTACCGTGGTCGAAATGCCGTGGTCGAAGTTTGTCATCAGACCACCCAACACAAAGCCATTCGATCCTCTGATGCTATTCGGACACCATCCGATACTCTGATTCCACTTGAGCATCGTCTGATACTCCGTTGCTACTCGATGCCGTTCGATGCCACTTGGATCTGATCGGAATGGTATGAAACTATTCAAAATAGACCAAAATCATTCAGAGCAGATCAAGAACCACTCGAAGCAGACTAAAACCACTCAGGCTCGAAACCTTCAACTGCGATCAACCAAAACTTTCACAAACGTAAATTACAAAACAAACCAAATATCAATTATTTATTATCACTAAACTCACAACCATCCACATGGTCGAACACTAGCAAGCTATGAGTTAGTTGAGGTGAGCACTGTGGTGCATGCAGGGGTAACACCTAGCCAGACAACCATCAAATCCATCCGATACTAAAATATGGGCTATCGTAGATCGCACTCAGGTCTCCCTTCTTGGGACTCTGTTTGGGGATGTAGCTTTCCGCAGCCGCTAGCTTGCACCGTGCATTTCTTGTGTGGCGACGGTTGCGTTTACCGACTATAATGCATGACACTAGTGTAGTCCACGAATTCAGCACAAGAACGCCCCTGAAATATAATGCTTCTCCTTTAGTAGGTCGACAGCGACACGCCCATGAGAATGGCATGGCAACTTTGCTCAAAGTCGATCCGTTGCCCCCTTTTTATTGGATAGAATTTGCAACCTTGCAACTTCGTAGAGAACTTAACCCTCAATACTACCTCTGTGTCTAAACAAGAATTTTTAGGAAGTAAGGATTTCAGAAGCATATTTGACTCAATACTAGCCTGGTTTGCAATACAAACCCCATACCACCCGTACTATTTTAAGATAGTGCAATTTAGTTTTTGAGAGAAACTTAGAGAGAGTACAGAAATGATAATGCAATTTGGTTTTTGAGAGAAACTGAGAGAGAGTACAGAAATGATAATGCAATTTGGTTTTTGAGAGAAACTGAGAGAGTACAGAAATACTACTCGCTATAATGTCAAGCTTGACCACTGATATGTAATTGGAACCTAGCTTAGCCACATGAAAATGGCATTTCCCACATGAAAATGGTATTTCCATAGCGTAGTGTTAGCGTTGGGTCTCAAACGTTCACACGATCCTCCGTCGTCGATCTCACCCCCGGCCAAAGTGCCAACGCAGTCCACTAACCGGCCCTAATTACCAAGCACAATGGAAACGACAAGCAGAAATGCATGTCGGCTAGCTAGCTTGAAGTTTGCATATCTGATCTTCGCATCAGGACAGGTTACAGCACACTGTTACTTTGTGACATCGGATAGGCATATGATGATTTATTCGCCTTTCAATATATACTTGTTGCCTGACTAGGGGTGGCAAACAGTAACGGATAATCCGTTTTATTCGATATTCGTATCAAAAAAACACGAATGTGGTAAGCAAAATTTAAATTTGAAAATGATCGTATTTGTATTCGACAGTATTTATATCCATATTTGAGAATGTTCGTATTCGAGAACATTCGCATTTGTATTCTTATTTGAGACTATTCAATTCGTATTCAATCTGTTTCCTATGCCGGTCGGTCTGCCCAGCAACCAAGCCCAGCGACATTCGTATTCATATTCGACCGAATTAAGTTGTTACAGAAGTTGTAGGAGGATATTCGTATTCGACCGAATTAAGTACATAGTCGATTCGAATTCGTATTTGTTATGACATTCAATTCGTATTCGTATTCAAGAATATTCAAATTTGTATTCGTATTTATTTTAAAATTATGAATTCATATTTATATTAGAGACTATTCGATCGTATTCGATCCATTTTCCATCCTAGACTGACCCTTCTTCAATGCCAAATATGTCCAGATTTGGATGCTTTTCCACTTGTGACGTTCGATGCTACAGCACTACCCCAACCAAAGAAGCCGTTGAGATCTTGTTCTCCAGGTGGTCTTCATCTGCTTCAAATTTCGAAGAGGCCATCAACCAGGCTATATATATCTCACCAGATGAACTTGACAGAAGCTAATGGCCTTCTTTGACTGACAGATGGGCCTACCGTGCCACCCACGAAGCCACTCGTGGAGAAGGCCTACGTCTGCACATATGCGGATCCAGCATGGATTGGGCGAGCCTTAAGTCTGTTCTTTTCAAATTTTTGAATGAAATTTTTAAATTTTGGCTGTTTACGGTACAGATTACGGAGAGACAGATACTCAATTGCGATTTTAGTTGGTACAGATGTTGGGCTTTTAACGTGTAGATCGTTTAACTTGTAAACCCCGTCTTAAGAAAACACTCCGTTTGAAAGTTAGGGACTATAGTAAAAATCAAAAGCCGTCAGTTTTTAACTTAAAGAATAGACCCTTACTCGGAAAAAGAGAGGTTGAATTCCCCAGAATGCTCCTACGACGAGCATATAAATAGGGCAGTGAGCGCTGCACATTTCCTTCAACTCAAGGTCTCGATCTCTTGCTCCTTGAGTTCCCTAGCTAGTGCTACCATAGCTAGCTACCCGTTTGCCAATCGCCAAGCTTGCAGCTAGCTAGCTAGCAAGAACAACTTCACCTGTCATCGATTCGCAATGGGTTGCTGCGGCGATTTCTTCGAGAAGGCCAAGCCTTACATCGCCATGACCTCCCTGCAGTTCGGCTACGCCGGCATGAACGTGATCACCAAGGTCTCGCTCAACCGCGGCATGAGCCACTACGTGCTCGTCGTGTACCGCCACGCCTTCGCCACCATCTCCATCGCGCCATTTGCCCTGCTTCTCGAGAGGTACGTAGCTTGCTAGCTATATGACAATCGATCCACGAACGAAATTAAGCAAGTGGTACAGTTTTTGTCTCTTACATAGTTCATAGTTCATCTGAAGCTGATCATACCATCACTCGATTGAAAATGGCAGGAAGGTGAGGCCCAAGATGACGTGGTCGGTCTTCCTCCAAATCTTCGTACTGGCACTGCTCGGGTTAGTGCATGCTTATTAATCAGAGAAGTACTAAGGAGCACTTGGGTATTTTTAGGGTTAGAAGCATTTAGATTTTAGAGTGTTAGATCTCTATCTAACAGATCTTCCATATCCCCTCAAAAACAAACGAATCTAGAGTGTTAGATCTCTATCTAACGGATCTTCCATACCCCACCCCTCAAACAAAATGTAAATCCTCCGAATCTAAGACGTTGGATGAAAATCTAACACTCAAAATATCTAAGTACTCTCAATCTCAAAAAAACACTCGAGTGTTGCTTAGATACCTCCTATTTATTATTGTGTTTCTCCTGTCAACTTGTGTACCCAACTTAGTTCTTTAAGAAAAACAAGATTTAAGTGGACACTCCAATGGGAAGATTCTATTTCTTTTGTCAAGAAAATTTATCTGCAAACGCTTTTTTTTACTCGCTAGTAGTACGTCAAAAATTGTCAGCTCTTCAGAAATAGTACTAACATGCTGGTGCATGTCGTCCCAAATTACAGGCCTGTGATCGATCAGAACTTCTACTACGCCGGTCTGAAGTTCACCGGCCCAACCTTCGCATGCGCATTGAGCAACATCCTTCCCGCCATGACCTTCGTGATGGCCGTAATCTTCAGGTATATATATCTTCTGAAAAACTGAGATGAACATTATTAGAGAAGAAGAGTCACTTGGAGCAAACATCTGACACTGCTTTGTCTCGAACAATAACAATGTAATAGGATGGAGAAGGTGGACCTGAAGAGGGTGAGGTGCCAGGCGAAGGTGGCCGGGACGCTGGTGACGGTGGCCGGCGCGATGATGATGACGCTCTACAAGGGCCCACTCATGCAGATGGCGTGGACGAGCCACGTGCAGCCGCACGGCCACGGCGCGGAGGCGCCGGTCGCCGCCGTCGGCCCCACGGGCAGGGAGTGGTTCCTGGGCTCGCTCTTCGTCATCATCGCTACCCTCGCCTGGGCGTCGCTCTTCATCCTGCAGGCGCACACCCTCAAGAAGTACTCGGCGCCGCTTTCCCTCACCACGCTCATCTGCTTCGTCGGCACCCTGCAGGCCACCGTCGTCACCTTCGCCATGGAGCACCGCCCCTCCGTCTGGACCATCGGCTTCGACATGAACCTCCTCGCCGCTGCATACGCTGTGAGTGTTCTCCGGCCGTCTCATCTCCTCAAACAATGCACATGTGAGTACATTATTGTTGTGCCCAACGCTTAAAGATCGAACCTCTGGTGTTTCAGGGCATCATGGCGTCGAGCATAGCGTACTACGTGCAAGGCCTCGTGATCCAGAAGACCGGGCCGGTGTTCGCGTCCGCGTTCAGCCCTCTGATGATGATCGTCGTGGCCGTCATGGGCTCCTTCATCCTCGCCGAGAAGATATACCTCGGCGGAGTCCTCGGCGCCGTCCTGATCGTGATCGGGCTCTACTCTGTCCTCTGGGGCAAGCACAAGGAGACCCAGGAGGCACAGTCCATGGAGCTGCCCGTGGCGGCGTCCAAGGGAAACGGAGTAAGCGGCGATGACGCGTTCATCAAGGAGATCACCGCTGTTGGGGACGACGCACAGTGCAAGAAAGCAAATGGAGTGAAGTCATCTTCCAACGGACACGGAGTTGGTGCAGTTTGATCGATGCTGCAATTCCAGTTCCGAGTGCTAACTGTCTTCTCATGCGTGCGTGTGCGTGTCTGAAATGCTGTGTTACTGACGTTGCATGCATTAGGGCCGGGTGATTGGGAGGGGCTGCAGAATGGCAGTGGAATAATTTTGCTCTATGCTTTTATTTCTGTCCTTTTTGTGATTCGTTCGGCCTACTGGTACTCTAGCGACCCTGTACTATTCTTCTGTTTTTTATCGGGGAGAAGAAAAAAATGTCGTGTTTCGGCAGGGTATGTATTCATGTACCAGACTTTTAATTTCGAGATAAATATATATATGTTGTCTCTGACATGATGAAACGGAGTTTCTCCTTATTACGAGTTTGCATGCACTTAGTGGATGAGTTTGAATCAATTTCGTACTGTGTAACGTTGAGTGCTTATATAAGTACACAGCAGCATTCCACACATCTGATGAACGTCCCTCTCAACATCTCTAGGGCACTATTGCTGCACCTATATGAAATGCAACGTGCAAAGGCAAATACCGCGTCACCCAAAGCTATGGTTCATGGACTTGGATTCAGACTCCACTAGCAAGGCACCATGGTGCACCTTGCTCGCGCTGGCAAGTCCCAACAAATTAAAATCAATTTATTGCGTAAGAACTTTGTGAGATTTTAGCTACAGAAATGGAGAGACAGGACTTGCGCGTAACATCTGATGACTTACTGATGCGATCGAACCAGAATCCACAAACATTTGTTGGGATACTTGTCGCAAAATCTGTAGTTATCCGGACTTGTTACTGCCGGGCGTGCATGGTAGAATATATGGCTTTCGTTTCAGTGCCGTTTGCATATCATGCTATCAATCAGCAAAAATAAATCTTACCATAGCTCCCAGTCTCCCATTACGTGAAAAGTTAAATTGGCCAAGATAAGGAGATGTCTTCATCGTTCTTCGGTTGATCAAACCTGGGAGGAATTTATATTCTATGCGAATTTATCTTCTGTAGGATCTGAATTATTTTCATCATATAAACGAAGTTGAAGCATGTTAACTTCTCATATGATAGAGTGTGACTACTTGTCAGAAATTAATTAGACTGATCGATTGATTCAGTTCTCGAAGCCCACCTTGCAGACATAGTTCATATCACTATTTGTTCACTATTGTGCCACTTGGTCCAGTACTTCCAAACAAATATACCCGTCATTTAGTCATTTTACTATCCATTCTTCCCCAATAATACTGCTACTAGTACACTTTTACTTTCAGATGCGGTTCATGTCTGAAACTCTCTCTATATCAATTCACTTTGTTGGTTGATATCAGCGTGTAAAGGGCGATAGATAGGTCGTTACACTGAATTTTCAGCCCTTTGCACAACATGCTCATATAAACGAAGTTTTGGTGCTATCCCCATTTGTTAATGTCAAACATCACATCAACTTATCTTTATAACCACTAATCTAGTTGATTAATCTCATTAATATCTTCGAGTGGAAGTGTCATTAGCTGAATTACTTTCACGAAAACCACCACTTGCTGCAGATTTGCAGAATCCTGATAAATTAAACGTCCCATGCATATGGTGTCGTGCGCCAACGTTTCTCCACATAACTCTGCCCATTCCAGAGGGAACGAAGGCATCTTTTTGTTGGCCACATGAGCTTCTTTTCACCAAACCTCAACTCCTTTGTGCTGCTCACATACTATCTTTATGCTTTACGCATACAGCAATTTGAAGTGACCATAGCCTGGCCAGACCGATCTAAGCCAGAAACTAATATAAATATATAGTTTTTTGAAACGACTTTCTCATTCTTTTCGTTCCTATTATGCTATAGGGATAAAACAGGGGTTATGAACGCATCATGTACCTCACTCTTTTTACTCTCGTCTCATACACGTATCTCTCCCTCACTTTTTACACTGCTCGCCTTCTCATTCTAAAAACCACTTCTTTCAGCCACTACTATTTATTTTCAACCAAACATCATTAGCCACAGTCAAAAGCCATTAGTCAGCCAATATGAACAAGCCCTACAAGGAGCCAATTTTTTTTAGACTACAACGGTGGATGACACACGCACTAACGCACACACCCCACACACGCACCCTAACTCACACACGTTGGTGCATCCACTGGCACACGTCTAACTAGAGCAGCGGTTTACACCTCACAGAGCGTGAACACACATTTTGACCACTGAACGTACCTACGTGTACGTGTACTCTCTCTTCTCGAGATCTAGCCCAAAGGGATAAAATCCTTCGTTTAATCCGAGATCCAACAAAGGACCGGTGGGTTCAAAACATCTGAACTCACCGCCGAGCGTGAGGGTATAGGCGTTGCTCTCAGGGGAGGAAATAATAAAGGCCATCATATGGGATTCATCCAAAAAAGAAGAATGGGATGGATTTTTTTCTATGCTTCTTTGGATGGGTTCTTTTCAGTTGCGACTGATAGTTTATGATTGCAGCTGGTGGTTTTTGCCCTAGCGCACATACTTGTATGGACGATAAGTTATTTTAAAAGGACTGTAAAAATTATTCTATTTATTTATTTAAAAAATTATAAGTTATAAAACTAAAAAAGAAAGAGGACTTTTATCAGGCATGCAGCACAAGAGGGCACAGCTGTAGCCGAAGCCTCCACATCCACAATGGCAAGTGGTTTGGTAAGGTTTCCCTACGCGGATAGCACTGACCGAAGGAGGCTGCAGCGACAAAATTAAAAGGACGCCTTTTTATATTCTCTTAAGTCTTGACTACGATGACTCGTGTGCTAATATTTTAAGATTTAGACAAATGTGTTGTAAGTAGCTCTTGATGAATTTTAAAAGGTCTAAGATTTTTATTTTCTTTCGTACTAAATTTCTACTATACTTTATCTACTTCAGAGAAGAGTTAAGGATGACTATACAAAGCCATAAGGGCGGTTGTAGAGAACTCAAGCAATCAAGCAATAAAGTAAAAAAAAAAGTCAATCATCTAAAGGTAGAGATGCACAAGATGATTAGAGGTTAGCTTATTCTTTAGTACTAGATTCTTATATAGGGCAAGGATTTTAAAGTAATAAAAGATTCGAGAGTGTTGTGATAGAATGATAATTTCTTATATTTTTTTGTGTTTATGCTTAAAGAATTTGCAGTCAATTTTACCAAATCTTTTCTCTCATCGCGGTTACTTCAACATCGTTATTTGGGTTCATTCTATGTGATTCATCTTCGTCATTCTTGGTGCACGTTGCTGTGCATATAAAAGTATCAAAGTGTACCAGTTTCCTTTCTGCAGCATAAACTGGTGTAGTGGGGATGAGCTACGAATGCAACAAGGAAAGATCTGGAGAAGGCTAATAAACAATACCAGATCCATTTGCTCTGCTTTGCTTCCTATCTAAGTAGGGTTTGCAAATAATTAGTTTCTGATCTTTTAGAAAGGAAAGTAGAGAGTAGTATCTGCACTAGTCGGCTAGATCAACCAAATGGTCCTGGTCAAATAGCATATGGAACTGGCCGTATGGCCTAGCTAGAGCCAATATGGCTATGGATAGTGGAAGCTAGGTTTGAACCATCGTTCTGTTTAGTATAAGAATTTAACCATTATTATGACCAGTTCGTGTTAGCTACTACAGGCACCATCTATAGAACAAATTCGGATTCCGTAACTGAAAAGAAAGACATTCGGCATATCTTAACCAAACCTTTCGCATGGGATCGTCATGTATTTGTATCTAGTCACACGCACGTATTTCTTTCTTACTTTTTTCATTACTTGTCATCTCTTTATAAAAATCACTTCCTTCAACCATTACTATTTATTTTTAGTCAAAAATTATAACTAAAAGCTATAAACAAAACTCAACATAAAAACTCCTGTATCAGACTACAAGGTAGGCTTCTTGGAAAAAAATAAGTTAATTAGTTAAACCTAGTACCAGTAACTAATCCACAACAACCCGTAAACGACAACAACAAACCTGCTAACATAGCTGCCAATCGTGATGTGGATTGTGATGCAGTGTGGGCTAATCACGGCACCTCGGCACGCGATGACGCGAGGCCGGGGCCCCGAACCGACCAAGCGCGGGGTGTGTAGCCCAGAGCCCGGCGAATTCCTCTTGTAACCTGTCAAATTTGCCTCGCCCCAGCGGGAGGGAACCGGACGCGACCGCGCGGCCTGGCCCAAATTTGCCCAGTTACCCACCCGGATCCTGGCCACCCCACCCCATGGTTCGTGGACGATGGCGCGCCCCTCTGCGGCCGTGCTCTTCCGGTCACGTCCAGGTTCGCGATATTTCCAACGGAAACAGCGCCCGATTGGCCCGGTTCCGACAAACGTGTTCGACGTCAGCCGCCAGTGCCGAAGTTGTTCACGCGACTAGGACTGTAAAAAAAGTTTAAAACTCACGAGCTGTTCGAGTTTGATTTATTTTAGATTTAATTTAAACTCGATTTGAACTTTAAACAAGCTAAACTTGACTTTGATCTCGAACTTGTGAGTTTCACCGAGGTGATCTCGAATAATTCACGAGCCTCGATTTGAGATTAAATAGTGATACATATTAACTCTTACCGAGTTTACCCAAACTAAATTTGAGCTCGAGCTTTTTCTTATTGTTAAAAATTAGTATATGTTTGAATTATTTTGACTGTTATCGAGCTTACTCTAACCGAGCTCAAACTCAAATTTTTCTTATTATTGAAAATTAGTATATAATAAATTATTTTAATTGTTATCGAGCTTCAACGAGTCGAGCACGAGTCTATTCGAGTTTAGACCGTGTCAAACTCGAGCTCAGGTCAAGACATAGACACCAACTCGAGCTCAATGAGCCGAGCTCGAGCCTAGGTCCAGGCTTGGACCCTAACTCGAGCTCGAGTCGAGCTTCCACCAAGCTCGAGCCTGGAAGGCTAGACTCGCTCGAGCTCGGCTCATTTACAACTCTACACGCGACGCGCGCGCATGATTGGCCGCTTTCGGGGAATTATTATGAGGCACTGTCGGTTCTCGATGGGGCAGCCGGTGCCTGGTGGGCGCTAATGATTATTGGTTTTAGGCCTTCACAGTGATTCGATACTATTGTTTCTAGTACTATAGCAGAGAGTGTGCTTAGGTGGTCTTTCAGTAACAATCATCTCAATAATTTGATACTAATGCCTGATACTTGCATAAGTATTCATACTTGTTTGATAATAACAACCACTCCATATTTGGTGTCAAGCTCCTCAATAGATCATCCACTTGGTACTAAATTCTTGGTTTTCTAAAAATTGTTGACCAAAAGGCTGATGTGGCATAGCCACCCTTAAGATATGTATAATGGTATAAACAACTGATATCTATAATACACTCCATGCCATTTATGTCGGAAGGGATCGGTACTCGATAGTTGTGGGTAGTGCGATTGGTTGTCTGAGACTTGCGGTATGTGATCGGTACTCGGTTATTGGTACTCGTTGGTTCTCTGGTCGGTAGCAATGATGTTCCTGAGTGTTTTGAGCAGAACGATGGTATTTCCCGAATACTTATGGTTTTCGAGTACTCATTGAACTAGCGATCGTAATGCGTTGTCTGAGGGTGAGTTTTGAAAAGTGATGGTTTTAGCGATCATAATGAGTGATTTTAGACTAATTTCTGGAGAGCAATGATATGAGTAATCGTGATTGACCTGGTTGATGATGATGGATGGTTTAAGGTGTGTTTTGAGTGTGTGTGCTGATGACGGTCAAGTTGTTAAGAACTTATGCTAGAAAAAATATTTCTTTGGTCTTTGCATGTGCAAGTGAGTGTGGAAACAATCATGTCGGTGACGGGGACTAGAATAGGGAGATCTAAAATCCAGGTGGTTGAGGATATCACGTGAGGTGATCGGTCTAACGCTGGAGTACATGGAGATCAAAGGTGGTGATACATGTAGAGGCTATGGGCGGTGCGGTTCTGAAGGTTTTGACACGGAAGTTGATGATACAAGATGGAGCTACATGAGGTGCCTTCTTGGAGGCTTTGTCATGTGTTGAATTAGGAGTTGTAGATAGAGTCCATAACTAAGAAGAGGTAGGGTTTGATCTGTATTAGGAAGGGTTTCGAGTCTCTTGATTTAAGAAAGAGATAAAATTATGTGTTCATGTTTAAGTCGAACACCGAACACGGTGTAGGACACTAGCATATAAAAGTAGAGATAGACTAAAAATTTTAGCGTGGCTTTGGTGAGTGTATGTGTGCTAGGGTTTTTAGGGGGTGTTTGTGAGGGCACTTTATAACTTCACGTAAACTCAGCAATGGAGAAAATCTTGAATCAATATAGTTCGTGAGTTCTGGTGATTGTTGTTTGGGCGAAGCATATTACGCGAGCGAAGTTGTGCAACGAGTGTTCGTTCGAGCGGTCGACTTCGTCATCGACTACGTAGAGATTTAACAAAGTAGAGGCATCAACCCTGGAGATCAAACTTGACCTTAATCTCGAACTTGTGAGTTTCACCCTGGCGATCTCGAATAATTCACGAGCCTCGATTTGAGATTAAATAGTGATACATATTAACTCTTACCGAGTTTACCCAAGCTAAATTTGAGCTCGAGCTTTTTCTTATTGTTAAAAATTAGTATATGTTTGAATTATTTTGACTGTTATCGAGCTTACTCTAACCGAGCTCAAACTCAAATTTTTCTTATTATTGAAAATTAGTATATAATAAATTATTTTAATTGTTATCGAGCTTCAACGAGTCGAGCACGAGTCTATTCGAGTTTAGACCGAGTCAAACTCGAGCTCAGGTCAAGACATAGACACCAACTCGAGCTCAATGAGCCGAGCTCGAGCCTAGGTCCAGGCTTGGACCCTAACTCGAGCTCGAGTCGAGCTTCCACCAAGCTCGAGCCTGGAAGGCTAGACTCGCTCGAGCTCGGCTCATTTACAACCCTACACGCGACGCGCGCGCATGATTGGCCGCTTTCGGGGAATTATTATGAGGCACTGTCGGTTCTCGATGGGGCAGCCGGTGCCTGGTGGGCGCTAATGATTATTGGTTTTAGGCCTTCACAGTGATTCGATACTATTGTTTCTAGTACTATAGCAGAGAGTGTGCTTAGGTGGTCTTTCAGTAACAATCATCTCAATAATTTGATACTAATGCCTGATACTTGCATAAGTATTCATACTTGTTTGATAATAACAACCACTCCATATTTGGTGTCAAGCTCCTCAATAGATCATCCACTTGGTACTAAATTCTTGGTTTTCTAAAAATTGTTGACCAAAAGGCTGATGTGGCATAGCCACCCTTAAGATATGTATAATGGTATAAACAACTGATATCTATAATACACTCCATGTCATTTATGTCGGAAGGGATCGGTACTCGATAGTTGTGGGTAGTGCGATTGGTTGTCTGAGACTTGCGGTATGTGATCAGTACTCGGTTATTGGTACTCGTTGGTTCTCTGGTTGGTAGCAATGATGTATTCCTGAGTGTTTTGAGCAGAACGATGGTATTTCCCGAATACTTATGGTTTTCGAGTACTCATTGAACTAGCGATCGTAATGCGTTGTCTGAGGGTGAGTTTTGGAAAGTGATGGTTTTAGCGATCATAATGAGTGATTTTAGACTAATTTCTGGAGAGCAATGATATGAGTAATCGTGATTGACCTGGTTGATGATGATGGATGGTTTAAGGTGTGTTTTGAGTGTGTGTGCTGATGACGGTCAAGTTGTTAAGAACTTATGCTAGAAAAAATATTTCTTTGGTCTTTGCATGTGCAAGTGAGTGTGGAAACAATCATGTCGGTGACGGGGACTAGAATAGGGAGATCTAAAATCCAGGTGGTTGAGGATATCACGTGAGGTGATCGGTCTAACGCTGGAGTACATGGAGATCAAAGGTGGTGATACATGTAGAGGCTATGGGCGGTGCGGTTCTGAAGGTTTTGACACGGAAGTTGATGATACAAGATGGAGCTACATGAGGTGCCTTCTTGGAGGCTTTGTCATGTGTTGAATTAGGAGTTGTAGATAGAGTCCATAACTAAGAAGAGGTAGGGTTTGATCTGTATTAGGAAGGGTTTCGAGTCTCTTGATTTAAGAAAGAGATAAAATTATGTGTTCATGTTTAAGTCGAACACCGAACACGGTGTAGGACACTAGCATATAAAAGTAGAGATAGACTAAAAATTTTAGCGTGGCTTTGGTGAGTGTATGTGTGCTAGGGTTTTTAGGGGGTGTTTGTGAGGGCACTTTATAACTTCACGTAAACTCAGCAATGGAGAAAATCTTGAATCAATATAGTTCGTGAGTTCTGGTGATTGTTGTTTGGGCGAAGCATATTACGCAAGCGAAGTTGTGCAACGAGTGTTCGTTCGAGCGGTCGACTTCGTCATCGACTACGTAGAGATTTAACAAAGCAAAGGCATCAACCCCCCCCCCCCCCCACCCCACCCCACCCCACCCAAAAAAAATACTGCGATATGGTCTTCATATCTGCTCAGACAAACATCACAGTCAGTCAGTAAGATTGTCATACTGGACCAGCTATCAAGCAAAGCTGAATAGTGCAACTAAGATATACTTTTCATAGATTTTAAGGCATAATTTCTGAAACTCGTTAATGGTAAGATAAAAAAAACACTAGCGAATTGGCATAAAAACTATTGATAGTTCAAGATGGGACGGGCTGGGCGTATCATTACAAAGTTTTGCTTGCCAAGTTCAAACAAATCAATCAAAAGGATAAAAAAGATACTTGTAATACGGAGAATTCCATTACAAAAGTTGTATATACACCTTGTAAGAAGCAGACTTTATTCATGATATTACACAGTGGAACATGCTATAACATGTTCAATAGATATATCAACACCATATTATTCTGCAGATCCTTGCACACTTCATACCGCGAACATAGAAGATGAGATGTGCCTGAAACTTGTATATTTTGGTCGATCAATTCTCTAGAAATAAATGATGAGCAGATAATTTTTGAACTATCAATTCTCTAATCTGAAGCAATGAATGAAGAATGGTTCTCGCTCATTAATAATGAATCCTACTGAAGGATACTGGGAGAAACAAAAGGTTGGCATCTACCTATGGCCACATGACAGTTTTTTAGAAGTTGTTAATGCTAATGATCAATCAAGAAACCAAGAAACTTATGTTAATGTCACCACAAGGAGAAAAAGAAACTGTATTTGATCGGCATCCACGTCAACATTCGTAAATCTTACCTTAGGCGCTTGCACCGTGCTCGACAGGCTTGAACTCCTGGAGCTCCTTAAAGTTCATCCATTGCTTCTCCCAGACCTTAGCTTCATAGAGCTTCTTGGCATCCCCTTCCTTCACCTCAATAGTAAAATAGTACATCATGCCAGAAACAACTTGCTCCTTCACCTTCACAACCTTCTCGAACTCCAGCAGAGCATTCTGCACAGGGCACCGCCAAGATCATTAATCCAATCCAAAACCTCCTTTGTATCGGAGGGGGGAAAACATTAGCACATTCTTAACACAAATATTAATCCAGCACGTCCAGGAGGAGCGCTGCAATTGGGCCGTCCATCCCAATACCTCATGTTTCCCATCAAATTGCATATCTACATAATTTACGAAACCAAAACCCGTTTTTTTCGAAAGAAAATCGATTTGACTTAGATCGATTTGTTTCTAACAAAGGATTTGTGATCCAATCAGGCTGTAGAACACAGATTCAGTTGGACCTCACAAAGAGAGGAGATTAAGAAAGAGAGGGGGGAGGGGTAGGGGGGCTTACGGCCATCTTGTTGTGCTCCGAGACGGCGAAGCGGGCGAGGTCGAGGACGTGGAGGTCGTTCTCACGCCCCTCCGGCGCGTCTTGGATGCCGCCATCCAGCGGCCCTTGGTCGTCCGCCATGGCGAACTCCTCTCCTGCGCTCCGCGTCTCGGTCTGAGCGGCGAGTACGTGCAGCACGAGCAGGACAGCCACCAGTCGGACGACTCGATGATAACGCCGCATCTCCATCGGGGCCGGGATTTGTAGCCGCGGGAGGAGAGAAGATGGGGGAGGATACCATCTGTCAACGATATTATTATGTGGGACCTCGGGTCTTTGGGAACTGGTGGAACGAGATCCATGATTTTAGTACTATCTCTCGGCCTCTCGGGCCTACCACGTCCATGTGCACCGGATGCGATTCCTCTGACTTCAAAGTCACGGTGCCTTTGTCACTGACAGGTGTACCCACCTGTCAGTGACAAAGGCACCATGACTTTGAAGTCAGAGGATCTCAATCCATGTGCACCACCTTCGTTTTCGCAAGGGGTTGATCGCATCGCAGCTCGTGTGACGCTAGAGGGCGCTCCTGGTGCCGATGGCATTGCTATCAGTCATGGCTGGAAATGTGTGTCACGAGCTCAAGGTCAATGCGACAATTACATAGAAACTAGGGGCTAGTTTATGGATTATGTCTTATAGTTTCTTTCGAAAAAACTAAATCGATTTCTTCGTCTCCTTTTAAAACAGTTTATGAAGATAATCTTTTTAAATTAGTTTATCGATATTCAGTTTGTTCACACAAGCATTCACACTAGAGCTATAAATCATTAGTCATAAGTCATTAGCCACAGCTGAAAATAATCCATCCAAAGTCTAAAGATGCTTTAGTGATGTCATAAGGCCTGTTCTTTTTTTGCTGCGGCTTGTGACTTTTGGTTGCGGCTTGTGGTTTTGGGCTGTTCGTGCGAGAGATTACAGAGTAACAGAAACTCACGTACGATTTTTACCGATATAAATGAAGTCGGTACAGTATGTACTTTTGGTTGCGGCTTGAAGTGATGGTGGTATGGTTTAGCATATGTTCCTTTCCGTATGCACGTACTATCCGTCTATATTATCCGTTTTCGATCCGAAACCGTCAAGTATCCGTTCCGGCGGCACCGTATTCGAAATTCCGAATATTCCGAATTCATATTCGTATCCGGTTTTACCGTATCCAACCCCGAATCCGAGAAAAAAATATGGGTTAGGATACGATATGAGCAATATCCGTCCGAATCCGATCCGATTTCACCCCTATGTCTTATAGCTTCTTTCAAAAAAACTAAAACAATTTCTTTATCTCTTTTTGAAACAGCTTATGAAGATAATCTTTTTAAATTGATTTATCGATATTCAGTTTGTTCACATAAGCATTCACGCTAGAGTTATAAACCATTAGTCATAAGTTATTAGCCACAGCTGAAAATAATCCATCCATAGTCTATAGATGCTTTAGTGATGTCATACACTGGTGTGGATGTTGTATGGGTTCTTTTGGGCTTCATTCTTATAACTTTTGGTTTTTTCTATAGTAAATAGCTTTTAAATGATGTGTTTTTTTAAGACGGGGTCTACAAATCGATTGTAGTAGGCATTATACCAATTTTAGCTATAATGGCCTGAAGGACCATGTGAGAAAGTTCATGTTAGTGTTGTGAAGAACCATTATAATGTTTGTGGAATGGTCAAGTGAGTTTGCAAAGATCGCTTCTTGACTGGTTTGGTTTTGGACAAAATTTGAGGATTTTGGGTTTTGGATTGTGAATTGAGGTAGGATGACTTGGGTCATTGGATTAAGATTGCATGATGCATGTCTTAGTTAATGTAGGTCAAGTTGTAAAGAACTTGTGCCTGGAAACGATTTATTTGTCTTTAGATGTGCATGGTCGATTGGAGTTAACTGTGGTCAATGGTGAGGATCAGGGCTACACTTAGGGAGGAGCTGAGGCTCAGAATAATCAAGAATGTTGGGTGAGATGGTGAGGTCAAGCATGGCATTAGAAAGGCGGGAAGTGTTGAAGGCGAGCTCGAACGACGGGATGGCGCTATGTGGCTTGCCCGGGTCAAGTGAGCCGTGGTTCGGTGGAACCGGGACGAGAGAGACTTGACAGTGCATGGCAAGCTAGTGGTGCATTTACACGTGGCAAACATGATGATTGCTTGCAAAGATTGGTGAAGACCCGGTCAACGGAGGGTATTTTGGTAGTTTGACCAAATACTGAAAACCACCTTTGATTGAAACCGCGGCGCATAGGGGATGTGTTGGAGAGCGATTTAGATTATGGTGGAGCTGGTTTGATTAAGGCAGATCAAGGCTAAGGATTTAGCGGATGCACACTTATACGCTTTGAAAAGCGTGTATAAGTGAACTTGTGTGAGTAAAATATGTGTGTGTGGGGTTAACGAGTTTCTCCATTGGATAGGATCTCGTAGTCGAATTCCGACCAAGCTGTTTTTCGACTGGTTGTGCTTAACTTCGTGGGATTTCCGACCACGTAGTCGACATCAATCACGTTGTTTGTATGATTGTTTTTGGCTCAGCTATGAGGATCTCTGGTTTTCCAGTGCGATTGCTATCCTAATCTTCATAGATTTGTAGCTATTAGAGTAAAGGATAAGTGAATACTTTGGGGGATTTTTAAGGCACCATTCACCCCCTCTGTTGTCTATCCGGTCCTACATGGCTAAAATCACATGCAATTGTTTCTCTCTTCATACTCTCTCTCGCCAACAACCATAATTCAAAAACCAAAAGCTAAAAAACATAAGCCACAGTAGGGGCAAACCCACCGGGGGTCAAGTGGGGCTGCCGCCCCCTCCCCGGAGTATGCGGTGTTGGTCCTCATTCGCTTTGCTTCCTTTGTTCCGCTATTGGTTTTGTTGCGTTCGATGAAACGGCATGAAATGCGAGCGATGGGACGAGAAGCTACATGGGGGCTTCAGGAGGTTTCGGTCATATGCCTAGCTTATGGGGCCAGATCTGCCATAGGCCCACAAGTCAGGCAAAAGGTTTGAGACCTTGCCCACGCCGTGCTTCATGGCTAATGGTCGGAAAGGAAGAGTAGCCGGCCTAGGAGGATCTCGTACATTCGTACTTGTACCCAGTGTGGGCCCTGTGGATCTTGATGATGTGGCGTGGGGCCGCTTGTGGGTAACAGGGCCTGTCAGTGAGAAATGTGAGGTGCCGTTTTCCACCTTGTGAGACTAAATCAAGATCTGGAGTAGTACACAAGTGGGAAGGAGCTTGAAATAATTACTTAGTCCTAGCTTGCTATTATTATCTAGCCAAGTTTAATTATGAGGAGGGGCATGAGGTTGGAGCCGTGCTTCCTGGCGAGGCCGCAGAGGGAGACATGAGGGAGTGAGCCGACGAGGTGGAGGTGCCTGATGATGGGCAGCACCGAAGGCGAAGGCGGGGGCGATGGTCCAACATGCTACTATAGGTCGGCAATTCAGTAAACCAGTGAGCAGGTCTCATTAGCCTCCCCTAAATTTTGATCATAGGTCCGCCACTAGCCATAGCCTAAAATAACCCACCCTTTATCGAGCATGTTCTTTTTGGCTTCGGCTTTTGGCTACGACTTATTGCTTTTGGACTGTTCGTGAGATAGAGCACGGACTAACATAAACCTACGTGTGATTTTGGCCGATATAAATAAAGTCGCTATAGTATATATTATAATTACTTTATATATCTCTATCTTAAAATGACACTCTGATTGAAAACTGGTTACTATAGAAAAAAAAAATTAAAAATTAATCTTTAAAAGCTAAAAAAAAGAGGACTCCGAAGGGATGCGCGTCCTCTGCCGTAGCGAAGGCACCAATGGTACGACCTTCTTGGCTGCTCGGTTTGAAATCCAACGCTCTAGATTGTGTCAGATGAGAACTGTAGATTCCCAATATCTCGCCAGAAGTTCACAAATTATCGCCAACCTTGATATAGGCCGTCCGGATCTTTATCCAACGGTTCTTAAACACCGGAAAGACACAGTAGTGTACACCTCGGCCTTTCACGTGGAAAGGCAGAGGATACGCATCCCTCTCCGAAGTGCATCTTTTGCCTTTAAGACGTACAGTAACGAGTAACGGAGGATCTACTGTCATTGCAAACCCTTTTTTCCCGACCAAATTTGATGAAGAGTGAATCTAGTGTCATTGCCTGGTAATCTCATAGGTAGGAAGGTAGTTCTTCATATGAATACCAGCTGATTGCAATTTGCTGGGACACACCAATGGCTCCAGTACAAAATTTGAAGGGGAGGAAAGTAGTTCTTCATATCATCTACACTATTAATCCACCAGTTAAAATTATCCTACATCCACCCAACAATTACCTGCTCCACAGTCATGACCTTAACTACGTCCACACCATAATATGCACCCAGAATTACATCATCCTAAAAACGTCCGCACCAGATTAACTCTCATCTATTCTCTCTCCTTACTCAACCATATCCGACGATCATCCTTCAATGGATGTGCAGTACCCCTCCCGCGTCCTGACGCTCGTCTTAATCGCGAAATTTCCGCCCGGACGCTGCTCCCCCCACCCCCCAGCGCCGCGTCCCTCCTCTCGCTCCGCCCTCGCTCCTCCTCCAACCGCCGCCTCCCCCGCTCCTCCTCCTCCGCGTCCTCCCCCGCTCCGCCGCCGCCTCCTCCTCCCCCAACCCCCTGCGCCACCGCCTCCTCCTCCTCCCCACCCCACCCCGCGCCGCCGTCTTCTCCTCCCCACACCACCCCGCGCCGCCGCCTCCTCCTCCCCCCACCCCGCGCCGCCGCCTCCTCTTCCTCCTCCCCACCCCACGCCGCCGCCTCCTCCCCCCCCCCCCCCCCCCCCCGCGCTCCCGTCGCCTCCTCCTCCCCCCACTCCGCCGCTCCGCCTCCTCCTTCCCCCACTCCTCTGCTCCGCCGCCTCCTCCCGCTCCTCCGCTCCGCTGACGCCTCCTCCTCCACACCCCGCGCTGCCGCCGCCGCCTCCCGCTCCGCCGACGCCTCCCCCTCCCCACCCCGAGATCAGCGATTGCTTGGAGACGGTGGCAAACCCTAAATCCCCAAATCGGCGGGAGGAGACAGTGGCACCCTTGGAGCTCGGTGGCGCGTGGCCAACCCCATGGGCAGCGACGACGACGAGGGAGGCAGCAAACCAGCGAAGCTCCACGGTGCGCACATGAGCCGGCGCCCAGCATGGAGACGAGGGAGCCGGCTGCCCGGCGAAGCTCCACGACGCGCTTGAGCCGATGTCCAGCGACGACGATGAGCTCTTTTCCTTCCGCCCTTTCCTAATCTCCGGCGCTTCAAACCCAAAACCCTCCTCCTCCATGTCCTCCCCTTCCCGCTCCCCGTCGAGGCCGCCTCCGCCTCCTCCTCCTTCTGGCGCGGGTGAGTGCGGGATCGGCGCCCGCGACAACCGCTCTGGGACCCGCTGCGAGTCCTATGGATTGCAGTTGCTGTAAATTTGGTTCAAGAAGTAATGCCGATGCTGAATTTTCTCATTTGTATCCCCGCACGGCCAAACTGGTATTGACATTGTATACCATATTATATCTTTTTCCTCTTATTGTGCGCTCATTTTATGAATTGATCTGTAACACAGGTTTATGTTCATATGTACCATCGATTTCCAGATACTGAGGACAGAGGATAGCGTTCTTGGCCTCGCCATTTTGTCAGGTTATGACATACAATTATGGGAGAGGAAGGTCCATTCTGATGGTATTGCCAGATGGGTGCTGGGGAAAACTGTTGACCTGGACAAGCTCCTTTCACTGGGATCGTCAATGGAGAGATGGAGACCGCTGATAATGCGATTTGCTGAGGACAGCTATATGATCTTTCTGTCGATGGCTATTGTTGTCTTTGCGGTTCAGGAAGCTTTTTGAAAGAGCTTCTATTTTCCCTACACAAGTTTCTATACTGCAGGTAATAGCTCTTCTCTACTTTACATAAGTAACAAAATCTAATTAGTTTTGGTAGCATGTGGTTGCTGGGATATCGTTCATGTGCTTAAGGGTTGACTGGCAATTTAAGCATAAATGTGGTATTTGTTTCTTCGTTAGGTTGGTGAACTTATGGCAATGCAATTTTTGATATTGTTATTGATTATGCACGAAAGCAAGAACAAAAACAAAATGGTAGTTTATTACTGCCTGGCTATTGCTGTATGAATAAAACGTACTACGGTGCTGTTCTTGCACTGATCTTTTCAGCTTGAGCATCCTAACAGCTGGAAACTGTCAACAAAGACACACTAAAAAATAAAGTTGAACCATCTGATGTGTGAAATGAGTAACTTTTCGAAGCTTAAAGCTTGTTGTGTTCTTTCATTCAATACTTTTTTTGCAAGATAGTATCTATCTATATTAGTTTACTGTTAATCATAAATCCATAATAGTGAATTGCATCTGTCTTAGCTTACGGAATGAATTGTCATATTATATTAAACTTTTGTGGAATAGTCCTGCTGCCTGCAAGTGACATATTCATTTGCACTGGATGAAAAATAAATAGTGCTTTGTTTTATCGTCTATAAGGTCAAATTTATTCTGTCGTAAGCAGTCATGCTCTTTTTTGTCAACAGAGTTTCAGTTCAGAACACGCTCATTTATTTAGTCAATTTGACATAACATGGAACAAGCTCACTTCAGAATAATTCCAGATAATTTCAGTTCCATTGATCAGCTAAATAGTCTGAAGATGTCCTTCATTAATAGGTAAATGGGTCTTACTGTTTTGAGTAATTAACCTTGTACTTGGTTGTACTGCCTTGTACTTGGCCTCGATTATGTTGATCACATCAAATTGTTCGTGAGACTGTCAGCTAATATCTGTTCGTGTTTTTTTTTCTCTCTTCTCATTCCACAATAGAATTTTGGATGGTTACCAGAGAGCTCTGCAAACTACCATCGTTCTTCACCACTGTTCTTTTTGGAAAGATCGACAAGCAGAACACGGGATTCGTCAAAAGGTAGTTGACCACTTGTAATAGTATGCTGAACACAAAAATATTTTCTGTTAAATTGTGCATTATGGTAATTGCTTCCAGGGATGCCTTTATGGATTTCTGGGTGAATAGCAATATGATGACTATGGACAGTGCAACCCAAGTGTTCACAATCTTGAAGCAACAAAATCACGATTACCTCACAAAGGTATGTCTCCATTACCAAAAACATAAGTCTGGACTCTGGAGTGTGAAAGACTTCAGAAATTGATTAATTCAACGTAGCATGTTACTGGTTCATCACAGATGGCCTTCTCTAACCAATGTTCCATAATAATTTAGGATGATTTCAAACCGATTCTTCGAGACCTTTTGGACAACCATCCTGGCCTGGAGTTCTTAAAGAGCGCACCGGATTTTCAAGAAAGATATGGTAAAACTATCCATGCCATCTATGTTACTAGGTTCCTTTGGTCAAGACATTTTTAACTGCATTACTAGGTTCCTTTGGTTTAATTTATTCAGCTTGTCCAAGGAATGACCTTCTTACTGATGGTACCTTCGCACTCGTTGAGAAGCTAGATGGCAGCAATTGGATTCCTGTCTATGATGATGATGATTGGTCATTGCGTTTCAAGTGGTCAAGGCCTGCAATATTGAGTCCAAGAAGTTTTGCAAGGCTGGAGTGGACCATTCCAGAAGACGCTGCCTCTGGTGTTTACAGATTGAGGCATTTTGGTGCCTCTAAACCATTATTCGGGTCCATCAAACATTTCACAGGGACCTCTCGCGCATTCGCAGTGTGTTAGGCAGTACACCATTGCTTTTGATGGCACACCTATCACAGCTTACACCAGCTACTTTTTTAGATTGAAAACCCATCACTACACCTACACGATTCCTCCCTTGGTTTTTATATACACTAGGAAGGTGCTTGTACATTGCAACGGAGTATTAAATAGAGGGTAATACATATATGTAAACATGATCCAAACAGGCAAGCATAAAGTGTACTAAATAAATGAACGACCGTCAGTTCGAGCAACAGAGTTTCTTCACATGTCTTTCAGCTGCTGCTATTATGGTTGAGTCACATTCGATTATTTGATGATTATTCTCTTTATTTCTTGAGGAAGATGAGGAACAAGAGAATTTGATGCTTGGTTCGCCGCTATACCTGGCCGAGCTACGTTGTAGCTTATCATCGGCAGCCCGGATGCACAGCCCGGTCGTTATGTGACAAAAATATTTGGTTATACAATATATGAGACATGAATCTTAATGAATCTGATTGTTCGGTTTATTTTTTACAAATTTTATCTTGTTTTGTATTTTACCGTAGCGTTAGCACGGGCACACTACTTGAGTATTTTAGTTTTTGAGCATGTGTTAGTTAGTAGCTGCAAGCTTTGTGGTTCTTAGCGGTTTGGTGATTTGCTTTGAAAGTTAGGTTTTCTAAAGTATGTTGTACAAAAGTGTTTGTCAAAATGGCTTGCTCTACATAGGAAAGCAACCTGTGTTTATCTCTTGCCTTTCCGCCTAACGCAATGCCCACCAAGTGTTTGTCAAAATGGCTTGCCCAATAAATAGCAGGAGGCAGCTCTCCATCAGTGCATCCTGTCAAGAGATCTGCAACATGTAAGCTTTCTTCACTTTTTTAAGAGTCTTTTTTTTGGTATAGTTGTTTTATGCTTGGTTCATGTTTTCTCCACTTTGGGCACTATACTATGTTATATTAGAGGTAGGTTATATAGTCAAGCATAAACAAATATCTTTCTTTTGAGCAACAATATATAACTGCAACCACGGCAAAGCTACAGTAACTTTGCATGATGGTCGTAAGGAGGAAGATCGTGGTCGTAAAGCTAGCAGGCGTGGTCGAAAGGCGGTCGACCACGGCAAAATCGAAAGCAGGTGTGATTGGGAGCATCTACGACCACGAACACGCAAAGTCGAAGGTGGTCTGAAGACGTACGACTGCAAAGAAGAAGATTAAACGTGGTCGAAGGAGGCTACGATCACGTTGTGAAGGTTTCGACCACGGTGAACAGTGATCGCCAGCATCACTGCGTAGTCGTAAAGAGTTGCGATCACAGTAACTCGAGAGCGGCTGAAGGAAGACAGTGCAGCGATATAGCGGAGCGGTCGTAAACTGATACAGTGAAGTTACGACAACGACTCAAAGCGATCGGTGCCGAGTTTGAGTGGTCGTACGGCGACGTAAGCACTCGGAATCGGTCATAAACGACTCTAAGTACCCCTCTATAATACACCAAAATTTTCTTTACTAAATGCACCCCCTCAACCACCCCCACAATCATGCCTAATCTAAGTCCACCCAGATTTGTCCATGATCTGCATCTTGCCGCCCAGCGCGTAGAGGCAGGGGCGGACCCACAGGGTATGCCGGGTGGGCCACTGCATACCCTGGGGCCCAGCAGTAAGTCATACATAATATAGATATTACATGTAAAAATAAAAGAAGAAAAAGCTTACTGTGTTTCATATTTCTTTATGTGACAAAAATGTTTGTTTTCTTTGTAGCCTCAAGTTTAAACAATGTGGGGATGAAGAAAGTCGTCGGTGGGTGAGTCCAATTATGTTGTCGCCTCCTCAAAGGATCAGTCGTTATGTGACATTTATTATGTGACAAAAATATTTGGTTATACAATATATGAGACGTGAATATTAATGAATCTGATTGTTCGTTTTATTTTTTATAAATTTTATCTTGTTTTGTATTTTACCGTAGCGTTAGCACGGGCACTATACTAGTAGGTATAGGATGCCACCCCATGAGAGCTCAAAATGTTGCATTTGTGTCCAATACTCCAATGGCATTCAATATAGGGTTTATTTGATAAATGCCACACATTGCCAAACATTTTCTTGACGAAGAGTGCCTTAACACACTTTGGTTGCACACAGATCGGCCGCCACAGTTTATACAAATTTTGGCTATAGCTTGTGTGTGGCTGTAAACCATACAGTGGGCAATCTTGTCTAACTTTAGTGTGGCACCGAACAAAATGACATGTTACGGTATCAAGATGATTGTAAGTTGGAATCTTGAGGGTCAAAACCAGGTAGAAACAAAAGGGTATATATGAAGTTACAGGGCTCCAATTTGACATTTAAGGATGCATCGTGTATCTGTGCTTTAAGCAACAGGTTGCGTTCATGTCGAAAAGATTTGCTAGGCGTTGAAACAACAAGTTTGTTCCTTGTATTTCTTTTTCTTGCGTGTTATCCAATCTTGCTGGCTTCTGAAAGCTTAGTCGTTAATTCACTATCATTAGAACCTAGATTGAATCGCAAGGATGGGGAGGTAATTGGAGCAGATATGGATAGATATCGCTTATTCTATGTTCTATTTCGTATTTTCTTCTCGGAATTGGAGTTGAACATAGATAGTGTTAGATATCATTTCTCTATTTTGTATTCGTTCCACAAGCCTTCAAACTGTTGCCCAGATGGAAATAATCTACTTCTTTTACACCCTTACATTGGATATTCAACAATAGGCGTGCAATGAGAGCGAACACAGAAAGATTAATCATCGAGATATTGAAGGAAGAATAATCAATATTCTCCGTCTATTTAGATGTGGCAATCCGTCTATCTGTTATCATATTCCTAAGTGAAGTAACAATAGACTTTCTTGGATATATACAAATGAATATCACTCATCACATATTCTATTTTATGTTTTTTTCTCGAGTCAGAGTCAGACACAAATAGTATCATATAACCATTCATCCTTTCTATATTCACTTCACAAGCATTTGATCGATTGACCGAATAAAAATTACCCGCTCTGATTATACTCCAAGGATAACGAACCACGTAGCTCCTGGACATAGTTTGGGCACGGAACTTGAGAAAAAACGGCATTGTCTTCGCCCTACGGCCTTCCATGCCCAAGACCTTCACGAGTGTTTTCCCCTCCATCCAGGATGTGATTAATTTCGTGCCAAGTCAGTCGATGGAGAGCATGTTAGTACTACTATTAATCTATTATTTTATTCAGTAATCCTATTCACGTCATGACATCTTCGATTGTGCCAACATATATGATTCTTTAGTCCTTCAAAAGTAAATGCGTCGAAAGTGTCAGGACATGTGCGTTGATTCCTTTTTTTTTTGGAAGGGACTGTGTTGATTACTTAAAATAATAGCATGCTATGAGCCAAATCCAATGATTTTTTTAGTGGGCCAAACCCAATGATACGCAGGGTTGGTTCGTGGTACTACTACCAAAATCGTTGAGACGTAAAGAGGAGACGGCCCAAAATCAAAATTGGCCAGCGACCTCTCCCTCCCATGTCCAGCGCAGACATGACCGGCCCAGCGTGTGTGCGCCACGGGATCACGGCTTCCTCCACGCCACGCGGCTTCTACCCGCCGCCGCCGCCGGCACACGCACACCACGTCCATCCGCGCAGTCTCCCAGGGCCCAAGGCCAATCTTCCCAGCTTCCAGCGCTCCCACGCGGCCGAGCTGGCACTGTAGCCCAAGTGCCCAAGCCACCCGCGCGCGAGTAACTTGCGAGGCCCACTCAGCCGCACCCGCGGAACGCGAGGCAAGACGCGGCACGGGTGTGAAATCTTCCGAGCCGTGCGCACCGTCCGCCGAGTGAATTTTCCCGTGCGCCCGTTGCCCTTTACTCGGTTCCTCTCCTCCACAGATTTAGACTGTTCAGTTGGTCCCTAACAATGTGACATGCTACTGTTAGAAAACCTAGATCTAGGTTTAAAGGTTTAGTCCATAATAAACATCTCATCACTAGATTATAAATAGGAAGTACTATTGGTTATTTTATATACGGAATTAGAAAAGAAAACAATAAAGAAAGACCAAAATTTCTCTCTATCTCTAAGTTTTAATATACTATTTCTGTCGTCTGTGATTGATCTGGTTTTGCATAGCAGAGGAATCGATCGGACTGATCACCAGCGACGGTTCCTCAACACGAATCGCTCCCGTGAATTGAAAGGTAATCATCAAAGCATTAGTAGATTGAATTGTCTATATATAAATTGCTCTAAATTCGCAGATTTTGCTTTCTAGATTAATTTTTCTACGATACAAATCCGTTCTAATCTACTGTGAACAGACTTGAAGTCACCGGCACAATGTCGATCGGTAGATTACATGAAAGAGTAGATGTTGATTGCACTGTAGATTAAAAAAAGAAAAAAAACGTGCACGGCCGGCCCCGTACTCCTCTTGCGCACCGGCCCCGAAGCGCCACCTGAAGCCGCCGCACAGGGCCACCGGCCGAAACAATGGGTGGAGCCAGCTGACAGCACCGCCTCAGGCTCCGCGCCGCGCATGGCCCCGCACGGCCGCCCGACAGTGCCGCCTCGTCTTCCGCCCGAGCGCCAGCCCCGAAGCGCCGCCCGTGCTCGAAGTCGAGGCCGTCCGTCGCTCCGCTCCGCCGTCGCCCTGCCCGAAGTCGCCACCTGAAGCGTCGTCAGCTCCGCCACCTGAGGTCAGCCCCGCCCGAAGCGCTGCTGACTCCACCGCCCGAGACTGGCCCCGAAGCGCCGCCCGTGGCCGGCCCTGAAGTGCCACCCACACTTAATAAAATAATCTTCAAATGGTAGTTAGTTTTCTCTAAAGCCCTAAATAATTCTTAATAGATTTCTACCATTTACATGTGACTAATAAATTAATTAAGAATTTAAATTTACATCAGAATGATTTAAACAGCAATACATCAATTTAATCGGTACAAATTTTAATCTATTGACAATACTAAATTTATTTTTAATAAACATAAATATTTGCTAGTGGGCTGGTGGCAAGAGAGATGAGAGAGGCTAGCTTGGGCTAGCCAATGTTAGGCTGAGATCTCGGATATCCGGATCTGTATTATTCGGATAATTCGTATTCGTATTCGCTGGATATCAGGCCTACTGTATTCGTCTTCGTCTCCGACAAAAAATTCTTGTTTCTGATCCGAGAATTATCCGAAGAAAATCCGATCCAACGCAACACGTATTCGTTTTTACCCGGATCAATCGGAAACTATCCGATCCGTTTTCATCTCTAATCCTTGCGTCTCCCTGCCTGGTTTTAAGCAGTATAAGCTGATTACCAGAAGATCAAGCCCATTTTGATTTCCAAGGGAACCTTTGGAAACTCAAAGGCCCATAGAAACTAGTATTTGACCGAAGAAACTTTGCAGTGAGAACCCGAGGTTGCAGGAATGGTCTGCATCGGACTTGGCCCGCTAGCAAAACCTTGGTTGGCTTAATTTTGCTGTTCGTCCATTCTTCCTGCAACGCAAAACTGGGCTCTAAAGTCTTCAGGATGTAGGCAATATCATAAGAAGTAGGATCTGCAGACCAACAAGACCTGAAATACGACGCGGCTATTGAAGCTTTATTCTATTCCTGCCTGACCAGAAGTTCCAAATCTAGGTTCAACTCGAGCTGCTTCTATTCTACATGTCAAGTATGAATCCATCCATAGTCTCCAAGACTGCATGCTGAAGACGGATGCGCTTGGTGAGCGCAGAATTGACATCTATAAACAACTGATGTGGTTAAATGCACGTGATTTGTTTTTTTATTGCCAAAAATGGCTACATTAACACATGTGTTGCTTCGGAAATTTTATACTGTCGAGGAAGAAGACCTGGTTATGAAAAAACAAATTAGTAGCAAATGTTCCAAATGCATCAGGAGTTTACAAATGAAACCCACATTGTAAGTATCGCAGCTTATGGAATCTAGAATTTTCTAGCGCACATGGTTGCCCTTTCTATTTTAGTTTTTTTTTTCTATTTTGCATTGTAGTGCTTTTCTACGTGTCTTGTCCCCATTGGATGGAAATTGGACGGCGTAGAAAAATTGGGACAATATAGCACTCTCATACGGCTTTGTTTGTACTCGAATTTAATATATATTAAGATTTGTAAGAAAGAAAAAACTAGTAATTACCTCATTAATCAATAGAGAGATAAAAGATAATAATCTATAGTTCTATGACACTTATCTTAGTGGATCATATTATAACGGTATAGATTAATCATATATAGATATTGTAGTGGCTATAGTTACATAACAAATACAACTATATCTTCAATCATGGGGATTGTAATTTTATAGAAATAAAATTTTATGTTCAAATATAAACATACATGTCTTTGTATTTAGCCATGTAATTGCGTGGATAATGCAGGTAGTTTTATAAAAATATTTCTAACCCAAAAGCAAGAGAAATAACCTTCATATTTTACATAAGGGAAAATTGCAAAAACCCCCATATGTGAGTCGGAGTTTGATTTACCTCCTACAAGTACTCTTGTGTTTTTGTGGCATATGCCCTCTCTCCTAACACATTAAACACACAAGTGCATGATTGTTTGATATGCCCTCTCACGCAACCTAACCCTACAAACCATGTTGGAATGATTTGGACCAACCTGGCACGCCATGGAGTCTATGGGCCTGTTTGGGAGAGCTCCACCAGTTTCAGATCCACGAAAAACAGATCCGGATTCAATTTTGCTAGCCAAACAGTTCTAGCTCCAGCAGCTCCACCGTGGATCTGCTCCACCAAAACTATGGATCTGGCTCCAGATCCACCAAATTGGTGGAGCACCTCAAGGGGTGCTCCACCAAACTCAAGTTGGCGGAGTTGGAAAAAATTACCCACCATGCCACTGATTACACACAAAAAACGGTTCGTTCTATCTTCTTTTCACACTGTGGCGGCGGCAGCAGCCGAGGCTGCTTGCTCGGGCGGGCGGTGCGGCCGCTTCAGGCGGCGCGACTCGGCCGGTGCGGGAGGCGCAACTGGTCGGACGGGCGCGGCGGCGTGCGGGCCAGCAGATGCGGCCCGGGCGTTGGGGATCTCGGGAGCAGGCGGCCCGAGCGCAAGGGGCGGAGCTGCGCCCGCCGGCGGCGACCTGAGCGCGAGGGGCGGTGGGCCCAGGCGCGGCGGCAGGAAGCGGCGGCGCGCGGGGAGGTGCCGGCTGCGGGCGGCTCACGGGAGAAGGCGCGGGCGGCGCGTGGGGAAGTGCCGGCTGCGGGCGGCGCGCGGGGAGGCAGCGCGGTCTGCGGGCCGCGGTGGGGACCGGAGGTCGAGCGCCGTGCGGCGGCGCGGGGAGGGACCGGCACGGCGGCGGCGCACAGGTGCTTGCGCGAGGCCGGTTCAAGGCGCAAGAGCTGACGTGTGGGCCCAGGTGTCAGTGAGATAGAGGAGAGCAAACTCAGAGCTGGAGCTGTACCAAACACTTGGATGAAATCCAGATCCACGGTGGAGCTGCTCCACGGTGAATTTGGGTGGATCTGGTGAATCTGGGTGGATCTGGAGCTGGTGGAGGCTCTACCAAACAGACCCTATATGTCAACAAAAAAATCTCCGAAGCAAAGAGAAACTCCGCCTGACTTCTGATATGATATTTGCAATTAATTTTCCTTTTACATAATGAAAAACCTCCTACATGCGTTAACATTGCCCATTATAGGGGAAATATAACGCTCAATCTGACTTCTGATGCCCCCAAACCAAATACGCCAATACTGGCCCGGGTACTTACAGCAACACTAGCTGTATGTGCCAGTACAAAGGTACAGGCAAATGTTTCAACATAGTTGGCAGGAACAATCAAACAACCAACCGGAAACCTTCCTTTCTCATGTTGTTTCGGACGAAATAATGTCCGTCCAAAAATAAAGTTGGAAAAATAATCAAGAACCAGGGTGTGACGTGTGAAATGGGTGATTTTTATTTGGACTTTTTTTGGATTCTCTAATATGACCTTATTCAGTTACTGCTATTTGGTCCTCTCAAAGTGGGCTGAGCTAGCTTCAAATTAAGTGGCAGGCAGTAGAAACTACAAAGTTACACGACCGAGGCGACTCAGCATCTGGCCGACGACTGGTTTCGACGGCCGGCAAACTAGATGCGTCGCATTCAGCTAGCCATGTTGGCGCACGAGTGGCCGACCATCCTCTTCTTCTTACTCTTGGAGAAACAGCGGCAGGTAGCTGTAGCCGCAGGAAGCGCTTGCAAAATAAAAATGCCAAAAGCTTCTGTTGAGAACAGGTCGATTCCCACATAGTCTGGTGAGTAGTAGTCCTTTGTTAGTCCTAGCATACTTTTATTAGAACTCTATCCACTGTTGGCGTCAACGATTCGTTAGCGAGGCAATCAGGCTAGTAATTTAATTAAGGTGCGCTGCTGATCATGTGAGAATGAAGCTTCGTAAGAACTTTGCAGGGAAAGGAGCAATATTATTAGGCAGCAGCGTGAAGGCAAGCGTGTGAAATACGCACAATCTCTAGATGGTCAAGAGCACAAAAATGCAGTTCAAGTCTTTGCTTTTGCGCATTTGGAATGCACGCCTGGAAAGTCAGATTTACTCAGACAGTAGTACGTAGTAAGTGTTTGGCTTTACCCTCCCGTGGGGAACAGAACTTAGGCAGAGCAAAACAACTTACTACTCCCTACGTTATTTGTTAGATATCAACTTAGAACGCGTGCAACAAACCTATTTTAAATTTTAGCCACTAATACATACAAAAACATCTATATTTTTCATGTGAAAACGATATTACTAGATTTATTATAAAAAAACATTTTCAAACCATTATATTTTTCACTAATATACAATTAGGAAAAAAATAATGCTCAAATGTTTATTAGAAACCGAGTCGATATCGAACAAAAGAATGGAGCCTGTAGCTTCCGGTGCGTATCAGGGAGCAGGGAGGGCCAAACCACCCGTACAAGAGCCCGACCCTTCCTCTCCCAGCGTCGACTCTCTCCCTACCTCTCGCCTTGCCGCCGCTGGAGCACGCCGCCGGAGGCCGTGCGGGTGCTAGGAAGGCGACGGTGGGGCTCTCTCGCCTGGATCTGGGCGGCGGTTCTAGATCTGGGCGACGGTTTCAAGGTGGCAGGGCCCCGTTGGTGGTCGCCGGCGGAGGCTGAGCGGCGTGGGCGGCGGTCGGAGCCGGAACGCGTCTCCGGGCGTGCGGGGGGCATGGGGACGAAGTTGGCGCGCACGTGGAGTGGTGTCGTCGTGGAGCGGTGGCGGCGACGAGGTTGCCGGCCTTCGGCATGCATCGCAGGTGTGCTGGTGCCCGGATCTAGGTGAGATCGGGTCCGGCGGCGGTGCTGAGTCTCGGTACGAAGAGGGGTCGGCTGCTTTGAATCTGGGTCGCTTCTGCTCAGGCGAGCAGGTGGTCGTGTAGCCAGCTCTTCATCGCTGCGAAGCGTCACCGTCGTCCTCCAGCGACTCCGGCCGGTGCGCAAAATCGTGGCCCCTGCCGGCATTCTCGGCGGCCTTGGCGTCCCTCGCGCTCCTCTCCAGCTCCCGCGCCGTCTCCGCAGGGCTCAGCTGGTCGCCGTAGACGAGGGAGGCGCGCGGTGGCGCGGGGGGGGGGCGGAAAGGCAAGGAGGGAGGCCAGTGGCGTGCGGCTCCAGAGTGCTGACGCCTGGTTCCGGTCGCGCGCGGGGCCGGCGGCGATGCTGGTCGTCGGAGCTCAGCTTGGGTCTGGCTGGTGGCCGGATGCTGCGGCTGGCGGTGGTGGTTGTTGGTTTGCGGTCCTGTCGTGTGGCAGGCGGTTCGGCTGCTGGGTGCCTAAGGCATCCCGCGGTGACCGGTGAAGGCTAAGCTGGCAACGGTGCTTGGTGTCCGGAGTGGCAGCAGGTAGTTCTCTGTAGGCGTCGCTTAGTGGTTTCTACAGAGACGGATATTGCAGGAAGCGGCTCTCTGAGGAGTTCAAGGGTGGCTATGCCATGGCCTTGAGGTGTGCAGGACTCCGGTGTGTTGGTGGCGGTCTATTTTGTGTGTGGGTAGTGCGTGGGGTGCTGTGGAGGTGCTGGCGAAAGCCTTGCCGGTGTACTTACCGGTCCCGACAACGATGACGCCTTCGGGCGCCATTTTCCTTCTTGGAGGTGTTGTCTTGGCACTCCGCAGCCCTCATGTTTTCTGATCTCCAGGTGAAAACCTTGCCTCGGTGAGGCGGGCGGCGTTGGCGACCCTTGTCGTCTCCTTGGAGGCGTCACCTAGGAGGCCCTTCTTCACGCAAAGTAGACCGAAGTTTGGGTGGCGCAGTCGTTTGAGGATAGGGTCTTGGTTGAAAGCAAGGACGGAGAAGAAGTTCTGAAGCGTAGTCTTTCTAACTTTTTTCATAGTCCTTAAGCTCTCTTTTTCGTTGTTGTATGCTCCTCAGTTATGAGGCTTTGAGCCTAAAAGCTCGTGTAACCTTTGGTTGTATTGATTGTATATACCCCTTGTGGATATAGAGGCCGGATTTTATATCCTTTATTTAAAAATCAGGGAGCAGGGAAAGGGTTCGAAGCTGTGGTCAAACATGTCAAGGCAAGTTGCACGCATGGTTTGGCTTTTCAGTCCGTAATTTCGGTGCGGTTCTAAGAGACTCCTCCTCGCTGTTGTTTCTCAGGTCTCGTTCTCCAGAAGTCGTACATGGCGCGATTCAAACTTGACAACCAGCCGTGCACGTTCGTACGTACGCGTTCTCGTGGTCGTCGTGACGGTAGCCCTGCAGAAACATGCAGACCTAACTACACGCTCGTTCGATCAGCTAGCTATAAAACCGCTCACGGATGAGTTCGCTAGTTTTTGCGACTCCCGTCGTTACCATGTGATTCAAACACAGCATGCATGTGCCTGCCTTGGATCGGTTAGAGACGAATCTCAACGAGCGTTTCTGAAAAAAAAATAAAAAGAAGCGCAGGGACGAGAATATGTATACGCACAAAGTGCAAATAGTAAGACATATACAATGGTATAGATGAGGCCGGGCTTACGCGTCACTACGTACTCCTCTGTCGCCGTCGTGCCGCTGCTTTGCTCCTTCCCTGCCGTGAAGTTGCCCCGCGCCGTCGCTTCCCATGCGACGAGAGGAGTTGGGCTTGGGGTCGGGTTCCTGCATGTCAGGAAGCAAGCTGGTTAAAAAAGGCTGGGACAAAGTGCAACTTAGATTAATCCACTTTAGTGTATAGTGAAACTATTAGTTAATTCTGGTATATAGTAAAAAAAACTACTAACATTACCTATGCAAAGTATAATTTAATTTAAAAATAAACCCTACTATGCATAGTTTTTAATGTGTCTATAGACGGGCTATTGAGCGGCAAGAAAATACGTGGAGTATAGACAACATCCTTACAACAGCAAGAAAATCATCTGTAAGGGTCTTATTTCTCAGTTATGGACCATCTGTTGTATACTATATGGTATCCTTTTCTCTCCTTATTCTCTATCGTCCTTGTCATCACAAATCTTACCTGACGAGTTACAGCACATGTTCTTTTTCAGCTTTTGACTTCAACTTTTTAGCTTTTCTACAGTAACTAGCTCTTTAAATAGAGTATATTTTTAAGATAGGGTCTACTAGTTAATTGTAGTACGTACTGTACCGACTTCATTTATATCGGCAAAAATCGCACGTGAGTTTCAATTACTCTGTAATCTCTCACACGAACAACCTAAAAGCCACAGGCCGTAGTCAAAAGTCACATGCCACAGCTAAAAAGAACAGGCCCACAAGCAGTTGATGTCATCCATTCTAATTTCTACATGCCTAAAAACAACACCACCTAGTTGTCCTAAGACTTCGAGCAATTAACGATAACATGCAAAATAAATGCATTCTATATACTCCATCGATAGCGCATGCAAAAAACATAATCCAGTCGCGCACCAGTGGCGTCACCATCCAATTCCTATTGACAAATCCCACTGCGTAGCTAGTGCGGACACACGCATATATAGTACCGGCAGCTTTCTAGTTGGCTTCTCTCGACCCCCCGTCTTTTTCCATGATCCAAAACCATCAGCAAAACCTACGAATTGACTCTGATTTCTGTGCAACACACCGCGCTTCCCGGCCTATATATACACGTCCAAGCCAAAACCTAAAGTCCTCACACTACAACACTTCGCAGGAGCTTGCACAAACTGTACTACTATTAGAAGAGAAGAGAAGAGAAGAGAAGAGAAGAGAAGAGATCGATCCCAGCTTAGCTAGATCAATCTCACCGTAGATATAGAGCGGCGTGGTTCCTGATCAGTTGAGATATAGTGTACAGCTAAGGGCATAGCTAGGTAGGGCACCATGATTACGGGCTCGGCCGTGTACCAGGTCGTTGAGGCGATGGCGCCGCTGTACACGGCGGCGGTGCTGGGGTACGCGTCGGTGCGGTGGCTCAAAGCCTTCTCTGACGAGCAGTGCGCGGGGATCAACCACTTCGTCGCGCTCTACGCCGTGCCGGTGCTCATCTTCCACATGGTCTCCACCAACGACCCCTACAACATGAACGGCCGCCTCATCGCCGCCGACACGCTGCAGAAGGCGGTCATGTTGCTCGGCCTCATGGCGTGGGCGCGCTGGTCCAGCTCGCGCCGCCGGGGCGGAGGCGGCGCGGTGGCGGCGGCGTCGACCCCGCTGCAGTGGGTGGTGACCGCCTTCTCGGTGGCGGCGCTGCCCAACACCATCATCATGGGCGTGCCGCTCCTCAACGGTATGTACGGGGCGGTGTCCAAGGACCTCATGCAGCAGATCGTCGTGATGCAGTTCTGCGTCTGGTACAACGTCATCATCTTCCTCTACGAGTACATGGCGGCCCGGCGCACAGCGGCGGCGCGGGATTGCAGCGCCAAGATCAGCCCTGCATCGCCGGTGGTGGCGGCGGCGGCTGAGAAAGGCGCCCGTGATGCAAACGGCGACGCCATTGTCACGGCCGAGCGGACTCACGAAGTGGCCGTAAACATTGAGATCACGGAGGTGGCGGCGGCGCCCACAACAGCACGAGATGGCGTGGCCGGCGAGACGACGACGTCGGTCGCGAAGGATGTGAGTACCGGTGAAAATGGTACGGTGGAAGCAGAGGAGGCCTCACTGCCCGCGCCCGCGCCCGCGCCAGCGCCCGCGCCGTCGGTGAGGCACGTCGTCTGGATGGCAGGGAAGAAGCTTCTGCAGATTCCAAATACCTATGCAAGCTTCCTTGGCCTCATCTGGTCTCTAATCGCATACAAGTACGTCCCTTTCATTCACATTTCATACCTCGTATGGTATACTACCTAGTTGTATATTTGCACTTGCACAGTTAAGTTCTTGTACTTAATTAGTAACATCTCTCTCTCGCTCGATCTTATGGACGTGTGTATTTGTTTTTGCAGATGTGGATTCAGCATGCCAAAAATTATCAACGACTCTCTGTTCACCATTCACACAACAGCTGTTGGCCTAAGCATGTTCGCTTCAGGTCCGTAACTATGTCTTTGTTTAGATTTTGACCTCCAAGACCACAAGTGATAAGTTGCTGTATTTAACTCACCACTCGTTAATGCAAATCAACATATATATAAATTCTCTTATGCGTTGCAGGGACGTTCATAGCGCGGCAGTCGCGGTTCGTTCCATGCGGCTATAAGATCGCATCGATTTCGATGGTCCTCAAGTTTCTGATCGGCCCGGTGGTGATGCTGCTCGCCTCGCTCGTCATCGGCATGCACGGCACCCTTCTGCACATTGCCGTTGTGCAGGTAATAACTAAGCACACACAAGCAATTTCTTTTTTTTTCTGATGGAAGCTGAATTAAGCACACAACGAACTGTGCAAGTGCATAATACTAACTGCAGAAACATTGAGAAAGTGACATGAATGAAACCATGCACACGTTCCCAGTAAGGACGACTGCGACATTACTCCCTTTCTTGAGAGATTGGCTTAGCCAGCCATTTCGGTTGCATATTATAACAGAAAAGGTTCAGTGAAAGATGATTGTACACGTCTGTAGTGAGCCGTCAGACAAGGAAAGTCAGCTCCAAGTGGTACTTTCTCGTATTATACGGCGTCCCCATTCGATGTGTGTCGTCTCTGTTGCTAGTATCTCAAGGTTGACCTGGTACCCATAATTTTTCTATCTTTTTTTGGCTGGAAGTACCACGGTAGAAGAGCGGCTGTCCTAGCAAATCAGGTTGGAAACGGAGAGCAAAACAGGAAATAACACGGCTGCAGGATAACAAGAAGCCGTACACGCAGATGCCCTAAATATGTTTGTTTATTGAGTACAACATACATAGAAAAAAATCGAAGTATATTTCTCTTATCACCGTTTTCACATGCGTGCATTTTATTATATATACAGGCGGCTCTCCCCTTGGCCGTGACGTCGTTCGTGTACGCTGAAGAGTACAAGGTCCACGCAGACATCATGAGCACAGGGTTTGTTTCTCTACCAGATACTGTCAACTTAATACTAGCAGAAATCTCTCTCACTGGTTTCTGTGAATGCCATCTGACTGTATCTGGTTTTGTGTTTTGCAGGGTTATTCTTGGGATATTTATATCACTCCCTGTTACCATTGTGTACTATATTGTGTTGGGGCTGTGATGGAGATATCTAGATTAATTAAGCCAAGGCAGAAGTTGCATGTGCATACAAAGAAGACAGAATGAACAAAGTAATTGAGGAGGACAACTGGAAATGCCTGGATAGATAGGTACCACAATATGTAAAAAAAATTGTGGCTCGTGCAATGTTGCCGAATAAGATTAATCACTAGAAAGTAGCATACATGTTAATTTGTTTGTTGAAAATTTACAGTGTACATCAAGTATACAGAGGCGAAGTTCAAACTTGCTATGAACAAGATATTTGCCACTAAAAAAAGCTAGCCTCTTGTAATTTTGTGGCCGGAATTGTCATGAGTTATGAGCAAAGTCCTTCGATGTCGTGAATAAAGAATTTCGAACACTGTTTGAACTTTGAACATTTAAGGTCGGCCGGCGAGAAACTTTTATTTTGCAAGACTAATGCATGCAGAAATTAAATACGTAGGAAAATAGAAGACACGATTTGAAGTATAGGAATTAGGAAGGACGTGTGCAACGCTCGCGTCCCTAGTGGGACGGCGACATTGCGTGTCCCCCTTTGCCAAGGCGCCTACCCTGCCTTCTCTTCCTTAAGCAATACTCTGCTATGTTCTTCTTTTAAATTATGGCTGATAGTTTTTAATTATATTTATAGTTTTTATCTATATTTTTTGAGATGGTAACGGATAATGAAAACGCTGATGTGGATGACATACACAGTTTTAAACTCAGAAAATTATTTTGAGAAGCGAAAAGCCATTTGAAAAAGCTATCCCATTTGAAGCCGATGCCAAAAGGCATAAAAAAACCAAAAAGAACATGGCGTTATGTTATCCAAGCCGGAGTCTCAAATCACCTCATAGAAACCCAAAGGCCCTAGCATTCTGGCAACTAGCAAGGGGGGCCGCGCATTTGCGCGACTAGAATTGTTTTAAATGTTTTAGTATCAAATGATATAACTTGGGTATTTAAGAATATATTTACGTATTTTATAAACTATTTAGGATTTTAATACATTATAAATATTGAAAATAATAATAGAAGCTTGAAAAAATACAACTTGAGAAGTGTAATTAAAGTATGAGCTTGATGGGTTGAGATTCTTAAAAACGTAAACACTCTCTGTCACACATGGATTATATAACTGCATACACATATACTTCATCAACTAGTTACTCTTCTCCAAAATGTATGCATGTGCATGTACCTCTATTTAATCTCAAAGTAATAAGCTGATTATATGTATGGCAATCTTATTATTTTACATGGTATTAGAGTATATTGCTTACACATACACCAATGCAATATGGTGCGACCTTCCTTGAACTTATAATCCTTCACGAGTCGGTTGTCCCACTGAACCATATGTCTTCTATCTCTACTCGCCATTACAACTTTTCTGCTTGAATCTCCAATACCACACACAATTCTTGATCGATACCTCTTAACTGTTACCCATTCCAATACAATCTCTTAGCTGATACCCATTCCAATACAATACTACCCATTCTAATACAATACCCCACCACATAGTTATCTTCTACTTCTCTCAATTATTGCTTAATGCTGACCGTTGCAATATCAAATATGCATACACGTGCAATCGTCATTGATCCCTACTGGGGACACCTGTCACGCTCTCTTGGGTGGCCTTAAGCCTATTTCCTATGGTTACGTCATCTCTACTTTGAGCTCCTTTCTCCTCTACTTTCTGTACATCTGTGCTTCTATTTATATAAATGCATACATGTATATATACATACATGATGTTATATATTCTCGATGTCTCTATTCTCCCATATCGATCACTCCTCTTTCTCAATGTTGGCTACCTTAATGTTATGGCTTCCTCGCTAACAACAGTGATTTAGCATATTCACATATGTCGATATGTCTGTTTTAGTCGCTGTCTAACAATATGGAGAATCGTCTCGCCACTGTAGGTGACGTCGTGCCCCTTACTAGCGATGATGCGCTCCTAGCTAACTGAACGTCCCATATTGTTATAGGTTATCTTCAATGCAAAGCTTCATCTCCACTTTACCAAAGCTTCCCTATTATCAAATTTATTTGGACATTGATTTCTTTAAAAATGCTGACACTCACCACTTGTTGTCATGGCCCTTAACGCCCTTGACTTTGGTATTTCTCTTCAACGACTTTGGCGAGTAATACAACATTGTCCATATCAATAGCTACGGTACGTAGCACAACATTGTCCTCATCTCCCTTGCCATCGTCTCAGCTCTTCGCTTCCTGGTGAGTTAATGTCTTTTTGTTGGATCTTCTCCAACATCATTCATGCTATCTTTGTTATAACTTTATTTTTATTAAAAATTTTAGTTGTTTTTATTGGAGTCTGTATACAAATGAAAATGCTAATTTTATTTAATTTATATTGAATTTTAGTTATTTAGGTATTTTACGTTGCAATTGTATGGAAATTAGATTGCAAATTCTATTTTGTGTTTTACTCTGATTTTTAATTATTTTTTGCTGCAATTTGTATACAAATCCAATTTCTATTTTTTAATTTTTTTGGAATTATAGTTATTTAGGGATTTCATTTTGGAATTTGTATCGAAATCAACTTGCTAATTTTATTGTATTTTTATTCTGAATTTCAATTTTTTTTTGAACCTGGTACAAATCCAACTACTAATATTTGTTTAATTTTTATTATAAATTATATTTATTTAGGGATTTTACTTAGGAATTCGCATTGAAACCAAATTGCTAATTTTATTTAATTTATCTTGGATTTTAGTTATTTAAGGATTTTACTTTGGAATTGTATGGAAATCAAATTACAATTTTCTTTTGTTTAATTTTTCAAATTTCAATTTTGTTTCTTGGAATTTATATGTAAATCCAATTGCTAATTTTTATTTAATTTTTAATGCAATTAACAATTATTTGGAGATTTTAATTTGAAATGTGTATCGTAATCAAAGTGCTAATTTTTATTTCATCTTTATTATGAATTTTAGTAATATTTTATTGGAATTCATATACAAATCTAATTGTTAATTTTTACTTAATTTTTATTCCAAATTATTTTTATTTATTTTTACTTAGAATTCTTAGGGAAATTAAATTGCTCATTTTATTTTATTTTTTATTCCAAATTTTAGTTATTTTTAGGTTCTACTTGATATAGACTCTCCTTTTTTTTTAATCTAGACCCATTACAATCAGCGGTGAGGATCTTTTTTCTTCTATTAATGTAGGAATTTCTACCTCTTGGGAGAGTGAATATGGTGGCTTATTATTATAATAGATAAGCAAGAAGCCGATGTACATACGTAGTATTTGATCGGCAATTCCGCATAAACCTCGCCGCGCGCAAAATGGCACTTCCACGCCCCAATGATCCCTCGTGCACGTCGGATACTGCCGTCCATGGCAATGTTAAGAGCATGCACGTATCTGCAGTGACGAAGCTAGAGCAAATGGGTGGGGGGTGCACAGTGGGTTTGTTGGGCTGCCGGCCTGGTGGGGGGTGCCTCGTCTTGGCCATGCGGGGTGCCTATAGGGCCGAATTTTTCCAATCCTTAAGAAATTCTGGAAGTGAGGGGGGTGACTGGGCACCCACAGGCCTCTATTGGGCTTCGCCCCTGCGTATCTGTTTGGTTTTTGAAATGTTACTAGACTCAAGTCAGTTGCATTCGAATGTTTGCAGAGTTCAAGTCATCATTTTCAGTCGTTGCCAAAATGCCAAGTTCAGTTCAACCTGTTAGCGATTTGCTGCTTAGATCGACCCCACTAGCCAGCAGCTCATCATTTAATTTGTGCACAGCAGGAAATGGCATGACATAACACATCATCAACCTGGTGCTGTCAGTGCAGAAGCTAAGATGACCTATAAAACGAACACCAGTCTGTTTTTTTATGGCTGCGGTTTATAGTTTTTGGCTGTGACTTGTGACTTTTGACTGTTTGTGTGAGATATTATAGAGTAACTGAAATTCGTTTTTGTCGATATAAATGAAGTCGGTACAATATATACTATAATTAACTAGTAGATCACATCTTAAAAAATACTCCGTTTAAAAACTAGTTACTATAAAAAAATTAAGAAGCTGAAAATAAAAGCCATAAAAGAACAGATCTGTGAACTGCAGGGCCGAAGGACGCAGGTGGTGCTCGCGTCCGTTTGGGAGGCCAACATTGTGCGCGTCCTTCGTACTTTTGGAATCCCTCCTTGTCTGTACCTATATAATTAAATTATATTAATTGTTTTCTTATCTTTCTTTATTTTTACTAATTAGATGTCCCTCTACGAGGGCTTAGGTTAACTCTAGATATGAAAAGTTAGAAATAATCATATTAATTAGATAAAAAGTTCTACAATTTTTTACGATAATCGGAGAAAAAGATCTTAACCATCCAGTTCTCTATGTTGATATAATCTACGGCTTGGATTAAGCATGTATGGAGTATGTATGCAAAGGCAGCCCGTGTCGTTGGTAGGGCTGGCAAAAAAGCTCGGGCTCGTGAGCCAGCTCGGCTCGGGCTCGTGGAGGCTTGGCTCGGCTCGTGAATGAAACGAGCCGAGCCGAGCCAGCAAAAAAGCTTGGGATCTAAACGAGCCGAGCCCGAGCCAGCTCGCGAGCGGCTTGGTTGGCTCGCGAGCCAACTAAAAAGTAAAAGTTATGTGTCATATAATCATCTAATGTGATGCAAAATGTTGATTTTTAACATCACAAATCATGCTTTCCATTCTAACATGTTGCTGGGAAAGTATTTGCATTGCAAAAATCTCGTATTAGTCTAATGCATAATTGGATTTATATATATATCTAACATGTTGCTGGCTCGCGAGCCCTCGCGAGCTGGCTCGAGCCGCATCACGAGCCGAACCGAGCCCACAAAAAAACTTGATATCCTAATCGAGCCGAGCCGAGCCTCCATTCCACCAAGCTTTCACGAGCCGAGCCGAGCCCTAGTCGTTGGTGACTTGGTGTTGGACATGAGCACGTCCATGCAAATATGCAATATGCTTCCAACTTTGCCTTGGAGCCTGTACCTGAAAATAACATAGCCTAGCCTGGCAGGATATACAAGAGGCCGAGTCAAACACTTAAAATCGGGACGACATAAAGGACTGGCTTTACTGGTGGGACCTACAGGAAAAATCGGGACGGCATGAGCACTGTTGACCAATTTCATGCATATTAATGTAACTTTACTTAAGAGACAATTTAACCAATTTTAGCATATATAGCGTGCTTTACACTAGTATTTACAAAAATAGCTATATACAAATGGAAATTACAAAAATGGCACTTCTGTCGTCTGATCACTAGACGACAGCGGCCTACAGGTGAGGTTTCACATAAAATTTCATAATTTTTGGAGCTCGTTTGCTATATGTAATAACTCATGCAAATATATCAATAGTACGAAGCAATATCCAGAGCGGATAAAATTATTTAAAAATTACACAATGAAGTACATTGTATCAAAAAGCTTCACAAAAAATTTCGTAATTTTTTACGCTTATTTGCTATATTTAAAAATTCAAAAAATGACACATAAAATAGTATTTAGGCAGGTGTTGCAGTGGGGCGGTAGGCCACCTGCTATCTGGTGGCCGAGCGGTAGGCGCCGGGGACACCGCGTGTCCCTTGCAGGCCACTGTCGTCCGGTCACCAGATGGCAGAATTACTATTTTTGTAATTTTTATGTGTATATGGCTATTTTTACGAATATGAAATAAAACGTGCTATATATATGTGATATATATGTGATATATATATATATATATATATATATATATATATATATATATATATATATATATATATATATATATATTCACGCATATTAAAGTGATTGTACTTGGGACGTGTGACCAAAATGCCCCCTAATAAATATCTCAAGCACACAAAATGAGGTAACAAATTGGTGGGAAATGGCTATTATTGATCGGATTAGTTTGGATTTTTATCTTGGAAAAAACGAAATGAGAAGTATTTGTGAAATAAAATTTTGGTCCTAAATGACAAGTATTCGAAAAAAGAGATAAGAGATAGTAAGAAATGGACCAGTGCTCTCCACTCAATTAAGGAAGGGAACGGAATTTATAGGAGTATTATTATAACACTAGTAGTGTGTCCGTGCTAACGCTACGGTAAAATACAAAACAAGATAAAATTTGTAAAAAATAAAACGATCAAGCAAGTCATAGCACGCGGTCATAAAAGCACTGTTGCAGCCAGGATTCATGGACATAAAAGAGACATGGTCGTGTAATGGTCATTTACGACCACGTAGTCGAAGTTACGACCACGCGGTCATTCCGACCACGTGAACGAACTCATGACCACATCACCCTTTTTACGACCATGCGGTCGGAAACTCGATCACGTCTAAATCTTGTGGTCATAGCTCGCTACGACCACACAAGAAGTCTTTCCGACCACGCTCACTCTCTCACAACGTGGTCGTAACCCTTTACGACTACTCAAACCTTGGTCGAAGTGCCCACCGACCGCTCAAACCGTGGTCAAAGCACCTTTCGACCACATTCAGTTACTCACAACATGGTCGTAACCCCTTACGACCACGTCTGCGAGTACTTGGCTGTACTCGTAGTTGTTTACGACCGCTCAGAACTATTTACGACCACTCTGTGCCATTTACGACCGCTTCATAGTCGTTTACGACCGCTCTGTGTCGTTTACGACCATCCAAACCGTTTACAATCACTTACCGCTGAGCTACGACCATGCGAAACAAGGCTTAAGAATTCTAAAATCAAGATCTAACCAATGGAACCGAAATCATGAATTTTAGAGTTCATTTAAATTTTTCTATAAGAGTTTGCTTGGTTTGCTTATTTTTATCCGAATTTTCGTGCACGTTAAAAATAGCGTACAAGGCATGACTGTTGAAGTTGATTGTATGAAGTTTGATTACTTTGGTACACAAATCTGGGTGGACTTATATTAGGCATGACTGTGGTTTGATTACTTTGCTTGTATGAAGTTTCGACAGTGATGCAGGGTTCAAATCAAAATTCACGAGCCCTAATTAAGCATCCCTATCCAAGGACAAGCCTAACCTCCACTCGGAATCGTCCCCGTAAGGTGAGTAGTAGTCATATCCTAGCCCATCCTTGTTCACACAGTTGAATATGAGCGCCGCAAGCGACGCGAAGATCGCTGGGATTCCGCGACCCAAAAACCACATCAGTTCCAACCAATCCAACCCCAAGCAGCCAAGCCCCAGAGAGAAAGTAGCTGATATTAATCATAAATCTCAGAAGTATTGGTAAATACCTGGCCATCAAAATGTGGAGCCTTAGTAACCCTCTCAAATACAGCATACCGAAATCCATAATGCATCAATCTCGAATCAGTTAAGTGTAGCCGATATTAATCATAAATCTCTGAAGAACTGGTAAATACCTAGGCATCATCAATGGCATTCCTTAACCATACCTTCTGTATATAAGTATATAACCTTGTAACCTCTCCACGCGACAAAGTTGCAGAGCTTCGGCCCCTTGCAAAAAGATGAGCCCACTGAGCTCACCGATGACTTGTTTAACATGTGTAGAAAACGTAAAAGTAAGATAACCGGTACAATGCGCCTCACCAATAGAAAATATTTGATCAGCAGTGTTGATTTCAGAAGGTTAAATGTAAAAGCTTTGCTGCTGTATGATCTCCTATAATAGTCAGCAGATCTTTCGCATCAGTGCATTAATTCAGCCATTACAACAGTTATTTGGAAATTCGCCTAAAATTGAGCAGCAATGACCTGGGGACGACCAGTTCCAATCACTCTGGATGACTTCCCTTGTTTTGCAAATGAATTAACTGCATATACGCACAAGTCACTACACATTATGGAGGATTGTCACAAATCCGAAAAAAAATTGCCTACACATAGTGAACAATTTCGGTACCTACATTCCACCTTAACAGAATAACCTAATAATCTTCAAAGATTGACATCAAATTTCATTCATTATCATACACATCATTTTTAACCTAAGGAAGCACAGGAACAATGGAAATGTGTTTTTATATGCAAACAGCAAGTCAAAGCTGAAACCAAGGGCACACTCTAGCTCTCTCTGTGAACTGCCTTTGGTTCAGAAGTTTATGCATACTTGTTATTAAGTGGTTCTTTGTCACACTTTAGCCTGTAAGGAGCCAGCTGCTGTTGCCGCCTGAAAAACAGTATATTAAGTAAAACAAGTCACAATTTAGTACTGGTGATAATGAAATGCACAATACAAATTTGAATAAGTGTAGCAACTTACTTCAACAGAAATTTGATAATAAGAAAGTGATTGTGGCACTGGCACGTTTAGTTCTAGTCTTTAAGAACCCTATACTCCAGTTATTAGATATTACAAATTTACGGTAGACGTGAAAAGTTGAAAGAACATGTATTGTTATTCCTGTTGAGTTCAATAATCTGTTAGGGTTGAGAATTCATCCACCCCAATTAGAACCAGAAATCTCTGTTCTGCAAATATGTCATGTGGCAGCCAAATCAGCTCCCATACAAGCTCCTAGCAGTCTATTCATTCGACCATACAACAAAACTGAAGTGTAATGCCATATCATACTAATGATAAAAACTTGATGATCGGCGAGACTGCAACATGCTATTCAGATATTTCAAAGCATGATTCTGCAGATAGTACATCAGCATGTGCTTCATCATGGGATGGTGATAAGAAATAAACAACTAAGACTTGTCACAAGTGTTATGCAAGAAAAATGAAATAATTAGTCGATCTTCAGGACGAATGATGATAATATACCCCTAATGGAGTAAACAGGATGGCTTAGCTTGCGCACCATTTAATCAAAATATCCTTTGTTACAAAAATTTTCCACTATTTAGGAACAACATAATATAACAAAGAATAAAATAGGAGTATAGCAAATTTCAGAAACAGATTAATGCTGTGCATTAGGACACTTATGATACAAAAGAGGAACATATGCTAATTTTGCAACAGAACTAAATGATATGAATTCAGAATACCTTGACAAGTAGCAAATCCTTTCCTGAGTCTGCTTTTTTCACAATAACTCCCATTGATTTTCTGGTACGATCAAATTCCAGAGTTGCTACTCTTAGCAGCATTGTTCCACCATTGACAGCACCCTTGAACAAACAAAGAAAGCTAATTATTCCTGATTCTATGCAAAAGGAAGCTAATAATCCCCTCGGATTATATTTTAGACTGCACAGAAGAAATCAACATACTTAGCAAATCAGATGAATCCAGAGATGGAGTATATCCACCAGGAAGCCCCATTTTCTCAACCAAAACCTGACACATGTATAACACAACCACTCAACATGTAAAATGATCAAACAATTATAAGTTAACAGAAACAATGTCATCTTAAGAGCTTTCCAATTATAGTCTAGAATCCGCTAGTAGAAGCAACATGCAACATAAATCTCAACAGTGGTGCAACGGTAGAAAGAGAATGAACGTACAACCACCAACTCGTTCTTTTATAATAGTTAAGATTAAGATTTTACTCTAAACAGTGAAAGTCTACACTAATGAAAGGACACACAGTAATCAGGACAATCTGCAAAACTCAAACACTGTATGATCCATCAACATTATGAAGTGATGTAAAAGGATAAATTGCATATTTGTGTACCTGTCACCAAGGCAGAATGAGCCATTAGGCTTCAATATACCACCATCCAGAGAAATCGCACCATCATTTATCAAAGGAATAGCACATTGCAAGTCAGCTCTGGTCTTATAAACTTGCAAGTGAGAAAACAAACTGCAAAACAAAGTCTCCATAAGACCATGGCCATTGGCTGTGAGACAACTCAAGTATTCCCGATCCAAATGTATCATATTTATTGCAAAGCCCAGAAAACCAGGAAGAGACTCCCTGCTAGGCAACCTTGGTTTATGCAACAGAAAATGGCCTGCAAAGTGTAATAATGTATAATGTTAAGTGCTCATCCAGTTGAGTTCAAAAGAGAATAAGGGCATTAATAATTAAAAAGGCACCTCATGTTTTCAAGACAAAAGACACTGAACCTCCCATCCAGAAATTTTCCGATTGAGAGACCCAGTCCATGAATGCCACTGGTCTTATCAATTGTCATATGTTTCAAGACCCTTAGCACCATCATAAGTCTTGCAAACAAGACCAAGCATATTGTCCATTCCCAAGTATTCCGAGAGTAACCTAATCCCAGCTGTTGTCTTGTCCTGATTGAGTATGCTTTGAATAGTACGTTGCTCAGCTTCTTCAACAGATGTATCATTATTTGCAATTGCAGCCACCGATGAATAATAATTCCCAAGTTTAACTAAGAAAAGTTCCAGGGTTCAGCATATAAATAGGGGCAATATACAGACCTTAACTACCAAGAACTGGACAACTTAAAGCTTTGACTTATAGACCACCACATAATTAATTAATAATGCTATATGTTCCATGGTCAGCATACGGTATCAATATACAGCATTTTCAGGCAAGAACAGCATGGCCAAGAATCCAAATAGCCGAGGTGGCACAAGGCATTAACATCTTACTTCCCAGGTCGACGCTCAACTCCTCGATGGCATTGATCTCGGACTTGAGGAACCTGATGTTGTCCTCATGGTGATTGACCTTGAATCCCAGCCTCTGCAGCTCATCCTGCATCACCTGCAAAGCACACGCACCGATACCAACACAAACATTAGACCAGCAATTTCCAAGCATTGTACGAACAACAAGATTAAGTCGGGGGAAAAGGGAGCACCAGAAGCACACCTTACTGTTAAACTCATATATCTGCAGCGTCAGCGGAGTCTCAGCTAGAACCTTGGTCACCTGGAGAGCATCTTGCATTGTGATTCCAGACGCAATCACTGCACAGATTATGGCACCAGCTGATGAGCCAGCTAACGGAGTTCTTTCCTAATGTAAGTTCCAGAAAAAAGAAAACCTTTATAAGAATGTTTGCACAATAGAATGAATATAAGTGCGGAATGAATCACACGTAAGTCGTGAATCACATAGACATATGAGCTCCCATGCATAATAACCATAACAAGCCCAGCTACAACCTAGTACGGAGTGGGATGAGATCAAGAAGTTGGAAATTACTACCATTTAGCTGGAAAGGCGCTCAATTTCTTGTAGGCGGTTACTGGCAAGCATAATGGCTGAAATCACAATTCATCCGAGCAAAAGCTCGAATCCATCACTACAATATGAAGGATGCCTGCGCATGGAAGAGATGGAGATGGCGACAAGGATGCGTACCGTGATGTAGCCCCTGTCGAGGAGGCACTGCGCGACGCCGAGGTGGTAGGGGAAGAGCAGCCCCGCAGCGGAGAAGCTGAACCCGGGGCTCGCCGTCGCCACCTCCTGCCGCTGCCGCTCCCGCTCCGCCTCCACGTCCTCCGGGCGCTGCTCCCACACCACCCCCTCCCTCTCCTCCACCTCCTCCACCGCCGCCGCACCCCTCCCCGCGCGGACGAGCAGCGCCGCCAGCCCCAGGAACAGCTCCCCCGTCCTCACCGCGAGCGACTTCCTCTCCTCCGCGGCCGCCGCAAACGGGGGCGCCGGCTCGGGGTCCCTCCTCACCTGCAGCACATCACAGCAGCGCGCCAGCGCCCCCTCTAGATCTGGGGTTTGGTGGGGCGGCGGCGCCGAGGGAGGGGGCGGCAGAGAGGAGGCAAGGCGGCGTTGCAGCGGAGAGGAGGTTTTTCTGGGGGCGGTTGCGTAGGGGAAGGGGGAGCGGGGGAGGCGGCAGCGCGGGGTGGGGAGGAGGAGGCGAGGGCGGAGCGGGGGGAGGAGGAGGAGGCGGCAGCGCGGGGTGGGAAGGAGGAGGCGGCAGCGCGGGGTAGGAAGGAGGAGGCGAGGGCGGATCGGAGGAGCGGGGGAGGAGGCGGCGGCGGCGGGGGGTGGGGGGAGGAGGAGGAGGCGCGGGGCGGGGGGAGGAGGCGGCGGCGGCGGGGCGCAGGACGGGGGAGGCGGCGGCAGAGCGCAGGGCGGGGGAGGAGGCGGCGGCGCGGAGGGCAGGGGAGGAGGCGAGGGAGAAATCAGGGGGAGGAGGCGCACGGGAGGCAGGAGCGTGGGCGTCGGGTGGGTGCGTGGGCGTCCGGTAGGTACCGGTTCAATGATGTGTGCATGATCCAAATAATATTGGCCTTTGGATTTTCAATGAGTAAGAGAAGAAGGTTTGAGTAGAGATCCAGACCATCCATTTGAATGAAGTTGGAACCTTTGGGTACACAAATCTGGGTGGACTTAGATTAGGCATGACTGTAGGGGTGGTTGAGGGGGTGGATTTAGCAAAGAAAATTTTGGTGTATTATAGAGTAGGGTAGATTAGTGTTGTGACTACAAACCAAACAGTAAAGAAGCGACTGGCTAGAGAGAATTAACGATAGAAGAGAGTGCTTATGTATAAAATAAGTGGATCTCTTTTTTCATACCCCTCTTGAGGTTTATATATTTGAATAGAGTAGGATAGGAATTTATTATTCTACCTCTTGATAATTACAAAAGATAAGAATATATTATTACATTTCTCTACTAGTAGTGTGCCCGTGCTAACGCTACGGTAAAATATAAAACAAGATAAAATTTAAATGAAAATACAAATTTAAACTTTGTTTTCCTTTTACAGGAGGAACAGTAAAGCTGCACAACATTCAAGGACCATTCCGCATAATAACTACAGGATGTCTACTGGATAGTTTGTATGCATGAGTAGGAAATGAGAACTCATGAATCAAATTGCGTGCGACTTTGAGTATATAAAGCTTCATAGAATTCCATCTCATTATTATCAAAAGAGTCCCGCCTCAATGTCACCTATCATGTAAAAAAATAATTGCTTGAAACTGGTACTTACACATATGGAAATGGGGGCACTACAATTCTTCATGTGTATAGAATGCTTAAAAATACGTGGACTCACAATTTTTGGTGGAAGAGCAAGATCTGCAGCCCGGCCTTTCTTCGTGCGCCTTTAACACCATGCCCTTTAGAACCTTTTCCTTCAGAAGAACCATGGCTTTTCGGGTGGATCAGTTGCCGACCCAAATTGTATTGGTCTCGATATGTACTATTAAAGATTGGCCTTCTGTCAGCATGCTAATGCCATAAACAAAAAATATGAAAAACTAAGGTGGCATAACCAAACCCTGTAGCTGACCTTATTCCACCAGCAAAAGTGTCTGACAGATGAGTGACCACAGTCACATTGTTTCTTCATACTACAGGAGATTAGTGGTAGGGTGAGGTCCTCAATCTAAATGAGGAAATAAAAAACAATGGGAACAGTAGCAACTCATAAGTCATACCAGAAGATAAGGCTGCCAGGAAAAAATAGAAATCAATACTCGAACCTTGCGCCGTTTGCATAACTTCTTGTTCAGTTATCTTGCTTTACACTATCTACATGGTATGACAACCATTGATATATAAAATTAGATTAGCAGAAAATACATATGCTTGCAATGTGACAGTCTGCATAGTACAATGTGGCAAGTCAACCTAACTTGCACTCCCTTGTAAAAAACTACATTACACTAATTCAATTTTTCTGAATCAAATAGGAATCAAGTTACAAATTTTTTATTATTGCATGTATCACCCCAAACATTAGAATGTAGGACAAGTGGACAACAAAATGTAAAAGACAAATTGTTGGCTCTTATACCAGGTAAAGATCCCTTAGCCAGCTTTCACACCAGGAGCAAGTAGCAAATACTAAGCCAGTAGCCATGTACATTATCCTTCTAATATTTGGAAACAGTGAACTGCACTATTATCAGCATGAAAAGCAAGTGTATTCCATCTCTAAATGAAAAAAAGGCAGCATATGTAATTTACATGCTAGAAATCTTGACCAACAACTGGATCTCTCATTGAATCAGTTAATGGAGTAAATTTGTACTCAACTCAAGCTTAATTTATTAGAAGAGGAAAACATGAACTGAATTTATTGGAATCCATTCAATATTGGAATCTGGGCTGAGTGTTCCTGCAAGAAGTATACACTTCTCATTGTATGATACAATTGTATTCAATACAACCAGAAAATGCAATTCATTACTCCTAAACCCAACACATTTGCATTAACTGAAGAATAAGACAGGACGTCTCGATTCATAGAGAAATATGCCAACAAAGCAATGCCAGGATGTGTAAATGTTGAACATTTGGTACCATTGTAGTTGCACAACAATAATTTCCCCTGTTAGAGTTTTCTTTCTTTTCTGGCAAGTTTTTTAAATTCTAAATTAGCATTACTCAGTAACCATTAAAGTACAATTTTGGTCTCTCAAACAAACAACCCCCAGGCATCCAAAAGTACAATTGAGAAAAGGATACAAGGTTGTAAATTTTAGGTACCTTGAATCTTGATCTCAGGTATTCACCACATATGGCAGCCTTCCATCTTGTCAAAGCAACAAACTCACATGTTATCTAAAGAACAGGAAAAAAACAATTTTAGCTTATGAGAGAGTTGCATATCAGCATATGGAAACATATTTATTGCTTTAACAGCTGGAACAATATCTAAGGGTGAAGAATTCTCTGATACATAAGAAAGAATTCACAAGAATGCTTTTCAGTCTACCAATCGTGCTCATATAACACAGTGCTTGAGGAGTAAAATAAAGCAATGACCTGCTTTCCAGCAAAATACCGCCCATTCATGCTGCTGTAGGCAAGAAGAGCTGAATCCAAGGATTTATAATGCACATATACGTTTCCTCGAAGATGGACTGATCCATTTCTACATACCTAAAATAATATTTGGATTAATTTCTATGGGAACATAAGACAAATTCAGTGGAATAGATATCCTTCAGAGATTTGAAGAATAAATAGTAAAGAGATTCTGAATTTAGTGATCTGTTGACCTGCAAATTAAATGCTTAGGACGACGACGGGGTGGTGGGCCGCGCGGAGGATGAGGAAGGGGTGGACGGGCGGCCTCCCGACGAGGTCCTCGCCGGAGGCCCCGTCGCCGCCGCCTGCCCCGCCGGCGAGCGGCGGGATCGGAATGGGGAGATACTCGAGCGCGTCGATCTCGACGACGACATTGCCGCGGAGGTGGAGCTCGGAGCGGAGCCGGGGTTTGGGGAGGGCTAGGGTTTTGGTGGAAGCACGCGACGGCTTTTGATTAGGAGGCGGCGGCGGAGTGGAGGAGAGGGGGAGGAGGCAGCGGAGCAAAGGAGTGGGGGGAGGAGGAGGCGGCGGCGTGGGGTGGGGTGGGGGGAGGAGGAGGCGGCGGCGGAGCGGAGGGGTGGGGGGAGGAGGCGGCGGCGGCGCGGGGTGGTGTGGGGAGGAGAAGACGGCGGCGCGGGGTGGGGGGAGGAGGAGGCGGCGGCGGAGCGGAGGGGTGGGGGGAGGAGGAGGCGGCGGCGCGGGGTGGTGTGGGGAGGAGAAGACGGCGGCGCGGGGTGGGGGGAGGAGGAGGCGGCGGCGGAGCGGAGGGGTGGGGGGAGGAGGAGGCGGCGGCGCGGGGTGGTGTGGGGAGGAGAAGACGGCGGCGCGGGGTGGGGTGGGGAGGAGGAGGAGGCGGCGCAGGGGGTGGGGGGAGGAGGAGGATCGGGGGAGGCGGCGGCGGAGGAGGATCGGGGGAGGCGGCGGTGGAGCGGGAGATGGGACGCGGCGCGGGGGGGGCGGGGGGTGCGGGGGGGGGGGGGAAGCAGCGCCTCGGGCGGATCGGCTAGAGAGAGGAGAGGTGTGCATGATCCAAATAATTTTGACCTTAGGATCTTCAATGAGTAAGAGAATAAGATTTGAGGAGAGATCCAGGCCATTCATTTGTATGGAGTTGGATTACTTTGGTACACAAATCTGGGTGGACTTAGATTAGGCATGACTGTAGGGGTGTTTGAGGGGGTGGATATAGTAAAGATAATTTTGGTGTATTATAGAGTAGGGTAGATAAGGTCTAATACATATTAAATTAATTATAAGATTCAGTCATAGGATTGTGCCACCCAACAACAATTAGCAATTTATATCCTCGAGAAAGAGTGAAGTGAAAATACTGTACTCTGTAAGCGTTACTGACGGTGACAGGGCCAAGAAAGATGGACACATGTTGTTGCAAACGGGAGCACTGGAAGAGTAAAAGTCAAAGCTCATAACACGGCGGCTTGAAAAGAAAGAAAGAAAAAGCAGAGGGGAGTAAAACAAGGCCGGCAACCGACCGAACAATAATGAACCAAAACGCGGTCAGATCACATCAAAAAGATACATACAACCGCACCGGTGGCTAGAACACAGTGAACAGCGTGCCAAATCCAGAACCGAGCCAATCAGAGCACGCACGCCACACCAATGCAAGGCTGGCTCAAGCAGCAGTCGTTCCGTCCTCTGCTCAACACCGACTGAGCACTGGAGTAGCCCTGCGCAACACTGTTTAATAGTACAGCCACATCACGGCTCTATGCCAGTCCATGGAACACATGGATGCCATGGTGGTGGACCTGCCACACTTACAGCGCGACATGGCCGTCATCGTCATCGGCGCTGCTGCCTGCTGACGCGTCATCGTCTGGGTTGTCGTCGTGCTCGTCGTCACTGGAGGTGAGGTGCGCGAGCCAGCAGTTGCCATGGACGTGGCCGCTGACGCAGATGTAGTACTCGAGGCGGCCCTCATAGGAGCCCAGCAGCCGCCACGTGCTGCGGGGCACCAGCCCCGTGGCGACCATGCTCGAAACGCAGGCGCCGCAGTAGGGGTAGCGCACGCGCGTGTCCAATGCGGCCCACATGAACCCGCGAAACATGTCGCGGTAGGCGCCGACGTCGTCGGCTACACCAGGCATCGCGTGCTCGCATGGGTCGGACACGTATAGCAGGTCACCCCTGCACCGCTGCGCCAAGAAGCTCCAGCCGAACGTCTTGGAGAAGCGCGACACCCGTGTGAAGTGCTCCGGTACGGCCGACCCCGGCGCGCCGCAGCAGAAGCCCCGTTGGTCGGGAGGCCACTAGGGAGCCCGACATCTGGATGCGACTTGCCCCGAAGCCATAAATTATGAGCCTGAGCAAGGACACCACTATTTTTTGCTATGATGTAGCACTGAGAGGAATAGGGAATTGGTGAGAGAGGTAACAGAGAGATGATGGCATGATACTCCTAGACAGGGGCAAATGCTGCTGCTAGATGGACCAAAAAATTAATAAAATGCTTCTACAAGTGACTGATGGCTGGGACCAGTGGGGTCATTTTATTGGGATCTGTGAGGTCAACAATGTTATATGTAGCTGGAATTTTACTGACACTCAAAATCTGTGGGGGTCAAACGACCCCAAAAATAACATGTTCCTTCGCCTCCGCCCCTACGACCTCACAAAGAAACAAAAATCCCACTATATTCAATTTTCAGAAAATGTCTTCTTGTTTTTGTTGCGAGGTACCAAATTAGTCTTCACCGGAAAGCCACCAATGCTACCATTCATGAGCCATTGGATTTGGTGTAGCAATCACAGCTGCTCCGTTTCAAACAACTTCTAACTTTTAGCTTATAGAAGCCAACTTTTGAATAGAGTGGCTTTTTAATGGTGGTTGCTATAAGCTATTTATAGAAATCACAGTAGGAACAGTTTTAAACGGAGTACTTCTTAACACGAGTATTTTTTACTCTATAAATTTCTCTTACAATCAGCTAAAAACTAAAACTCACAGAAATCGGGCCCATGGCCCATTGACCAGGAAATGCCTATACAGGTCGGCGAATTTGCCTATGTCGGTAAAAAGATGACTGCTACAGTAAGGGCATGTTTGTTTCAGCTTCTGGCAGCTGCAGCTACTCCCAGAATCTGCAGCTCCCCCAAACAATCCAGATTTTCATCCAGATTCTAAGTAGCCAGAAACTACAGAATCCAGAAAATGAACTAGTAGCCAGAAGCTGGGGTTATCTAGCTTCTCCAGATTCTGACTAGCTGGATACTCACCAGCTACTTCTCAGAATCTATAGCTGAAACAAACAGGCCCTGAGGCTGCAACAAAGCTGCAGCAGAGGCTCTGGCTCGCGTCGCATGGCAGGGTGACGGTGTAAGTTGCCGCACGGGCGCACGGCAGCAGCGGCAAGAGTCCTGCGTTGGCGGTGTCGTCTCGTCCCACAAGGCTCACATGTTACCATCACCAATTCACCACCACCACCACCACCAAAGCAAGCGGGCGAGGCGCGCACGCGCACGGACGCAGAGGCAGAGCCTCCTCTGCCGGAGTAGAAAATTCCGCCTTTCCCACCCGCGGACTCCCCCAGCCTCACGCCTCCCACAGTCCCACCCCTGCCTGCCTAATTCCCCCACCCAGCACCCGCTGCACTTTATACTCTCCAGCACAAATGGTAGCGGAGGCCCGGGTCGAGAGCCCTGCGCCCGCGCCGCCATCCCCTCCGCTGCCCGTCCCCGGGAGGCGCGTGGTCCCGGAGTGCGGCAGAGAGGAGCGGCCAGAGCCGAAGCGGCGCCGCGCGTGCGTCGCCGCGCTCGACAGCGTCCCCTGCGCCGCGTCAGTTGGTAGGGAGGGGGAGGGGCACGGTGATGTCTCGTCCTTCTCGTTCCAGCACGCGCGCGGCGGCTTCATGGCGCTGGAGACGACGCCCAAGTTCGGCTCCTTCAACTCACCCGCGGCAGTCCTCGACCCAACGCCCCCGCCGCCCGCCGGGGAGGACTCACCAGAGGCGGCGGCCTCGCGCCGTCGGCCCGTGGGGAGGGAGAGGGCAAAGATGGGAATTCGCAGTCAGTGGGGGCGGATAGTCAGGGGCAGACATGAATGCTGACTTTGTTTGACTTTTGACCAGCCATACAAGAAATGAAGAAATCAAGAATACTCCCAGTTTCAAAAAAAAAAAAAGAAATCAAGAATACAAGTTGCTTGGACCTTGGAGTAGTAGACCACTCCACTCCACAGCTCCACTCCCTGTTTGTTTGGGTTAAGGCCCGCTGGTTTTGGCTTGGACTTCTGACTTATTTTTATCTATTCATTAATTTTATTTTTTCTGATTTTTTGTTTTTTAAGCTTTTTTGTCAGTTTTTTCCATATCTATTTGTATTGTCTGTGATGGGCTAATCTGTTATTTCTATTTTTAAAATTTTTTAAATTTAATTACGCCAAATATACCACCATCAGTTATAGTGAAATTTCAACCAGTACAGTGTATTTCAGCCATAAACCACTCAAAATAAGCTATTTTGAACACCCCTTCTGGTTTTGACTTATTTTTCATTATTTCTAAATTTTATTTTTTTACTTTTCGGTTCTTTTTGAACTTTTTTTTGCCGATTCCTCATATTTGTTTGCATTATATGTGATAGGCTAAACCGTTTTTTTCATTTTAAAATTTTTTAACTTAATTATGCTAAATAAACCGCCATCAGCTACAATATAATTTCAACTAGCTACAATAAAAATTCAATCATAAGCCATTAAAATTTACCTCAATTGAACACCACCTAGTTTGCTTTGTCCTTCTGTGCAACTTGGTTTTCTTTTGGGGTCCATGCTGTCGTGCATCAGCAGTTCAGCACTACTGGTGTTACGTAATCATGTGTGTTGTTACATTTGTTATGGAATGAAGGTCATTTCCTTTGTTCCATGGTAGTACTACCGAAGAAAATTTACCTGGTGCCATAGCTTCCCTCACAAAAACCATAGCTCTTGTAAAATCGAATTTGAAGTTGCTCTCATACCGGGTGCTGTGGCTAGCAGCTCTCGCCAAGCTGATGTATACTGTGATCCTATCCCACGAAATGGTAGTAATTTGGTGGTATTTTTCCACCAACCAAGTATGGTAGCTACCCTTGCCAAGCTGACATATCCCGCCCTTGCAAAACGGCAATTCGTTAAGGCCGCGTGCTTGAGATATACATCTGAAATACTTCCAAGCATGGTTTCACCTACTGCCTTTTGCTGACAAATATCATGGGAAAAATGCTTTATTGAACATGATATCTTTATGATATCAGATTGTCTTGTGAACAAAGTTTGACCGTGTAATTCTTCTTTCCTTACCACTTTGACATGTTTACAGAGTAAATGCACACCTGTGTAACCGCAAAAATTGAGATCAAATACAGAACCTCCCTCGGTCAGTCAGCAACCGATGCTACCTCCGGCGGTAAATCCTCTTTGCTAAACGTGGCTTTGGATGAGATTGGTTCCCTGTACCACTCATTCTCATTGCGAGTGAGGAAGCAAGCCTCTGCACAAAAGGACATAGGGCATACAAAATGACCGCAATGTGAGTTCCAGATTGTTCAAACTAATCTCTTTTTGTCGATTCAGATTTTAGCAATCCAATTTTGTCATCTGTTCAGCAATTCAGCTACGCCTTTTGGCTGTGTATAAATGAAAAATATAAAAGTTGTTAAATACAACAGTCAACATACCTGACACAAAAACATCCTTGTAGTCATCATCGTCATACACAAATGCAGGCGGATCTGGGGAACCAATTCCAACAATTGTGCTTCCACTGCATGAAACATATATAATTTGGTGTCACGTATGTTACTGGAAAACACCGCTCCAAACGCACATATGAGTGTTGGATAGAGGGAGCTGTTCTCCCTGATTGATATATGCAACATAGAATCTCACACCTTAAATATGATTTATGCTACTAAAATTGACAGAATGACTGATGACAGCGTTTTGGCAATTTCCATATCGATGCTAACTACCATAGTTATCACGTCGTCGACTTGACGACTAGGCATCCTGTCGCCCGGAGATCGTCGCCGTGGTCTCCCGCCCAGAAATTTGGAGTTAGGTGCTCGCCGGGGACGACATGGCGTCGCCAGGACGTCCGGACGCCCAAGGCATGTGGCATGGCGCTTGAGGTATGTAATACGGGCTACAACCACTCCAAAGCCTACTGCTCGGCTTTAGGGTCTGTTTGGTAGAGCTCCACCAACTCCAGATCCACCAAAAATAGCTCCACTCCACGAATTTTTACCCAAACGCTCCAGCTCCACGAAATCTGGATCCACCAAAATACTGAATCTAGCTCCAGATTCATGAAATCCATGGAGCACCTCAAGGGGTGCTCCACAAAACCTTGTTTCGTATCTACTCGTGGAGTTGGGTGGTAATTACCCATCTTTTGCCACTGGTTACACACCCCATCCCATACCACCATAAAACCCATGGGCAAAACAGGCCATTCCCACCAAAAACTCAGTTTCGTGGATCTGGAGCTGCTGTGCAAGCCAAACAGTTTTGTCCAGCTCCATGGTGGGATCCCAGATTCACGGTGGAGCTGTTTTTGGTGGATCTGCTGCTCTAGATTCATTTTTTCAGTAGTGGAGCTCTGCCAAACAGGCCCTTACTCCTCTGCCCCCTCCTTGAATCTTCCAGATCTAGCCGCCGCCTCTCTCCCCCTCCTATGAGTCTTCCTCCCCCCTCACGGCCGCCGCCCGCCGCCTCTCTCTCCCTCCCTCTGCGTTGCCTTCCAGGCTTCCACCGCCGCCGACGCACCTCTCCCCCGCAGACACCGGCACCACCTCCCCCTGCACGAAGCAAGGTGAGCGGCTTCTTCCACCGCCTCTACTATGTTTTTCTTCTCCCTCTATTTTTTTTCTCTGTGCCTCAATGCTTCATAGCAGTGGTGAGTTTGGCGACTACTTCAACCTAGCCAGTAAGATTTTGATGAAGTAATTGCAATATATACCTTGATTATTTAACTTTCTGTCATATAAGTAATTGCAACCAACCCATTAATTTATGCTATTATGTTGCATGATTATTTAATTTTCTATCATATAAGGTATTATTTGTATTTATTACTATCGTCTAACTATTGCCATGTCGGATGCCTAGTCGACTAGGTGTCCGGACACTCTGGGCCATGGTTCAAAATCCCGGCGGTTACCGCCCGGTAACCGCCGGTTACCGGTAACCAAAAAACCGGCCGGTATGATTTTTTTGATTTTTCGGTTACCGGCCGGTTTTTCCGGTTACCGGTTTCAAAATATCTCAAAATTCAAATTTTGATTTTCAAATCGTGACCGGTTTTTCCGGTAACCGCCCGGTTACCCTTACCGGCCGCCGACCGGGATTTCTTCCGGTTCCGGTTTTTGGAACCTTGCTCTGGGCTCACCGTGACTTGCCGGAGCGCCATAACAACCTTACTAACTACACAACTAATTCCATAACTGTGGCTCTCCAAAAGAGTGAGACGCTTTCCTAATCAACCCAGGCCCCAGGCAAAGGATAGTAGGATGGCAATTAACGTTATGTTTGGGATCATATGACTACTTTTGAACAAACAGATTCTTCAAAAGGCTTGATAGAGAATATGCCCTCCTTACCTTCCTGACATAAAAACAGCACTATAATCTCCCCGGTTAGCTGCAATAATTCGTTTCTTCAACTTCTTTAACGATGGCAATACCTCAAAAGCTGGAGGCTCTGGAAAGAGAAAAATGAAGGTTCAGGAACAATTTTTACTGAATGTAATTAAACAAAACACACTGAAACAAACAATATAATTGAAGATATGACACAGGGCTAGCGCATAATGTATTATTGCAATCATACTGCATACCTAGATCATTTACACAGACATCTTGTGATATCCCGTTTTGAGTGATTTCCTTGAGCAAAGTCAAGGGATCAGCTCGACTAGTCTGTTCTGACCGGAGTCGCTGCAGTGCAAGAAGCATGTTAGGAAAAGCATGGGCTTCCAATTAAGAAATTAAGTAATTAATTACCTTGTAAACTTCAGCAGTTGAGCATGCTTCAGGTGGCTTTATTAGAACCATTGGAAAATTTACTGGCAATGGATTTGGAATATCTTGGACAATCTACATACATTCAAGTTGAAAGTTGATCAGACACTTCTGCAGCAAGGTAAACATGGCTCATGGATATACATCTCCATGTCAATATCTAGTTTATAGTAATAACTTGAAGAGTTTTGCAAGCTGCAAACTACCTCTACAAAAGTCAATATATACCTCAACACAGTTGAAGAAGGCAACTTCTATAAACGAAGAAATCAATAACATAGTACGAACCAAACTGCAACTAGCATGATCAGCTAAATCAACTACATGAGCAACCCTTGATAAGTTCATACTGACTTCAAGTCAAACACTTCACTCTTTCTGGCATAGAATATTTAGATGTGTGTGTAAACAATTTCATTGAATGATCAACGGTTTTGAAAAGCTCTGCACTGCCTTGAATAGTTGAATGAACGATATACGCTAATCAAGATTGGTGTGGCCTGGCTGATGTTCCACATTATCTATTTCTAACATGGAATTTACTGATAAAAAACAAGGAACAAATTAAATGTAACAACATTCACTGGCACTGCAGTACTTTTGGAAGACCCAAATTGTGCTAACAAGATTATGACACAGTTGAAATATGGCAATATAACTAGCCTCACTCAGTTTGCAGCAGCTTGAGAAAAGGTTTGGGAAGGCCAATCATTCCTTAATGGAATAGAAACTATCAATGGGATGGAAGGACTACAATTGGAAGGCCCAATGTGTATAATAAAGAAAGAAAATTTTAGGGAACTAATTAGATGCAATGAGTGACATACCTCTCCTCTACCAGTACAATATGCTGCTCCTTGTGAAAAGAAGAAGGGGATATCTGATCCAATCTCACCAGACCACTCTTGAAGATCCTTTTCTGAAGCAATGCAACCACTAAACTGGTTAGCAGCCCACAGTGCAGTTGCGGCATTACTACTTCCACCACCAAGACCAGCACCAGTTGGGACCTTCTTATCAAGATGTATCTACATTTCAATGAAGATGACAGTAGAAAACAAAACCCAACATACTAATTAGATAACAATAGAAAGAGAACAAACTTCACTAGCTTAGATGTCAAAACGATGTACACTTGACATTACCCAAAAAAATTTGTCAGTCCCAGTTTTCTTGCGGTAAAGATTGAGTGCCTTGATGATCTGCAGATTCATGAAATGGAAAAGTTAGGCACGGTGTAAATGTTTAGAGTGCATTTGTTAGTAAGATGTTGAAAGTATCTGTAGCCAACGTACCAAATTACTTTCATCAACCGGGACACCTGCAACATTGGTAGATAGGCGATCTTTGCTCTTACTTGGTGACAATGAGAATTTGATAGTATCACCCAAACTTATGACCTGAAAGTTCATATAACGAATTAACAAAAGTGATATAGAAACGATTCTATTCTACAAAGCAAAAAATTACCATAACCACACCAATAATAAGAAAGAAAAAAAAGAGACACTATAGCATAAGGCTAACATAAGATCAGATAATCTAATTTGCAGATAGAATAATGTAGTTTGTAGAGCCAGCTACTAGCTTTAATTAATTACCTGATGCACCAGAATATAAAAGGGGAAACTGATATAATGGTTAGGACTTAGAAGCATGCCTATAGTTAGTCCAGAAAGGACCTTACAGCTGATAAATTTTGTATATCTTAAAGATCCATTTTTGGAAAAGCACTTCTTCCTCATTTTGAATTAAAGCCTGTTGCGGTGGCAATTATTTTGGTACATCAGTATAGCACATGTATATTGCATACATATAGATGATATTTCTTGATTGTCCAAAGTAAGTGTCATTGCTAAATTAAGATTTGATAGTAGTTTCAACTTGCAATATGAAAAATCTGTTGCAAGTTTGCAACGCTAGTTTGCTATTGGGAACATATACATTCAGAGACATATTGCAGCAGTGTTAGAGACTCAGACACAACATCAAAGCATAGAAGGAAGAGGGTTGAAGGTTACATTTTCTTGAGTGACCGAATCTTGCAAAGAGGAAGAGTCAGAGCTTCATGAAAATTGAATGGGTGGCAAAATTGTGACAACTTCCTCTAAAAATCTCCATATGCCCGCATGGTGCCGGCAAATGTGAGAAATATATCTCCTACATTTTTTCCATGTTGCTCTGTTTGTTGTCAATTACCGGTACTTCGTGCGTTCTTTTGATGTGTCGAACCACATAGGTTGCTACGTACTGTATCTATATATTCTCCTGCTTGGACACAATAAATATCCCTTCATCCCAACATCTCAACTTACTTTTTTTTTAACCTTGCATACTACTACTGCATGAAAAAAAAATAATGACATACAAATTGATAAAAACACCCTATGTACATTATGTTCATGCAAACAACACCAAAACAGGTATAAGAAACAACTCACATGAAACAGAGAAGCCAGGTTATGGAACCCATCTGGTCTCTTCCCGGTTATCCTCAAGAACACATTAATCTACATGATAAATAGATGTATAATTCTGAGCTCCAAGCGCAACAGAATCAATAAAAAAAAAACCTTTTCCTTACTTATGACAAACATTACAGATACATACTTTGCAAGGTGAAAATAGGTTGAGCCGTGTAATCCCGGCATCCTTGTCAACTTGGTCAGCTAGCTGGTTAAACTTTGATTCTAGGTCATACACAACCTAAAAAAATACAAGTTATACATTATAACGGAAATTTTCTTAAAATGTCTAAACAACAATCAAATTTCCGTACTTCTTTTTAAAAGGAAAAAAACAGTGAAGTAATTTACGGTAGGCGTAGCTATTCTAGCGCTATGTTAGAGCAAGTCAAATAAAACATCACAACAGTTCGAAGATACTTGCTTAATGGCAAAAACAATGTAGCTTTTGAACTTTGAAGCGAAATACTGAATCATTCCACTAACAGTTGCTACCATGCAATTATGATATGTTTTGTACTTACTATAACATGTCCATGAGACAATAACTATTGTTCACGTTATTCAACCTCAACCAGTGTTATGTCTATGGTATCTTCGGATAAGCTGAATAATAAGTAACCGCAAAGAAACTCGCGCAAGTGACTAAATAATTGGGGTCAGAACTCATAAATAATTATTACAGAAAGTAGAACAGCAACGAAGGAGAGCGAAACGCACTAGTTCAGTTACAGATGTTCCCAATTCCAGCAGATAATAGAGGGGTAGTCAAGGCGATTACCTCCACTTGCCTCCCCCCTTGCTCGGCCGACGCGGCGACTCTTAGACCGAGAGCCCGGCGGCTCCTGGGTCTGGAGCTGGACCTCACAACGGGAGAGGCAGCCGCGGGTGGTCGGGCCTGGAACCGGAGGTGCCTGGGCGCGGCCGGATTGGAGCGGTGGGACGGGTAGAGACTCTGCGACAGGAGGTGGGTGGAGCAAGCCATGGCCGCCGCTGCCTGGAGTAGGAGCGGAGACACGGGGGAAGGGAGGGAGGAAATAGCGGCCACTCTGGCGCGTGGGGCGGCTGGAGATGACGGGTTTGAGCGGCCGTTCGGCCTCCGGTCAAGAGGTCGTCCTCGTCCGCGACATGTGTTTGGAATTTGGAATTAAGTGATAGGTTTTGGAAGTTCAATTTTTTTGAGCGATAAAGATCAGTTAATAATATTCCACTATTGCGAACTACTGTAGCACTTTTTTTTCTCAAATTTAACTCTCTGACGTTTATTTTTATAAATTTAGCCTTCCTTTTCTGAGCTCTACAGCCTTAGTCGACATGTATTGTCTGCTATACTACTGAAGCTCGCAGGTCTTTGACCCACCAAGCAACTGTGGGCTGTGGCTCAACAACGACCTGCTGAGTAGGGCTGGGCATTCGGTCTATTCGGTTCGGTCTATTCGGTCTCTGGAAATTCGGGTTCCAAAAAATGAGGACCAAATTTCTCAGGAAAAAAACAAGAACCGAACCCAAATAGACCGAATTTTTTATTCGGTCTATTCGGTCCACCGAATTGACCGAAATAAGATGGGGACCCTTGTCACCCCTCAAAATCTTTGTAAATTGTAATGAGCTAAACAAAATAAATAATATTCATGCATAAAGCAATGAGTAGCCAGCCAGTAAATAAATGATAGACACACCAAATAAGTACATACATCACATATTAAGTTTATGAATTCAAGAGACAAGAGACATATCAAATAATTCGGGTTATTTGGTCTATTCGGGTTTTGTAGGCCAAAGACCGAACCCGAACCCGAAGACCGAACTAAATCAAAATATTGACCGAACCCGAACCCCGAAACCCGAATAGACCGACAATTCGGTCTATCCGGGTTCGATTCGGTTCGGTGTTCGGTTCTCGGGTTTAAAGTGCCCACCCCTACTGCTGAGACCCCACAAATCGGCAGTTGGTTGTATTAATTAGAATTAGTACTAATTAAATATAATTAATACTAATTAATCATTGTATGGCACTTAACGTCCTACCGGCTCTAAGAGCAAGTTTAATAAGGCTGACTGTGCTAGCTATAAGGGAATTCATGTCAGCATAATCCTATGTGGAGGGGAGAGAAAAGGAGAGAGAGAGCCAAGCCGGCTCCCATGCAAAAGTCAGGCTATAGCACAGGAAAAGAGGCGTTATCCATGCATGTACCAATAGAACTAACTGTTATACCATGCATGTATTAAATAACCAATACCCATGTATGTATTAAATGATTGAGAGCTCTTGTAGAGACAACTTATAGCCAGCTTATTGTATGAGTTGGCTGCGTCTTACCTTTTGATGACATGTAAATGTATTGAAGGTAGCAGTTATCTATACTATTAAACTTGCTCTAAGAAGAATACTAGATTTACACAAAAAAAGATTTTAAATGCCAATTTTTTTTAAAAAAGTTGACTATACTGCCGTTTGTGTGAGCATCGCTGGACCAAGGACAAAACGTGATGCCGAATTGTCGTACCTTCTTCCTCGTGCAAAGACTCGTGTAAGACGTGAAACTCGCCAATCAGCGTCCGCATTTAGTGCAGCTCATTTTTTTTCACAGCGTTGGGACTCTTCTTAAAGGACTGCCATGATTTTCTTCTGCGAGAGAAACAGAAACTGACACGCCCTTTAATTCTGATTGGATCCTGCTCGTCAGGAACTGTCCACACGGACGACCAAGCATACAACAGATTCATTCATATGCAGTTCAATAGTATTAACGACACAGGAACATCCCGGAGGTACAGAACAGGACAGTTCATTGCTCAATAGTCGATGTGACAATCATACACAGCTCCAGCATCTCCGGGCTAGAACTTCACATGCGATGCAACACAAGGCGAACGTTACAGGCAAACATGCCTCCGGTTGTCTCCGGCGAGCACCCACAACCACTGATCCACATGACATCGATAAATTCCGCACCACCGCTGCAGGCTGAAGGCAAGAATTGCTGTAGTCACAGGTTGGAGCAGGAGTTCAGTGGTCATAGTACCACTCAGAGTAGGTTATCTGGTTGCTGGGGTCGTCGTAAACTGCAGGCTCACCCACGCTTCCTTCGTACTGGTAGTAAGAACTGGGATTGGAGCTCGACGAGCCAAATGGCCAGAGAAACGAGAAAGAGCTGCGCCTTTCCTGGTCTCCGCCGTCATCGTTTCTCGCGACAGGCCCAAGATCAGCTCCGGTGACCCCATCGCTAGCGGCTCCGTTAGGGAGGATTGAAGGAGAGCGGGTGCCGTTGCCTGATCCCTATGATGGCAGCGGGTGGCGGCAAACGGGGCAAGAATTGTGCTGAACCAGCCAGGGAATGATGCAGTCGGCATGGTACAAGTGCTTGCATGGCATCTCCCTCGCCTCTGAGCCAACCTCAAATTTGTCCGTGCAAACTGGACAGTGCGGATCATCGTTAAGATGCCTGCGGTTTATCTTCACCACTGGCATGGAGTCGATCGCTGACCGTGGAGCCGGCGGTGGCCCCTGACGGTTATTCTGCAGAAGCAGCTGCTCAAATAGAGCTTCAAGACCGGGACCGACAAGGAAACCACTGAAATTTGGACGCTCGGCGCCAACTCTGGGGCCTCCCCTGAAGACGACATTTACTGCAGTGCCCTCGCTCGTATGAGCAGGCGTGTTGTGCCTTCCTCGTTCAGTACTCGCCCCTTGCGTACCATGGATATCAAACACCCGATCTCTGCCCATTTCTGCCATCCATTGTTGCATAAGGCTAGACATAGTATCCATCATTCCAAATCTTCTATCCCGGCGCTCATCAAAGTCTGGTTCAAAGATACCATAAGTGTTCAACATGCCTCCTATCTCACTGATTTCCTGGACAAAGCCATCGTTGCAGTTGGGGCAGATTATGTCTTGCCCACGAAGACGAATTGGCCGCCGGCAGGCATAACACCAATGTGTGGCTCTATTTGACATCTTGTATCTGTGAAAAATTAAGCGCTCGGCAATAGCAGAATGTTCCTATAAACAAAGTACTAAGGACGAATGATATATTTTTTAAAAAAGTACTGTGGAAGAGGTGATAGACAAAAAACAGCCGGAACAGCTCTAAATAAGTTCTCAAAGAATGTAAAAAAGAACAGATGGCAAGCCAGCTCACAGAGATCATGCATTTCATGAAGCAGAATCAATGCGTATATTCTGCAAATGTCATCCCTAACTTCCTATCCATTACTTTGGGTTGCTATCATTGCACGCTTAATACAATAAACTCAGTGCTAGTGCAGTGAAAATCTCCTCTTTCCTTGTCACAAATAGAAATGTAACCCATTCAGTTAAGATGAGATAGAAAAGATGAGCAGTCCAATTAGGCATTTCTACAGTATGCTGCGTACACTATAAAATGCCTACTCGTCTCCACATTTTTTTAAGTTCCAGATTTGCCATAACATTTAACAGAAGGAGAAAAAATGTCAACATTTCAAGGCAGTACAGGTCACATTTTATCGGTAGACAGGAAGGAAACAACAGTTCAAGAAGGAAACGACAGTTCACAAAAGCTCACATCTCTCACTAAAACGTATCCCAACTTAAGTTTGGAAAAACTGAGGGCAGTGCTTATTGCTGCTTTTTACTAGGCTGGACTAGCTTCTGAAACTGGCTGGTTTTGGGAATGAACCACAGGGTTCTATACGGAAAACTCACTGATTGGATTCAGGAATTTGGTTTATTTACACTATCCAAATTTCACATGGTTGCCTACTGCATGGTATTCTCTTAATAAACAAAGAGGTTTCCAGCGAGTTTTTGGCCAGTTATCAGTCGAGTTGTTTGTTGTTGAGATCCTTTGCAACAATAAACCATATGGTACTGAACCCCAATTACCTTCAGCACCCGTCAGTTAGCAGTATCCCGACAGTCAACTGACATTGCTTTTTTTAGGAACCCATGTTCCAGTCATATAGTTACGTAGTCACAAAAACATAGCTCATGGCCTCATGGGTCAATTGCCCTACCAGACCAAATTTCAGCTTTGTTTATCCACCGCATTCTAAAGAACTATCTATAAGGATATAGCTAGCAACTATATCCTCATGGGCATCTCCAATGGTTATAGCTAGCAACTAACTATAAGACTTCCACATCATCTATATAGTACACACTAAAACTAGCATTCTAAAGAACTAGAGCATCTCCAATGGGTCTATAGCAGCTATCTACAAGAGAGTTCATGTCATCAACTGTCCTACGTGGAAGATATTAAATGAAGAAAGAGAACGCAGCTCTCTACAGCTCTAGAGATAGTCTATAGCGCCAAACGAGGCAGCCTCCATAAATTCTGTGTGTGCATGTAAGCATCAAATAGCTATCCTTATAGATAGTTCTTTAGAATGCTAACTTTAGTGTGTACTATATAGATGATGTGGAAGTCTTATAGTTAGTTGCTAGCTATAACCATTGGAGATGCCCTAAGGATAGCTATTTGATGCTTACATGCACACACAGAATTTATAGAGGCTGCCTCGTTTGGCGTTATAGACTAGTGCTTAAGGAAGAGCTGGCTCAATTTTTTTTGCATACTCTCTTTCCTCCACATAGGATATATGCTGATGTGTACATGCATATAGCTAGCTGACTCAGACCATTGGAGATGATGGTTCTTTCGTCGGAGCAACTACTTCGGCCAAAGAGTGATCTCATCCAATGCTTGAACAGATTTTGGGTGCAGACATTCCCTCTGCGGGATGCACATTATGAGTATGCTATGGCGGTACAGCGCGAGACATGACCGGAATAGTTAATTGACTGTCCATCCCGAGACAACCAATTTCCCCGTGGGTGCTAAGTGGGACAGGATGTGTTTTAGCACCGTTCTCTTTCTTTCAGAGTTTCAACAGATTTTAGCATCTTGCAACAGATACCAGTGTTCCTCAAACCCAACTCTTAAAGGGGGGAACGTAACAAAGAGCATGCGTCTTTGCGAGACACCCAACCTTAGAACCACACATTCTTCTCGCGCAAAAGAAAGGGCAAGAATCTCTGACCTTCGTCAGAAATCAGAATTGCAAACCACCAGCTCCTGAGGGCCTCGCCTCAATTCCCCTCGATCTTCTTCTTTTGCGAACCACCAGGCCTTGGTTTGCTAGAAGCGCACACCCTAGCAAACCACCTGCACCCCAATTCCGCACCAATCCCACACGCAGGCACGCAACACCCCAAGATCTCACGCAGTTGGAGACGAAAAAGGCGATCGATCCGACGCACCCAACGATCCTACGCAAGTACTAACCGGCATAGTAGATTAGTTCCGAAGAAACAAGAGCACTGGGGTTTGGTGGTACCTTGCACCGGGGACGAGGGGAGGGGAGGTGGGGCGGCTGGGGAGGTGGTGATGTGACGAGGAGCGTGACGCTGCGATCGTGTGCAGCTTTGCCGCGAATGCGCCGTTGGCTGTGGCGCACGGGGCCCCGCGTGAGGTTGCGTGTGCGCGAGGATGCGAGGCGCACCGCACGGCCACCACCGCACCACGCGTGCCGGTACAGCCTGGCTCGACCCGCGGCTGATCCGTACGTAGACTGGGCGTCAGTGTCAGTGTCATCTGTACGTGAACTGACGGTGCTACGAGCCCGTTTTCCTTTATCCTTTTGGTTCCGGCTAACAAATAAGGTGACATTTTGAAGCAGCTTTCATTCCGTATATTTTAGTTTGAGTCTCTGATTTATTTTTCATTATTTATAAATTTCGTTTTTTATGAGATTTTGTTTTTTTTTAACTTTTTTACCGGTTCTTTTTCCCGCATTTATTTACATTATACGTGACGGGCTAACATATTTTTTCTATTTTTAAATTTAATTATGATAAAAAACCACCATCAGTTACAGTATAAAATAAACCAGCTATAGTAAAAATTTAGTTATAAACCAGACTTATTCAGCCCAAATGAGCACAGCTTTTAGTCTAAAACTATAGGCATGTTCTTTTTTGCTGCGGCTTTTGGCTTTTGGCTGAAATTTTTAAATTTTGGCTGTTTACGGTACAGATTACGGAGAGATCGATACTCACTTGCAATTTTGGCTGGTACAGATGTTATACTTTTAACGTGTACTACATTTAACTTGTAGACCACGTCTTGAAAAATACTCCGTTTAAAAGTTAGGTATTGTAGCGGCTGCGGAAAGCTGGTCGGCTTGTTGCCTGCCGAACAGGCCGTATATATCTTACGTGTTAGTGTTTCTATTATCTGCTGTTATCTTAAAAATATAAATAGAAGTTATTGATTGTGATAAAAAAAATAGAGCCACGTAAGCCCAAGGGCAGCAAGTGTGTTTCAACTTTAAGTAAGGCTTTTTCCGTATCACCAGGTTGAAATTTCATGATCACCTTTAGTGGTGAGCATTTGAGGTTTTTTTTGTGGCTTATGGCTGAAAAGCATTGTAATTGACTGAAAAAACACTGTAGCTGACAGTAACTTATTTAACATAATTAAATTTAAAAAATATATTAGCCCATTACGTATAATACAAACAAATACGAGAAAAAAAGAACCGGCAAAAAAGCTCAACAAAAAGCCAAAAGTTCAGAAAAAGACGAAATTTATAAATAGTAAAAATAAGCCAGAAACTAAAAGCTGAAGCCAAAACGACCACAGCCTAGGCGTATAAAAAGTGACTATTAACAAGTGCCAAACTTTGAGAAGGAATTTGTTGGAGAAATGTCAACTCCGTCACATATAGACTCCATCGTGGAGTTTCATGGTTCTTTTTGATATCATGATACGCCTGTTAAGGGTATTAGAGATAGAGTTTGTATTCTATTCCATATATGTCTTATCTCTATATGGCATATCCCCTTGTACTCTCCTATATATATGGCCCTTTGGGTCTCATATCAATACACACAATATTCATAACAACGCCAACCTCTTATTTTTTTAAAAAAAAGATTCTCTCTCCAACCTGCACAAGCTAAGGTACTCACCCAAGATGATTTGTTGCAACGATACAGCTTTTGGAACATCGAAATGGTATGCCCACAGCTACAAACCTGCATATGATAGCTTTCTGAAAGCATAATCACTGGCCTCTAAAGCTTGGCCTTCTTAAAAATTAAATCACAATTAACACAGGCTGAATAACTCTGTGGACATAAAATTCTTGGTCTGCGGCTAGTGGATGCAAAGTATCTTTTGTACTAAAACTACATGATTCCCAACCTCTGCACCTTCAGTCCATTTCATATTATCTCAAGATTCCATAATCTACTGTGTATAAACTGGCCCTGTGGGCAGCCTAATTTCATAATGGCACAACAATGGCAGGTCTGAAGCGCCACAAACACAGCAAGTAGGTTCACAGCAGTGTTGCTTTGCAGCACGCTTTCGTCAACGGCAGTTTTCAGTAAACTAAAAAAGTGTCTGTCCACCATTTCAGAACCATATTCCCGTCACAAACCCAAAAGAATTACAAACAAGTAGAGCAAACTATATTGTGTTGGCATCCTTTGAGTACTTCTGCAGAATAAACATAATAAGCTAAGATTGTTCTTTTACTTGAGGAAATCATTTACTTGAGGAAATCAACTTCTAAGAAGTCTAGAGCCTTGACTGCTCTGATAAACAACTTATGGTAACAGCAAACATCACCTGGATAGTAGAATTATGTTCAGAGGGCAACAAAAAAAATCAAGAGTAAAGAACATCAGCAACTAACTGATTTGAACAGTGATGTATTACCGACAAAAAGAACCAACATAAAGAACCAAGGTTATTTTTATTTTTTGAACAAACCAACAAGAACGAAGTTTAGCTCATTCACACAGTTGCAGCACTTCGCAGAACACATAACACTTTATATCATATTGAGCATTAGCTTCTTCCAATACTATCATACAAGTACAGTGCAAACCGAACACCTCAGAAGAAAGTAACAAAACTTATATTAGCAAGATCTTGACAGGGCAGATCAATTTCACACTTTTACACGTAGCCACCATTTTATTCAAGCAGGGTATAAGAAAGAAAAAATCCCCCGCAAAAGCAAGCAACCCAAGCCACCACGGATCTGATTAGTGGGTTTGAAGAACTGGAAGAAAGTCATTCAGCCAATTAGGCAGAGTTCACAAAGCTTGCAACACCATTCATCGAATTCACCACTTCAGGAATATCAAGTTCTTGTGAAATAATTCCACTTTCATCAATCCCACAATCCACAACTGTTGGTCTAGAGCTCTCTTCCCGGACTGCTACCTCAGTATTAGTGTTAAAGCACAGAGTATGGTCTGTACAAACTACAGAACCAACACTGCGCGGCTTCTGGAACGGGAAGGCACCAATCTCTGCATCGATCTTGCCTCGGACATCAAACAAGAGGCTTCTTAACCTCACCACCTCAGCCTCGAGTGCTGCATGCCCCTGCAATCTCCTCAAGAGCTGCTGATTAGTGGCGCGGAGCTTCTTGACTTCCTCTTCCAAGAAGGCTGTGTGCGCTTTCTTCTTCTCCCGGTACTTGCGCACAGCCTCTCTATTTCCCAATGGTTTGCGGGGCTTTCTCAGCTCTTCTTCCACATTAGTTCCACCGGAAGCTATGACTTGGGTGTGCGTGTGGAGGCAAGTGTGGGTATGCATAGCAACCGATGGACCAGGTGGATTGCAAGTGTGGGTGTGAGTACATGTAGTTGTATTCCTTAAGAATTCATCAAAGCCATGGGAGATCTCGGGATGTGAAAACAGAAGGTGGCTTGGAATTGGAAGGTCTACTCCGTCGTCCATTGTCAGTTTGTCACAAAATGTGCCAAGAAAATTCTCCTCCTATGGTTAACTGGGCAGGTTGAACACAAGTGCCAAAAGCACTTCAACAACTCAAGAACTGGGTAACCTTGTTCCATAAAAGCTTACTGATTTAGCAGGATCGTACTTGACGCAAAACAAAATTTAAAGAAATTCACGTAACCCCTAGATTACTGATTAGTGATTGAATACTCAAAAGATCATGTATGTACCAAATTTCCATGATGGCCAGGAGCATGAACATATGCACAATTCTCACCACTGAATAGCAAAACCTCACAAGATTCCAATTAGGACAGCAACTTCCTGCATAAATCAAGATAGTAAATTTGACAGAGATGTAAAATACCCAAACTGCCGAAGTGCATCAAAATCTCATCTTGATGGGGGAAACGGTATGGAATTGATGGATAGACCTCTCAACAGCGGCTGCTTCTTGCAAGAAGCCGCCTTATTTTTGCCTTTTTCCCCACACTTTTTTATCCGTCTCCTCTCCACCAATCTTTCGATGGTGTTTGCCTGCCTTCTCTCCTTTTCTTTTTGCGTATCTCAGAGGGAGGAGAACCTTGGAAATAGAGGGAGGGAAGCGGTGAAGAGTGATGTAATTGGATTGGAGCGGAGAGGATAGAAAGGGGGAGAATCCCAGTTTTTGCCGCTGTTCAGGTACTTTTCATTCCCCACCATGATCTTTCTGTTGAGATTCTTTTGCCATTCCATTTCAACAAGTAGCAGCATTTGGCCCGGTGGCATTCAGACAGCATACCCAGCCACTTGACTGAATTATTATCTTAGGAATATAATCTCCTTCCGGGTATGGGAATTTCGTATGATATTTTACTTGACACTTACGAGACATCACGCCTCGTTCTAGTAACGCTCCCGTTTCTAAAGACACTGGTTATCTCCATAATTGTTTAGATCTGTTCAGTTACGGAATACTGTATAAAAATAAACAGCAATTCAATATAAGCTTACGACAAAAGTACTAAACTTTATTATAGAAAGAGTAAAGTCCATTACCGGTCATTAAACTTTTTATGTTGTGTCATCCCGGTCTATAAACTTTTAAAGTATGTCATCCCGGTGCTTAAACTTTCAAAGTGTGGCAATATCGTATGTAGTTATAGCAGTGAACTTTTTATGTTGTGTCATCCCGGTCCATAGACTTTCAAAAGAAACTGCCACACTTTGAAAGTTTAAGGACCGGGATGACATACTTTAAAAGTCTATGGACCGAGATGACACAGCATAAAAAGTTTAAGGACCGGTAATGGACTTTTACTCTTATAGAAATAAAGCTTAACAATCTGGTTTTGAACGCAACGGGCGATCAAGCCCAAAGTTAACTTACAGTACAAAAGAAACCCCCACAGACGTACTTGAGCGTGACTAAGACCTAAAACAACTGGTCATCGACGAAACAGTGCTCTTCTGGATCTTTATCAACAGCTTGTTCATTGTCGTCCCATTGATCTTCTGTTTGTTGTTTAGTAAGTAATGAATACAACCGTATCCACCAAGTCACAAGGATAAATTCTAACATATCTACTTGCAAGGATATTCAATGGATGGGAATAAACTGGTTTTTATTAATGAGTGTGTATGCAATTTTATTGACAAACATTTCTAAACAAGAGAAACACAATACAGAAACTCCTTAAGATTAAAGGGGGTTTTCAACAGTTGCTTTCATAGATTACACCAATTTTTGGATGAGTGGATTGGGTGTAATAGAGGTTGGAAGTCTGTTGTGTAGCATAGTTGTTTTCAGGATTCAGTTTCTGTTCGTGGGCAAGTTCAGAGGCTCTAATGTTTTTTTATGAATTTTCTCATAATAACGGAAGTTGTAGATATTGATATTGTTTGTAGTATAGATGCTGGTAAAAGTTTATAATTTTTGAAGCAGTGTACTGTTGTTGGTGGTCTGTAGAAGTTCGCTGGTCACAACTCAAAGGGAGATTTTGTTATATGTTTTCCATTGCGAATTACGCCCTTTTAATGACAGAATAAAATTATGGTGTCGTGCTAAAGTTGTAGCTTTTTCTGTAGATTTCAAAAATGCTATTTGTTTATATGGTCCGTTTAGTGAACAAAAAGATATGAAAAAGACAGGCAGCACTGCTGCAGTGAGCTGAGTGTCGGAATGGCAGTTTGAGAGGGAGTTGTCGGGTTTCGGGTATAGTGGCGATTTACCTTTTAGTTATAAATATTATATTGAGGTTTTGTACCGAGTGGTGATTTGTGAACATGTGACTTCGCTCCTGACCGTGCTTAATCCCTTTGCCCCTTGAATAGAAACAAGTAAACGTAGCAGTTGTTGTTACAGTTTAATTAATTAAATTTACTACCTTCACCATAATTGTTGATGTTTAGTAATCAATCCACCTTTACATAAAGATACCCTGCTGCGCTATATGCCTTAGTTTACATATTGTTGTCCATGTGGTTATATTCCTAATGAATTAATTATTGCCATATCATGCATGTCATTTGCATTGAAACTACGTTGCTGCATCTAGCCATAACCGTACCAGTACATCATCATACATTATTGTAGTACAATGCGCACTCTTATATTGCTAGGTAAGAGTTTAGTGGTTCATTTGCATATATATGCATTTCATGAGGATAATCCTTATTCTGAGATCTTAAGAGGTATTGGCTCGTGAGAGTCACTTGTGGCAAGGGGTATTATCTTGTGGTTGCTATTGGTAGGAGTTATGGTTTTGGATATGAATGAGGCTACAATGTGGATGATGAGAATTAATTATTAATGCTTTATTATTGTACCACGAGTTATTAATTTGATGCTTGATCATCTATAGTTTAATTAACTTGTTAAACAATTTGCTTGCTGAGATTTCATCTCACTCTTGTATTTCTCTCTCTCAGGTGATCCTTGAGCATGTTTGGAAAGGGTAGAGCAACACGGCACCATTACATAAGTCTTCATGAGTTTTACTGTAATAAGTTAGAGGATTTTTAATCATTTCTTTCTCCTAGTCGTTAAACACTGTATCTTAATGATGCTAGATCATGGTTGGCTTTAGTGGGGTTTGAGCATTCAAAGCTAGGTTGATAAAGGATGTTAGTGTGCATTTTTTTGTTCTTATGCTATTTTACTATCTCCCATTATATATTATGTTGTCATGCTTCCGTGTAGCCCCTTTTTTCTAGGGAGGTGCTGCCAGGTTTTCTTTATAATCCAGCTTGGTCGTAAGTGTAGTTTGGTAGCATCCTGGGGTAATGTGTTTCCTGGGTTATTACAGTTGGTATCAGAGCCTAGGCTTTACATTCTAGGAAAATAATAAGTAATTTGACACACTTACACATGTATGATGGGAAAGGGTTTGCATATCCTTGCATATACCTTGTTTCGTTTCGTTCTGTTAGTGATTATGCCTTAATTGCTTGAAATTGATGTTTGTGTATGCTTGTGTACCGTGGTGGCTATAGGAATGCTGCCTAAGGCGAGCGGCTGTGGCTGTGCTACTGCACCTGGTGCGCAGTCGGCGACTGAGGATGGAGTGGCAATAAAAGAACATAAGTTTCTCGATGGCACAAGGATTTGAGAATTTTCGGTGTCAAATAAGATTTTTAAAAATATATTGAATAAATAATTACAATTTTTCTGTGGGCATGAATCAAATGGACCTGTAACTGTTAATGGGCCGAAGTCTGGTCCAAATTCAAATAAAATTGAGAAGGATTTGGTCCAAGCCTAGCCTAAACCTGTTCTAGGCCCAAAAGTAGATATATGCCTTAGACTGAACCGAGCACCTCTTCCTTATCAGTTGTCTAATTGTCTTCGGTTTCATCTTCCACTAAATCCATGAATTAGAGAGAAGAAAGTAGAGAGAAGCAGATTGAGGATAGAGACCTTGGTTAGGTAGCGTTCTCGTAGTAGGGGTTATGGCAGGAGGCAGAAGATGAGCTGGAGGCACTTTGCTAGGCCTTATTATAGTGCCTCCCTGTCGTCGCCCGCGGGAGGGGGTTGCTCACCATCAGTGCTGGGGTGGTCAATGTCGTGGGCCTCTCCTCTGGGCTCTGGTGATGGCGCCGCGCTTGTTGACCGACTTTGAAGTCAACAAGCTATTCTTTCGCCACATACGCAGCTGCGCAAGCCTTAAGATCGTACGCTCGACCGACTCCTCGCTTCTCACCTCTAGTACAAAAATACACATCCCTACGACGGGCCACCCCTCTGACTTCTGGATTGTGCACATCGTGGCCAAGGCATGTGGCTCATAGGTGGCAGTGGCGCGCGGTGGTTCGTGCTCGTGGACGATGACACTGTCCTGTCCATGGACAACTTGGTGGCCATGCTCAACAAGTACGGCTGGAGACAGATGGTGTACACTCGACGGTTCCTGATGGTGGTGCAGGTACAGCTTGAGAGCGGTGGGGAATGACATAGTCGGATGGCGGTGGCGCTAAGTCGCGACTCGCGAATTCGCAACCTCTCGAAAGTAAGTGGATCAGCTCTTATCTACCTTTAGTAAGTAATACAAAAGGATAAGGCCTACAGTCTGATCTAATTCAATCGAAGTCTGGCTCAATAAAGAAGATTTCAAATCTAATTTATCTCTTTATAATTTTGGATCAATCTAGACAGTGCAGGTCCACTGGCAGCCCAACTGTAAGCTCAGCCCATATTTGCCCCGGTGCCACCCATCTCGATTGGCACCGTGCAAGTGCGACAGCCCAATCAGAACGAAGCCGAGAAAATGTTCGCCCTCCGCAAAACCCTCCTCCACGGCCGGCTCACGGCGCCGCCGGCCGCCGGCTCTGCTTCTAGGATCTCCTCCCTCCTCCGCCCCCTCTCCTCCTCCCCCGGAGGCGGCGGAGGTGGGGACGAATGGGGCTCCTCCTGGTCCACCGGCATCACCAAGGACCACTTCGACGGGTCCGGCCCCGCCGTCGGGCGCCCTTCCCCCTCCCCGTCCGCGCCCGTCTCCCCGGAGCTGGCGGCCGTGCGCGCCATGGACGAGGAGGAGGATATCCTCGGCGCCGTGGATCGCGACAACAGGGAGTCGAAAGCGTTCGTGGACTCGTGGAACGGCCGGATGCGGGAGACGTGCGCGCTGCTGAAGCAGGTGCGGGAGCCGGGGTCCCGTGGAGCGTACCTCAAGGACTCGGAGAAGCAGGAGATGTACCGGTTGCACAAGGAGGACCCCAAGACGTACACCGTGGAGCGGCTCGCCAAGGACTTCCGCGTCATGCGGCAGCGCGTGCACGCCATCCTGTGGCTCAAGGAGATGGAGGAGGAGGAGGAGAGGAAGCGGGGCAAGCCGCTCGACGACTCCGTCGAGATCCTGCTCGACAGCTGCCCAGAGTACGTCAAGAGTTCGTTTGCTTTCTTAAGTTTTGTGTTGAGATAATTAGATCAAGCTCTTATAGGTTGGATCAGTCTTAAAGTCCAGGGACAATAAGCAGAGTTAAGAAATCGAGGGTTCTAACTTGTAAGACCATGTTTTATTTAAGAGAAACATGTTACAAACGAGATAATTGGTTTTTTAGGACTCTAAACGTTGGCCTTCGCATATTTAGGACTCCAAATATTGACTTCGCAAAATTAGTACTTATATCATTGACACTTTGATTTCTATGGTATTATACCTTATTTATTATTTCTTAATCCCTTTTCTTAATACTTGGCACCTAATATGACTCTTATGCCCCTCTTCCCCTCGTCTCACCGCAGTTCATCGTGTCTGAAACGATGAGCATAGCATTGCAACTGATTAGCTCATCATCACTATACTAATTTCATCAGAAAATCACAGTAAAGAACAAAGCTTCTTATCCTGGATTCAGATCAGTTTAGGTATGTTCGTAAAGGGTTTTCACTATTCTGCATCATTTCGTTCGTACCTTCGTATGATTCGAGGACGAACAAAGCGATCCCACAGGAGATCTTGTCCAAGAAGCTCGAAAGCGCAGCCGTTCAAGTCCTCACCAACCAACGCGCTCTCCAGCCCAACTGTCGTGACCTGTTAAGAACACACAAAGCGTAAGCAAAGTCAGAGCATAACAAGCAGCACCATGTCAGACAGTGCTACGTGCAGTGCCCGTCTTTACCATCACGAGAGCGTTTGCGGCGCCGATGACCATGGCAAGAGGGTACATCAGGTTGTGCATCTGGCTCGAGAGGACGAAGACCATAAGGGAAATATATACATATATATAGTCGGGGGACATAAGAGTCATATTAGGTGCCAAGCATCAAGAAAAGGGATTAAGAAATAATAAATAAGGTATAATACCATAGAAATCAAAGTGTCAATGATATAAGTACTAATTTTACGAAGCCAACGTTTGGAGTCCTAAATATGCGAAGCCCAACATTTAGAGTCCTAAAAAACCAATTATCTCGTTACAAACATACAGGGATGAACTCATGTTGGTAAAAACACCACCAGCTTGTTAGGAAATCAATGAAAACAAGTTATAGAAAGAGGCCTAGTTCATCCATAACTTCAGTATGGCACTTGAGTTGTTGCGTCAAGCAAGTTCTTCATGGATGGAAACGTTCAGTGCTCTGGATCGTCGCATTTGATTAGTAGCACTTTGGCTAGGCTTTGATTAGAACTATGTGATTTAGGAAACTGAACCAGGTGGCTGGTTTCTAAATGGAAGTAACAGTTTAAAGCTCTGCATCTTGAATTTTTTTTATTAGATATATAGTCAATGGACTGAAATGAGGTGAGGAATTCTTGTTAAGGGGATGAGGATGCATTAAGTTAGGTGTTTGTGTTGCAAATCTATATTATTCCAGCATGAAGTTTTGGAAATTCCGGGTTAATGGCTTAATGCATTTCAGCATTTGTAAGGAAAACAGTCATTGGTGTCAAATCCTGGATGTGTCCATCTCAGCTGGCTTATTCTGAAAATTTTAGTGTATATTATTACTGATTTGATTAGCTCAACATTACATGTATAGAGGCCATCGTGGAGTTGGGTAGATGATAGGAAATTGGTTTTAAATTCTTGGTGAAGACTTGAAGAGTACCATTTCAATATGCATGTCACGGCTGGCCGGTATAGAACCCCGACTACGAAGATCGTAGTCGTGGCTGGTAGCGGGGCGAGGTTTTACCCCTCTGCGCCCTATGTTGGAAGAGGAGGAATAGAATAGAATCTTTATTGCCTACCCTTTCTTGCTGGATGCGTACAAGGGATTATATAGCCCTCTTGCCAACTAACCCCAAAGGATAGAAACTCTTAAACCTTAGAGATAACAATTATCCTTATGACGCCTGGTCGTTCCCGACCCTGACACGACGGGAGTAATGCTTTCCCCACATGACATCTCTCCCCCCCTCGACGAGCAGCTCGTCCGCGAGCTGGAATGATGGATAGCGTTCCATGAAGGAGGCAATGTCTTCCCAAGTAGCTGACGCCGGCGGTTCATCCTTCCACTGGACGAGGACGCGTCTTGCGCGTTCTGGCTCTGGGACAGCAGCGCCGTGATGCATCTCCGGAAGTGCTGGTGGTACAGCTGGTGGCGTCCCGACGAATTTCTTGAGGAGGCCCACATGGAAGACATTGTGCAGCCGCGCCCGAGGAGGAAGGGTCAGCCGGACCGCGACGTCGTTGATGATCGCCTCGACGCGGTACGGCCCGTAGAAACGGGGTCGCAGTTTGCCCGTTGTAGCTGGCTGGAGATGTGCCGGGGCCCGGTGCCGGACGCGCAGCCACACCCAATCCCCAACAGCATACTTGACCTCGCGATGGTGCTTGTCGTAGTGGTGCTTGTAAATCGCCTGTGCCTGCTCCAGGCGGTAGCGAACGTCTGCCAGCAGCTCGTCACGCTCTGCCATGGTCTGAGCTACCACCGCGACCCTTGTCTCCCCTGGCTCATAGGAGCGGATGGACGGAGGCTCTCGACCGTAGACGATCTTGAAAGGCGTGTCGCGGAGGGAGGACTGGAAAGCCGTGTTGGAGACGAACTCGGCCCATGGCAGCCAGCGAAGCCACTGTCGCGGCCGATCCCCAGTGAAGCACTTGAGGTACATTACAATTACCTTGTTTGCCGCCTCCGCCTGGCCGTCCGACTGGGGGTGAAAAGCGGAGGTCATGTGCAGTTTGGCGCCACACAACCGCATCAGTTCGCGCCAAAATGTTGAAGTAAAAACCGGGTCCCGGTCTGACACCATAGATTGTGGGATGCCATGGAGGCGCACAATGTCCCCGAAGAAAGCCTTGGCCACCGTTTCCGCCGTGTACGGGTGTGCGAGGGGGATGAAGTGGCAATATTTGCTGAAACGGTCGACCACTGTGAGGATAACCGACTTACCACCCACGCGCGGCAGCGCTTCAATGAAGTCAAGGCTTATATCAGCCCACACCACCGTCGGAACTGGCAACGGTAGCAGAAGTCCCGCCGGTCGAAGGTGCTCCGTTTTGTATTGTTGGCAAATGGAACAGCTGTGGATGAAATCCTGGACCACCGAGCGGAAGTTAGGCGAGTGAAAATCGCGGCGGAGCCGGTGGAGTGTGCGCTGGACGGTGGACGCCCTCATGGCCTTCTTCATGGACAGCGGACACCAACTCGTGCAGGAGCGGTGATGTTGGAGCGATGTAAATCTTGGAGTTAAAGACGACCAAGCCGTCGACTATGGACCACGGCGCGGACCGTTCGCCCGTCTCTATTGCATCTCGGAGGCTCCTGAGGGCGGGGTCCGTGGTCTGTGCCTGTCGGAGACGGTCGATGCAATCGAACCGAGGTGATGAAAGGGCCAAGACGGAACCCACATCTGTGTCGCGGCGGGACAGAGCGTCGGCCACAATGTTGGTGCTGCCCGGCTTATACTCCACGGCAACATCGAATACCAGGAGTTTGCCCACCCAATGGTGCTGGGGAATGGTGGCAAGGCGTTGGTCCAACAAATATTTGAGACTGAAATGATCCGTCTTAACCAAAAAACGGCGCCCCCCATAGATAAGGCCGCCAATGCCTGATGGCCTGCACCAGCCCGATCAATTCTCTCTCATACGCGGCCAGTGCGCGATGCCGTGGTGCCACCGGACGGCTGAAGAAGGCAATGGGATGCTTGTCTTGCAACAATACCACCCCAAAGCCGTGGCCTGAAGCGTCGCATTCGACGACGAACTGCTGGGTGAAGTCCGGAAGGGCGAGGACTGGCGCCGTGGTGAGTGTCGTTTTCAGCGTCTGGAATGCCTCGGCCGCCTCATCTGTCCACAGGAACCCATCCTTGCGAAGCAATGCCGTGAGTGGGGCGGCAATGGTGCCGTAATCCCGCACGAATTTGCGATAGTATCCTGCGAGGCCGAGGAAGCTTCGTACCGCCCGAGCCGAGTGAGGTAGTGGCCAGTCGAGGACGGCCTTCACCTTAGCTGGGTCCATGGCCACGCCGGACGCCGAGATGATGTGGCCCAGGTAGGAGATGGAATCCACCCCGAAGGTGCACTTGGACCGCTTGATGAAGAGTTTGTGCTGCTGGAGAGTGGTGAGGACAGCGCGCACATGGCGAAGATGATCGGCCCAAGAATTACTGAAGATCAGTATATCATCAAAGAAGACGAGCACGAACCGGCGGAGGAATGGGCGCAACACATCGTTCATAAGCGCCTGGAATGTCGCCGGAGCGTTGCATAGCCCAAACGGCATGACGAGGAACTCGTATAGGCCGTCGTGTGTTCGGAAAGCCATCTTGGCCACATCGTCTGGGTGCATGCGAACTTGGTGGTAGCCTGAGCGGAGGTCGAGCTTGGTGAAGAATTTGGCGCCATGCAGCTCGTCCAGGAGTTCATCTACCACCGGGATAGGGAAAGCATCCTTGACCGTGATGGCGTTGAGTGCTCTATAGTCAACGCAGAACCGCCATGATCCATCTGCCTTCTTCACCAACAGAACCGGTGACGAGAAAGCGGAAGAGCTGCGCCGAATCAGCCCCTGGTCGAGCATGGTGGTGCACTGGCGCTCCAGCTCATCCTTGTGTGTGGTCGGGTAACGATAGGGTCGGACGGTCACCGGAGACGAGCCGGGTATAAGGGTGATGCTGTGATCGCGGAATCGAGGCGGCGGCAACCCATGCGGCTCGACGAAGATTGGTGCGAAGTCGGCGAGGAGGGCCTCCAAGAGGTCAGGCCCGAAGCAGGAGCGAAGTCCTGGACTTGTCGAGCCCGCCACGCCGCGCCAGCGGACGCGGTGGTCGCTGCGCCAGAACGACATGGTGAGAGCCCCAAAGTCCCACAGGATGGGGCCAAGAGCGGCGAGCCACTGAGTGCCCAGCACCGCGTCGTAGCCGGCCAAAGGAAGGGCGAAGAAGTCCGCCTGGAATGCCTCCCCGTCAATGGAGAAAACCGCTCGCGGAAATACTCCTAGACAGGGCACACGCTCGCCGTTGGCCACCGTGACCGTCATCTCGCCGCGGCGGTGCAGTAAAAGATCAGTGCGGCGCGCCGCCTCTTCGGAGATGAAGTTATGCGTGGAGCCAGAGTCGAGAAGTGCGTGGAGTGTGGCGCCCCCCACTTGGACGTACACCTGTATTGTCTCGCTGGTGCGGACACCGGCGATCGCGTGCAAGGAGATCCGAGGTTCGTCGGTGACTTGGTCGGTGACCTCCGAGTCGGCAGAGTCATCTGCGTCGTTCAGCTCCAATAAGAAGAGGTGCTGACACACCCTGTTGTGGCCCCGTCCAAACTTCTCATTGCAATTATAGCACAGGCCAAGGCGACGTCGCTCCTCCATCTCCGCCGGCGATAGCCGCTTCACCTGGCGACCCTCCACGGAAACCGTGGGTGGTGTGGCCGGTGTGACTGCTGGAGGCTGCACGGCCGGTTGGCGGTGTGCGGGTGGAGGAAGAAGGCCTTTTGCCCACGAACGCGCCGGTGGCGCCCCTGTCTGGTCGCGAAGTTCCAACTTACGCGCCAGGCTCATGGCGACCGCGAGCGTCTGGGGATTGTGGATCTCGACGTCGAAGCTGAGAGGCGGTTGAAGGCCAACGGTGAAGAGCTGGACCTTCTGCTCCTCCGTAAGGGAACCTGCCCGGGCCAGAAGGACATGGAATCGGTCTTGGAAATCGGCCACCGTGCTCGTCCGCTTACACGCGATGAGTTCCCCCAACGGATTGGAACGCAGGGGAGGGCCGAACCTCAGATTAAGGAGTTCGGTGAAGCGGCGCCATGGTGGCGTGCCCTCGTCCTTCTGTACTTGGATGTACCATAGTTGGGCGATGTCCAGCAGATTGTATGAGGCCATCCACACCTTCTCTTCCTCTGCAATACGCTGTTGATGGAAGTAGGATTCACAGCGATGAATAAACGGAAGCGGATCGCCTTTGCCATCATATTTGGGGAAATCCATCTTCTGGAAACGAGGCGGCCTGTCGTTATGATGCTCGCCGGAGTTGACACGATTGTCGGATGACGAGGACGAGTATTGGGGCGGTGGCTGCAGCTCAAGGCGCTGGATTGCCTGAGCGTGGGTGTTGACAGACGACTGGAGGGCCTGAACTTCTTTGGTGAGGGCGAGAATCAGGGATTTGAGATCATCCTCATCGGCGCCCGGCATGGCGGAAGCGGTGGACGCAGAAGATGGCGACGCGGAAGCAATGGGAGGTGGCGGCAGGGTAGGCCTGGAATCTGATACCAAGATTTCACGGCTGGCCGGTACAGAACCCCGACTACGAAGATCGTAGTCGTGGCTGGTAGCGGGGCGAGGTTTTACCCCTCTGCGCCCTATGTTGGAAGAGGAGGAATAGAATAGAATCTTTATTGCCTTCCCTTTCTTGCTGGATGTGTACAAGGGATTATATAGCCCTCTTGCCAACTAACCCCAAAGGATATAAACTCTTAAACCTTAGAGATAACAATTATCTTTCCTAACTAACTCAATCTGGACTCTTCCCGCCGTAGCAGCCGTCCTTATGATGCCTGGTCGTTCCCGACCCTGACACGGCGGGAGTAATGCTTTCCCCACATGACAATGCATGCGATGTGAATGTGCACTTATTACTTCATATACAGTGAGGTCACTGGTTTACAAATTGTCGGTGTCTCTTGTGAACAGTGAGAATCAAACTATCAGCTTGGATATGTGTTTAGCCTTGCCAGGATGACATGAAATTTTCCTTTTGTGTCAGGATAGTTGCATGCAATTTATGTACCTTCTCTTTTTCCCCCTCTTATAATATTTTTAGTCGAATGATCTGCAACATCTGAGCCTTCTTTTGTTTTATCTTGCAGGTTTTTCAATTCCCATGACAGAGAATTTCATGTTGCATCGCTTCCATATAAACCTGACTTCAAAGTTATGCCTGAGGATTGGGATGGGACGACAAGAGATCCTGATGAGGTTCTGTATGAGATTTCGATGAAGGAAGACCAGATGTTGTATGAGGAATTTGTACAACGTTTGGAGTTCAACAAGAAGAAGGTAAGGACTGTACATTTCCTTCACCCCCTTTCATCATATTCGGCTATTTGCTAAAAGAGATCGGCTATTGTAGTGTTTGTTTTTGTTTAGATCAAGCAGACTTTCCTGCAGTCTGCTTGTAGGTACACATAAGGCCCCATGATAATTGTTTGCTATGTTTGCATTAAAATTTAAAATACTGAAGTTTTGGAGAAAAAAAAAAGGAAAAATAGTTTCTGCATAGCAAACTCTGTTCCTGTCAAGTTCTATGAATAGGGGAAATGGAAAAAAAAAATATGTTGAAATACAGATTTCCATTGGTCATTTACCTCCTTTCATCTACTGGATTGGCCTTTGTGTTTTCATCGAGTAATGACTAATTTGATTCTGATCTGCCTTATTCTTTATTGGATTTCAGGTGGCAGGGGAGGTGAAGTGTCACAAGTACAGCAGACGGCGACCAGACGAGGGATGGACCTTCATGGTTGAGAAGCTTGGGCCACAGGGAAAGCGTGGTGCAGGAGGGGGCTGGAAGTTCATCAGTTTACCTGATGGATCAAGCCGTCCACTAAATGATATGGAGAAGATGTATGTGAAGAGGGAGACTCCAAAACGGCGAAGGAGGATCATCGCTCCCTTCAAGTAACTGGAAGACCCTCCGCATGTCCTAATGCATGTTTTCTGAATGGTCTTTTGACATTCTCCAGGGAAGCAGAAATTGTGAAATAGATCATAACCACCAGTATTGGTCATGTCTTTTTTGCAGAGGAGGTTGTTTTATGTATTCATGTCATTTGTAACAAATTACATTTCACCCCATTAGGCAGCTGAATGAACTGTTGGTGTGTCCCCATCTCCACACATTGCCAGGCAACACGCTTCGTGGACAGTACTTCATAATCTTGGATTGCCAGGCAACACACTTTTGCAATGTGATGCATGGTTTTGCTTAAAGCAAGTAGTAGCGCATTTGCTGGACGGAAGGCCTGAATAGGCTGAAAGACATTTGTGGTGTGAAGAGAGATGCATTTGTTTTTTGTTCCATAATCCTCCTACTGTTGTTTCGAGCTCATCTGCATAACTAGAAATCAACATCTGTAGTTAAGTGAAACGAGCTATTCAAGTTTTCTTGTGATATAGGTGGTGATCGGTTCGGCTGAAAAGCTCATGGCTTATGGCTGAAAACACTGTAACTGGTTGAAAAAAGCACTGTAGCTGACAGAGGCTTATTTAGCATAATTAAATTTAAAAAATTTAAAAATATAAAAAATATGTTAGCCCATTACGTATAATACAAACAAATACGGGAAAAAAAGAACTGGCAAAAAAACTCAACAAAAAGCCAAAAGTTCAAAAAAAGACGAAACTTATGAATAGTGAAAAATAAGCCAGAAGTCGAAGCCGAATTGATCAGGGCCATAGTGGAGTGTAATGCATCTCACATTCTCAGCTGCTCACCTGCCAGCCCAGCATATCAAATGAGCTAGGAACGTGGTAGTAGTAGCGGCTCTCGGTGAATTTGTATTGGCATGAATGTGGTATGCAAACGAACACTTGCTATGATTATCGATGATGTAAATGTTTTTTCTTTGGATCATGTCACCATGTCGACTTTGAATCAACTACTCCTAGTTGGTACTGCATCAGTCGATGCTGTCCTCTGCCCTGGCTACGTTTTCTTAAAAACACATGGAAAGCATCCCGCGGTTTCATTCAGGTCACAGTTAAGTTCAGATACATGAAAAGGCCCCAGCCAACAGCTGGTCGGGTGCATTCAGGTCACCGATCTACCAACCAAAAACAACACATTTGGCCTTCTCTTCTCAGTTGGGAACTTGGGATGAATATATGGGATGATGAAATGGGTAGTGCGCACTGGGAGGCCGGGAAATAGCTCCAGCAGCAAAGGTGGGGTCTGTATCAGCTCCTTGCACTATGATCTTGGTTAGGTGAACTTGAAGATTGAAACAGCGGCTGATCGGGCACAAAGAAGCAGCAGGGGTTTCGTGTCATGTGTCTCGCGTTGTCTCACTTGCCTGTGGCATATTAGCGACGTTGCAAATAGGATAGGAGTGTTGTTTCGGGGCGCTGCACTCTGCAGGCAGTGGATCGCTGGATTCCGCGCAAGTTCCTGCTTTTGTCGGATCAGCCGTGCCTCTAGGCTTGCCCTTGAGCAGCTGTGGCCGTAGGATTCTGTTTTGGAGGCAAAATGGCACGAGAGAAGAAGAAGAAGAGAGGAGGACCAGATTGCCAGTACTCCCTCCATAAGACGTGGGTCTGATCGCCACCGGGGTTCACAATTTCAGCGAAAATTTCGCTTAAAAATCATTCGGTCAAATTCTGGCTAAATTTATTTTTATTTGAAATTTATTTAAATTTTATCGAAAAATTCAAATGATATTTTAACAGTTTTGTCAGAATTTTTTACGGAAAGAACGAAATTTCGTTTCTTTCGTCCCTTTCGTTGCCCTCCAAATTTTTTTGCAAAACAGATTTTTTTCCCTAGTCACCACACGCCGGGTGCACGCCCACGGATGCGCCATCGAGCAGCGCCGATCTGGCACCGGTGCCACGGCACCACACCAGAGACGCATGGCGAAATCCCCAACCAACACCATCACCATCCTTAGCCCGTCACCTCCACTCACGTTCGTGCGTACGGCCGGTAGCCAGCCAGCCGCGGCCTGCCTCGGTCTCTCCGGCCGACGAGAAATTTTGTTATACAACAGGGACACAAATTAGATTGTGTCACGAACTAATCCAGCGCTGACACATGGTATGTACTACTGTAGCAAATATTTTAAAATATTTTTACTGTTTTGTACTGTAGATGGTATGGAAAAATAATTTTTTATCTGTTTGCTACAATACGAAACAGTAAAAACTATTTTTTATTAGTTGCTACAGTAATACATGCCGCGTGTTAACGCTGGATTGGTTTGTGTCCCGGCCGACAGCTTGTCACCTCGTCGTAATTCGGCGGCCAAACCCACCGCAAATTGCGTCTTTTTTTCCATCTTCACCTGGTTAGTTACAACAGCTTTCGTTTGTTCGGGTTTTTTGCCCTGCGCAAGTGCCCATCCTTGGAACAAGTCTAGGTTATGTAGTAGCTTGCGCACTCGGGCTTGCTTTGCTTGCGGCGAGAAAGAAAGAGAGGGAGCAATGGGCGGAGCGGAGAATGGGCCGCACGTCGCGGCCGGCCACTCGACGAACGGGCACGCCAATGGGGGCGTGGAGGAGAAGATGGACGAGCTGCGGCGGCAGCTGGGCAATGTCCAGGTCCGCATCTGGCGCTGGCCCGACTGCGCTGTCGACCGCGCCACCGCCGAGCACCTCTTCGAGGTCATCAACGCCCGCGAGGACGTCCTGCGCCGCCTTATCCGCCGGCGAGCCTACTTCAAGTACGTCGAGGGCCGCCTCGGCGATTGCAAGCTCTACGCCGACGAGATACTCAGGGACAGCTTTCTGCCTCAACATGATCGACACGCCGTTCTACCCGCTCAAGGTCGTCACCAAACTGAAGGGGGCCGCCTGGGACGCCGACATTGCCATCAACGGGCTGCCCTCCACGGAGACCTGGCTGTGTTTGGGGAGATCGGGAGGAACTGGAAGGAGAGGACTACTGCCCCGGTCATCATCTCGCTGGCCAAAGGGATAAAGGCCTCTCTGGATCCCGTGCCGCAGATCATAACTCCGACATAGATGATTAGCAATGCGAGTGAGGCTCCTTACCTTTTCTTTGCCCAATCACACAATTACGTTCTGTCTTTACTGAATTGAAGTTGGCCTCTGTTGTTGATTCTCCGCAATCATATCGAACTTGAAGCTCTAACTGTTAGACCATGTGGCTAGGTTTAGGATATTTTGGTGATGAATAATTGACAATGGTTAATTTGTTATGATGAATAATTGGTGATTTTGTTTAGCGGTGTTATGCGAGTTGTGTCGCGTGTGTGCGGACTGATGTTGGTCAAGTTGAGACGAACTTGTGCCTGAAAAATGTTCTTTGGTCTTTGCATGTGCAGGTCTTCACATCCACGCGACTTTGGTTCTAGCTTTGTTGCTCCTGTTCGTCGTGTCTCAGTACTGGATTCCTAAATCTTATGTCACTAACTCCAGTACTGTGAGACCAATGTTTTCCTGTGATGTAAGAACAACTGAAAAGAATGGAGAACATGAGTTAAATTGGGTTCCAGTCTTTTACATCATTGTTTGATTGGAAGACTTGATGGTTCTTCACTCTCTTTGATGGCTTCCAAGAGATTTCGCTTTTTGAGAGACCATGTGGAAAAGGTGATGTTGTCTTACATCTTGTTAAATTCTCAAGTTGCTGATTTGCACATGAAATCGCTTGATACTTCTCGTTTTCCTCATTTGCGAAGTGAGTTGGGCGTATTACATCTTATGAGATTATTTTGAGGGGGAGTTTGTTGTTTAAAAATTTCGGAAGCTTTGTTTATTATCCTTGTCAAATCACTCATCAAATCCAAGTCATTGAAACAAATTGAGTAGTAGAGCTCTTTTTATCATATTTATTCATATGCTATGTAGCTTTGATCACGACTTGTTAGAATTAAATTGCTACATTTGAATTAAAAGTATGACATGGTGGAATATTTTGACTAGATTGATTATATTTATTACTTTGCGGTATCCATCAAAAAGGATAAGCTCGATTATGAGTCTTATTTTAACTCTTAGCTATGAGGCTCGTATGTTTCATGTTACAATTTTTTATGATCACTCAATTTGGCATGTTATTGTTAAAAAAGGTATATAAGAAAGAGAGAATTGAAAAGATGTATGCTTTAAGATACCATGGTGAACAAAATAAAAAAGGCACAAAAGTGCGCACAATGAAAAGAAGTGTGCTTCGAGCATGCCACCATTAAAAAATATGTCATTATGAAAAAGAAGTATGCTACAAGCATGCCACATGTCTAAGAATTGAGTGTGGAGCAATAAGTTGTTACATGAGGCTGCTAGCCCGTCTAGAGTTAAAATTTGCTTCACTTTTAGGTTTTGACTTCTTGTTGTGATATCTTATTGTGCTCTTTATAATTGGTTTGGTCATTGTTGAGATGTCTGTCATTAATATAAATTGTTTAATCATATTGAAAACTTGTTTTGACATTGTTATATGATATATGGCTTTATATGATCTAGATAGCTCTACTCAAAAATATGACTTGGTTGTGTTATTAAACCAATGCAACGTGACTTGGATAATCTACAAAGCTTCTAGATTTTTATTATCATTGCTCTTTCTTAGAATATTCCTTCTTTAATTTTTCTTGATGATTATATTGCCAAAGGGGGAGAGATTTGGTGTGCTTTATGAGAAATTGTCTATCTTGTGTTGAGGGGGAGAGTTTTTGGAGAGATTTGGCTTGTGGCTTAAAATGCTTTTTCAACTTCAGTTCTTCACTTATATCTATTTGAATCTAATTCATTATACAATTTTGTGGTGTTGTCAATGTATTCATCAAGGGAGAGTTTGTTAGACCATGTGGCTAAGTTTAGGATATTTTGGTGATGAATAATTGACAATGGTTAATTTATTATGATGAATAATTGGTGATTTTGTTTAGCGGTGTTATGCGAGTTGTGTCGTGTGTGTGCGGACTGATGTTGGTCAAGTTGAGACGAACTTGTGCCTCAAAAATGTTATTTGGTCTTTACATGTGCAGGTTGAGCATGGAGGCGACCATGGTCGGTGACGAGGTGGACCGGAACTAAGATGGGGCGATCCGAGGTTCATACGGTCAAGGAGGTCACGAGATGATCGGGCTCATGCTTGGAGCGCATGGAGATCAAAGGTGGATGATACGTGGAGAAGCTACGGGAGGTGCGATCCTGGAGGCTTCGACACATGACGCGTTAGAAAAGTCGTGAGTGTGAAAAACCCGTGTTAGGAAGGGTTTCGGGTCCCTTGAAAATTAGTGGGCCAAAAGTCTAGTTGAGGTAAAAATGCTCATGCCGAGTTGGAGTTGGATTAGAATTTTAAGGTCTAGTTGAAGTTGGATTAGAATTTTAAGGCATAGTTGGAATTGGATTAGGATTTTAAAGCCTAGTTGGAGTTGGATTAGGATTTTAAGTAGAGAGGTGTTTTAGGGGCTATATATATATATATATATATATATATATATATATATATATATATATATATATATATATATATATATATATATATATATATATATATATATATATATATATATAGGAAAAATACTTTTTACACCCGGGTGTAATTACACCCACCTCTAATATACCACCTAAACAAACTTGAAATACTCCTTTATCACTTTAGGTATACTTGTATACTAATTATAAGATATTCTAATGTGAACCACATGAAAAAATTGCAAGGGAGTCCATAGTTTTTAGTGTATTTTGTAAATACCTTTCTATACGTACATAAAAACGAGTATGTTGAAAAAAATGTACATACCACCTCTGAAAAATTATTCATACCACCTGAATAGTCTTAAATACTCTTATACTACATGTACATACCCCTCGTTACGCGAGATACTCCCTACGTTGTGAGATACGACATATGGTGTAATTACACCCAGGAGTAGAAAAGAGGCTTCATATATATATATATATATATATATATATATATATATATATATATATATATATATATATATATATATATATATATATATATATATATATATATATATATATATATATATATATATATATATATATATATATATATATAGCCGCCGGTTGGCTGTGGATTGAATTGAGCGGCTGGGAAACGAAAAAATACGCGAAGTACGGGTGAACAAAAAAAAGGCGTGGCGCTGGACATGAAGGTACGCTGATGGATGGATGATGAATAGTGCTGCGTTTTTGAATAAAGTTTGTGAGTTTTTAAATTCGTATATATTATCTTTTTTTTTGGTTTTCTGATTTTATAAATTCTTTATGCATTGATCTATTTCTAGGTATTTTTCTTGCTTACATACATGAATTAGTTTTAATTAAAAAATAATTAGAAAATTGAGAAAAAAAACGTGCACATTCGCTGATCGGTCGGTGGTTTCCGCGCTACAGTACTTTTGCTACAATAACTGCTACAGTGATTTGCTACAGTGCTCTACAGTAAAATCAGAAAAAACTGTTTTTTTCTTGTTTTTTAAACAATTACAAGGCAGAAAATTTAAAATTTAAAAAAGTATCCGCTGTGTATTGCAATCATTCACCTCCTCCTCTGATTGCTATCAACGATCCTACACTAACCATAATTTTTTTTTCAATCTAGCACCTACAATTGCAATTATCGGTCTTTGCTTGCAAACTACGTTATAAATTATTGTGAATTCAAGAAGTAATCGGTTGTATCGGTGACAATAATGTACATGAAAAATTAATTTCTGTTATTGGAGAAAAATAAACTTCAGAGGTGGCTCTTGCTAAATTTTCCAAAAATGTTTTTTTGCGCATTGAATAATCTATTTAACTGTATTCATTGGCATGATTGGACCTTATATAATAATCTCTATGTTTCTTCAACATGCGGAGAGATAACTAATTATTGACCTTGCACTTACGTTATTGGCCACGACTCATGCCTTCTGTTGCTCAGAAACCCTTCGAAGAAGGGTCAATGAAGATGACGGTAGACTCAGTAGGTACGCATGTGCTCTATCCTTACCTTTCGAATGAGCATCGTCAAATACGATGGTAGACTCGATAGACTCACACACACTCCATCCCCCACCATTCGAACGAGCGTTGGCGAATACAGTAGTAGAATCAGTAGCCTCGTGCGCTATGCGAGCATGAGTACAGCACACTAGGCGTCGGACGTTTACTTGGAGAGGGCCTGCTTGCCCCTGGACGTTGATTTAGGGTCTGTAGAGTGGTGTGGGGCACGACAGGCTCCGCACGTTAATTTACACCCTATAGAATGGAGCAGGGCGCATTGGCCTCTGTACACTCATTTAGATTCCGTAGAGTACCCGGGACGCGTTGGGATTCTAGCGTTCGTTTAGACTCTGTAGAGTGGTGCGGGTGCGTTAGCCTCCGCACACTTGTTTAGACTCCACGGAGTGGTGCAGGGTGTGTTGGCCTCTGCACGCTCGTTTAGACTCTTCATAGTACACCGAGGCATGTTGGGCACCCGGCGTTCGCTTAGACTCAGTAAAGTGGTGTGGGGTGCGTTGGCCTCCGCACCCTCGTTTAGACTCTGTAAAGTACATCGGGCGCATTGGTCTCCCGATGTTCGTTTAGATTCCGTAGAATGGTTTGGGGTGCATGGGCCTCCACGCGCTTATTAGACTCAGTAGAGTACATTGGGGTACGCTTGTTAAAAACATATTATTTAAAAGTTAGTTACTATATCATAAATTATAAGGTATAATTTATAAATGAAAAAGATAAAAGGCATAGATAGGTAAGACACACGAGGTGAGACACAGCCCATTCTCCCCGGGCGGGTGGGCTGCCCGACGGCAACCTCACCCACTGAGCCAACCCTCGGTTCTGAGCAAAAGGGTGATCATGTAGCTGGATAGAGCATGTGGGCCTGGTTGGGGCATTAGTTGACACTTGGTCTCAGCCTGTTGGCTACAATTTGCTCTTTGCTGCAACCGACCTGGCGCTACAATTTGCAGGTTGCCACGTTTGAGATAGCACGGCTCTCTAGTCTGTACACACATGGTGTCTGAACCCTGAAGTCCCACGTGCGACCTCAGTGGTTTGTTGCCATTTGCCAACATGCCATTAGCTCTCATCCTTATCCCACTTTACGACTCACAGTATTGCATACTGGTTCTTGTACTGATAACTGACATGGTGTAACCGATAAGTACTCGACTGTTGTACCATCCAGAAGCCACTTGCGCCCACAACGGAGGAGGCGAACGGGAGACAAACAACCAGACGAAGATTCGCTGGAAGCTCTGGCCTAGGACCTGTCTAAATGGACCGTCGATGAGACACGGCACAAATCTAAATAGAAAACGGTCTAATCGGATTCGACACGATTAGCTTGAATAAATTATTGTGTCTTATCTATTCTACGAAATAGATATGACACGAAGAGAGATCGTGTCGTACCGAACTGGTCTAGACATGTTTACCCTAATAGACCACTGGTAGCTCGTTGAGCATGGTGGCCTGGTCCGACACTGCTACAGTGTTGCTCTGCCTATAGCCGTCACTGTCGCCCACGGCCCTGTGCTGCCTGTAGTCATTGCGCCGTCATTGTCACCTGTGGGTGAGAAGAAGGCTAAAAGCGGTGGTCAGTGGGAGGGAGGCTAACTAAAGGAAGAGCAAGAGAAGGGAGGGCAATGGTCGGTGTGGGCAGGGGCAAAGGAGGCGGGGGCGACGGCCGAGGAGGGAGGAGAGGAGGCTGGCAGGGGTGGAGCCGTGAGGGAGGAGGCAGTGGGGGTAGCCAGCCTGGTGCGCAATAGAGGCACTGCCAGTGCCGCTGCCTCATGCAGTAGTACAGCAGTGGTAGGGCCGCAGGGGCAACTAGGCAAGGGCTAAGGGGACCATTGATAGTAAGATTATTATCAGTCGCAAGTAAGTTTATTGACAGTCATAAATAATTTGCTGCCAATCACAAGTAATTTTACTGTCAGTCGCAAATAATTTTACTGTTAATCACAAGTAATTTTACTACTAAGTCATTCGTCTGTGCTCAGAAGAGTGCAGTAACCCTAACACAAATAATTTTACTGTCATCTGCAAGCAAATTTTACTACACTACCATGTGAGAGTCACCGCCCTCTTCTGAACAGGCTTGGCCTCTGGGGAGGGCTAGGGGGTGTAAATGGCGTGCTATGTTGTGCTGGACTAGGCCATGCCTCGCATGGTACCATGCATGGTGTGCTGGGTCAGCCCACCGTGTCGAGATGTCGACCCAAGCATGGTACGCTCGGTAGGGGCGGCCGGCATGGCTCGTTTATTGTTCGTGCTGTGTCGTGCTTGGGCCGGGCCAATAGTAACGTACCTCGAAGTGGCACGGTTGGTAGCCTATTTGGCCAGGTCCATCTGCGCAGCAAGCAAAGGCTACTTCCCTCTTTTTTTCAAGGAACTTGATACCCTCTGGCTAGGCCCCGTTCAATTCAGCTTTTTCTGATGGTTTTTTGAGCTAGAAATGCATGCAATCTGATATGCATTCATCTAGGCATTTGCCGGTCTTCCAAATTAATTTTGTGTGATCTTTATTTATCTCTATTTCAAGAACGGCACGAGGACAAGTAAACAACTGGCTGTTTGCCAATGCAAACTCCAGCTCACCACTGTGGTAGGGCTAGGGCTAGAGAAGAGGATTCCATGTGGAACAGGGTGAGGTTGGGACTCCGGAGTGAATGAGGTCTGCACTCTATAATCGTGTCTTGAGTAGCCGAGCAAGGGAGTAGGCTTCATCTAGACCGAGCTAGGTGGAGGATAAAATAGACAGTTTATAGTTAGTTTTAGCAAAAAAAAAATTGAAAATACTAGAATACATCTATAGTGACAAATTTCATGTATTTAGTGCTTAAGTAATAACAGATTATAAATAAAATTAAAAATAATAAATACTAAATAATAAATCTTAGAGGTGGCAAATTGTCCATTTCCCCCTACATTCACCTCTCTGGCCGCCGTGAACTGAAATGCACAGCCGCATTGGTCGGCTAGTCACCTTGATAAGTAGAGCAAAGGAAAATTGGACACATAGCCTAACCTAGGGCTTAGATTCTGTCTGGTCAAATGTACAGCCTGTCAGAGAAAAACAAAGCTACAGCACGAACAAAATTCTAGTACCGTCATACTTCGTGCTTGTAAGAAAAAAAGTTTACTGCTTTGGACCGTAGGGATTTTACATATATTTCGTAAGAATTCTACAAGAATCAGCCAGTTTTTAGAAAACGAGAAAAATACCCTCATCTCAAACAACGCCTTTTAGCATATCGATGCAAGAGTGAAAAAAAAGGTAATGCAACTTGGTCACAACAAATGGAAAAAAGTTCAGCTCATGTATTTTTTTTTCTTTAGATCTGTCAGCCTAGTATTTTGACACATGAGAGCAAGTTTAATAGAAGAGATGGGTGTCACCTCTAGGACTAGCCAAATAAGCAAAAAGAGTACACGTGGCTTATGGTGAAGATAGCTAATACAATAAATTGAGTAGATGTTACCTCTACTAAAGCACTCAAACATTTAATACTTGCATAAATATACCAGGGGTCACCTCTTGCATGAGGGGCAGTTTGCCTCTCTCTCCTCTTTTCTCTCTTCTACATAGGATTATGTTGACGTGCATTTTGTTAGAGACGATTTAGTCAGCATTGTTGTATCGGCACGAGCGGTGGAAAGGGCGTTTGGTGGTGTTAAATCCGGGTTTGTTTTCAATACGGGAAAGGTCAAAGCAGAAAGCACATGCAGAAAATCCGAGCGCCAGAGGCCGTCGCTTTGGTGGTGGCAGTCTACAATAGTCCGTCTCCATCTCCGACGCGCCTCGAAACCGGCGAAAGCAAGCGTAAAAAGCCCTTTTTTTTAATCCCCCTCCTCTCCGGTGGCGAAACCAACGACGCCGCCCAAACCGCCTCCCATCCCACTCGCGCTCGTGGTCTCTCGTTGGTTTCGCCGCTTTATCTGCTCACCCCTTTTTTACCCGCCGATTTAATCGAACGCGTCGTGTGGGAGGCGGCAACCTTTGCCTTTCGGATCGCTTCCTTTCTGTTCGCGCCGGTGCCTGCGCTGGGATTCCGGCGCTTGCGCGGGGGGATTCCTGAGGCGGGGAGCGCCTGTCCCGCGTGCCTTGGAAGGTAATCTCTGGGGTCGAGGGTGGCAAGTTCCGGTCTTGGCGAGCCGGGCTCGAGGTCTCGGCGGTCGTCCATGGGGGAGAGGTGGCCCAGCTACAGGGACAGGGACAGGGGCGCAGGCGAGCCCGGCAAGCATTGGCGACCACCGCGCTCTCAAGGTTCGTCTATTGATCCGTGCTCACCTTGTTAATCTTGCTAATATTCGCGCTTGGCTTGCTTGCATTTGGTCCGATTGGTTGCGCCGTTTCTCGGTTTCTGCGCCATTTCCTGTGTTGGAATTTTAGAATGCGCGGGGAAGAAATGTGTTTGGGTTGGGGGAGTTAAGCTTCCCTCTCTTCCATGATCCATGTGTTCCTGGCAATGTGGAGACGCGGTAACATTTTGGGTAAAATTGGCTGGGTAGGTAGTAACATCATGTAAATAGTATGTACATCCCTTTTGGTGATGTGTGGCAGCGTGCCCCGATGGGGTAATAAGTACATTCACTTTGAGGATGTAACTCTTGCAAGGAAATGACGCGAGAGGATATAGTTTTTTTTGGGTGACGTTCTTTAGAGATTGATAATGTTTGTGAATTTGTTTTGCTTAAATTGATGGGAATGTTTTGCGGAATTTGCACTGGACCTCTCTGGTTCCCAGCTCACATATTTGTTTATGTATATATGATGAGTATTTATAAAGTTCTGATAGTAATTTCGGTCTGCAATTTAATGTTGATGAGTTCATGTTACATTCTTGACCATTACATATTCCAGGGAGCTCTGATCTTTCGGTGCAAAATCTTAAGGAGAATTATCCGTACGAGTGTTCTTTGCAGTTCTACAAGAATGCTGATAGCATATTGTGCTAAAAAGGAACATTATTTTTCAGAAATATTAAATGACAGTTCAACATTTTAAGCCTTGTAATTGGATAGGGGTCAACCATTCATCTGCATACCCATGACCCCCACCAGCGCTCGAGTAGGAAGTGAATAGAGTGTGTTGCAATTGAAACATTGTATGGATTCTTTAGCAAAGCTCCCTTGTAATGAGCTATTTGATAACTTAATTCCATCGTGCGTTTCAAAAGTTGTATTTCTTGTGACACATCAAAATTTCAGAAAGGAAAAGTTACCTATACTTTCAAGTTGGTTCGATTCACCCCTAAACTATAGAACCTGTTATCTAACACCCTCTACTTGCAATACCAGATCAAATCCCCCTGGCATCCTGAAAGGTGGTTTTGGACATGACATGGCGTCCAACTCATCTAGTGGGCCAAAGAAAGGGGTGACTCAATAGGTGGGGCCGGCCTGAAAGAGAGAGGGAGAGATAAAGAAGGGGTTCATCTTCTTCCCCTGCATTTGTACCGAGACACGGCCAATGGCATCGGGCAAGGCTAGGCAACAACGGGAAGATGGCAATGGGGTCTTGGGAATTGGCAAAACGGAATGAGGGTGATGAGACGAACACGGTGGTGGTGGTTTGGGCATAGGCACACCGAGGACACACTTGTGTTGCTCGAGGCGGCAGCTATGGCTAGGGCACACGCAGCAACAGTAATGGGGTGGCCGGGAAAGAGATGTGACCATGTCAAAACGTAGAACATGAGGATGTTAATCTTTGGTGTGAACTAATTGGGTCGATACTTACTGACAGAGGTATACGGGTTGATACTTACCAACAGAGGTATACGGTGGCGATTGTTCTAGTCGGAGCCAAAGGAGAAGAACCTTAATTATCGTCGGCCAGGACCAAGAAAATGAAATTAACTTGTTGGGGGTGAATGAGGGATAGATAGAACACATTTTGACGCGAATGGTTTTGTAAGAAACTCACCGGAGAGAGAGATCGGAGTAGGCCCTATCCCGTAATACTGCCACTGCCCAGCTCGCCGTCGTCGACCTCTGGCCAAACCACTTCCACCCGTATTTTCGCCCTGAGCCACTTGACTCATTCCCAAGCACCGCCGCCCTCGCCACCATTGCGTTCGCCTCCGGTGAAGCTGTCTTGATCCGTTGCCATGTTTCTCATGCTCTGAACAGCTGACAAGCCGGCCCCACTCTGATGGTGCATCATTTGCTGAGTCATAAGCCACGTCATGTCCAAAACCACCTTTCGAGCTGCAAGGGGGGATTTGATTTGGTATTGCAAGTAGAGGGTGATAGATAACCGGTTTTATAGTTCAGGGGGTGAATCGAACCAACGTGAAAGTACAGATACCAAATATGGACTTTTTCCTTTCAAAAATGTACTATAATTTGATATAGTTGTAGTAGACCTCATATCTGAACTCAGTTATGACATATGAGACTATGCTAGTTAGAACATGCATGGGATGCTAAGAAGTTCATGGAAGTTAGCACTTTCGGGCCAAATTTATTGGTGAAAACTAATTTGAACTCTATGACTAACCTAAGTTGAAACTGTACGTCTGTACTCTCTGATGCATTTCTTTCCAGTAGCAGAGATTTTGGCAATGCCTTTTATTGTTCCCCACTGTAAGTACTAGATATCTTGTTATGCGATCTAGTCTTTTATCATACCAAATTTGCATTAGTTCTTGTTGATTTGCTATTATTTAAGTAAAAGTACCCCTATTTATTTTAGTTTATCTGCATATGTTACTACTAGGTATATTCATGACTCCTAGTTAGTCCCTCTCTTATCTTTTGCTGCCTTATTCCCATTGTAGTTTTCCTCTGGTCAGGGTTCTTACATCCCAATAGTACCAAACAGAAGTTCTTTTCTCTACATAGATTAGTGTCATGTACTCACAACACATGGTTTATGTTTGACTTTCAGGGGGTGGGAATTTCTCTGTTCCATTGTGGGAGAAGAAGTTTTGCACCGATGCTTGTGCTGTCCCCTGGGGTAAACTGTGTGAGACCAAGAAATTGATGTCGTTGTACAAAAATGTTGTTGACTGGGATGATTCAGCTGCATTAGAAGCTTTCAAAGAAGCAAAGGCCCGTTTCTGTGCCATATATCATGGTCATCCTTGTGATATCCCTTTACCTGACCCAAACATGTACATTGACATGGTCAACCCAGATGAACTTGTTGATCCTGAATTGGTGGCTGATCTGGAGAAGTCATGGCGTGCTGTTCCCAAAAGGGATAATGCTGCTCCTGATGGTTGGGACTCCTTTATTTTCACAGACAAGCCAGTTCCGGCCACAGGATGGGGTGATGGGGAAACAAGCAACACTCCCGGTCAGCAGTACTCTGTAAACTGGGATAATCACATGGAACAGCCAGTTGAAGCAAATGGCAAGCATAGCTCAGTACATTGGGATAATTATGTCAACCAGCCTGCACAAACAACTGTTCAGCAAAGCTCAGAAAATTGGGACATCTATGTGGAACAGCAAGGTCAAACAAGCAACTGGGGGGCGTCAACCATGCCCTGTACATCCAACTGGGACATGAAGGGTGACTCCCTGGATGCATGGAAACGTGATTACGGTTGGGGTTCTGCAGCTTTTCAGACAGATTCATGGGACAACCATAGAGATAGCTCTTATGTGCCCGACAGCCAAGGCAGGTCATATGGACACTGGAGAAGGCGAAATAATGAGTCAGGCAGAAGGAGCAGCAGGAATAGAGGAGGCCTTACTAGCATAAAGGCCATGAAATCAAAGTACCATGCCGATGAGCATAGTGGCGCGAATAATTTCTGGAGGCACTGTGGAGTAAGAAATAACATGCATTACTCTTATGAGAAACCTGGTTACGCCAACCAGTCACTAGCAATGTGAGTGAGAAGGCTTGCAGCCATTGAGATCTTGCTGCTGGCCACTTCTTGGCTTTGGAGGTGTTGTCATGTTGCGCTAGTAAATGTGGACATCTTCAGATGGGCTAGAATAGAGCTAGCCGAGGACCCCTGTAGGTTAATAGTTTCCTTCTTTCTTGAAGTTCCTGTAGATAGTACCGCCTACCAACCTAGTGAAGGTTTTATCAAGCCATTTGCACCCTTTGTACATACTAGTTGAATACTCATGCGTTGTTACGGATTTTTAGAATTTATCATACTATATGTTTTAAAACCCATGGATGATAAATTTTTTAGAATATGCTACAAATATGTTCTAAAAGTTTTTAAATCCGTCAAGTAAGTTGAAAGCCGTTGATCACACCTCGTGGTTATAAGTCGGAAGACATCGACTACACCTCGTGGTCGTAAGTCAGGAGCCCTCGAGCACACCTCGTCGTCGTAAATCAGAAGCTATCGACCATCGCACGTGATCGTAGGTTGGGAGCGGTCGACCATCGCTGATGGTCGTAAGTTGGTAGTGATCGATGATCGATCGCGGTCCTAAATCGATAGCCTTCGACAATGGCTCGTGGTTGTACATCGGAAGTCGAAGACCATCGTTTGTGGTCATAAGTTGGAAGCCATCGAGGACACCTCGTGGTCGTAAGTTGAAATACATCGATCATCGCTCGTGGTCGTAAGTCGGAAGACATCGACCAATGCTCGTGGTCGTAAATCGGAAGCTATCGATCACACCTCGTGGTTGTAAGTTAGAAGCTGTCGATCATCGCGTGTAATTGTAGGTTGGGAACAGTCGACCATCGCTGGTGGTCGTACGTTGGCAGGCCTCTTGTACGCTTGTGTCCTATCACCCGACTACCAGCGCCAGCCTACTCGGCCCGCTCGACCTGCTCGGCCTCGACTTCGATCACGACCCTTCGATGTCGACCACGACCCCTTTGACCATTGCCCCCGTTGACCACGGCCCCAACTTTGACCACGACCCCGACTTCGACCATTGCCCTTTCGACTTTGACCACTGCCCCTTCAACCACTGTTCCCTTCGACCACGACTGTTCGACAGCAACCACTTTCCCTTTCGACCACGGCTTCGACTTCGACCACAGATCTTCGACTTCAACCAACGTTCGTGGTCATAAGTCGAAAGACATTGATCACACCTCATGATTGTAAGTCAGAACACATCGACAAGCGCTCGTGGTCGTAAATTGGAAGCCATCGATTACACCTCATAGCCAAAAGCATGTTACAATCCATGGGGAGTATGAGACCTTGTGGGCCTTGCCGTCGAGGGTGAGGAGCTTGATCTCGGGGGTGACCTAGGGCTAGGCGACGGAGATGTCCAACTGGAGGGGGAACTCGAAGCAGCGGAGGTTATGGACGAACCAACAGGTGCCCTCTGGGTTGGCGCTACGACTACGACCATGACCGCTACGACCACATCCATGGGCGCTACAACTACGACTACGACCGCGACTTTGACCACTGCCCCTTCAACTTCGAGCACTGCCCTCTTCAACTTTGACAACTGCCTCCTTCAACCACTGTCCCCTTCGACCACGGCCCTTCGACATCGACCACTTCCCTCTCCGACCACGGCTTTAATGACGACCACAGATCTTCGATTTCGACCACTGCCCCCCTCGACCACTATCCCCTTTGACCATGGGCCTTCGATGACTACGACCACTTTAACCACTTCCCCTTTCGACCACCGTCCCCTTCGACCACTGTCCCCTTCAACCACAGCCCTTCACCATCGACCACTTTCCCTTTCGACTATGGCCCCCATCGACCACGGCTTCGACTTTGACCACGGATCTTCGACTTTGACCACTGCCACCTTCAATCATTGTCCCCTTCGATCACGACCCTTCGACATCGACCACTTCCCCCTTTAATCACCGTTCCCTTCGACCACTGTCCTCTTCGACCATGACCCTTCGATGTCGACCACTGTCCCCTTCGATGACGGCCTTTTGATGTCGACCACAGCTTCGACTTCAACCACTGTCCCTTCGACCACAGCCTTTCGATGACCATGGCCCTTTGACGTCGACCACTTCCCCCTTCGACCACCGCCCCCTTCGACCACGGCTTCAACTTCGACCACAAATCTTTGACTTCGGCCATGACCCTTCAACGACGGCTCCCTTTGACCACGGCCCTGACGTCGACCACGGCCCTAATGTCGACCACGGCCCTTCGACTTCGACCATTGCCTCCTTCGACCAATATCTCCTTCGACCACGGCTTGGACTTTGACCATGACCCTTCGACCACGGTTTGGACTTCTACCACGACCCTTCGACTTCGACCACAGCCTGACTTCGACCACAGTTGTTTGACTTCTACCGCGGACCGACTTCGTCCACGACCCTTCGACTTCGACCACTGCCCCCTTCGACCATGGCTTGGACTTTGACCATAACCCTTTGACTTCAACCACGACCCTTTGACTTTGACCACCGCCCCTTCAATCATAGCTTTGACTTCGACCACTAATCTTCGACTTCAGTCACGGCCCCATTTGACCACGGCTTCGACCACGACCCCTCGACTTCGGCCACAATCCCTCTACCATGGCCCCCTTCGACCATGGCACAGACTTCGACGACCAGCTTGGGAGACCAAAATTGCCAGACAGCGCGACGGGCTCCGAGCGAAGAGTAGGAGGTAGAGAGGCTCACCGGGTGAGCGACCACTAGGCGGTGGCGGTGGGGGAGAGCCACGTGGGCGGGCGTAGGAAGAGGAAGTTACCGCCGCCATCGTCGAGCACCCTTCTCTCTGATCCACCAACCGATGTCGTCGAGCGCCCTTCTCTCCGATCCATCAACCGCTGTCGCTGAGCGTCATGCCACTGGTTGGAGGGGCGATGGGAGATGAAATTGGTGGAGGCGCCAAGGAGGAGGAGGAGGTGCGGCATGAGGGTTCGGGGGAGACAAAGAAGCGGCAATTGTGGGAGGTGGAGGTGGGGAAGCGGTGGCGGGCAGTGCGTAGAGGAGGCAGTGGGCGAATACGTTGGGGAGGCGGTGACGGGGAGATGCAGTACTGTTGGGGGAAGTTGGGGGACTGCGACTAGACGTTGCCGCGTGGGAAAGGAATTGGTGGCGGCGTCGACGAGGAGGAGGCGTGGCACGAGGGTTCGAGAGAGAGGAGGCGACGGTTGCGGGAGGTGGAGGTGGGGAGGCAGCGATCGACACATGGGGAGAAGAGATGGCAGGTGAATGCGTTGAGGAGGCGGCGATGGGGGACTGCGACCAGACGTTGCCGGGGGAAGTTGGGGGACTGCGACCAGACGTTGCCGCGCGGGGAAGGAATTGGTGGCGACATTGAGGAGGAGGAGACGCGGCATGAGAGTTCGAGGGAGAGAAGGAGGCGGCAGTTGCAGGAGGCGGAGTGGTCGCGGGAAGCCGAGGATGCGGGGGAAGAGGAGGAGCGCGGCCTGCGCGTCGGCCCGACCTTTTCTACGAGGAGTAGAAAAACCACCTACATGTGGATCTGGACGGCTGAATTTTGATTGAATGGCTGAGAAGAGAAGGGGAGAACGGATCAACGACCACCAACTCATCTTTTTTAGTAGTAAAGATATATATTTTGAACCCAGTCGTTTTTGTTTACTGGCTGTATTGCAGCGTCATTGTTGCATAGTGGGAATGAAGACGGTACCTGTGTTAACTATTTATTCCGTGGTGGTGAAAACGATTGGTCTTACCGATCTAGGATCTTATTCTAATGGCAATAATAACAGATTTATCTCTCGTTTGTGTTTAGGTTGCTATCATGCTAGTAACTGCAATTTCCTTTATTTCTCTCTCACCCATTTCCTGCTTGTATTCTGAAAGGATATGCCTCTGTGCTCGGAATCTGAATCAGGAATACGCGTGGCTTGCAATGCAGCTGAGGTGGTGTTGCTATAGTCCTATGTAACATAGCAAATGATTCAGATTTCGGACCAACTGTGATGCTTTGATACAGTCCTGGAGCTCATGCAGGATGGAATGGTCGCCGGCGCTCAAAGATTGACTCTCAACAATTTAACATCGTGCCATCTGAAAGTTCTAGCTGCAACACTGGGAGTGGAGAGAAGTTCAGTTATAGGGCTTAGCATATTTGGTCATGATTTCATTATCAACATAAGCTTAATGTGCATGTATATTAGTAAGTACTAGCACAAATAGAACCATATATTCATGGTGCAAATACTTGTAAAACATTTGGCGCAGAGGGGGATTAGACACGATATATCACTCTAGATTGATATCCTGCAAACCCAAATCCACAGACACACAGTGATCTATAACCTCCGGTAACAAATGACTATGCAAACTATCTCCACCCCTGCTTGGACCATTACAACATGCTGAATCATTTCTTCTTTAGAGGAAGTGATTCTATGATATAGTTGGCCTTCAGTAAAGTTTCATATTTGAGGGCCTCGTCTCGTCGGTGCCTATATCTTCAGTACAAGCCCAATTGGACTGTGGTCGCTGAATGATACATCCGGAAGAATGTACGAATCATGAACCTTGTCAGCAATAGATTCTGATGCAAGAAAGTAATCTAATCGCCAACCTGCTAAATGAAAACAAAATATTAGAACCAGCTAAGCTTATATTTCTACAGTGAGGAGAGAAAGCTTTCATTATCCTTAAAATCTTGGGAAATAAGCATTAGGTTTCTTATCTTTTATTTATGAGATTATGGACTATAGCACAAATTTTGGACCATATATTTTGTAAATTATAATCCCTTGATTGTACTACTTGAGAAAATTGTCCTAGGTAGACCTGCAGTTTTGCAGTATATGTTTATATTTCACAGTAGATCTAGCTCTCAAGGATGATTAAATAGTTACTTCCGCAGATGCTAAGACAATACTACTCCTTTAATGAAAGTTGGCAGGCCCGTGCTATTTTTTCTAAAGATTTCCCACAGGCAAGGACACCTTTTGGCACCAGGGTAACAGGAATTGGAAAGATGCTAGTAGTAGGTTGTTACATACAATAGTAATTGTAAAATGGAGGACTGTTTCTCTGCAGTAGTTCGAATGCAACAAGAAAGCAAATGCAAACAATACTGACACATTCACGAAATTAAATATTTAACCAACATAATGCTGTACCTTTATTGGTTATGCGCTGGTTTTCACCCCAGAAGGTGTAGGCCACAGCATTAGGATGCTTTTTTCTGAAGGTATCAATGAGGCCTCTGCTAGAAAAGTTTGTCTCAAATGACTCCCTCTCATAAATTGTGAAACCTGCAGCCTCGGTTTTTGCCTGAAAAATAGTGCTGAGTAAGGAATTCCCAAACTACAGGTTACAGCAAGGTGCTACTGAAACATGAAGAGAACTCGTGTACTAAAATGGGAATTATGAAACAACCTAAGCTGTTCCGTGCTCAGAAGATGTAAATGCAATACAAACAGCAACTCGGAATATTTTTGTTGACTTTTTAACTCTATTGGCAATTCAATATTAAACTTGGAAAACTGACTAAGTAAGTTCAAGACTATGTTGTCATGTCACATTCTGGCAAATGGGTAGAAACATACTTTCATGTTTCTTCAATAGTCTCCTTTAGCTGAACCTTCTTGCTCATGGACATTTTTTTAGAGCTTCTGTACAGAAGTACATGTCCTTATCTGATAGCTAATGCATGGCAATTATCACTGTTGCTCCAAAAATTACCACTTTCATGCAACCCACATATATGAATCAATACCTGGACCATTTTTAATTTCTCTAAACTTCCTATTACTGTTGTAAATAAGGAACCACACACGTCCAAACAGAGTTCTTTTTTTCATATCACAGAGCATGTAATATTTCATAACAGGCAATTGCATTTCATATCTAACTGCTCTGCTACAGACATCATTAAGACAAGGTAGAACAGCCGAATACACAAACTTTTGTTTCTAATTCCAATGCAGTATATCCACACATACATCTTGAAATTCTCCTGAGTTAAGAATACGTATCTATGTGACAATGTGTGAACTAACATACAAGTGTCATCTAACCATGCACATTTTGATTTACGAAGACAAGGACAATACCAGTGCCAGGGCGTATAAATGTAAGGACAGAGGTTTTGAATGAGAATTGTTCAAATATGAAAAGAGAACTTACTGGAGGATTGTGAATGTCAATACTTTGACGAGCACAGTTAAGATCACCAGCAACAATTACCGGTTTGGAATTTTCCAGTTTCTACAGATCAAAAAAGTATATATCAGTTTTACATTGAAAAGCTATCTTGCAAGGATCATATTGTGAAGTTATTCTACGATATCTGGTGCAGAACTGCAGATAAGAACCATAACACTATGTCTCATGTACAGGCAAGACAATAGATCATATAAAGTGAATATGCAGCACATAATATATTGATGTCAAAAGGAAAATGAGACTGGAGAGCTAGGTAAGTAGACACACTTTTATGTAGTCACTAAAGCATGGATCCCAATTATTGATCCTGTAATTCTGAAGATCAAGATGGATTAAAATAAAATTAGATATAAGCAATAACAGTAAAACATAAAGCAGTAGTTATAATGAAAAGAAAGATCAGTCTTACCAGTCTGCGTAGGCCACGGCCAGAATTTGGGACATAAGCATTTACCAAGTAAAAACCATCAAACTCCAAAGTAATAACCCTGCCCTCCTGATCATGTTCTGGTATGCCAATTCCGTATTGGACAGAGATTGGTTTTACCTATGAAGGCGATGGAAGCACAAGCCAAAACCATGTTACGATCTACTTTGCATCAACAGATGTGTTGTATAAAACTAATATGTACAGTGAAATCAGCCAACTTATGAATAAGTTTAGTTTTAGTACTATGAAAACTTCTAATGCGAGGAGACCCTATTGTTTTATGAACTCAGTACGAATGGGGGGTCTTGAGCATTGACCAACAAGATACCATACCCGTGAAATTACTGCAGTCCCTGAATAGCCAAGCCTTGAGACACTGCATGACCAAAAGCTGTTGTCGTAGTCTGCTATCAGGTTCTCGAAGTCTTTAACATCCTTCTCCTGAAAAAAGAACAAAAAGGCAGTCATCATCATGTATACATCATATGAACGATCACCCATCCACCATATCAGGTGATGGTGGTTTGAAAAACCCTGCCCCATGTGCACATTGAAGCATCCCATGACCCACGAAAAATTGGAGGTAGGGAGTACTGTAGAATAATAGTCTAATAATGGTGGAAACATGAAAACCTGCCTCCAAATGTGTTTCTTGAAGACATAATACATCAAAATTCTCTCTCTGAGCCAATTCAAACGCAGAAAACCCTCCTGACTCCAAAACAGTTCTCAGCCCATTAACATTCCAGGATAGAATTTTCATACACTTGGTATCGCTACTAAGTGGAGGCCTCATGGTCCTTGGATTGTACGCGAACCATCCTGGCAATCTCTCTCTGTGGGTAAGTTTAGTCCAGGGCTCACTCCTATGGGCAGGATGTCCAGGCTGAAAACCTGATGTGCTCGCCATCTTTCTCCTTGTCAATGCCACAATTCTTGTTTGCCTGATTCCAGAAACAAGACTTCAGAAAAGAACACAAGAGCTCCATCTTTCCCTAGTTTGTCATACGAAGCAAAAACTAAACCGAATTCTGTTTGTAAAAGGTAGGATCGAAGATGGCAGAATAGTTGTCATGCAAGAATGCAGGTGTGATTTGATCAGAGAAGCCCTTTTCATCAGAAATCAAGCAATTTCCATGGAAGTACTAGTCATGTGCCCAAAAAAAGGCAATTCCATACAGAAAATCGGGTTCTTATCCATAATTTGTACCAAGTAAATACCATCGAGAGAACAAAAGTAAGTAATCAAAGCTGCTCGGTTCCCAAACAAGAACACGGTCTCATCAAAATTGTGTTTATTTTGCCCTAAGGGGTTTCATCACAATGTTGTTTGGAAAAACCCAATCCAAAATCTACACGATTCCGCACTCTTGTGCAGAGATAATTGGTTTTTTAGGACTCTAAACATTGGGTTTCGTGTATTTAGGACTCCAAATATTGACTTTGCAAAATTAGTACTTATATCATGGACACTTTGATTTCTATGGTATTATGCCTTATTTATTACTTTGTAATCTTTTTTCTTAATACTTAGCACTTTTTTTGACCCTTATACCCCTCTCACGTACCCGTACGGGGAGTCCATCGGTCGCAGACGCACCTGGGAGTCCATCTCTCGCACACGCACAGTCGGGCTGAAGACTACAGACGGTGCCGCCCGGTCCTGCCGGAGATCGCCGCCGAGAAAAACCGGAGTATCAAATGTGACTTGTCAGCTAGTTCTGCAACTGGCAAGTCTTTAATGTCTCGGATCCAGTTGTTGAAAACCTCAGCTATATTATTAGTGATGAAGTCACATTTGATACTCCGGTTTTTCTCGGCGGCGATCTCCGGCAGGATTGGGCGGCGCCGTCTGTAGTCTTCGGCCCGACTGCGCGTGTGCGAGAGATGGACTCCCAGGTGCGTCTGCGACCGATGGACTCCCCGTACGGGTACGTGAGAGGGATATAAGGGTCAAAAAAAGTGATAAGTATTAAGAAAAAAGATTACAAAGTAATAAATAAGGTATAATATCATAGAAATCAAAGTATCCATGATATAAGTACTAATTTTGCGAAGCCAATATTTGGAGTCCTAAATATGCGAAGCCCAATGTTTAGAGTCCTAAAAAACCAATTATCTCCTCTTGTGCATCGGCAAAGAACCACTACCACTTCAAAGAAAGACAGCGAAGACTTCTTATGATAAGCGGCCACGGATGAAAAAAGGAGAAAAATCCAGCGCCACACCTTTCCCGTCCAGAACTCAGGGAAAATCCCGCCGAGAAATATCCGAAACACATGTAAAGCGCGCGCAGAGAGAGAGAGAGAGAGAGAGAGAGAGAGAGAGACGTACAGTCGGAGAGCGGAGGCGCGAGACGCCGCCGTCCGTGCGAGGGGCAGCAGATGAGATGACGCCACCGCCTCTGCGAATTTTTGGAGAAGACGAGCGCTGGGTAACAATTTTCCAAGAGAAAAACCCTGCTTTTATAGGATCCGGTGACTTGCCGGAAACGAAGTTAATTAGGACAGTATTTCAATGCTTTTTTCTCTAATAAAAATATTAATCTTAAAATAAATAAAAATAAGTAATATCTATCAACAATTTACTGTATTTTAAAATTTATATAAATTACTAGTAAAAAAAGTATAAAAACACTTTTCAATTAACTTTCGCATCGCAAATTGGCAATCCATAATGTTTTGTCGTCCTCGTCCGCGACGGCTCGGGGGCAAAGCAAAATCCCCTCGCGGAATATAAACCTGCTTGTGCATACGTGGCTACAAGATCAACCGTTCAAAACTCCCCAGTCCATATCGGATTCGGCTCAGCCGACGGATTCCTTTCTTTTGTTGTTGTTGGTGTTGAATTAGACGCGTGCATTTACGCTCATCCCGCACTTCAATTGACAGGCGCTCTATCTGCTGGTTATTAAGCTCTACATGTAAAGGGCACGTCTTTGGGCTTTTGGAGTGGCCGGTAGCTTCGGCTTCTTTAAAAACCGAAATAGACAAAGATATTTCTATAGGCGACTTCTTTCTAAATGACTTTTTGAGCTTACCACTGTGTGCGTCATCCATATATCTCCATCACTTGCTACCATTTAAAAAATGCACCCAAAATAACAGTGCCAAAACCGTAGCCCAAAAAATAAGCCCACGAGTCCCTAAGAAAATTTAGGTTTAAGCCATACACAACACAACACATCGGAGGAACAGTCTGTGTATTTTGACAGGTCAGTAATCGTATCCATAACCGGGCAGCGGTTCCTCCCCCAAATGCTCGTGCTGAGCAAGAACACTGCAATGCAACCGCATGTATCGCTGTCAGTAGGCCATCACCTAGACTCCTACAATATTGAAATCATCCCAGCCAATGTCGGATCGGTATAATAACCAATCCACAGCCATTACAGTAGTACCTATTGTTTCGCTGATACAAAATCACAGACTTCCTGTCATAGATCTGCGCCAACCGGAACCAGCAGAACAAGCAACAATGCAGACGAACCCCAGAAGAAAGATTGCATGTTTTGAGCGGCCTGGGGTGCGGCGGCCTAGAGTTTCAGTATGAGACCAAGTGGGCTGTGATCACTCGCAGATATGTCCGGAAGAATATACGAATCATGGACCCTTTCTGCGATAGACTCTGACACAAGAAAGTAATCCAGGCGCCAGCCTGCAAATACATGGAACAGACAAATGCAACATAGTAAGATAATGAGCATAATTTTCTCTTACATCGAAACAACAGAGACTAATTTGGATGGTCATACCTGTGCAGAATGTGTTATTTGAACAAAATGGATGGACATAAATAGTTGCTCAGTAATCATGCTAAATAGTAAATACTTAAAAAAGAAGAAGAGAGAAATGCTTCAGTTTTTATATGGCAAGGTAAAGCTCGTATCACATTGGGTACGTGTACCTTTATTAGTCTTCCTGCAATTATGCCTATACCCCCAGTAACTATATGCGACAACATTGGGATGCTGTTTTCGAAACGTATCAACAAACCCTTTGGACAAAAAATTAGTCTCAAACGACTCCCTTTCCTCGTTTGTGAAGCCTGCACTTCTACGATTTCCCTGGGCAAAAAGTATTAGATACGAGTTAACAAAATCTAAAACGAAAAATGTTGGTAAGCTAAAGTGAAAATGACATCATTTATCACAATCTGATCATGTCAGCGGGCACATCTATGAGCTAGACAAGGTGTACAGTTCACTCAAAAACAAGAACGATGGCAACACAATTGGGTTATTTATTTCTCACAATCTAAACAAGGATTTCAGTAACAGCACTTTCTCATAAGGATGTTGATACTGAATTTGTAACAATCATATTTTTGGACGCTGAAGTAACAAACACGGCATGAAATAATGTTAGCATGTGGTGCATGGCAATTTTGCATAATATACAGCACCTTTTGAGTTACATATTGATTGCTTGTGTAGCTTTCAGATTGGCGATCATTCGAACAAACTAAGCAGTAAGCATTGATGTGCTAAGCATTAGTGTGGCTATCTTCACCCGAGAAATGTTTAGTTCAAGCCTCACTAATAGTTCAAAACAAACCATTTTTAATGACATAATGAGCAAAGGTCAGAAATGAAACTTTTGTAACCTACACCAGGCAATACCGCATACACCATACATTCAAGCATAAGACTACAATGTTTTTGCATGAAACAATATTCAAATATGCAGGTGATTCAAACTAAAATTACTTACAGCAGGATCATTGATATCAATCTCCTGATGGGCACAGTTAAGATCACCAGTTAGTATGACAGGCTTTGATTTTTCCAATTCCTACATAATCACAAGAAATTTGTCAGGTTCTGTTAAAAACACGCCATTTGGCACTTGGAAGTACAATGATTGCTACTAAAACCAGGTAAGTGCAGGAGAGGTGACATCATGTTTAAACATAGTCACATTTCTGAGCTAGCAAGTAGCAAGGTAGTTTTGCACAGGATGACAGTTCCATAGAAATACACTAGAAATCTAGGGTTTAGACAACCATTAGCTTGTACTACCTCCGTCCACAACTGTAGGCTGTTTTTTGACTTTTTACAGTCTCCAATGCAAGACTTTGACTATAATTTATTACCATAACATACTAGCAAAAATAATAAAAAATATATATTATGAAAGTATTTTACAAGACATTCAATGGTATTATTTTCATGTAGTCAATCCATATACTTTAACATATATTGATGATCAAACCTTGACCGCACGGAACCCGTAGCGACATACATTTGTAAACAGAGGGAGTAACTAGCAACACACATCCCACACAACAAATGAAACATGGTCAAATATGCTAACTTGATTGGTAAAGGTAAACAAAGTGACTGGCAATGGCCCATAAAACGAATATGATGCACAATGGAATACACCCAAATGTGTTAGATTAATCCATTTCAAAGTTCACAGCTCTAATTATTTTTTATGCATATATTTATAGGACCTGAGTCCTCTAAAGTTCTAACAAGGACCTGAGTTCTTTTATTCTTGGTTCATAGTGAGATTTGTTATGCGCAAATGTATATCAAGAAAACTCATCAACTCTACATGCAACCACAAAGAAACAGATGTCCACCACAACTAATTATATTACTGGAAAAACATGCCATATAACAGTAAGGACTAGGAAGAAAAACAATGAACAGTGTAAAAATGAAATAAAGGTAAACATGACAGAAAATGGATAAAGGCGTAAGAAAACTACTCTAAAATAATAATCGGAGTAAAAAAGAGGCATACTTTCATGTAGTTACCAAGAGATGGATCCCACTCTTTGACCCTGTAAGTCTACAAAGTAATATACGGCCATGAATTTTAGATTTTAATCTCAAGTGATGTACCATAATGAAAAAAAAGCAATGAATTACCAATCTTCTTAGACCATCACCAGAATTTGGTACATAAGCAGTTAGCAAGTAAAAATCATCAAATTCCACTGTCACAACCCTCCCTTCAGTATCATGGTCTGGTACACCAATCCCATACTTGATAGAGAGTGGTTTCACCTATAGAAAATGAAGGACACATGATGAATACAAACAAAATATGTCACAAAAATGTTCACCAAAGTATTGTAGCATTATGTTTGAGAAAAAAAATAATGTTTCTATGCTTAGTGTGACCATGTGATCAATAGTAGCAGAAAATTAAACTGAAGAAAAGCCAGCATCACAAAAAAAAAGGGTCTCCTTGTCTAATATCTATCGAAAAAACTGAAAAAAAACACCTCAGTGATTAATCAGGTGCCAACTGCCAAGTATTAATATAATCCAAGGATCAAGAAGAAGCAAACTAACAAGTGTGAAGGTATTCTTGAGCTAGAGATTTTAGTCATGTGATACTTTTCTTAAAGGTATTCTTGAGCTAGAGATTTTAGTCATGTGATACTTTTCTTAAAGGTATTCTTGAGCTAGAGATTTTAGTCATGTGATACTTTTCTTAAAGGTATTCTTGAGCTAGAGATTTTAGTCATGTGATACTTTTCATACTAAGGTAAACTCTCATGAAGCTGGCTTTAGATTTCATCAAGGCAGGGAATATCGGCTACACTAGTCCAAAATGGGAACTGCGTTAGTACCCTTTTCTTCTGTCCTTTGTCTTTGGATCTTGTTTTCTTTTGTATTTTGTTGTAAGTGCTTATACCACATACTTTATAAGTTTCAACTAAGCTACGGCTAAAGAGTTCAAAATTAAACATCAGTGCCAATGAAACATGGTATAGTGGGCTTATTCCGAGGTAAGGTCATAAGGGCTACTGTTGGGGGTGGCCCCCACCGTGGCCCAATCAGCCCACCATGCTAAAAGGCCCACTAAAGCATGTAAATTGTATGGGAAGCCCAAAAGGCCTAGGATAGGGGAAAGACATGTTTACCTTCATTATTGTAGACCCTAATAGAGATATTTATGTAAACAACCTTCTTATGGCTATAAATACAGTCCTTAGGACGCTATGGAGGAGGATGAATTCATTTTGAGAGAAAGAGCTATAACTCAGACATAATACATATATCTTCTACATCCACTCCATACTATGAGTTTTAGGCTCTGTACAACCCTTCTGTGGCCTCCCCATAGCCCTCATCATTCACTGTTGGTCTATAACCACAACAGGGCATTTTGGGAACTTTGTTCCTTCTTTCCATTTCCTTTCAGGTTTCCTTGCAGTTGTTAAAAAGGCAACAAAAACAGAACAAAACAATGAAAATTCATAAGTGTCCGTCTAAAAAAACATAGGTGTTTTACTTCTTTATGTGTGCAGCATTTGGCTATGGTGGTGGTGGTAGGGCACAGGAATGGCAGTGCATACTCGTGAAATTATTGCAGTTCCCGAATAGCCAAGCTTTGATACACTGCATGTCCAGAAACTATTGGTGTAGCCCTCAAGCAGACTTTCCTTAATGACTTCAACATCCTTCTCCTGCTCAAAATAGTGCAATTGTTGGTTAAAAAAATATAACAGCGAAACGAGTACAACAAACATTTCAGAGATAATAAAATGTTCCATCTTTGTAAGAAAGAACATTTGTCTTATCTTTGTATGATTATTTTGCTTTGACAAAATTAAACTTATATCTTGCCTGCATTTTCGTCTCTTGCAGGCATAGCACATCAAAATCTTCCCTCTGTGCTAACTGATGAACAGAGAAGCCCCTAGATTTGAGTAAAGCTTTCAATCCATTGACATTCCATGATAGAATCTTTAGAGCCCGTGTATCCTTGTTAAGAGGTGGACGCCTCATGACCTTAGGGTTGTATGGAATCCACCCAGGTTGTGGTTTCTTGTGTACAAGTACAGTCCAAGGCTCTTCATGGTCTGCGGTAAGACCCATTCCTGCCTTAGCAACAGCACCTTGGACTGTGATAGATCATCCCACAGTAAGCCAAGAGAGAATTAATTTTCCAACAAAAAAACTGATCGAGTAAAAATTGATGAAAGAATGAGCGTACCAACAAGTGTTTCCTTCTGTACTGATGTCTTGTTTAGCTTGACATTAGTCACAGAGTTGTCCTCAAGTGTGGTGCTCTTAATTGACTTCTGCTTTGTTCTACTTCTCTTGCTAGGAGTATCCGAAATAACCTCAAAACTTTCTACTTTTTGTTCAACTACTACTGAAGCACCACCTTTTCTTTTTGAAGGTACTTCTGATAAGCCAATCTGCTCAACCGATGATGCTCCATCTTTACCTGTGGCTGTTGAAAGGAAACCAAGTTACCAGCCTCCAGCTAAAATGCTTCATTGCAACATTATATAAAGGTAAGTGCATGGCTACATGGATTGGTTCACAATTTCTCTGGCTACCTACAGCAGAATTTCTAGGGATGAACAACGAACATTGTCTTATGTTACTGGTGCAGGAACCATAATTTGAACAATGAATTTTTGTAAGTACATGCATTAGTTCATCATTTCTGTTTGGGAAAAGTCCATATGTGGTCCCTCAACTATTCAGTTCATGTAGTTTTCGTCCCTAAAGTGCAAAACAGGGTACAACTCATCCCCCAACTGGCAATACCAGTTAAAACATACCCCTCTGCCCCTTTGACCGTTGTTTTGACCCACCTCGCGTCCATGTTGAATCTGAGCTAGCCCATATGTCAAGGACTAAGGAGTGGAGCCAATGTGTCATAGAGAGGGGGAGAGGATGAGAGAGACAGAGGGGTCTTCGTCACCTTCCTATTGGCTGTGACGAAAACATAGGAGGCAATGGATGTTCGGGCGGCGAGGGAGGTGGTGGCGGGCTGCGGCGAGGGGCAAATCCGAACGCACGCAACATGATGAGTGCGTTTGCGATGATCTCATCGGCGGGGAAGCAATGGAGAAGGCAACAAAGGTTGGCCGCAGGGAGGGAGGGAGAGAGAGTCGCGGTGGCTCTAGCGAAACGGTGACAAACAGTGACAGTTGAGGGGTGTGCGAGCAACAGGAGAAGGGGAGCACAATGAGCATGGCCTTGGGTGAGGAGACGCTCGTGACGAGGCCGGCAATGGTGGGCTGCGGTCGGCGGGAGAGGATGGCGAGGCGGTGGTGCTCCGATGAAGGGTGGTGGACAAGGATCGGGGGAAAAGAAATAGAAGAGTTACTAGAGGTGGGGTCAATTCCCGGGGGGGGGGGGGGGGGGGGGGGCTTACCTTGGTGGAGATCGAGCGGGGCGAAGTTGTCCGAAATTAAGCAAGGTGGCAGCGGGGAAGAACTCATGCTGATTTCTTATCACAAGAGAACCGAACTGTCAACCCCTTCCTCACTTTGCCTCACTCCACGCACTGCTTGCACCAAACGCCACCACCTGTAGCCCATGCCGCATGACCGCAACGACGCCAGCCACAACCTCTCACGCCAGCCAATGTTCAAGAAGGCGCTAGGCGCTAGGCGGGCGGCGAGGTGGGGCCTAGCGCCTAGGGGGCCTAGGCGGGCGAATTAAAAATAAGGATAATAGATGAAAATAAACAATTGTGTATATATATTTGCCTAATATATATATTTAAAGAGGTCTAGATTGAAAGAAATCTATTAAGAAAAAAGTTTATTCGTAATTTTTAAAAATTTGAGGACTAAATCACAAAAACCCTAACCCCTCCGCGGACCCGACCGGACCCGACCCCTCCGCGGCGCCGCCTAACCCCGACCCGACCCCGCCGCCTGACCCTACCCCGCCGCCTAACCCTAACCCTAACCCCTTCCCATTCCCACACCAACCCGCCGCCTCCCTCCGTGCCGCCCCATCCCCCCGCCGCTCCCTCCGCGCCGCCCCGTCCCCCCCGCCGCTCCCTCCGCGCCGCCATTTCCGCGTCCCCCGCTCCGCGCGCCTCCCCCGCCACCTGATGTCTCCCTCACCGGCGGCCATGGGAGCAGCGGCGGCAGGATCTGGCGCGGGGAGTCCAGATCCGGCGGCGGCGGCGGGATCTGGCGCAGGGAGTCCGGCGAGTTGACGGCGGCGACGACGGCCTCGTGTACGGTAAGTCTTTTCCCCATCCCCGCAGCTCCCTCCGCGCCGCCCTATCCGCCGCGCCTAGGCCGCCTGCCCCCGCCTTGGACCGCCTTGGTCCCGCCTTGGACCGCCTCGCCGCCCAGGCCACCTTCTTGAACGCTGACGCCAGCCACCCCATGCTAAAACCACCGTCGTGGGCGCCATTCCCACCCGGGTGAGCTTCAACTCGATTCCTCCCTTCTCCAACACCCCCCCCCCTCCAGATCACCGCCGCCACGTCGAGCTCACCGTCCCAGGTCTTCGCAGCTAGCCTGCCTCCATCTGACCCCGTCCTCACCACCCTCTCCTGCAAATTCCCTACATTGTGCAGATGCTCATGTGCTCGCCCCTTTTCTGGATTTGTCACTGGTTAGCCGTCGTCGCCGTGCATAGCCGCACCGTCAGCGTGGGCCACCTCGGTCAACCCCTCTCCCCCGCCGTAGATAGGGTTGTCGGGGCTGCGACATCCTTTTTTGGTACTCGCTGGTCACTGCTGAGGTCTTGCTCACCGGCATCGAGCTCAACAGAGCGCGTCCATAGCACCGCTCCCTTGTTTCGAGTCACAGTTGGATCCAACTTAGCTAGCCACGTGGGTCAAAATGGTCAAAACCTCCGTTTCCCAGCTGCAGGGACTTAAGTTACATGGCATTGCTAGTTGGGGAACTGTTTTTATCTGGTTTTGCACTTTAGGGATGAAAACTAGATGAACTGAAGAGTTGAGGGACCACTGATGGACTTCTTCCTTTCTGTTTTGAAGAGTTCATATGAAGAAAGCACGGATTTAGTTCAATGGTACTGCTACAAGTCTGCAAGTAAGCCATACCATTTGCTTCCTCACCCAGAGAATCCATCAGGGCTGATATTAAATCTTTCTTGTTACCTCTCACAGAAACTCCCATCCTCCTTCAAATTCATTGCATAACAGAATTAAACTGAAGGGGCAAATCAATTCCCATCGACTGACAATAAGGGCAGGCTAGGAAAAGTTTGAACCTTGTGAGTTCCTTGAGCTCCTTCACTGTCATGGATTGGAGCTGGTTAGGGTCACTTCGGATTCGTTCCATCTCCAATTTGCTTTCAGCAACATCTTCCTGTAGTCCAAACAAAAAAGAAATCAAACCACGATCCAGAGGCAGATAAACAGATATTATCAGAAAAATGGGCACGAAAGACTAACCTTCTCTAGGACTGATTGCTCATCTTTTTTTATCTCACTATTCTTAGAGGCAGCTCTGCGCGAATTGGTAGCCTGCATCCCCTCCCTCATCACGTTTAGTTTTGTCGGCGCTAGTTTTCTGCAACTGAAGTTTGCACTTGGAAGCCCACAGCTACACCTACAAAGACATGTTGTTTCACCACTTATTGCTGAACGCCTGAAACCCTGCTCTAAGTGAAGCGATTCTTGTGACAACCGAGTAATCCAGGCACATAATAAATGTGCAAAATTTCCTCGATGCACAGCAAGTTACAGAAACACCATCGCGTTCAACAAATTCTTGGACAATTCATACTATCTGCAAATGAGTTGAGCGGAACCAATTCCCAAGAAGAAAAATGCTAAATCCCCACCCGTGCTATGACCACAAGCCCACACAACTGTAGCACGTTGTACAGCACCGCCGAAAAAAAACGAGGAACTTGGGATTCCGATCCGCCGTCAGAGCTAAACCCTTGACGGGCTCCACCCCTTTCCATTATCCTCCAAAATAGAAAAGAGCTCCTCCATGGTGTGCGGAAGAACCGAATAGAAAACAAAACTACACGGGCCAAATCGAAACGAAAATAGCAAATGCGTGTAGGATGGGGAGAGGTGATAACCGTACTCGTACAGGCGGAGGAGAGAGCCGACGCGGAGGAGCAGCGGCATCGGCGATTGGGAGCGGGTGCGCGGGGTCGCCGCGACGTGGAGCGCTAACAAGGCAGCGCGGCGTGAAGGGCGAAGTGGGCAGCCGATGCGGTGCGCTTAGCATACGCAAGTCACGGCACGGCGTTCCCTCTCCCTCGTACGGTCGTGCTGATGGGCAGCCGGGGCCCATACCGGCCCGGCTCTGACACTCATCATACGTCGCCTCCGGCCCAGCTCTTTTGAAAACATGTGGATAAGCTCTTAGCTTGACTTTCTTTTCAGCTGTGACAAATAACTTTTAACTTTAATATAAATATTTATGTGAATGAGTCAAATATTGATAAATTAATAAGTTATTTTGAAAAGGCTATCATAATAAGTCACTTCGAAACGATAACAGAGAAGACATCCTATTTATTTATTTAAAGAAAGCCATAAGACATACTCTCTGTTTTTTACTTAACTTTCGAGCCTGTGCCGTAAAGTTTGACCGTTAATAGATTTAAATCTTTAAGATTGGCTATATAAAAATTATACCATTATATTTGTCGTTAAAAATATTTATATTTTATTAGTATATCTTAATATAAAGTTATAAAAAATAGCAGCCAAAGTCGTATACCAAAAATTATAAAACAAACATCAAATAAAAAAATAGAGAGAATAAGATATAAGTTAAAAAAGAAGGTCGATGTCCCTTAGGCCTTTGTTGCACTCATCTTCAACTTGGGCGCCCATAGTGGCCGACTTTGTATCAAACCGCCATAGCCACTACGAAGGCGATGACCAAGAACAAATCCATGAGTTTTACCATGGCTACTAGTATATATCAACCTTTGTAGGTGTCACTCTTAGATGTTAACACATGAATTGTGTGATCTTGGTGCCAATGTTTAGAGTGGGATAGTTGGGTATATATAGGTGTGTTGATGGGGAGGGTTCACATTTTCTCTGTAGCGGTTTGCAAATAGCACATTCATGTTGTCCACTCGATGCAAAATCAATGATTATGATCGAGGTGGGGGATGGTCCCACGAAGACAAGTGTCAACACTAGTGTTGGTTGTGTAGACAAGTGTCAACATAGATGCTACTACGGCCCCGTTTGGCAGAGTTCTAGCTCTAGAAAATCTGTAGATTTCCTAGAGCTGGTCATCTGTAGCTCTAGGAAATCCTGGATCTAGAGTTACAGGAGTGCATTTACATGACTCATTCCATTTATATTATATATTAAATAAAAATATTTAAATCACTTTAATTTAGTCAACACACTACAGATCCAGCATAGATCTCGGAGCTAGAGCTGTGCCAAACGGGGCCTACATATACAAGTGTCAACACTTATGTTAGTTTTTGACTTGCTTAACGCAAAAGGCAATTAGTTTGTTGGAGGCGTCTCTACATCCACGTTGCATGCATGCATCAAATGTACAGCTGTTAAGAAAAATATTTGATTAGCTCATTTATTGAAGATTTGTAGTTTTGATATAAATACGGTAGGTCTAGCCAATTTGTTACTTTTTAAAAAAAATATTTTCTTCCTAATTATCACCTAAATTTGTGATCTTTGGATTAGAGATTAAGAACCCCTTATTTTTGAAGGGGGGAGATTTTTCACGGGGGAGAATTTATAGTCATTGGATCTCTAATCCAATAGTCCTAAATCTGAATGATGGCCAGAAGGAAAACATCCAGATAATGTTTAACAAAATCCTTAAAAAATGATAAGGAGGTCTAGCATTCACCTGAGAAGGTGGAAGGCATTTAGGCGAACGCTATGATTCGAACTCGGCGAGCAACTAAATGACATCAACTCTGCACCAACCAGCCAGGAAACCAGGTCCTAAACAATTTGAGCCTAACTTAACTTGAACTGACATTTTAAACCAGTATCGGTCGTCTCACCCAAATTAGCTAGCTAACCACCACCAACAGGACAGGCATAAGCCATGCCTTTTTGAAATACACCTGGATTTTTTCTAACTTACTTGGCCATGGGCCAGATGCTCAAGTTCCCCTCTAAAATTAAAATGTAGAAGAAGATTATGTTCATTGTTAAAAAAAGCACGAATGGTTGGTCATCATATATTGGAATAATCAAAAGTAGGAAAAAGCTTCAACTTTTTCTGGAAAAAACTTATTTATTTGGCTTAGTTTCTTTCTTTTCCGTCCTATTGAGAGGAATGAAGATCACAAAGCAATATATAAACAGAAATAAAAAAGAGAGCAAGCATATAATTTAAGGAGAAGCCTTTATTAATTCCCACTATTTCTCATACATTACTCGATCGATCTCTCACACCCACTGTAGCCACATTCCAACCATGCAGATTACATATATCTCAAGAGTCAGAGACAATCGAGGTAGAGAGACCTAGAAACTAAATCCAACGCTTCTTCTCCTGAGATTAACAAAACATCAACCATCCATTCAGTAGCCTGAAGAAGGAACTGTGTAGCCTGCAAAAATAATTGGGAAAAAAAACACATGTCATGCATAGTTCATAACAGGCATATATCGTGCATTAGTATAGAACATATCCATAGAGGTCAGCGTAAAACACTTACTCCCGCACTTGGAGCCAGGTGTGAGTGGATTCTTGCAGAATTTGGCGACGTACACGACCTTTTCCATGCACACCACCTTCTCGACACCCTCATTAACCTTGGAGCACAAGCATGGAATGTCTGCCTTTTGGACTGCACCGCAGCATGCCTCTGAAGGATCTACCTTCGGGTTCGCAGGGAACATCACGTACTGCTTGCACTCCTGGAACAGTTCCTTTACATTGTTGTCACAGTCTTGGCCACCCTTGGTGCCAATGGTGGCCGACTTTTTGTCGGCTGCCACAGCCACTACAAAGGCGAGGACCAAGAACGAACCTAGGAGTTTTGCCATGGCTGCTAGTATCACCTATAGTAGGCCTCAGTCTTAGATGTTAATAAAGGAATTGTATGGTTCTGGTGCGAGTGTCCTGAGTGGGATAGATGAGTTTATATAGGCGTGTTGAGGGGAAGATCATGTTTACTGTGCAACGGTTTTCAAATTGGCATGCTCATGCTCTCCATTGGATGCAAAATCAATGGTTTCAACCGAGGTGGGGATGATCCCACATAGACAAGTGTCAACACGGGTATTGGTTGTGTAGACAAGTGTCAGTACTGGTGCTGGTTTTGTAGACAAGTGGCAACCTTGGGGTTCCTTCATAGACAAGTGTCAGTACAGGTGCTGGTTTTGTATACAAGTGGCAACCTTGGGGTTCCTTCATAGACAAGTGTCAGTACTGGTGCTGGTTTTGTAGACAAGTGTCAACCTTGGGGTTCCTTCATAGACAAGTGTGAACACTATTGTTGGGTTTTTTACTTGCTTATGTCTTATAAGCAAACAGTTTATTGGAGACATTGCTATGTGACCACATTGAATAGTCACTCCCAATGTATATTTATTAAAAGTATTGAGATCATTGGAGCATATATTTGATTAGCTCATTTATTGGAGTTTTTTTTATCTTTAGTATAGATATATTTAAATAAATACTTTAAAAATCAAGGAGAATAAGGATACTAGAGCTAGTGTTGACGCAAACTACATGCAATCAATTTGTAGTACACAGATCAATTGTAGTTTTTCACCTGAGTATTCTAGGGTACGAATCCATAGAGAACGGTCTATTGATCACCTTACGGTTTTCTAATCAACAATCATCTAACTACTGAGAGATTCAAAGTATAAGTGGAAGATGAAAAGTGAAATTTTATAACGAGCCTAGGTTCAAACAAACAAACTAGGATTACATGGTTTGAACAAAAGTTGATACTATTACTCAGAAGCTAATTTAATATAACTATAACTATTTGTGAATTGTTCAAGAGAACTCTCACCAGAGATTGTAACGTCTTTGCTAGCCATGCGCACCTTGATCAAAAGCCACAACCAACTACTGGTACATCATTGCACCCAACATCCATATCTAACGCATAAACAAGCAATGAGAGAGCCATCAAACATAAGCTATCTGCTGACAGTTTGTCGATCTCTATGCACTAGTGCTGTCACCACTAGCCATGGTTTTAACCTTCGAATGTATGGATCTTTCTAACTCATGCGCTAACTACAAACATGCTCATAAACTACACATGCAAGTTTCCACTAAATCAATGTAATCACCACGATTAAAACAACTAGCTAAGATGATCTATGATATATCAAAATAGATTGAAAAGGATATATTGCATTAACTAGACGATTGCAAGATAGAAATAGAAGAAGCAATTAAAACTAGAATAATAAAAAAGAAAAGATAATTAGAGAGTAATTAGACAATGACAATAAGATACATAATTGACTTACAACTTGAAGTTGTAGCTCCAGAACCTCGGCTGCTAATTAGAGCCTAATTAGAACCCCTCTAATTAGAGAGCACTACTATAAAAAGGGTCATCACAGACGTTTCAAAATTGCCATCATAGATGGTTTTTTGAACCGTCTGAATTTATGTGTTAGTGATAATCAAAAGTTATCATAGACGGTTTGTGAGCCATCTGTGATAACTATATCACAGACGGTTTATAACTAGAACCGTCTGTGAAAAACACTATCACAGACGGTTCTAGCTACCAATCGTCTGTGATACTCACACATCACAGATGGTTCTAGTTACCAACCGTTTATGATGTGTGAGTATCACAGATGGTTGGTATATAGAATTGTCTGTGATACTTCCCCATCATAGATGATTTTTGGTTCGAGCCGTCTGTAATAATTCTTCACAGACGGTTTATACCACAAAACCGTTTGTGATAGTTCATTCTATACCTAATTTTTTTTATTTTTCGGTTAGCCTCAGGAAATGTTAACTATATCATCTGAAAACAAGCAAATACAGCAACAAACACAGCAACACATTCTATTTTCATTAAGATTAGAATCCACCATTAAACATCACAAGATATCGAGTAGGTTACCTATAGCACTGCATATATAAGAGGACACTTATCTCTACTCCTTAAAAATATGAGTTGGTGGTCGTCGGTATGTTCTCCCTTACCTCTTCCTAACCATTCGATCTTACTACAAAAAATCTGGACCACACCTCCCTCCTCGCATAGCCAACTCCACGACGCACCACGTTCCCTTCCAAAACCAACCGCACGTTACTCCTCTTCCCCACAACATTCGCTCAGCAGTTCAGCCGTCTCCCCCTCGTGGCCTTCTCTTCCCAATTCAACGCCAACGACTCTCATCCAATGAGGAAGACGCGGCAGCGGCAGATGCCAACTGGCGACTGGGGCAAGCGATGATGAGGCGTGGGGACGGCCTCAGAAGGACGGATCCGGCGGCGGTGTGGAGGACGCGACGACCTAGCAGGCAGGTAATGGTGGCCAGCGATCGGGGCAAGCGACAGAGATGGACGGCCACGATAGGCCGGATCTGGCAGCAGCGCGACTACGACTACACGACCATCCCAGCCCATACCTGAGCTGTTGTCTTCCCTCTCTTCCCTGGCATGGCCACCTACCCTTCCTGCTGTTGACTCCTCGTGCCGCACCTTCCCCTCCTCGATGCCGCCTTCCCATGCTGTCACCTTCCCTCCCCAGGTGGCCTTCCTGTGCCACCTTCTCCCCTCCCCAGTGCCTGCTCCCTCCCCGGCGCCACCGAGCCCTCAATGCTCGGCTCACCAGCCCGCCTCTTCACTGTCACGCAATGTTCAAGAAGTCGCTAGTCGCTAGTCGGTCGGCTAGGGGCCGACTAGCGACTTGGGGGACTAGTCGGCGACTAATCGGGACTAGTCGGCCGACTTGGCCAACCCCCGGGCAGCAACATTTCCCTCAATGTCTTGCTGTTTTTGGTAGTTTTTGATGTATTTTTCTTCATAAATATTGTACTTTGGTCACTAAAGTATGTTGTAACAAGAAAAGACAACAAAAATAGAGTGCATTTGTTACCTTGTGATGATTTTTCATAGGATGATCACTTGATACTCCGAATTCTCCCATTTTAAGTGCTTGAACTCATCAATGCAGCAACATTTCAGCATCAAAAACAGAGATATGCATGTAAGAAAACAGAAATCAATTCTACATCCCACATATAGAGTATAGACTACCATCTATGCTACCATATATAGCAACATATATATCATCCCACATATATATCGTCAATCAGAAATTCAGAATTCATAAAAGAATCTGGCCATCTATGCACTATCAAGACTATCCAAATGTAGGTTATGACCAACAGTCCAATACTTTGATGAAGAACATTTGTCTCCAATCTCCAAAAATATAAATCACAGATTTATACACCAATAGTCCAATACACCATACAAGATTACAAGTTCTGAAGTTCAAGCATCAACTATCATAGTTCAAGAATAAGAAAGTTCAAGCATCAAGACATCAACTATGTAAAGTGCAAGAAAATTACTGGTTGCTCGAACCGCCGCTCTTTTCCATGCCCGACCCGGGCGCTGCCATGTTCGCCCGGTCGCCGAGCTGCCTGCTGGCAGCTGCCCTCTGCCGAGGTCACCGAGCTAAAGTCGCCGTCGATGTGGAGGTCGCGGTGCGGCGGCCGGCGGAGGTCGAAGCCGAGAGTCCGAGCTTGAGATGGAGCCGAGCTGGAGGAGGGGACCTCTGCGGCGGCGGCGCGCCGTGACGGCGGCGCAGGCGCAACAGCAGAGGCGGAGGCGGAGGCTCGGGCCGCAGGCGCAACAGCAGAGCAGGCGGAGGCGGCTGCTCGGGCCGCAGCAGGCGGCGGGCGGTGCAAGAGGAGGCGGCGGCGCCGGGCCAAGTGGCGGTGACGGCGCGGGCGCAAGTGGAGGAGGCGGCGTCGGGCTAAAGCAGAGGAGGCGGCGCCGGGCGAAATCGGCGGCGACGGCGCCTGGCCCCCGCGCAAGCAACGACTCTAGGTCGAGCAGGCGGCGGAATGAGGAAATGTGAAAATTTTTTTTGGGATCCCTTTTTATATGTGCCCCATTAACCCTAGTCGGGCCTCCACGGGCCAAGTCGCCGGCCCAGTCGGGATTCCTTGCCCGAGAAGTTGCCGACTTTGACCGACTTTGACCGGCAAGTCGGCCCGGCCGACTAATTGGCCGACTAGCCCCAAATCGCGTTGGGCTATGCCGCCGGCCGACTAGCGGCGACTAACGGGCCGACTAATGCCGACTTTTAGAACACTGCTGTCACAGGGTGGAAATTTAACTCTAGCAAGGAGATTGTCAAGCTTGCCATCTGCGCTCTCCTAACCAAAGGTAAACATGTACCTTTGATTTCTACCTTTGTTTATGTGTCATCAAGTGATTTCATGTTTACTTGATTTTGTTTTAGCACTGGCAATCCTAGCAAGCTTTAAAAGCGGCTGAGAGTCCAGTGATAATTTGTTCAATACACTCAGTACTTCTAAGCATTTTTTGGCATATCTGTTGCTCAGTTGTGATTTATTCTTGCCTATCATATTCCTAGATGCACCTTGCATAATCTGCTGTCGGCAAAGGGTAGGGAGGACGAGGAGAATGCCGGGAGCATGGCAGGTGGCAGTAGCATGGCGGAGAGTGCCAAAGTTAAGTGCTTGCTAGGCTAACGCAGAGGAGGTCGGAGCACGGTGGGCGTGTCGCCCTGCCCGCCAGCGTAAACAGGGTCGCTGTGGCTAGCTACGGCTTGGGCACGCCCATTGGCAGTGGTGGAGGTCACTGACTCACTGTGGCCAGCAGTGACAGAGCCCGCCAAGGTCAGCGGGCACGCAACGATTTGGGTGTCAGGGGTAGCTAGAGATGGCATGTGTGGCTGGGAGGTATGATTCTACACATTGAAGACCATAGAGCTCTCGAGACAAGGGTTATGGAGGTCAACACACCACGCACAAGGCAGTGGAAAGTTGAGCAACAGAAGCAAGTGTTGAAATTTCAGGTACTACAAACCACACTCCTGATGGGTAGTATTCGTGGTATAGGAATGCAGCAAACTATGTAATATAGCTGCTCTCAAAGGAATCCAACCTAGAAATCTTTGTGACATTAGCATAACACAAGCAATACATTGGTCACTGTTGACATATATTCATAATGAATCACACAATTTTCACCCATGCCATGTTTAAAATTATGTCTAAAAGAGTTTATTTGCACTGTCATGACTGATTTACACTAGATACTAGATGAAATTTGTAGGAAATCCTGTGTATGAACTAATTTGGATCAATATATATTAACTGAATGTACACATATGTGGTCACCACTTAATACAGCCTGAGTAAGTATGCAATGTTATTTGGTTGATGCATTAGTATATTCAGTGCCTGCGCAGAATGTTGTACAACTGTGTGTGCATGAATTGCAAATACTTCATGTACTGAACTTTGGTATGGCATTGTATTAGTACAATTTTTATTTCTGGTATAACTTATCTAAGATATATTGCTTTTTGAAAGCAATCTTCATGGCTACACATTTTAGTTATCTGATTTAGCATTTTTAATATATCATGCAGTGAGGTTGTTGTTAATATATCATGCAGTGAGGTCATTGGCACGATATTTGTGAGATAGAAGATGGCAGCCATCTCTTAGTTTGGCCAGTGTGTGGGGCCCTAGAAGGTAGATGAGCCGCAAAAGTTCACATAGTCATTTCTCTGTTAGTTTCCTTCCTCTTCTTTTACCTTCCATTACTTTGCGAGATTGTTTTTCTTTCGCACTTATGAAAGGTCTTAAGCAAATTCAATCATCTTTCTTCAATTGCATACATTTAGTATTGTAAGGTTTGATTGCTTATCTGTTTGGGGTTTTCTGATATAGGTGCTAGGTATGATTAGCTGATTACTAGCAAGGTGGAGTGGGGACTGTTTGCACGTTCTCTATTGCTAGACAAATTTTGATTTGTTTATTCTTGATTTGCTTCCTTCAATTTGGAGTTTTAAGTTATGGATTAACCTACAAATGATGATATGATCCGATCTTCAATAATATTGGGTATTGTATGCATTGTCTATGCAATAATACTCAGAGTCCCTGATAGCAGAAAGCCAAAATACATGACATACATTTAGTTTTTAATTTGCCTTTAAATTAGAACTCGCTTTTGAAATTTCATGTTTTGATGATGCACTCTGTTGGTAATTATTCCTTGTAGACAATGCCCATGATCTCCAAGCTAACTGAGGAGAAAATGTCTGCTATTCAGCAAAATCAGAAGTTGCGACAAGAGTTGGTAAGCACTTATGCCATTGTGACAGCCCTGAATCAATACTGTAGTATATGACATTATTCTTGAAGGTATTCCTTCTTTTTTTCCATTTGTTGGTGTAGGATTCGAAATTAGATCTACATGTTTCATGTTTGATTATCTAATCATCACTGTCGTCATAAGGGAAAAAATGAGGTAAATCTATTGCATCATCTTGTAAAAGTACTCAGATTTGATTATATAAAATGTTTCTGTTTAGAAATTCAGTCAAATTATCAGTCAGAGGAATTAAGAGTTACATTGTTACGACTGTTGGGACTTGGGAGTTAAGGCACTTTTCATTTGCGTTGTAGAGGAAAATTCTAAAATTTTGTTAGAGGTAGCACTGAGAAAATATAGTGAGTCTCACTATAATGGCCTTAACTGAACTGTATGCTATTATGGCTGGTCATTTAGTTCCTGCTTTTGTAGTGTATGGAGTACTAGACTTCAAATTTGGAAGGCCCTGTTATGGAGGAAAATATTGCGTCTTAATTCAATATACTCAAATCAACCATGTCTATTGGATCTGATTGACTAGAATCTGGTGAATATCTGAAACTTCACATTTACGAAAAGTACTACTTAGTGATAAATTCAAAGCTTATTGGTTGTGCAACTACAAACACTATTTCGTTGGTAAATACTAAATTCAGTTGTGCGAAGTTAGGAAAGATACAATAATTTTTTTCTTTCTTTCATTTTTAGCTTAGTTCTGAAATTTGTATGTTCTATTTGCATAATGACCTCGATGCCTCAACCATTTGATGCTCCTTACCACGTTAATCTGTTCATTCCAAGAGAATATGCTCCGGCACGTGCGTTCCTTGGTGTGTGTGTGTGTGTGCCTAATATATTGGCTATCTTGGTGTGTGGCTCTGCACGGACGGCATTCATTTTTTTTTGTGTTCATATGAGCCCACTCATCTAATAGGAACTCATAGCTTATCTTTCTCCCGCGATATTTGTAAAGCGTTGGACGTGTGTATGATAAGCAACATTTGACTTTGATCGTGTATGTGCATACTTTAGGGCTTGTGCATATAATTGGTTTGCTTATATTGATATTTATTGTGCAGTTTAGGATACTTATATTTGCATATTATCTTTGTTTAGATTCAGTTGCAATGCACGGGTAAAGTACTAGTAATTTTACAAAAATAAACTTCACGAATACAAATTCAGAAAAATACTTACACTACATTAAACTATAATCTAAAACAAGTTGTGCGAAAAAAATTTCAAGTAGCAGAAATAAAAAGGCAACGAACACCATTTTTAAATTCTATGACAAAATCAATAGTTTCTATGCCAACCTTCTTCCTTTCCATCTTGCCATTGCCTTCTTCCTTTCCATCTTGCTTCAAGTGAAATTTCAGTCGCTCATGCCAAACCCTTTCTACCCTTGTCGCGCACAAATGAGTTGGAGTAGTACTGGTGGTATTGGTTCTTCGAGTAGGGAGAGGGGGTTAATAAGGGGCGAGAGGTGGGGAGGAGAACGGTGCCTGCCATTCGATGCGGAGAGAATGGACGGGTGAGATCGGGATCCTAGGGGATATGCTGCGGATCAGTGACATGGCGGGACATCACAGACGGTTCGGATTACAAACCGTCTGTGATAGAGACATCACAGATGATTCATAACAACAACCGTCTATGATATCACAAAGGCAATATACCGGTATAATATAAATAGCTAGTCTGAAAAGATAAAATAATAAAGTTTTATATGACTTATATATACTCGTTTGAAAGGTTTCGACAAGATCTACAACTTGTAGTTGAGGCAAAACCCAAATTCCAAAGGGAAGATTGAAAATTTTGGCAAAAACAGAAATAAAAAACTTGCAACGCAAATTTGCGTCTAAAGATGGACAATTTTGAGGGTCTTAGAGGGTGACTAGCACAAATGAGTTATTTTTTGGATTGGGCTCGTCGTTAGCTTTCTAACGAGTACAAGAACGTTGAAAACGGACACCATATGCAAAAGTTATGCACGTTTTACTGAAAGTGTCTCAAAACCGGATCCTACTCGGACTCAGGCGGAAAGTTATGAAATTTTGGGGGATTGCAAGGCAGGAAACATATCACAGACGGTTTTTAATACAAACTGTCTATGATAATTTCATTATCATAGACGGTTTTTAATACAAACCGTATGTGAAGTATCACAGATGGTTCTTGATAAGAACCGTCTGTGATATCTGCCATTATCACAGATGGTTCTTATCTAGAACCATTTGTAATACTTCACAAACGGTTTGTATTAAAAATCATCTGTGGTAACTTTATTATCACAGATGGTTTGTATTAAAACCCGTCTGTGAAAATACCACAGACGGTTATTCGTATAAACCATCTGTGATACTTGCAGCACAGACGGTTCCTAGTAACCGTCTATGATGTAAGCGTGCAGTTTAGCCTCTTTTGTAGTAGTGGAGGCTAGAACCATAATTAGAGATGTCAATTAGAGCCCTCTAATCTGATTAGAGAGGCTAATTAGAGCCTTTTCTAATCTCTAGACTAATCCTACTATTAGAAATCATGGCTCCGGCCACGCCGGAGCTATGAATTGAGAACTCGACGATTACACGTCAATGGGATGGCATAGAGTGCGCCCATGGGGTCCCATTTACTTAGACGTCAAAGGGATGGCATAGAGTGCGCCCGTGGGGTCCTATTTACGGGCCAAGGGACTGGAGGGTCTTGGCTTGAACATAACAAAGTTGGAAACAATCGGGATATAAAGTTTGAATTCGGAATCTCTTTCATATTCAGGTCAGTTTGTACCTTTCTATTGTGCATTGAACATTCTAGAGGCCATATTTCGGTTATATGAAGATATCTTGAAATTAGTGATTACTTTTTGTATTTTTTAGCTAATAAAGTTATCTTTCACTTTCTAGTTGTGGATAAATTCTAAAAACGCCGTCTTCATCATCAAATTTGCTTGAAAGTTGACTATGGTGCGGACTCTGATTCTCTATGCAACCTTTCTTGTGGAGCCCATATATCCCATGTCAGAACTCTAATTTGTAGTTATTAGTTTTTCTATGTGAAGTCATTTCGATTGCTGAAATTGCGTTGAAAAATGACAGATAGATTTTGTACCATTTGTTAGCATGGCAAATATAGAATCTCTCAAATTCCTTATCTTTTTGGCTTCCTTTTCTTCAAAAATCATGTGAAAGCATTCAGAAGCAAGAGAATATGTTTTCTTACTTAATAATGGGTTCCACTTCCACCATTGATTCATACTCAAAAATTGACGTGCACATAGCAATTGACCACGTTATCATATCACCAATCCGTTGAAGGTTCGGTGTTTTCATCATAACTTTTCTATACAAACTCCGAATTGGGCAAATAATGTATGTATTTCGATTGTCTCGATGAGAGCATCATAATGAGAGCCCCCAGATTGGGATTTGAAAATGCTTATGGAAAGGATCTTCGGAACATGTCGATTTGCTGGTTTAGGAGCAGGCTTCTCCAATGAGTGATTTGGCATGAAAAGTACCTAAAAGGCTATGTTTTCCAACAATACAACACTTTTGTAATTATGTCTTAGATATAAATAATTAGTAGTACAATACGTAGCATTAGTGAGGCATAAAATCAAAAAATGACACTGTGGGAGAGTATGAAATAATGTAGAAATAATGTCAACAGCTATTTACTATAACTATGGGCAACAATAGATTACTCCCTCCATTCTTTTTTACTTAATATTTTTTTTATTCTTCACAGTCTTGGAGATGCGACTTTGATTATTAATTTTCATAACTTTACATTAATGTGTACGAGTAAAATATAATATTATAAAGTATCTTTAGTGATAAATCTAATAATATAATTTTGATATAACCAATCTAGATAGCTTTAAACCTATTAGCAATTAAACTTTAGAAAATTTATTAACACAGGCTCTAAAAAGAAGGGGATAATTTCCTAAGGGTAAAAAACTAAATCCAACACAAAGCAGAGAAGCCTTTATTTCCCAATCCATGCCCGGATCACTCGTAAATATATATCTCGTACATGTATGTGGATATTTAAGAGGAATTTATTGAGGAGACAGCGTGTAGACTCTTAACGGACATACAAACATAAGAAAATAGTACATAAGTGAAGGCCGAAAGTAGCATATCTGCGTTCTCCATGATCATCAAACCGGAAATTAAAGATATGCTGCATTAAGCGAGCGAACCGGGAACGTGATAGCCTGCAAAAAAACAATCACAACAACCATGAAGGCTCATCATGCGCAAAAATATAGTATATATTCAGTTGTATATTCTAGAACTAATCCCAAGAGATCATATGTGCATGTATTGTATCGCAGCTTTTAATCATATTATTACGGAAAAAAGAACTTCCACGAGGAATCTCCCAACGCCGTAAGACCAAGCCTCCAATCATCTAATCGGATATCCGAGTTTAATCGACCGTTGAAGACTAATTAAGCCGGCCCTTAATCAAACAACGTTTCTCGACTACCTATAACGCTATGTACTTACTTCCACAGTTGGAGCCAGGCTTTAAGGGCCTCTTGCAGTAGGCGGCGACGTACACAACCTTGTCCATGCATATGAACTGCTCGACCTGCGGGGTGACCTTGGAGCACAGGCACGGTATGTTCACCCTTTGGATCACGTTGCAGCAGGCCTGCGACGGCGTGATCTTCGGGTCGGCCGGGAACTTCACGTAGTCCTGGCAGTTGGCTAGCAGGTCCTGCAAGTCTTGGTCACAGTTGGCCGTCGGTGGAGCGTCGGCCGTCGCCGTTGTCGGCCTCGCTGCCTCCATGGCCATGGCCAAGCTAAGGATGGCCAAGCACATAGCAAACAGCCTAGCCATAATGAGGACAGTAGTTGCTAATACCTGCTAGCTATTGCTGTGTGCCTTGCTTGATTACTAGATAGTGGCATGGCCGCATGGGGATGGTTGGGTTTATGTAGGGATCATGGTGGAAAAGGACAAGTAATGTGCAAGCATAGCTTAGCACTTTCAGAACTCTGGCTCAGCTAATACTTATTCCTTTTTTTTAAGTAAAGCTAATACTTATACCTTGTTTTTACCAAGTTCAGCCATCCAGTTATGCAATCACAAACCGGCCGGAACAAAAAACAAACGTCCAAAGCAAATGGCATTTAACTGGAATCTGAAGGCTATATGGATTGACTATAAGCTGTCAGTATGACTTGAGTCGGTGAATCATATGTTGTTTCTTAGGAAATGAAGAACATACACCAGTAACAATGGAACACCCATCGTCTCTCCAAATTACTAAATTTCTGAATAGACACAAACTTGTCATTGTTTTCCATGCATGAACAGTAATTAAGACCAAAAAGGTAGCCACTGGCCAGATGACAGAGGATGTGCTACATTTACAAGGCGTCTAACACCACTAAATTTTCGAGTATATTCTGTTGTGACAGTTTCCAGGAGACATGCAATATACACGCTGTAGCTTTCCTTTCATTCGTTTTTATCGACTGTACAGTCAAACCACATGGGTATAAATTATACAGTGCTTAGATGTCGCCGTATTGGTTTAGCATACATGATATCAAGACAAACTTCACAGCACCACTCAATGATATTGTGGTGGTGCTCGATTCATGAGTTGACCCCTGTATGTGACGGATGCACCGATACTCGTCACGCTAATCTCCAAAAACTTCTTATGTCAAAAGAAATGTTTGCAAACTGCCAAAAATTTTACACGAAATGAACTAATCAAGTATATAAGATCAGAAGCAAAATGTAGATGAGGTGTCCATACATAAACTAGACTGAATTTTTGGTAGGAATAAGTCATATTTTCTAGCCATCAGATCAATATGTAACCACTGAAGCACGGACATCTCGAAGCACATGTAACAGCAAGAAAGTATGATTCATCCCTAACAATAATGTGAGTAACACAGACAGCATATACATACAGCTTAATTAGAGGTTGCCTGACATAATGTCTAATGTAAGTAGCGTGTGCATGCATGCATAGGCATAGCAGCATGTAAACAGCTTAGGCCTAAGCGCTGTGCACAATATCTAGCAGTTTAGTTTCAGCACCAAAACTATATATCAATAGCAACTGCAGTCCTGCCAGCCTGAGGAATTCCCCATCCAGATAATTTGGCGAGATACAGAAGATGACCGTGCAAACGAAATGGTTTCAGAGAGTTTTGACAGCAAAATAGGTAAGTGGACAGATACGCCCGTTCCTTTTTTTTGTTGTTCTTCTAATTTGTATTGGATTACACCGTGATTAGGTGTGACTTATCCAACATATGATTCTCATTGTCCGTTCTAGCTTGCAGGATTTAGGCGTTGCGAAGAAAGAAGCGCGGCATTGTTGTGTTGTGTGGCATGCATAGGCTCAGCCGCTAAGGTAGTTTGACTATTGTGGACCCTGTAGCGGTGAAGTTAACTGTAGTATCAGAAGTAGCGAGACTGTACATAAGCCTGGAGAAGACGAGTAAGTCTGTGTTGCTAATTATCTCAAGTAAAACAAGACTTCTTTTTATAGGCTATACATTGATGTGTAATTTGTGATTCAGCATCTATTTAGTACAGTATGTAACAACTTAAAAAATGATAGTAGTTCCAATTTCCCCTTCCTTTTTTCTTGAGCTGCAGCTGCTGTTGGATCATCTGGTTCTCTTCACAATTCTAAATTGGTCCCGAACCTCCATCGTGTTTTGAGTTTACAAACTGAAAAGACAGAATACAGTTGTTCAGACTTCATATGCAGATATTGAACCATTTATGAGCATCCAAATGGTGGCTTTCCCACATTCTTTCGAAGCTCGTTTGTATTTAGCCAATTCCAATATTTGAAATGCTACTTTTTAAACATGTGAAAGAGGACGAGATTGAAACAAAAAGGAAAGACAAAACTGACCTGAACCAGCATATCGGTTCTTGTGGCATGCACCCTGGCATAGCCGAACTCTGAAATCCTTGATAAGCTCCATCTGTCCCTCTAAATATTTGAACAGCAAGATAAGGTTGTCAACGAACAATATATCAGGTGTTAATGCAGGATTACCAATTTACAATTGCCTCGTCCTAAAATTCGTTGTTAGCATCACTACTACTTAAAAATTATGAACTGTTTGCTTTGGAGAACAGCACACAAAAGACTAGCTGCCCGTGACCCTTACATTATTCCTAGGGAAGCCGTCCAAGCTGAATCCCCCTGCTCCAACAATGGCATGAACTGGTGCGATATAGTTGCTGTTATCATAGGTATCAATCCCATTTGCATCCTTCTTTGGCATGCCTTTGCACTTGCTTTGGTATACTGCACAAGTCCTCTCGTAGTTGTGCGCATGGCCAAAGAAAACCAAATCTACCTATTCATCGAAAAACCAAAACATGTCATCATAGTCAGCGTACTGTAAATTTGTATTCACATGGCCATTTTATGTTTTTCAGAATGTGTTGGTGCAGTCCTCTTTCAGCAATAATGTAATTTCTTACCTTGTAGTTGAGTAAGATTAGCTCGACTGAGGCAACAAAATTTGGGTCCACGTTGGGCAGTATACCGACATTGGATGAATACATTTGTCTATGCCTGGCTGTGATGGTCATTGAAATGGCAAGTGTTATTTCTAGTATCAGATAATATACATTCCAGAGTATCATATCGAAACACACCAAGAACTAGGTCCAGCCTCAGGTATCAACATTTTTTTTGGCCTGTTTGTTTTGGAAACGGAAAGGAATTTTTTTTTGGCTTGATTTACCTCTAGAGAAAAGCCATGTTAAGAACAAATAAAGTGAAGGATCATATGAAAAGGTCCAAAATATTATTGTGATGAACCATTACAAGTATTGTGGAGTGGTGAAATGGTTTTACAAAAATTATATTTGATTTTGGCTGTCTTTTGGAAGTGTCAGAAAAATCAGAAGTACTACAGGTATAAGTGCGGTAGTTTCGTTTGGCGAAAGTACCGTAGGTATAAATGCGGAAGTACCGTTTGGCGGAAGAACCGGGTTGAGTTATGGTATATTTTTTCCAGAGAGCTCTAGGTGAGATTCTCAGCGTGCGGAAGTACCGGTTTGGGAGGCGGTAATTTTGCATTGCAGAAGTACTGGTGTGTTAGGCGTGGTACTTCCGATCTTGACAGAAAACAGGGGTTTTGGAAATTAAGTCATGGATTGAGTTGGAATAACCTGAATCAATGGATTGATATTATATTATGCATGTCTTGACTAATGTAGGTCAAGCTGTGAAGAACTTCTGTCTGAAAATGATTTATTTATCTTTGGATGTGCAGCATCGCTTGGAGTCAACCGTGGTCAACGGTAAGGATTGGGGCTAGACTCATGGAGGAGTTGAGGTCTAGAATAATCGAGGATGCCTGGTGAAATGGTGAGCTCAAGTATGACACGAGAAAGGTGGGAATGTTAAAGGTGAATTCGAACGGTGGGATGACGCCATGTAGCTTGTACGGTCCAAGTGAGCCGTGGTTCGGTGGAATCAAGACGAGAGAGACTTAGCAACGCGTGGTAGGCTAATGGTACACCTACACGTGGCAAGTATGACGATTGTTGTAAATATTGCGGTATAAGCATATTTTCATGTTTAATCCCAGCAGAAATAATCATATAAATAACATGATTCCAGAATGGCAAGAATGGCACTAATTGCATAAAACTATGTAATCTCACATGGCCATTCATATACAAGTGAATAATCAATGAATATAACCAAAGATTTGTTGAAAACAGCATATACAGCAGATCTTTAACAAGTGTAACAATTAATTTCAGCATGAAACAAATTAATTGTGTTAATATTGCTCTCAGAACAGAGTTGCTCAAGATCTGAAATCTTGGCCTTTTCATGCCAATGTCATATCTCCTCATAATTGATCTTTTGACTAAAACTAGAGTTTGAGCTCTAAAGGTTTTCCAACTGACAGAATCAAGCATATATGATATCTAATCAGAATATCAGTTTAAATGTTCACATGCAAAGATATGCCACACAATACTCTCTCAGATTTCGGGACAATGAGCAGTAAACAATTACAATTCACAGGAAAGACAGAATAAAAGATATTACTGCACAAAAGTAATCTGATCTAAACTGAAATGTATAGAAACTACAGCGTAATCAACAAATTCAATTGCATGTTAACACTTCTCCTCAACAGATATTCAATTAGCTACAGATCTGTCAGTAGTATCACACAAATAGAGCTCAAACTAACTCTTTAATCAAGATCACAATTCAGTTTATGACATGTTCACCACAGAGCATATGTATACCGAGCCAACCAACATGCACAGCAGTCCTCTTTTACTTGAACCGAACTAAAAGATCAAGAACAACTGCTGAACTAGCAGGGAATAATTATACTCACGATTCACGAAGCAGACGGTATTCAAAACCATCCAGATGTAAATCAAGCCGAAGATCAACTTGAGAAATAGGGCAAGGCACGATGAAATCGCTGTCCCAGAAAACCTATCGCCCCTCTGTGCCGATGACGAAGAGGAATGTGGCCTTCGGAGATACAAAGAACTCACCGACCTCGGAATCCTGACGCCGAAGTCGAAGGTTAGGGAACGCCGCACAAGACCGCAATGAGCGCACTGGCCGAATGCGCACAAGAGCTGCAGAGAGTTGTTACTCTCTTCTTCCCTCAACTCGGGTCAGGCTTCAATCCTCCAGAATCACTCACCCCGCAAAGGGCAGCCGAAACCAAAGGAAGAAGCCCTCAATCAGAGATGCAACAGAAATCTCCAATCTCCGCACAAACCCAAAACCGGAGAGGTAGAAGAAGACGCAAGAGAGAGCAAAACCAGATCGGAAAAGCTCACCCCTTACCCATGGAGAGCCTCGGCCTTTTGAAGATGAAGCGGGGGCTGCGAGGGGTGGCGCGTGCAGTCGGCCCCGAGGAGCCCAGACCTGCTGCACCTCCATCTCTTGCCTCCATCGCCGCCTCCCTCCAATCGTCGCCGAAGAATCCGGATCTGGGTGGAACCGCCGCGCCGAAATCGCACGTACGGGAGTCCACCGGAGAGAACGGGAAGCGCACGGGGAGGAGACAAAGTCTCCTCTCCTTATCTCTTTGCGTGTCACCGACGGTGGGCCCCACCTCTAGGGTTTCATCCCTTTCTTTTTCAATGGGGAAATTCCCAAAATGCCCCTCTCAAACACAACAATGATTGCTTGCTGTGACATGTGAAAATACATCTAAAGTCATCTTAGCTATCATCTACCCACGAGTAAGTTGTATTCACCATTTGGGGGTTTGGCTCGGTTTTGGTTTAACTTTCCAACAAACTGAAACATGTCACAATTTTGGCCATAATTTGTGTGGGGTGGCGAATGCGGATGGGAGTAGAGAGATATCGAGATGGATAACACTAAGTGACTAGTTGTGGTGGGTTGGTATGCTAATGCATTATTTTGTACAAGTGGGTTGATAAGTTGCTCTTTGCTGATGGGCTGATGGGTTGCCCTATGGTGATCATATCGCTATCCGGACAACCTAGTTTACAGCATTTTCTGGTCACGATAAAAACTTCACCTTCCGTAACGGTAAGTGTAGGACTGAGAAGTTGGAGTCCAGTCATGACGGCCGAATGGCTGTAACCGGGGTCATGCCACCCGAAATCCTTGGGCTTGGCAACACGGCAATACCTGCACGCGCACACACTCATATCTGAGAAAACGCAGGATGAAGCATGGCAAAGTATACTTTTTACAGTGTCCTCTCTATGTGATAAGCATATGATCACTCACTCCACGTCCTGTGTGAACGTTGTGGCTACAGAAGTAGCAGAGTTGCTAGCGGTTCTGTTCTTTTCAACTTCTAAAAGTTGTTTTTCGGAGTATTTTTTTAAAATAAGGTCTAATAATTAATTATAGTACATATTTTACTGACTTCATTTATATCGGCAAAAATCGCACGTGAGTTTCTGTTACTTTGTAATCTCTTGTACAAACAGTCTAAAAGCCACATGCCGCAGCAAAAAAGAACAAACCCTGAACTTGCTGCGGCTTCCCGTCTCCGCTCACCCACCCATGTAAGCCTCATCTGATGCACCGATCGACCATGCAGTGCTCAAATATGAGCACCATGGAAATTACGTGTGCTTTTGCAGGAAACACGGTGAGATGCTCGATACTGTGCTCTGTGCTCACCGAGGCGGCCTTGGAGTCGGCGCTGGGGAGGTGGCCGTGCAGCGGCCTGGCGGGGTTGGCGAACCGGAGCGCGCCGGACCGCTTGAGGACGCACGGCGTCTGGAAGCCGCCGGAGAAGAGGACGACGTCGGTGCGGAAGTTGATGACGTGGAACGTGAGGGTGGCGGTGCAGGTGCGGACCTGGCAGGCGCCGGAGCGCCGCGCTTCTGGCACGCCGTGTTCTTGCACCCCAGCCCCAAAGGTAGTTAGGGTCGCTCGTCCGGAACTGGGCCTGCACTTCATTCAGGCTTCGTGTCAAGTAGCTAGACCCGAGCAGGTTCTCGCCACAATTAGGCCTACCTGGCCTGGCCATTTAATGGGCCTAACTGTAACTAGGCCTAAATTGGCCTGGCCAGTATGTGGGGACGGCCCTACGACCATGCTGTTCATATCTACGCTAGCGGTGCATGATACAGATTTTTCCAAAGCTTTTTTTATTCGGATTTGCTATATATATATATAGTCAAAGCTTTTTTTATTCGGATTTGCTATATAAATATAGTCATTAATTTAGCATGCTGAATCAATTATGAATGTAAAGTCTCATTCATAGAGCCTAGGCACCATGGTGCCTCTGTTATTTATACTATATATATATATATATATATATATATATATATATATATATATATATATATATATATATATATATATATATATATATATATATATATATATATATATATATATATATACACGCTAGCAGTGCATGATACAGATTTTTCCAAAGCTTTTTTTATTCGGATTTGCTATATATATAGTCAAAGCTTTTTTTATTCGGATTTGCTATATATATATATAGTCATTAATTTAGCATGCTGAATCAATTATGAATGTAAAGTCTCATTCATAGAGCCTAGGCACCATGGTGCCTCTGTTATTTATACTCTATATATATATATACGCTAGCAGTGCATGATACAGATTTTTCCAAAGCTTTTTTTATTCGGATTTGCTATATATATATAGTCAAAGCTTTTTTTATTCGGATTTGCTATATATATATAGTCATTAATTTAGCATGCTGAATCAATTATGAATGTAAAGTCTCATTCATAGAGCCTAGGCACCATGGTGCCTCTGTTATTTATACTCTATATATATATATATATACATACACACTATTATGTAAATAGGTGTTGGTGGTAGGTCCGTTCTCCTTTGTCTCTCAGCCGTTCATTCTCCTTTGACTCTTCGTAGTTGTCCGATCTCATGATCCCCTCCCACTCGCACGGTCTCTTCCACAACCGCTCAACGTGCGAGACGTGAACAGCGCGAGCGAGACGTGAGGCGAGGCAACCGATAGACATATGTATACATTAGTTCGTCTTTCATTAATTGCTAATTATTAACGTCAATACATGAAAAATAATCTGTACCGATGGTAAGCATCACGAGACATGATTGCACCAGGCAGAATGATGTGATGCTTGCGTCCACACGAGCCATCTCTGAGATCCACATTGCGCACGTAGTACCAGAGAGCCCAGGCCATCCATAACCATCTCTGTGATTGGCCATAGCATGCAGCAGTTAGAAGTGTTTTCACTCGATCAAGTTGAACCGGCCACGAGTTCGTATTTAGAGGGTTAAACGTGGACTTAATGAATTTGTTGTTCAATTCTTTAGATCTTACCTAGAGTAATGATTTTTCAAGGTATGTACTTGAAACAGGAAAAATTAAAGTTGCGAGGCCTTCTACAGGGCTCATAGAATAATGTGATTTACATCATGACTACTAGCTGAATGTCCGTGTGTTACTACGGATTTTAAAATTTTATCATTCTATATGTTCTGAAACTAACGAGTGGTAAATTTTTTTAGAACATGCATACAAATATATTCTAAATTTTTTAAATTCGTAGCAATGTACGGACATTCGGCTAGTATATATATATAATTATTTTTTAAAAATCAGTTGAACTAGCTAAATTTGCCGTGTAACTGCGCCGCTAGCTACTAAAATATTTGGGTATTGATAATCATCATCCGGATGTTTTCTTTCTAACTATCATCCAGATTTGTGACCGTTGGATTAGAGATCCAAGGGCCACAAATTCTCCCCACCACCTCCAAAAAAAATTCACCCCCCCTCCAAAAAAATTCTCCCCTCTCCAAAAAAAAGAGACCGTTGGATCTCTAATCCAACGGTCCGAAATTTGGATGATTGTTGGGAAGAAAACATCCGGGTGATACCTATACACACCCAAAATACTTATGCTTTTAGTTGAAAACAGCCTTGTATTTGACATGTGCCGGAGGCACTACCTTCCACTGCCGAAGGCAGCGGTGAGGATGACAATGCATGTGGGGAGAGGAAAGAGGAGGTGTAGGGAAGAAGAAGGTGGAGGAGGAGGTGGCGGTCCGTCAAGCCATAGTGAGAGATGTAGCGGTTGCGACTCGCGAGCTCGCGTCGCATGTGAGTTGCGAGGTTGGTGGAGGTGATGGTCACCTCAGTCCTGTCATATGATGGATTGTTAGAGTTATAGATGTTAGATCTATTTTTGGTAGTAAGATCACGATCCAACGGGCGAAACTATTTTGGACGCAAATGGCGTGTTAGGATTGTTCCACATCGATAGTGTAAAAAAGGGAAAAAAAACAATTTATAAATGTGCAGAAGTTCTCGTCCATTGAGCTAGATTTTTGGGTGGAGATGGACCAAGTTTCACTTTGTTGCTGCTCTGGTGTTGGGCTTTGCTAGCTAGAGGCCCAAAGACATGGGTGTCGGACGCTCCTTCAGTAGTCTGAAGTCGTGTGGCACTATCAGTTGTGCAACTCAGCAACTGTATCAGTTGCCAGCCACAGTTTACCACGCCTAAGGTTAGGCAAGTTTGATCAACTTTGGGAGCTGTTTGGTTGCAGCCACAGTTGTGGCAAGATTCCCTTCCAGCAAACTAGGTCCCACGCGTCAATGACTCAAAAAAGTGTGGCAAGATTCCCTTATGCTTGCTAAGGTGTGGCAAAGAATTTGAGCACCTCAACTTAGACAAGTGTGGCAATTTTTGTTGGCAAAGTGTGGCTAGCAACCAAACACCCCCGTAACTTGTGAGGGAGTACTCGCACCCATTGTTGCCTGGTGCTGGGTTAATTTGCTTGTTTAGGGGCCCAAAGACCTAGGTATGGGACGCTCATTTAGCGGTGTCAGTTGCACAACATGATGTATATTTTCTTTGACTCCAGACATTGTTTGCTGGAACCATGCAACAGCACACTTCGTCGTGCATGCACACGTTGCATTGGGTAACGAATCATGTCGTTATCGACACTCAAGCTAGCACTGTGTTTTCCTAAACTCAACGTACAGCCTCTGCAAGGAAAGATTGAGCATGACAAAGGAGTTTATATGGCAACGTACTGCCGTAGTAGTACTGGGGACGCAGCTAAAACATGAGATGAGTTGTTGTGGCAACGTCCTACAATGACCAAGCTAATGCAAGACTGCAAATATGTAGCAAAAGAATTAGCATTGCATGCAAAACTCACCTTGACAGGGTAGTGGCACAGAAGAGGGAGACTCGCCAGATCACCAGTCTGGATGTAGTTTCAAACCATTCAGAGGGCATCCGGAGACACTGCGCGTGCACGCATCATTATTTCACAGACAAATCCATCAAAACGATCGAACACACTACGTACGTACTGGAAAGCAAACCAAATTAATCAAAACTTTTCGAGCCAGGAGGGGGCGAAACAAACAAAACAGATCAATGTCAGTGATTCACTTAATTTGTTTCTTAACCTGGAGTTTGAAGGCGTGATCATGGCGACCCAGTCGGACCTTTGGGGCATGAGGACGCCGCCGACGGCCACGTTCAGGAACGCCTCGTCGGGGAGCGGCCCGCCGGTGCTGACATTGATCGCCAGGTAAGGGCTCGGGTTCAGGCACGACTCCAGCGGCTTCCGGTTGATCGTCCTGAACTCCGACTTCCCGGCGTAGCTCTCGTGCATCACCGGCGCCGGCGGACGCGGCGAACACGAGACGGCGGCGCAGAGGCCGAGGAGCACAAGCAGAGCAGCCCCGGAGGACGGGAAACCCATCGCTTGCAGCCGCCCGCGCGCCCCCCACGCACGTGCAACTAACGAACTGCACCACGAGGGTGTGTGCGGCCGCGCGCACACAAGCTGAAGGAGCCTTATAATGGGGGACCGAGGAGGAAGGAGGCCAGGCCGGTAGTGGCACGTCTCCCCGTGTGGACGATGTAACTAGCTGAAGACGCAGGTTTCGTTGGCAGTTGGCTCATCGCTCGTGCACAGTATAGCAGTACACATGCATGCTGTTGGCGCAAGACCATACAAATTGCATCGATGATCCCCAAGATCAGGACGTAGTACGGCCCCGTTTGGCAGAGCTCTAGCTCTAGGAAATCTGTAGATTTTCTAGAGCTGGTCATCTGTAGCTCTAGAAAATTCTGGATCTAGAGTTGCAGGCATGTTAAGTGCATTTACATGACTCATTTCATTTATATTATATATTAAATAAAAATATTTAAATCACTTTAATTTAGTCAACAAACTATAGGAAATCTGTAGATTTTCTAGAGCTGGTCATCTGTAGCTCTAGAAAATCCTGGATCTAGAGTTGCAGGCATGTTAAGTGCATTTACATGACTCATTTCATTTATATTATATATTAAATAAAAATATTTAAATCACTTTAATTTAGTCAACAAACTATAGATCCAGCATAGATCTCGGAGCTAGAGCTGTGCCAAACGGGGCCTACATGTAGTGGTTCTTTTAGGGGTATATCTTATGCATGATGCTGAAAACTTTCAATGGTTTATAAGATCAATATTAAAGTACGACTTAGTGTGAAAGCTTTCCACCAGTTCTTGTGAACTGACGCTTCAACTAGGCTAGAACAAGGCTAGGAAGTCACGCCATCGTGTACGTCGAGTTATTGTGACTGATTGAGCCAAAGATCGTTCACGATTGGTAAATCCACCGCGACAATGTCTGAGAGCGAGATATCACAATTGTTCGGTCGCGTTCGGCGTTCCCATAAATTAAAACCAAATGGAGTATGTCCGTTTCCATACTGGAAGTGACCTGTTCCTGAAATACTATACAAGGCAATGGCAATCGAAACTAATGGCTGGATATTTTTTTACACAAAACAGTTTCATGATTTCCAGCAATTTCTTTGCATACAAGGTCCTTTACATTAGAGCACAGTTCCCCACTCAAAATACAGCAACTAAAAATGCACAACAAGATAACCCCAGGTCATCAAGCTAAAAAGAATTTCCAACAAGAACACAAGGAATGTCTTTGAATGTAACACAGAAAAGAATCTGCAATCTACCCTACTGTTGAACAAAAGAACAGATCAACCACAACGTCGCCTGGACACAAGGTTGCAGAATTTATTTGAGACACTGGAGCTGCACATTGTTAGCAACAAAACTGCCTGGATAAATGATTATAGAGTACTGGCATTTCTGGATGCTGAATCCCGATCCTTACTCTCTATTCGGTTCTCTTTGAAAGGTCAAAACGGCAAGAAACAAGTGCATGAATGAAACTATATGCAGCAACATACTCAAAGAAATCCTTTTCTATTTTCTGCAATTCTATGCGGACAATGAAGAGGAGGAAAATCAGTACAGAATCACATCATTATGACTGCAGAAGTACGTAGGAAATCATCCAAAAGCCGAGACTTTTCAGAGATGAATTTGGCTTTCTCAGAGCTCTTCTTGATCACGTATTTGTATGCGAGTGAATCATCTGTACCAACCAAATCATTAATATCTCAGTTCATCATCCCAATTGAACCATATCCAAATAGCATTGCTTACCTCAATGCAATATTGCAAAAGTTTTGAGCAAAAGTTTGTATTCATTACGCTGATTCCCTCAACTGGATTTCATCAAGCAACATGTGGAGCTATCCTCTGAACTCCTCCGCAATGAGGCTAATCAAAAGAATCTACTGTTCCCCATTCCATTCAAAAACTTTGAACTGTTTGAAGGTGTGAAACCATGCGAAAGATCAACTGACTGTAGCAACAGTCAAGCCCCGGGGTTCACCCACCTTAATGGAGCTCGACCCTCTGTTTTTCCTCACATTATGTTCCTCCATCAACTTCCTAACCTTCAGCACATCACCCCACCGTCCACCCATGGCATACAGATCAGATATCAGTGTATATAATCCACCGTTTTCATCAGATATCTCCATTGCCAAGACTTTCTCCACTCCCTCCACTGCAATGTTAAAATTCTTGAACTTCTTGCATGCCGCTAACAATGAAGTCCAAATAATGACATTCGGCTCCATTCTCATGGTCTTGATAACCTCATAAGCATCCTCCAACTGCCCTGCCTTTGCATAGATATCAACCATGCACCCATAGTGATGTATACTTGGCTCAATGCCATATTTGTCAACCATAAGTTTAAAGAACTCCCTCCCTTGCTCCACCAGCCCAGCATGCCCACATGCGCTGAGCACGGCTGTGAATGTCATCTCATTTGGTTGCACTCTTCTCCGACACATCTCCCCAAACAGTCGGACAGCCTCGTCGTTGTGCAGATGCGCAGCCAACCCACAAATCATCGCAGTCCAATGCATCACATTCCTCGAAGGCACCCGTGTGAACACACGGGAAGCATAGTCAAGGCGGCCGGCCTTGGCATAGCAATCAATGAGCGCTGTCCCGAGGTGCATACTGGCTGGGACGTGGCGCCGCACTACGTACCCGTGCACAGCCCTGCAGAAGGGCGGCAGCAAGCCAGCCGACGCACAACCCGTTAGGACGGTGACGAGCATTACATAATCCGCAGCTATTTGGGTGGTGAATGTCATTGTGCGGAAGAAGGCAAGGCCGTCAGCGAGGCGACCGTGGGAGAAATAACAAGCGAGCATGGTCGACCAAGAGACGACGTCCTTGTCAGGGATGCCGTCAAAGAATGCGCGCGCGGAGACGAGGTCGGAGGAGCGGCACAGGGACGCGAGCATGACGTTGACGACGACCAGGTTGCAGGTGGCGGGGGGTATTTGATCGAACAGGTGGTGGGCGACGGAGGGGGAGCAGAGTGAGTAAGAGCGGAGGAGGGAGGAGGCGACGTGGGGGTAGGCAAGAAGGTTGGACCTGAGTAGGTGGGCGTGGAAATGCGAGAGGAGGGGGAGGGAGGCGGCGGCGGAGAGTGGCTTGAGGGCGAGGACAGCGGCGCGCCACGCGATGGTGGGGTCTGAGCGGTGGAGGCGGACGCGGAGGAGGGAGTAGAGACGGAGGGCCGAGGAGGGACAGGCGGCGCCGCGGAGGGCCGTGAGGAGGTCGCCGGCGGCGAAGTGGTGAGGAAGGGACATGGGGAGTAGGGGTGTGCCGCGATTAGAGCGGCGCGACGCCGGAGCTGCGGCTTCGGTTTAGACTTGGGGCGGGACCGCTGGTGCCGTGGACCGTGCTGGAAACCTGGAACCAACCGGTGATTAGGTGAACGGGTGAAGCGTTGGCGTTGGGTCGAGCATGTTGGGCTCCTCGTGGGTCGCGCGGTCAAGAAGGCTGCACCGCTTAAGGCCTGCTTGATTCTTCGATGGGCCGCTTTCACAGGAATTCTTTTATGGCTAACTATGTTTTTTGAGCATTTGTTCCTTAGAATTAGAATAACAAAATCATAACTCGTTCATCTTCTCGCCACAGCAGCCGTGATCTAAAGAAATTCATTCTGTTTCTAACCCTACTGGTAATTTATAGAAGGAAGAGCATATAAAATGGCATACTGCTCAGGTAATAATTTAATATCACATTTAATTAAAAAAATTAGGCATCACGCGTGCATACCTGTTTGTCTGTTGGATTGGTATATTCCGATACCAGCGTATACCGTGTGCGCTATTTCGGAGTCCAATATAATATACATTACTTCAAATACATAGTAGTCGAATTAAATAGAACATATAGTTTAACGAGTTTAATAGATGATATTTTAATTCAGTATATTTGATATTGTCTAATATTGAGACCGATATAATCCGTATTAATTGATATCAGACAGGTAAATGGTACGAATCAGCCATAGCGGGATAGTATGGTTGGGTGCTGTGGGCCTGTTTGGTTCATGACCAAAAGTTACCTAGCCACAAGTTAGGCGTGCCACAGTTTTTAGGTAGTTGTTTGGTTCACTGACGCAACTGTGGCATGCCACACTTTTCTTAGCACTTAGCCCCACACGTCATAGACTCAGTTTCTTACCAAACTTTGACACAAGTGTGGCTTCGATTTTGTTAGCCACACTTTCTGTGATAGCTACACATTGCCTAAGCTTAGACATGACAAGCTTAGGCACCAACCAAACAGGCCCTATATCCTTTGGACCCATCTATAACGATATAGCGTGTAGCTGCTTCCTATTGTTAAGGAAGATTTTCTGTTTGAGTCAGGTGGAGAATCGGTGATGTATAAGGTTCGCAAAATTTTCATCAATGTATTTAAAACTCGTTATGGTTTGGTGGTTTATACTGGTGGGCCATGATAAGCACCAACCCCATTAGGCTTGGATACAAGACGGGGCACGGCTCCGTCGGCCCGTGCTCAATAGCATTCGGCGCAACCACAGCCCACACGACGTGATCCGCAATAGAGGTGTCCAAATGGGTCGGGCCGTGATGGGCCGCACCGCGGCTCGGCACTTTAGACCCGGCCCGCGAACGGCACGGCACGGAGGCGAGGCGGGCCGGGCTGGCATGGCACGGCGGACCGGGCCGTGCCTGGGCCGAGGGCGCGGCACGGCGGGTCGGCACGGCCCGCCCAACGGCACTAAACGGGCCGTGTCGGCCCGGCCCAATTATTTTGAAAAATAGCCGTTTTTTATGATCGTTAGGGGGTAAAAAAATAAAAAAAATAGCAAAAAAACGAAAAAATCTAAAAATTTTCCTATAAATAGGGGGCATCCGGCCTCCATCTTCCACACCTCAAATCTCATTCTTCTCTCTCGGTTTAGCTGTGAAAAATCTGAAAGTGTTTGCGCAAATTTGGTGAAAATTCGGGCAAAATTCCGAAAATTCAAAAATCTTCAAAATTTTTGTGAGAGCTGCAAAGCAGGTAATAATGATGTCTTATTTTAATTTTTTGGTATTATTTTTTGGTTTAGTTTTTGCTATTATTTGTTGGTTTAATACTTTAATAGTAAGTTAATCGTTCTTTATTATTTCAATTTGCAGTCGATTTAATGGAGAACTACGATTTTCAACTCTCCGAATTCGGCCTCTCGGCGGAGGATATGCAATCGTTTCAACAAGCATATCCATCCGCGGAAGGTCCACATGTACAAAGTGGAGATGCCGAAGAAACGACGGCCCCGGTGGCGCAGGGTCCAATCGATCCATCTTCTGCTGGCTCAACAAGTGCATCCACGACTCAAAGCACGGGTGCAAAAAGAACAAGAGCTAGTACATCTATAGTTTGAAATGATTTCGACAAGAAATTCAAGACCGACGATGATGGGACTTCGGTGAGGTATGTTGTTTGTAAAATTTGTGGTAATGAATTGAGTGCAAAATCTTCAGGTGGGACGGGTCATCTACAACGACATGCTGCAAACTGCAAGAAAAGGCAAGGAATACAAATGCGCCAGACACAGCTGCAATATAACCCCGATGGCTCGGTACGTACGTGGGAGTACAACCCAGAGGTTGCTCGGGAATCTCTTTGTAGATTAATTGCTTCTCAAGATTTACCTTTAAATTTTGGTGAATCTGATGCTTTCCAAAAATATATTAGGACTGCTCATAACCCTCGATTTAGTACTGTATCTAGGCAAACAACAACTAGAGATTTAATTAAATATTATAACAATTGTCGTGAAAAATTGAAAGAAATGTTTCATACATGTACATTCTCTATTACTTTGACATCCGACATATGGACTGGTAGGGTTAGAGCGGATTATATTAGTGTTGTTGCTCATTATGTTAATGATGACTGGATAATGGAAAAAAAATTATATGATTTAAATTAATTAATGTTTCACATAATACTGAAAATATTGCAGAAAGCATTATTAAAGTTGTAGAAGATTTTGGCCTCACAGATAAGATTTTTTCTATAACTTTAGATAATGCAGCTGCAAACACTAAATCTATGGAAATTATTACTCCTTTGTTTAATACTTATGCACACTCTTTCTTATTGCATCAACGTTGTGCTTGTCATATTATTAATCTTATTGTTAAATCCGGGTTAAAAAGGTTAAATGCTTGTATTGATTCTTTTAGAGATGCAATTTCATTTATTAATTGTTCTAACCAACGAATAGCCGCATATAAGAGTTTTTGCGTAGCAATGAATGTTCGTCCTAAAAAATTTGGTTTAGATATGCCTGTTAGATGGAACTCTACTTACCTTATGCTTCAACATATATTGTCATATAAAAGCACTTTATCTGTTTTCCTTCACACCCAAAGCCATCAATCTCGTAGCTCCTCCAGTAGAACCCAAGTTAGAGACCCTGAACTTACTGAGGACGATTGGGTTGTTGGTGAAAAAATATTTTCCTTTTTAGAAATTTTTCATAAAGCTACACTTTGTCTTTCTGGAGTATATTACCCTACATCTCCTATAATTGTTCATAATATTGTTGAAATTGCCACTCACCTAAAGGCTTTTGAAAATGATCATATACTACGAGATGTTGTAATTGCCATGAAAACTAAGTTTTTAAAATATTGGAGAGAAATTCTTATTTTATATGCATTCACTTTTATTTTGGATCCTAGGGCCAAACTCCAAGGATTTATAAATGTTTTACAAGTTTTAAGTGAGGCTACCAATTTAGACTATTGTTCATACTTTACATTAGTTAAGAATAAATTATATGAGGTATATGATAAACATGAAAATAAATTTGGGTTTGTGCGTTTAGAAAGACCTCCGGTAGTCCCTAGCAGCTCTAGGGGGCTATGCAATGGGGCAAGATTTTTGGTTCTTCGTCTAGTTCTCGTGCAGGTGCAGGTACACAGCAGTTAGGAGGAGGAAGGCGACAAAGCACTGGAGACCTATCAAGCTATCTCAACAATGATAGCGTCAGCTTCGAGCAGGAGTTGAACATCCTCTCATGCTGGCAAACCCAGAAGGTATCATATCCAGTGCTATCCATATTAGCGCGGTGTTGTGGGGGTGGCCCAACCCCCCGTGACTGGGCCGTGCGACTAGTCCAATATGTAATAGGCCCAACAGTGTAGAGGAATGTACTAGTGTAAATATACCAATGTACCCTCATCCATATTGTAAGTACTAAGGGGTAGAATGGGGATTTCCCATTCTACCCCACTCATATATATAAACCCCCAGGAGGGGCAAAGGAGAGCGATCCTCTCATACACACCAACCCTTCCACAGGTCTGGCTCCCTCTTCCTCTTCTACCAGTCCCCTTCTCTACTATTTGGCCTGTAGCCACGACAGATGGCGCCGTCCGTGGGGAGCGACTAGAAGTTACGCATGGAAGAGATTTCTCCAATATTCAACAAAAGCAACGACTATGTGCATCTTTTTTGCTCCTGAGAGCATGCTGCTTCGGGCAATCAATGGCAGATAAGTAGTTCACTCACCAAAAATTTAACCATCCTGACTGTGGAGGTGTATGGGCTTCGTTTGTATACCTTTCTTCGTTTTGTAGATGCAGCATTGACTAGATCTAGTTGAATCGCCTAGATGCAGTGTTGAATGGATATAATCGAATCGTCTATTTTTGTGTTGTTGCTATCTCCGCTCTACTGGGAGTGGTCATGTAGGGAAGCTGTGTGTTGAACCGTGGACATGGCCAACTTCGCACACTATCGAAGTCTGCGCCGCAGTTGCGGCCTCCGCGCCCCCGGCGTCCGCGCGTGGGACTTCATGCATGCGGCTCCTGCCTGAAGCCTCCGGCTCGAAGCCCCTGTATACTCGCGAAGTCCCCCGCCCGAAGTCTCCGGCTCGAAGCCACTCCAGCTGCCCGACTTCCGCCATACCCGGGTCTTCGCGCCGAGGCTACTCCATCTCCGCGGTTGTGCGCCCTTGCGAGCGGCGACCTCAGCGGGCCCAGGAGAGCACATCATTTTCGTGCGTCTAGCTCTGTATCAGGTGCCAAGCGGGAGATGGCATCTAGTGCCATGATGCGCTAGCACTCGGCACTGTGCTCACTTCGGAGCCGTCAGAGATGAGCTAACGCTCCCGCAGCCAACAGCGACGCTGGCACGGAGGTGGGGCCAGCGGACCAATCTCTGGCGAGGTCTCTGAGCTCCACGTCGACGACACCCTGGCGAGGTCCTGACACTCTGGCGAGGTCCCTGCAAGGTCCCTTCCGAGATGTATGGCGACGGCGCTCTAGCGAGGTCCCGGCGAGGTCCCCTCCAAGCTCGGCGAGGTCTCTGAGCTCCATGTCGGCGACGCTCTGGCGAGGTCCCGGCGAGGCCCCATCCAAGCTTGGCGAGGTCTCCAAGCTCCACGTTGACAACACTCTTGCGAGGTCCCGACACTCTGGCGAGTCTCCACTGAGTCCGAGCAGTCTTCGCCGATTCCGGCCTGGGTGGTCTCCGCTGAGTCCGAGCAGTCTTCGTCGAGTCCATCCGGGGTGGTCTCCGCTGAGTCCGAGCAGTCTTCGCCGAGTCCATCCGGGGTGGTCTCTGCTGAGTCCGAGCAGTCTTCGTCGAGTCCATCCGGGGTGGTCTCCGCTGAGTCCGAGCAGTCTTCGTCGAGTCCATCCGGGGTGGTCTCCGCTGAGTTCGAGGAGGAGTCTTCGCCGAGTTACGCGGAGCCTTCAGCGTGATTGCCAGATTTGAAGGTGCACGTGCCCATGGTGGCGACTGCCCGCCTCTGCTCGTCCCCGCGCTCTTCGGCCTCCGCTCGTCTCCGCGCTATCGAAGTCGGCCGCCGCTCGTCTCCGCGCTATCGAAGTCGGCCATCGCTCGTCTCCGCGCAATCGAAGTCGGCCGTCGCTCGTCTCCGCGCTATCGAAGCTGGCCTCCACTTGTCCCCGCGCTCCTCGGCCTCCGCTCGTCTCCGCGTTATCGAAGTCGGCCGTCGCTCATCTCCGCGTTATCGAAGTCGGCCGTCGCTCGTCTCCGCGCTATCGAAGTCGGCCGTCGCTCATCTCCGCGCTATCGAAGTCGGCCGTCGCTCGTCTCCGCGCTATCGAAGCTGGCCTCCACTCGTCTCCGCGCTGTTCGGCCTTCTTGGCGTTCGCGACGGCGAGCTCACCTCCGCACCTTGGCCTTCACGATGGCAAAGTCGTCGCCGACATCGCCACAGTGGGACTTCGCGTCGGCCGAAGATGCATGCGCCCAGCAAACCAGAACGAGCCAGCCATGCATGTATGGACGTGAAGCATCCACCTACGCATGCATGTGAGCCATCCATCAATGCAGGGAGTGGACGTGAACCTTCGTGGCGGCGGTGGAGCGCCTGGCCTACCTGCACGGGCGCAGCCCTAGCCGGTACGTGCACAGCTACACCAGGCCGTCCAGGATCCTGCTCCGTAGAGCGTGAAGCACCCATCTCCTGCGTATGCATGCATGAAATGGTTGCAAGCTCCCGTGTTGAGGACTTTGCGCCATTCATGCATAATTTGACCGCCCTCGATCCGGGTCTTCGCGCGCACTCCGCTCGACCTCCGCGGCTCAGGACTTCGCTGCGGCGTGCCCGGCCGCTATGCAGACCCCACGTCGACATCATCGACCCTGCACTCCGCACGGGCCGATTTCGAAGTACCGCGTGGCTCTGCACAGGCTTCACCATCGCCCATGCGCCTCATCCCCACATGAGCTGGAGTGGACGTCAGGGTCTCCGCACCTGCGGAGTCCACTCCAAGTCGTCACCGTCCCGTCCAGTACGCACTGCAAGTGATACGTGTGGGCTTTAGTAGTAGCACCTATATTTCCTGCGTACAGGGAATTAAAGAAACGGCTGTGCAGCATATCGTTTGTTGCATCGGTGGTCCCAGTGTAAGAGTACTTGATTTGTCCATACTTGCTTCTCCAGTTTTGGCCTGTCCTGGGCCAACGCAGCATTTAATGCTTTTCTGGTATTGCGTTCTGGAGCGCTTTATTGTCGCAAGTCTTCGGCCATTTCTTTCGTGCCTTTGCTTTGCCTCTCCTTTTTTGATTTAAATCGCACGACTGCCTCGAGCATCGGCGTACTCTCCGGAGTATAAATAAGACGCGGATGCCCTCCCTGCGCACTCTACTGAGTATAAACAAGACGCGGACATCCGTGCACGCGTGGGCGTTGTCCCTACGCGTACTCTCCGGAGTATAAACAAGATGTGGATGATATTCCCACGCACTCTACGGAGTATAAATAAGACGTAGCGCGATGTCCGCCTCCGCACGCACTCTACGGAGTATAAATAAGACGTAGCGCGAGGTCCGCCTCCGCACGCACCTTCACCGCCCGCAACGCGCGGAGGCTTGCCTCCGCGCGCAGTCTACGGACTCTAAATAAGACGTAGCGTCGAGGTTCGCCTCCGCACGCACTCTACGGAGTATAAATAAGACGCAGTGGGGGGACGCCTCCGTGCGCACTCTACGGAGTATAAATAAGACGTAGCGTCGAGGTCCGCCTCCGCACGCACCTCACCGCCCACAATGCGCGGAGGCTTGCCTCTGCGTGCAGTCTACGGACTCTAAATAAGACGTAGCGCGAGGTCCGCCACCGCACGCACTCTACGGAGTATAAACAAGACGCAGATGTTGTCCCTGCGCACTCTACGGAGTATAAACAAGACGCGCATGCCGCGCACGCATGGACATTGTCCTTATGCGTACTCTCCGGAGTATAAATAAGACGTGGATGTTGATCCCACGCACTCTACGGAGTATAAATAAGACGCGGATGTTGTCCTTGCGCACTCTACGGAGTATAAACAAGACGCGCATGCCGCGCACGCATGGACATTGTCCTTATGCGTACTCTTCGGAGTATAAATAAGACGTGGATGTTGATCCCATGCACTCCACGGAGTATAAAAACTGTACGATGGCCCACACACCAGGGAGTGCATCGCCTTAGCAACGCACCACCAGGATATCGTGCCTTCGCGCGCGCAGCACCAGGGAGTGGGCACTCCTTTTGAAGGTAGGGGAACGGCGGTGTCGCCTCCCTGCCTCTGTGCGTAGCGCCCTCGGCCTACGCCGCAAGCGCTTGCTCTCCGTGGGCACTCTTTTTGAAGGTAGGGAACGGTGGTGTCGTCTCCCTGCCTCTGTGTGTAGCGCGCTCGGCCTACGCCGCAAGCGCCCGCTCTCCGCGGACACTCTTTTTGAAGGTAGGGGAACGGCGGTGTCGTCTCCTTGCCTCTGTGCGTAGCGCCCTCGGCCTACGCTGCAAGCGCCCGCTCTCCACGGGTACTGTTTTTGAAGGTAGGGAACGGCGGTGTCGTCTCCCTGCCTGTGTGCGTAGCGCCCTCGGCCTACGCTGCAAGCGCCCGCTCTCCGCGGGCACTCTTTTTGAAGGTAGGGGAACGGCGGTGTCGTTTCCCTGCCTCTGTGCGTAGTGCCCTCGGCCTACGCCGCAAGCGCCCGCTCTCCGCGGGCACTCTTTTTGAAGGTAGGGGAACGACGGTGTCACCTCCCTGCCTCTGTGCGTAGCGCCCTCGGCCTACGCCGCAAGCGCCCGCTCTCCGCGGGCACTCTTTTTGAAGGTAGGGGAACGGCGGTGTCGTCTCCCTGCCTCTGTGCGTAGCGCCCTCGGCCTACGCCGCAAGCGCCCGCTCTCCGCGGGCACTCTTTTTGAAGGTAGGGGAACGACGGTGTCCCCTCCCTGCCTCTGTGCGTAGCGCCCTCGGCCTATGCCGCAAGTGTCCGCTCTCCGCGGGCACTGTTTTTGAAGATCGGGACCTCAGCGCTTGCTGTCGAGGGAGTACTGTTGTGGGGGTGGCCCAACCTCCCGTGACTGGGCCGTGCGACTAGTCCAATATGTAATAGGCCCAACAGTGTAGAGGAATATACCAGTGTAAATATACCAATGTACCCTCATCCATATTGTAAGTACTAAGGGGTAGAATGGGGATTTCCCATTCTACCCCACTCATATATATAAACCCCCAGGAGGGGCAAAGGAGAGTGATCCTCTCATACACACCAACCCTTCCACAGGTCTGGCTCCCTCTTCCTCTTCTACTAGTCCCCTTCTCTACTGTTTGGCCTGTAGCCACGACACGCGGGATGTGTTGACTGTTCCTGTCTCTACAGTCTCCTCGGAGTCAGCATTCAGTCTTTCTAGAAGAATAATCGAGGAGCGACGAACAAGTCTCTCCAACGAGATGGTCGAAGTACTTCTGATCGTCAAAGACGGGGGACAAGCTGAATCAAGACTCCAACATACTGCAGATAATAAAGATTTAGAAGAATCTTTTGAGAATTTGTATTTAGATAGCAATGAATAGTATTTTCAATATTTTTCTTCACATGTAGTCACTAATGAGCTTTATAGGCTGTACTCTTTTTTCTTTACCAATGCTTTCTCAAATTGAGTTTTTACTTGGTAAAGTTTTTAATGAGGCAGCCATCCCATGTAATTTAATAAGTTAATAAAACTCATTATGTCATTGCAAAATATTTATTTTTGTGATTAACAATGTCAACAATTTTCTATATTTTTTCTGAATTTCCTATAATTTTTTTACAATTTTTCTTAATTTTCTCCTATTTTTTCAATTTTTCGGCTAAACGGGCTAGCCGGGCCGGCACGGCCCGTTTAGCCTTAACCATGCCTGGGCTCGCACCGTGGCCCGCGGACCAGCACGACCCATTTATTACATGGAGCTTAACGGACCGTGCCTAAACGGGCCGGCCCATTGGACAGCACTATTCCGCAAGACCGCAATCGCGCGCCGCCCACGCTTGCGTCCAGGACGGATCCGGAGTTCTAGAACCGCCTGGCTGCGAGCGCATACAGCGACACGCGGAGCGGCACACGCATCCCACGGTGGAATCCCACCCAAACCTCTTGCCAAGTTGCCCACCTCGCCGCACCTTTCCCTTCCCCCGTTCGGGCCCGGCGGCCACGCTCCCCCCACCGACCGTGCCTGCCGCTCCCCCCACCGACCGTGCCTGCCTTCCTCACCCACCACCGCCGCGGCGGCACCGCCTCACCCAGACGAATCGACCCCCAAAACGAGCAGAGTAATCGCCGAATTCCCCCGAGAGCAACCGGTCGCACCACCGATGGAGCTGGCGTCGCACGACCTCGCGGCGCTGGGCGCGGCCGACCTCGTCCGCGTCTCCGCCTCGATCCCGCGCGCCGCTCCGCGGACCTTCGCGCTGCTCACCGCCTGCCTCGTCTTCCCGCTCTCCTTCGCCGTGCTCGCCCACTCCATCTTCACCCACCCCATCCTCCTCCGCCTCCAGGACACCGGCTCCGACTACTCCTCCGACTCCGCCCAGTGGCTCAGGCTCTTCGCCTACCAGTTCCTCTACCTCATCTTCCTCTTCACCTTCTCCCTCCTCTCCACTGCCGCGGCCGTCTTCACCGTCGCCTCCCTCTACGCCGCCAAGCCCGCCTCCATCGCAGCCTCCCTCGCCGCGCTGCCGCCCATTCTGCCGCGCCTCCTCCGCACCTTCCTCTGGGTTTCCCTCCTCATGCTCGCCTACCACCTCGTCTTCGCCCTCACCGTCCTCCTCCTCATCTTCTTCTCCCCCTCCTCCTCCTCCCCCTCCTCCCCGCCCTCCCTCTCTTTCGTTCTCCTCCTTGTCGTCGTCGTCTTCGTCTTCCTCGCGATCCACGTCTACATCTCCGCGCTATGGCACCTCGCCAGCGTCATCTCCGTGCTCGAGCCTCTCTGCGGGCTCGCCGCCATGGCCAAAAGCAAGCAACTCTTGCAGGGGCGCACCCGCACGGCCGCCGTGCTCGTTGTCTCCTACTTTGCTGCCTGCGGCGTTATCGCGGCGCTGTTTCGTGCCGCCGTCGTGAAGGGGCGAGGCGAGGAGGGGAGCCTCGGCCTGAGCTTGCCTGGGCGGATGCTTGTCGGCGCTGTGCTGGTCGCTGTTCTCGTCTGTGTGAATTTGTTGGGGCTGCTTGTGCAGAGCGTGTTCTACTACGCCTGCAAAGCCTTCCACAACCAGCAGATTGATAGGAGCGCTCTGTACGAGCACCTCGGTGGGTACCTTGGCGAGTATGTGCCGCTCAAGAGCAATATCCAGATGGAGAATCTGTGAAACTGACTCATCGGGGAAGGGTAAGCTGCTCACCTGTTTGCTCCATACTAGTTGTCTTGTTGGATCTTGCTCTGAAGAAGAGAGCGGTGTTACTAGGATTTATTTTCGTTTTCTTGTTTCTGGTTCACTTGTACTAGTTTGTAATCTGTAAGTAATAATGCCCAGGATCGACCAGTGTTTGGAATGGAACGGATTTGTATAAAGAAAGTTCTCTTTCTTTTGCAAAATCGTCTTGTTTACCTTGCTTTCCGATAATTCATGTTATGATCCTGGACCTATGGCTAGAGATTTAATGGTTGAAGAGTGAGGGTTATCAGTGCGTGGTTGGTTTACTCTACTAATGTTAGAAGCAGTTCATGTTTGCTGGTGCTCTTATTTTTCCTCTGTGGGATATCCTATCTTTCCAGGGTTTAGGGGGCACTTAGTGAATAATAGAATGGACTTTGTGTTAAGTCAGCTCATTCGAGAGAAACAGTGCACTGTTGTGGGATTTCTACCGTTACTAGTATAGTGACAATTTCGAAGCAACAGAAGGCTTAACAAGGGTTTGAGCTGGTCAGATTTTTTTTGGAAGACTGGTCGAATTATTATGTTTACTAGTTAGGCAGTTTCAGACAGAATTCTAATGAATGCAAACAATTAGTGTGATTGTTAATAGCGGAAGATGGTAGGGAATGGTAAAATTGAAGTCGGAGCGAGACCAGGATCAAGTGTTCCTTTCAGTTTTTATACCTGTTGTGTTGGAATATGTTTTTGAAAGAGTGGTGAAATATCAACATCTTTGTCTGTCGTGGAAACTAGTGATTAAGTTCTTACTCTACATCAGTGATCTACTGGTCTTGCTGTTATTTTTTTTTCTTTTTTTGCAATCATGAAAAGCCGTCCTCATCATCCTAATTTTCATCACCATTCTAGGAAACAAAAACTTGTGAAATTGAGAGGTAGGCTCTCTAGTTGTTGTCCTGCTAAAATAACCGTCCTCATCATCCTAATTTTCATCACCATACTAGGAAACAAAAACTTGTGAAATTGAGAGGTAGGCTCTCTAGTTGTTGTCCTGCTAAAATATGCTATAATACATCTCTGTTGGCTATTTGGTTGAACTGAAAGGAATCATACGATTGTTTCAGTCTGCTGGAGTTTGCAAAGATTTTCTCAACCGGCTGATGGTTTTGGTGTCATATCTTTCGTTGCAGAAACAGCTGGTTGTGTGATTTTCTACATTTTTGAACTGCTTTCTAGGTGTCAGTAGAGTCTTCTTGTCATTTTCATTATCCCATAGCATCTATTTAGGAACATAAGGAGCTTTAATGAAAAGCACAAAATTGCTCCTAAGTAATGGAAATAATAGCCAACCCGTTACGCATATTTAGCCATACCCTTTTTGAAAGTGGTTCCTACAAGATGATTTTCATGGTATATTAGTTGTTGTAACTATGCTTAATTGCCACTTTGGTTTGGATGAACCAAAAATGGCTTGTTTTTATCATTTCTGAAGACCATTGAACTCATATGATAACTTAAAAAAATCACCCATCAAGTATCCGGTGGTGTTCATATATTTTAGTCACACACTGGTAGCGGGAACATCGTGTGTAACCGTGGTGATACTCTCCCCCAGTTTTAACAAATTTACAAGTTAGTGAAATTCGTACATCGGTGAATTTTGCCATAATGAAAAATATTGGATAATAAGAAAGTGAGCATAATTGGATGAAAGGCATTTTGATGCGATATATTAAGGCTAGTGGGTTTCAGGAGATCACATGTTTGCCGGCCAGAAACTGTTGATGCCAAGTCAGTGCTCACCGAAAAGCAAAAAGGGGTACGTCGCAGCATGCAGTTTCTCCGTGTTATCCAACCTTTTCTTTTTAAATAACTTGTGGCTTTCTTCTGTGCATGCCTACGATGAAGCTTTATATTCTTGTTCTGAATGATTTGTCCACGCCTTGATGATGACTGCTGGTGTTTGATTCTTTCCGCCTGCATTTGTGTCGTCATTTCTGTTTCAGACCTCACTTCTCGGTCATGCTGTTCCAGACTTCTCGGTCATGTGTCGTGTGAGGATGTGTGATGTGCCGTGACTGCCTGAGGAAGAAACCTGGTGACCTGCTTGTGGTAGTTTTGCCGGCCGAGCCTGAGCGACAGATAGAGCCTGGATACCGACAGCTATTGCTGATTACCCATCTTTTGGAGTGACTGATTGTAGAACGGTTCTAGCCAAGTTGTCACTTGTCAGCTGTCCACGTCCGTAGTGATAGGATCAACCACCATGACCGTCTTGAGTCTCACTACCAAGATCAGGTCCCCAACACTGTGAGAATGGGTCTAGGAAGTTCCTCAGGAAAATTGCTTTCCTGACGAACAGAAAAGGCAAACCAAACATCTTTACTCAACAAAACGAGTTCTTGCATACAATAGGACCAGGTCGGAAAATTACAAGTACTGTTCTTTCTAATTGTTTGTAACGTCTTGATGTGACTAAACGCAAATATGCTGGAAGTTATCTAAACAATTCCCAAAAAGCTCTACAGAACATTGACTCTTATATGACTCCAGCCGTTGAACAAATGTACAGAAGGTGAACAATATTGCTACAAGTTTCCAACGGTACATATGAAGATTAAAAGCAAAAACTAAGCTTCATCGAGTGCTACTACTCCTGGAAGTTCCTTCCCTTCCAACAACTCCAAACTCGCACCACCTCCAGTTGAAATGTGGCTCATAACATCGGCGACTCCAACTTTCTCAACAGCTGCAACGGAGTCTCCACCTCCAATTATTGTTGTGACACCCTTGCCGCTAAGCTCTGCCAACTTCTTTGCAATTGCCTGCAGAAGGAAATTCAAGGTCATGTTTCTTTCCGTGAAATTCTCTAGTAGGATAGCTGAATTAGTGAACTTGCATAGATATTAGCCACATTACCTCAGTTCCTACTGCAAACTTGTCAAATTCGAAAACTCCCATGGGTCCATTCCAAATGACTGTCTGGGTAGTTTCCAAGGCAGAACTGAACGCTGCAACTGAATCTGGGCCAATATCCAGTCCCATCCATCCATCAGGAATCGCAGATGCTGCAACAACCTAAGGAACAACCTCATTCACACAATTTCTACAAACGCAATTTGGTTGGAAACTGGAAAGTGATTTTTTGTAAGTGGCGAGAAACCTTCTACTATGTCCTGATAATTAAGATAGCATAAACTATGACAAACCTTATTATTAGCATCAGAAGCAAACTTATCAGCAATGACAACATCAGTTGGTAACATAAGGGAGACACCCTTTTCTTTTGCCTTTGCAAGGAGAGATGTTGCTAGCTCGAGTTTGTCATCCTCAACCAATGAAGCACCTACTGAGAGTCCTTGTGCCTTGTAAAACGTGAAGATCATGCCACCACCCAACAGAAGGATGTCACACTTTTCCAATAATGATTCAATAACTCCGATTTTAGATGACACTTTGGAGCCACCCACGATAGCAGCAAATGGCCGTTTGGGGTTTGAAACAGCTCCAACAAGGTAATCAAGCTCCTGAGATTTTTGCATTAAAATATTTAAAGAGAGGAGATTCAGTCATTCAGAGAGATAATTGGAAGAACAAATGAAAGAAGACACTAGCAATTCTTCTTAGAAGGTATAGAGGGTTTGTACTTTGAGTTCAGGCATTAAACAAAAGAATGGAAAAAAAATGTAAACCTTCTGTAAAAGGAACCCTGCAACAGCGGGCTTCAAGAACTTGGTAACTCCCTCAGTTGATGCATGTGCTCGGTGAGCAGTCCCGAATGCATCATTCACGTAAAGATCCGCTAGGGAGGCAAGCTTCTTCGCAAACTCTGGGTCATTCTTCTCTTCCTCCTTGTAAAATCTGACATTTTCGAGGAGCAAAACGCTGCCATTTGGCAGTGCAGACACCAATTTCTCAACTTCTGGGCCAATAACATCATCTGCTTTTTGCACCTGTTTGTGCATGCAAACATGGTAGGGTATGATCAGCATAACTAAGTGCTAATACATGAGCTTACATTAGAAGTATCAACATTGTAAAAGAAAAAAAGAATACCTGTATGCCAAGAAGATCAGATAACCTTGGTACAAGGGGAGCTAAGCTAAATTTAGGAGTAAAACCCTTAGGGCGACCCTACATCCACAGAAGGAAAAAAAAAGATATGTTTTGATGACAAGTAATCATAAGGAGTTCCTCATCAAACTAGTATTATGATACTTAGTATTAAAAAAGGTTCGCTACCAAGGAATGTGAAGTGTAAATTAATCAATTTTTCTGGTGTCATGACAAATCACAGCAGCCCCGGCATAATGAACTACATCTACATTACTCAAAATTATTATACCAGATCCAAGGTCATGTAACCGGAAGGTTAACTTTTTTTTAGAACTTCCATTATTATCAATGAAAACACAAACTGTTCACAATCCAGCAATGTTAAGTCTTTTTACACCCCAAGGTTAACTTTTCCTAATGCAAAGAAAACAATTGTGTAGGTTTCAATTATATTAGAAGAAACTTAGATGTAAATTCTCCAACTACTGGCAAAACAATAGATGGATGAGGGGCCTGCAGTGGCTAAATACCCCACAACAAGCACATGAATTCCTAAGTCTCTGGCATGAATAGATGAAATTTGCTCGACTATGACGGTCGGCAGTATATACTCTGCAAAGACTGCTTATAAGGCTCAGTTTGCTGGATCTCATGGAGTCTTTGAGGCAGCGCGACTTTGGAAGTCTTAAGGCTGAAAACAAATGCAAATTCTTCATGTGGTTACTACTCCAAGAGAGTCCTGACGGTGGACAAATTGCAGTGCAGGGGATGGCCGCACACCGCAACCTGCACCCTATGTGATCAGGTAAATGAGATGGCGCGGCATATTATTATTGACTGCTCCTTCTGCAAGCAGGTTCGGCTTTCTGTTGCCACAGGATTGATGGTGCCTCTCACGCAGCTGGACACGAGCCTCACGGACTGGTGATCAGGCTTCCCAGGATATCTTGACTCCGCTTCCATGAAGCGTATTACAATCATCAGAATTTACACCTGTTTGAACTAATGGAAGGAAAGGAAAAACAGGGTTTTCGATAGGGTGGAGGGTGATGTTCAACAGGTAGTGCATCGAGTTCGTTCAGAGCTGTCGCTGTTGCAAGAAGCCAGAGAGGAGATTAATCTTTTAGAACTAGAGTAGTCCTTAGCTCTGCAAGTCCCCTTACAGACTTGGCAATTCGATTGTCGTTTTTTCTTCTCGTTTTTTGTTTTCCTGTTTAAGGCTGCTCTACAGCCGGTCCGTACCATGCTCTTTTCCTTCTTAATTGATTAAGCAGAGCTTCTGCAACGTTCCTTAAAAAAAAAGGAAAACTCCAACTATGTAGGTGCAGTTATCTCAAAGCCAACCGGATGAATTACACACGTTCAAATCTATGTATACAAGAAGCAGATTCACAACCTACAGGGCTACAGGTAATGCTCATGTATCATCTCAAAACACTGAAGATAATGTATCCAGCATAACTAAATGGACACAAGCACTGATGCAAGCGCGTATATGATTCACCTAAATCTAAATCCACAGCCTATAATCTCCGCCAGGCTTTATAAATTTACCATTCAACATACCGCTTTAAGTTTCTAGTTCACTCATCTGGGAGTATATGCGCAAGCAACATGACATCTGGGAAAAATATTGGTATGGCGAGGCTTACCAAGTGGCTGGAGAGGATGACCTTGGCGCCATTGCCTATGAGGTGCTTGATGGTGGGGATGGCGGCGCGGACCCGTGTGTCGTCGGTGATGTTCTGGCTGTCGTCGAGGGGAACGTTGAGGTCGACGCGCACGAGCACACGCTTCCCCTCGAGGTCGGCGGCGGTGAGGTCGCCCACGCTCTTCTTCGCCATCGTCGCCGCAGCGCGCGTCCCGCGCCCCGCCGACGCCGCTCGGCAGCGCGACGCGACGTGGATCGCCAACCGCGGGTCGACTCCCCCGCCGGTCGCGAACCCCAGCAACCGCGCCGAAGCGCACGCGACGGCGAGGCCCGAGCGGCGGAGCGGCACGGCGGGGACGGCGGCTACGGCCCGGCGGGAGGCGAGGCGGGTCAGGGAGAGGGAGGTGGGCGCGGCCGCCGCCGCCGCCGCCATTGGCAGGGAGAGTGGAGCGGGAAGGTGAGGAGGCAGGGAAGAGATCTTCGCTGGTCGCGGTTGAGAGAGGCCGGGATCCAAACTGCAAAGGGGTCGTCGCGCCGATGATCTGGGATGGTGCGCTGCAATGGTAGAGCAAACTGCAACCCCAGTCGTTCAACCAAAAACGGACGATCTTGGTTGATTATGGTGAAAGGCATCAAGGATCGTGTTTCCTTTTTTTCTCCCCGATCAGGCATTCGTTCAATGGGAAAATTGAATATATAAAACTGAGTTGGGAGTATTTTTGCAAAATAGAATCAAGTTATTTGTCCTCCTAAATATAGGACTGAGTTGAACAGCTTCTTGCAAATATAGTATTTTTCCCATTTTAATTTCATTTTCATTTTTCAGCCCCTTTTCTCCACGCGAAATGACTATTTTGCCCTCTTCTTCCTCCCTGGCCTGGCCGCGCCGCCGCCGCTCCCGGCCGCGCCGCCGCCGCCGCCGCTCCCTCGCCTCCCTCGGCCCGCGCCGCCGCTGCTCCCTCGCCTCCCTCGGCGGCGCGGCGCGGGGGAGGCGAGGGAGCGGCGGCGGCGCGGGCCGAGGGAGGAGAGGGAGCGGCGGCGGCGCGGGCCGAGGGAGGCGAGGGAGCGGCGGCGGCGCGGCCAGGCCAGGGAGGAAGAAGAGGGCAAAATAGTCATTTCGCGTGGAGAAAAGGGGCTGAAAAATGAAAATGAAATTAAAATGAGAAAAGTCCTATATTTGCAAGAAGCTGTTCAACTCAGTCCTATATTTAGGAGGACAAATAACTTGATCCTATTTTGCAAAAGTACTCCCAACTCAATCCTATATATTCAATTTTCCCTTCGTTCAATCCAGACCGATTCCTTCAGCTTTGTTTCTTTTCTCTCTCGCTTTCTCGAAACGGACTGGGCTCTGTCTTCAACATGCTGGTGCATCTAAGCCAGTATTGTGCATCTCAATCCTGCACTTTTTACCTGTAGAATGTATTGTTCACTCCGTGGCTAGGTCTGTTGTTAATGTGCAAGGGCTGGCGTGATCTGTTCGAAGCATTCTAACCACCTTGGAGTGGGAAAATGTACTGTTTTAGGAGAGGACAATTGGAGGAACAAGTAGTCAGCAAGCGGCCTTATTTTTTTGGCTGCGGTTAATGATTTTTAGTTATATTTGATGGTTGTTTGGGACTGCTCCACTCCAGATTTTGCAGCTCTGCTCTAGCTTTGTCTTGCCAAACACCTCCAGCTCCTAAAACTCCGCTCCGAGGAAAAAGTGGAGTTGGGGGCCAACTTCACGTTTTTTGTGCAGCACCTCAAGAGGTACTCCAGGATTTGGACTTTTGTACTTTCTCATGGAGTTGTGAAGAAATTACCCACCATTGCCATTACTGATCCTCGTACCGGTTCGCATCTGGCTCCCCCCGCGCGTCCCCCATCCTCTCCGCTCCACCCCCCGCCCCCCACTTCTCCGGCTCCCCCACCCGCGCGGCCGCGCCCCCCATCGTCTCCGCCTCCGCCCCCCGCCCCCCCATCTTCTCCGGCTCCCCCCACCCGCGCGTCCCCCATCCTCTCCGCCTCCGCCCCCGCCCCCGCCCCCATCGCGCCGCTCCTCCCCTCCCGCGCCGCCCCTTCCTCTCCGCCCCCCCCCCCCGGCCGCGCCGCTCCTCCCCCCGCCCCCACCAGCGCCGCTCGTCCCCTCCGCCCCCACCAGCGCCGCTCCTCCGCCCTCACCCGCGCCGCTCCTCCTTCTCCGCCCCCCTCCCGCGCCGGCGCCGCTCCTCCTTCCCTCCGCCCCCCTCCCGCGCTGCTCCTCCTTCTCCGCCCCTCACCAGCGCCGCTCCTCCCCTCCGCCCCCACCAGCGCCGCTCCTCCTCCTCCGCCCTCACCCGCGCCGCTCTTCCTCCTCTGCCCCCACCCGCGCCGCTCCTCCCCTCCCGCGCCGCCCCTTCCTCTCCGCCCCCCACCCACGCCGCCCTCTTCCTCTCCGCTTCCAACCCCACCCTCGCCACCATCATCGACGCCCACGAGCCCCCAGCCTTCCACTGCCCGCACCGCCCATTCCACTCCCTCGTCCGATCCATCCTCTACCAGCAGCTCGCCTTCAAGGCCACCTCCTCCGTCTACTCCCGCTTCCTGGCCCTCCTTGGCGGCGAGCCCAACGTGCTCCCAGACGCCGTCCTCGCGCTCACCCTGTACCAGCTCCGCCAGATCGGCGTCTCCCTGCGCAAGGCCTCCTACCTCCATGACCTCGCCCGCAAGTATGCCTCCGGTATCCTCTCTGATGCCGCCATCGTCAACATGGACGACCGATTCCTTGCCGCCATGCTCACCATGGTCAAGGGCATTGGCGCCTGGAGCGTTCACATGTTCATGATTTTCTTCCTAGCGTGCCCCGATGTGCTCCCTGCCGCGGACCTCGGCGTGAGGAAGGGCGTGCAGCTGCTGTATGGACTAGAGGACGTGCCCCGGCCGTGGCAGATGGAGAAGCTGTGTGAGCGGTGGCGCCCTTACCGCTCAGTCGGGGCGAGGTACATGTGGCGGCTCATTGAGTCCAAGGCGCTGCAACCGGCACCAGCCATCCCTGTTGGACCACCTGCACTGCCTAGGACTGGTGAGGAGATCATGCTCCAGCAGCGGCAGCGGCAGCAACCGAGTGTCATCCAAACGGTCGATCCGCTTCAGATGCTTCCAGGGATGGGGTGAATTCAGTATCAATTCTGCATTTCTGCTCATTAGTTCTTGATATTAGATCGATGGTTACTCCGTGAATCCGTTGCTTGCTTTGTGTATTCGTTGTACTGTGTTGGCGGAGAAGGCGGGATGGTAGCATTGGAAATGAGGATCTGGGGGAAACTATTTAATCAATCAATTGGCTTTGTATGATTGTATCATTCATCTGTGTTAAGAGTTTGTGGAGATCGGGCTGGCCGTTCTTTAGATCATGTAAAAATCATTCGTAGTATTAAACAATCTCCCCTTCGGAGTTGTGCCGTGCTTGTAGTTTGTCTAAAATAAATTCATTTAGAGCATGGCAAACATAAGAAGCCCTCTTCTGAGGGTATTCACTAGCACTGTAATGTTGATTACTTTAGTGAGAAAATGTTATCATCATTTGCGTCTGAAAACCCATCATCCAAGCTGGTTGTGCAATTGGCATCAGTAATTCATTATATCCATCGCTGTTCAGATGCCCAAGAGCTGAGATATTGAGGTTTTCCTCAATGCTCTCAAATCACCAACCGTTCACATATCTACACACTAATGGTATACATTATGTCAGTATGGTTTGTATCAGGTAGATAAGACTCGATGGTCAATGGGTCATAGGGGTTTTCATAAATGGCAAGATGAAGCTCACAATTAGAACACCACTAAGTTCTCAACCTATTGCTTAAAACTACCATACTGCACTAAGCTATGGAGAAAGTGGTCTTTAATGTGGTGGTCAGCTTGTCATATTATAAAACCAAGAGAAGCGTTGTGTTGATGGATGATTTAGTTTGTGAGGGAACGGCAATTGCCTTTTTTTTGTGCAGCTTTGATTGAAACCAGTGGATCTAGCAAATGCTTTATACGTCATACAGATAATGCAAAATAGTAGGATAGCTGGTATATAGGAAGTTTGGGAAGATCAGCCAGAAGAATGTTAAATAATCTGTATTCTAAAAGAGGATGAATTATGAGAATTGAAATATTTCTTTTGGGGGGTTCTGTTCTTGACTATTTCTTTGCCGAATGCTTCAGTTCCCATAATTCTTGATGCAGTTTGGACTACCGCATTTTATTCGGTGTAGCCTTGTCGAGGTCAAGATTAATGCTGTTTGATCTCTCAATGTATCGATGCTGTGATTTTTGTGAGGGTTAGCTAACATAGATCGTGTGATCGAGTTAAAAAAATATGATGTTTGGTGTTTAATGAGTAAGACGCAGTTGCTTTAGATATCATCATGGTCATTGTGCCATAAAAAAAGACGTTTCAATGTACTGTGTGATGCACCCTGACAGTTAACAAGGGTGGAGATAAGATCAAAATATTTGTTTTTTGGTTTTCTCAAATAAATTAATTACGATTATAATATTTTACATCATATTTCTATTGGCAACAAAAAAAAATTCAGTTACATATACTCCGCAGACATTAAAACATACACTAAACATCATTCAGGGGCACATTGGACCTTTCTCAGGGAAACCTCACATTCCTGGAGCTGGAGCTAGCTGCGTGCCAAACAGGACCACCTGCTCCAGAAACTCCACAGTGGAGCTGCTCCATGGTGGAGTTGGTGGAGCAGAGCTGGAAAAACTGGAGCAGAGCAGTCCCAAACAGGCCCTTAGTTATATTTTTTAAAACGACAGCGGATGATAGACAACGAATGATAGACACCTGGACAGGTATAAGCCATGCCTTTTTGAAATACACCTGGATTTTTTTTAACTTACTTGGCCATGGGCCAGATGCTCAAGTTCCCCTCTAAAATTGAAATGTAGAAGAAGATTATGTTCATTGTAAAAAAAAAAAAAAGCACGAATGGTTGGTCATCATATATTGGAATAATCAAAAGTAGGAAAAAGCTTCACTTTTTTTCCTGGAAGAAACTTATTTGGCTTAGTTTCTTTCTTTTCCGTCCTATTGAGAGGAATGAAGATCACAAAGCAATATATAAACAGAAATAAAAAAGAGAGCAAGCATATAGTTTAAGGAGAAGCCTTTATTAATTCCCACTATTTCTCATACATTACTCGATCTCTCACACCCATTGTAGCCACATTCCCCAAAAATTACCCAACACAACCATGCAGATTACATATATCTCAAGAGTCAGAGACAATCGAGGTAGAGAGACCTAGAAACTAAATCCAACGCTTCTTCTCCTGAGATTAACAAAACATCAACCATCCATTCAGTGGCCTGGAGAAGGAACTGTGTAGCCTGCAAAAATAATGGAAAAAAACACATGTCATGCATAGTTCATAACAGGCATATATCGTGCATTAGTATAGAATATATCCATAGAGGTCAGCGTAAAACACTTACTCCCACACTTGGAGCCAGGTGTGAGTGGATTCTTGCAGAATTTGGCGACGTACACGACCTTTTCCATGCACACCACCTTCTCGATTTCATTATTAACCTGGGAGCACAAGCATGGAATAGTGTCTGCCTTTTGGACTACACCGCAACATGCCTCTGAAGGATCTATCTTCGGGTTTGCAGGGAACTTCACGTACTGCTTGCACTCCTGGATTAGTTCCATTATATTGTTGTCACAGTCTTGGTCATCCTTGGTGCCAATGGTGGCCGACTTTTTGTCAGCTGCCATAGCCACTACAAAGGCGAGGACCAAGAACAAACCCAAGAGTTTTGTCATGGCTGCTAGAGTATCACCTGTAGTAGGCCTCACTCTTAGATGTTAATAAAGGAATTGTATGGTTTTGGTGCGAGTGTCCTGTGTGGGATAGTTGGGTTTATATAGATGTGTTGAGGGGAAGGTTCACGTTTACTGTGCAATGGTTTGCAAATAGCATGTTCATGTTCTCCACTGGATGCAAAATCAATGGCTTCAACTGAGGTGGGGATGATCTCACATGGACAAGTGTCAACACGGGTATTGGTTGTGTAGACAAATGTCAGTACTGGTGCTGGTTTTGTAGACAAGTGTCAACCTTGGTGTTGCTTCATAGACAAGTGTCACTGGTGTTGCTTGGTAGACACGTGTGAACACTATTGTTGGGTTTTTGACTTGCTTATGTCTTATAAGCAAGCAGTTTGTTGGAGACATTGCTATGTGCCCACATTGAATGCCTGCATCAAATGTATATTTATTAAGAGTATTGGGATCATTGGAGCATATATTTGATTAGCTCATTTATTGGAGTTTTTTTTATCTTCAGTATAGATATATTTAAATAAATACTTTAAAAATCAAGGAGAATAAGGATACTAGCTAGTGTTGATGCAAACTACATGCAATCCATTTGTAGTACACGGATCAATTATAGCTTTTCACCTGAGTATTCTAGGATACGAATCCACAGAGAACGATCTATCGGTCACCTTATGGTTTTCTAATCAACAATCATCTAACTACCCAGAGATTCAAAGTATAAGTGGAAGATGAAAAGTGGAATTTTATCACAAGCCTAGGTTCAGATAAACTAGGATTACAAGGTTTGAACAAAAGTTGATATTACTACTCAGAAGCTAATTTAATATAACTATAACTATTTGTGAATTGTTTTTAGTTATATTTTTTAAAACGACAGCGGATGATAGAGACGTCGATGTAGACGGTGCATATGGTTTTATATTCGGAAAGTTGTTTTAAAAAACCCGCTTTAAAAATTATCCTATTTATTTAGATTTTTGGAGAATTAAAAAAATAAAAGAGAAAAAAAATACAAAAGAACGACTACCACAACACAAGGTACGGACCGGCTCGGCGGCGTTGCGTGCGGCCCATCTCAGCTTCCTCACCGCTTGTCTCGCTCGGTATACTCGTGCTGCCCAGTTTATTATCTTGTACAGGATGTAATTTCACTACTTGACCAGACACTTGTCAGTGTATCTGGGGTGGCTAACACTTGACATGCCACTTGGCATTGCGCTAGGTGGCTGACATGGCTTCTCGTCGTGCTACAGCATACAAGTGGTGGGTTCTGGCTCGAGATTGCAATGCTTCTATGCTGCATATATGTACATAGGAGGACGTGCTCTCACCATTCACCAGAGGAAAAAGTGTACCCCGTGGAAGAACAGGTCTGCCTGCTCGTGATGATGGCAGCGCCGTGGACAGTGCAGGGCAGGCCGGTGGGTGCGTTTCCGCCGCGACTGCTGCCTGGCCACCGGCGTCGCGGCCGCCAAGCCCTACCCATGCATGGAGCGCCGCCTGCCCGTCGTCGATCTCCTGCCGGTAATCCAATGTCAGCAGAGCAAGCAAGCGTCTTTCGCATCGTGCCTCTTAAATGTCTCTCTGTAATATCATATAGTCATGATCCTTTTCATCTATTATTGTACTCAGTTACTTGAGCAAAAAAAAAAAAAAAGAGATTGCTTTCAGACGTCGCCAAGAGCTTCAGGGTATGTACTTGTGTTCATTCAGTTTGCAGCTTGTTTTCTAAAAAAAAAAGAACAGTTGATCCTGTGAACACGCGTGGTGTTCTGAAGATTTTTCAGGGGAGTATGCAACATATTCTCAGCTTGTTGTTTCTCATGAAGCTGACGAATGTTACAGTTTTCAGGGTCAGGACACTGAAAAGGTACTCCCACCAGTTACAAATACATACCATTTTAGATATCGATATAGTTTCTAAAACACAACTTTAATCACTGATTTATATATGACATATTTATAAAATCAATAAAATCGTAATATTATAAGATGTATTTTTATATAAATCTACATATATAATTTTTATGTATCCAATCTAAATATTTTTAAAATATTAGTAGTTAAAGTTTTAAAATTTTAATTGCATCTATATCTAAAACGACATATATTTATGATCGAATAGGATAAAGAAAGGCCGAAAGGGATAAAGAAAGGAAGAAAAATTTTCGTAGTGCACCTATATTAACGTTAACCGTCCTATATCACTACCTCGCAAGTCGCAACTCACAAGCGGTAGCAGTGAAATGGTCACCTATTACCATCAAATGCTATTATGGTCAATTATTACATAATAAAAGGAAAACAACTATATATATTTTGGCACCTCTCATTGAAAGCATGGTAGCTAATAAGGTAAATAATTAACCACAATAATCTTGCTATATTTTACAACACCGTATGCGTGTGAAGCTTTCTCATTGTCTGCCGACCGAGAAGACCCCGCCCGCCAGCGACGTCCGCCCCAACCATGTGCCCTCGCGTCTGGGCGCCGGAGCCGGAGATGGTGATGCCGAGATACGGAGACAGCGATACTGCGAAAACAGCACACCCAGGGCGTAGCCATCAGTGAGGTTTCCTAGGGTATGAGCCTATCCTCCGTTGGTATCAGTTACTCTGCATGAGATATTTTTATTATATTTATTTTTTCTTTTGGATTTATTTTTTCTATTTATATATGAATTTGAATTGTATAAGCTCAGTTTGTTTTAATTTATCTTAATCCTTCTTGATTTTTAGTTCAAAAAATAGTTTAGTTCTTCAAGCCTCTCCTCTAATTTTATCCTGACTTCGCCACTGAGCATACCCCATCATGCATGAGAGAGCGGAGCGGAGTGAGATACGCGATCGAGTTTGATCGCCGAGAGGCATCGCTTGCGTTACAGCGCCCTTGTGATGGTGAGATGGTCCAGGGTTCTGTGAGTTGTTGGTCGTTAGCACACTTTTTTCTTTTGATATCCTAGTGTGATGCAAATGTCAGTACACTGCAACGCAGTCTCTTGAGTAGTTTGAGTTCTGTTCTGCTCGTGTAAATTAAATAGGTCAGCGTCTGAGCTCTGTCATTTCCTGTGGTATTCGAGAGCCTGTCGCTCCCGTCACGCATTTGCCCTGTACAACTAGATTGGTCGTGCTAGGTCCATTCTTGGTATGCAAGCACACCGGCAATCAATACTCGAAGCATAAATAGCACGTTGTAAATTGATATATGGAATAATTATAATCGAAGCATGCCACTTTTATGCATGAGAGAGAGGGTGATCCTATGCATGCTATAACAAAATTCACGGGTTTGTTAACGGGGAGGTTAATAAAATCAAATTTAATAAATAATAATAAATGCCTCTAAAAAAGAGAGCACTAAATGCACAATTTGACCTTGCCACTTGTAATTGTATCTGGTGGCTAACACGTCATAGAAAAACTTGATTTTTTTGGAGGGGTTATAGCCCCAGGAAAACTCCATCTCTATGCATCCTTAGGTATGTTTATATTGGCTTTGCTGATTTTTCGAATCAACATCCCTATCCTCTCGTTTCAAGGATAAGATAAAGATCACAGGTGCATCATGCACCTCACTCATCTCGCTTCCATCTCACACATATATATCTCCCTTACTTTCCCTACAACTCATATCTTTATTCGAAAAACCATTTCTTTCTATTACTACTATTTATTTTTAGCCAAAAATAATTAATCCAGAGCTATCCTGTAGGTCTTGGTTATGACAAAATAAAAGGTACCGTGGAAGGGGTAGTGCACTGTTCTCTCTCGCGCTCTGTCAGCCGATCGAGGTGATGGCGACCGACAACCTCCGCGTCTTCCTAGTTTTCCTCGCCGTGCAGGTCTGCCTGCTCGTGATAATGGCAGCGTCGGCGACGGTGCAGGGCAGGCCTGTGGCCCTGGAGTCGACGCCCGCTTGCTGCCTCAACCACCCCGACTGCTGCCAGGCGGCCGGCGCCGTGGCCGGCGCCAAGCCCTGACCCGTGGTTTCCGTCTCCTCCCAGTAATCCAGTACATATCGGTAGCATGCGTGACAGAGCAAGCGCGCGTGCGTCTGTCCATGCTGTCCTTCGTGGCTCTTACTGCATCATCTACGTGCTTCGATGTGAACCTTTGGTTCTGCTGCTTCAATTCCGTCTTTCTATTTTTCAGAGCTTGTTCTGCTGCTTTCTAGCAATGTTATTGTACTGGCTGCCTAGCTAATAAAATGGGAGGTGCTTTTTCTGTCTGCTTTGAGTTGTGTTGCCAAGAGATTCAGAATAGTTTCGTACTAATTTGCAACATGCTTGCTTTGTTAAAAAAGGATTATGTGAATATGCAGTCGATTCTCTGGTTGATGTTTCTCATCGACGCTGGCCAATGTTACGCTTTTCAGGGTGAATAATGTGTTATGTTGTTTGCAGGGGGTGTAGCCAGCAGGAGGGCTACGTTGGGCTCGAGCCCAGCAAAGGTAATCCCGAACGCGGTATCTTTATTGTATTTTTTCTTTTAGTTCTCATTCCCTTTAATTCGTATATGAATTCGGAACGCATAAACTATATTTGTTATACTTATCTCGATTTAACTTAACAGTTTTTGGTTAAAATAATAGTTTCGTCCTTCGAGCCTTCCCTCTAATTTCATTCTGACTTCGCAACTGGTTGTTGAAATAGATGACCATTTCTCTTTCCTCCGAGGTTTCATGCTTCTGATCATACTCCTAGGGAATACAACGATGATGTATGCCATTCAAGTGACGAGGTGCTCCATTTGCACCTTCCATGAACATATCTAGGGACTTTTGGGTGAGGCCACCGCAAAGGTGTCGCTACGGTGCGCTCTTGGAGCGGCAGAAGCCCGTCGATAGGTGTGAGGCCGTAGATTGCCGCGCAGCCTATCTTTTGGGCATGCTTATTTGTCTGTTATATCAGCGAACACGTGCGATGCTTGTATTGGGGTGTCCATTTTGGGAAATATATTTATCTTTTGGTGACTTTGTCCATTTTGTTTCCTTGCTGTTTTTTGTTACTATGTTTTGTCTGGACATGTACTCTGCAAAGACCGACCCTCTGTCACCGTGCGTCTTCTCCACCGCGGTCTTCATCATTGGAGTCAAGTGGAAGAGTTGTGTGCTTTTGGATAGATTTTTACCCTCAGGCGTGCGTCCGTCTGGACAATTATGTAAAGATTGAAAGCTCCAATGAGGACAATTGATGGTTTGCTTCCATGTGATGTAGCGACATTTGGCTTCATGAGTGGAATATATACATGGATCTATTAATGTTACTTGTGTGTCGCCAACAAGGTCAGCAGTAGAACTAAGTCAGTTGCAGAAGCTCCATCCTCTACCCTAGGAATGGGCTTGGACGAAGTCGTTGGTAGGACTAGGTAGTTGACGTGTACTCTGTCCCCCACCATTCACACGAGCATCGATGAAGTCAATGGTAGGATAAGTCATGTCGTGCGTAGTGCATCCTCCACTCTTTGCACGATCATCGATAAAGTTGATGGTAGGATGAGTGGGCTCATGTGTGGTCCATCCCCCACCCTTCGCGCAAGCATCAGCGAAGTTGGCAGTAGGGTGAGGTAAGGTAGGCTCGCAGGTGCTCCATCCCCGACCTTTTGCTCGAGCGTTGACGAAGTCGGCGGTAGTATGAGCTAGGCTCATGCACGGTCCGTCCCCCACCCCTCAAACGAGCATCGACAAAGTCGGCGGAAGGATAAGTTAGGTTCGCGCACGCTCCATCCTCCACCCTTCGCACGAGCATTAACGAAGTCAGTGGTAGGATGAGTTAAGCTCGTGTGCAGTCTGTCCCCACCCTTCACACGATCGTTGACATAGTCAGTCTGAAAGTAATGGTCATGGGCAATGTGTGTAAACTAAAGATGGAGAGTAAAGCTAAACGGATGTAATCGTTTTGGCTTCAGCTTTTAGCTTCCGGCTTATTTTTCACTATTCATAAATTTCGTCTTTTTCTGAACTTTTGGCTTTTTGTTGAGCTTTTTTGCCGGTTCTTTTTTTCCGTATTTGTTTGTATTATATGTAATGGGCTAACATATTTTTTATATTTTTTAATTTTTTTAAATTTAATTATGATAAATAAGCTTCTGTCAGCTACAGTGTTTTTTCAGCCAGCTACAGTGCTTTTCAGCCATAAGCCACCCAAAAAAGCCCAAATGATCACCACCCAATGTGGAGCAATACAATTTACTGTTCCTTTTGGCATCTCTCTAACTTCAAATGCATATTTGCATCCCACTCATTTCCTATAGAAAGAACTACAAACTGAAAAAGGATTGGACCTGTGGAAGCTAATTTCTATGCAATTATGTAATGGGAGTGTATAGGTATCACCCGGATATTTTCTTTCTAATTATCATTCAAATTTATGACCTTTGGATTAGAGATCAAATGGCCCATTGTTTTTAAAGGGGGGAGATTTTTTCAAGGAAGAGGGGGTAGAATTCAAGGGGAGGGGATAATTTATGGCCATTGGATCTCTAATCTAATGGTCATAAATTTAGAAGATAGTTAAGAAAAAAACATCCGGATGACATTTAACAAAGCCCTTATGTGTAATTGCAAGTTGTTTGTGCGAGATGACTGCGGCCATATCCAGTCATGCACTACCCATTGCCCCTGTATGATCTGCTACGGAAAATACACAGGAGGATGACATCAACCGGCGCGGTTAATCTTGGAGGTAATGAAAAGTTGAAATGACAGAAGCATCGATCATGTATGTCAGTGGCATCACCATGCCAATCTGAGTAATAAGCATCAAAGCCAATGACATTCCAGCTCAATCATGGCAGGCTTGTCAATTGCCGGAAACTGGACCTGCTTAACTATTGCGATGCATGTATTAATCAGTTTATCTAAAAATTTAGGCTAATGAGAAAAAAAAGAACAATTCACCATGCCAATCTGAGTAATAAGCATCAAAGCCAATGACATTCCAACTCAATCATGGCAAGCTTGTAAGTTGCCAGGAACTGGGCTTTCTTAACTATTGAGTTGTATGCATCAGCCAATTTACCCAAAAATTTAAGTTGATGAGAAAAGACGAACAATTTACTTTACTTCAACACCCCCTCACGTTAGTCTCTCTTATGTCTAAGACCTAAAATAGAAGTAGATTGCAAATATTTTTTAATTGCGTCAGGCGGGTTGATCCCTTAGTTTTGATATCATATTGAGTTGCATGTATTAACCAGTTTATCTAAAAATTTATATTGATAAAAAAAATCAGACAATTCCCTTATACTTCAACATTAACTAACCTTCATCCACAGGCTGTTCCCATCATAAAACCATCATCAATTAAGTAGAACAACCACCACCAACAGCATTCATGCATGCAAGAACCACACAATTGTACAAGGCTGGAACTGCAGGGGCAGACGCAAGCAAGAACCAAACACAGGGAAGCGGAGCACATGCAAAGATTCTCGCGGAGATGTGCGCATGAGACCAAACAGCAAAGATTAAGTAGTGTGCAGTGTACATCGATCCAAGGGTGACGTCACACAAGCACCACGCACCAAACAAAAGCCTTGTACCGTTGTACACACTCTTGTTCCTCTCTGTATCAATACAGGACACAAAGTCGATCACAATTCACAAGCATAATGTAACAACTAACAAACGTCTGGGAAATGCTACATTACATGCCGGTTCCACCTAGGCCATGAACTCATGATGGAAGCAGCATATATAGTAATAATGCAGCGCATTGAGGAGCAATGGATGGACGTAGCTGGCCGGCCGGAGGTGGTGAGGAGGCGTGCAGTGGCCGCCTGGGTCCGTCTCCGTCCTCCCATTCGCGCGCACAGCGCATGGATTCATTGATGAGTGAGACTGTGATGAGAGAGAGCTGCAGAATCACATGCGCCAAAGGGCGGGCCTTTTCTCTCTCTTACACATGTGCTTGCCTGCGACACCACATGGCCTGCCTGCCTGAGTGTGCCTGCTTGCTTGCTAATGATCGACTTCGTCGTCCATCCCTATCATGAGAGAACAAAGAAAAGCGAAGACAAACACCAAAGGCACGCAATTGCAAACCTAGCACACCACATGCACGCACCAACCTCTCACAAACAATGACTATACATACACCAAGCAGTGGTGGTACTCGATCACAGCTACCAAGTGGTAGTAATTAACACCCAAGCTTCTTGACTAATTAGGGACAGTAATATACACCAAGCACACTCTCAAATCAATACGTACTCCATTTGTATACTACTACTTGAGGCTATCCCGTCTCTTTCTTTTATTGAGAATTTCCCCTGCTTCTTTTGGAGGATCGGTAGTTGATGGTGGCGGTCAGATTAATTAAGCGGAGGAGGAGGAGGAGGAGGAGCAGATGCGGTGGCGCGGGCAGGAGACGAGGTGGTCGTTGGTGAGCCCGACGGCCTGCATGAAGGAGTGGATGACGGTCGGGCCGACGAACCGGAAGCCGCGCCGGACCATGTCCTTGCTGATGGTCTCCGACTTGGACGTCTTCACGGGGATCTTCCGGCTGTATTTGTAGCTCGGCGAGAGCGGCTTGTTGTTCACGAACGCCCACACGTACTTGCCGAGCGACCCCAGGTCTCTCCTCACCTGCTTGCCCAAAATCCATGCCACGCGCATGCGAAACATCATCAGAATTCCTCATTCTTCCACTGTATATCATATACCAAGTTGTACGTAGAATGTAGTAGACACATATATATACCAACGAACAGTTAAATACTCTGTGGCCGGTGTACTTGACTGATAATTTAGTTGATTGGTTGTTAGGCTAACCGTCCCGTTTTGGAATATTGGAGGATCCTTGTGAGCGATACGTCGTGCGCAACACTCGTTACTGTTAGCATCTTGTGATGATGTGGAGCGAGCTCCGGCCAAAAGCTTGACAAGTACTTGTCAGCATCTTTTCCGGCTCTCAAATGTCCATTAGGAAGGGTTCGCTCTTTTTGGTTTGTACTATCCAACTTTATGACGCACTTGCTTTGCTTCTGCAAAGCAGTGGCATTTAAAGGGGGGATGCCGCTGCTGATTGAGCTGTCTACCATCAGGGGGTGTAAGCAGTCATGCAGGGACTCAACTAGGATTCGCTTTCCCCTAACTGATCTTCATTTCGTAGGCCTTCATTCATTGACCTCCCTTTATCTTCTGGTAAAGCTTCGATTGCGAAGTTGTACTACTCGTGTTATCAGGTCAACTCACCGATCGAGAGCACCAGTACAGAACATAAAATGTAAGCTGAGGAGAATGGGGCCTATTAACTACTAAAACAATTTTCGGACACCCCAAGTCTAAACTTACTTAACTGTAGGGTTGATCACTTATCTATAAGTCCTGTTCTACGGTATCTAATTTTCAAATATAGTCTTTTTTAAGGTGAGACGTACTACTTAATAGACTTTATTTATATTTGCCAAAATTGTACGTAAATGTTTCTCTTTCTACTAACTTCTCTATAAACTATTATTATTTATAAGCTAAAGTCAAAAGCTAATATGAACGGCGTATAACAAATATTTGGAGGATGAGATTGCTAGAGAAGTCCAAGGAATCCTAATTAGAAGTGAAAAAAAACATGTTCCTACTTAAAACGGCAAAGTTCAGAAATTAAGATCATGAGAACAGGTTATGCTCGATTGATCTCAGCTGACGGTAATACCTCGAGAATCCGGCTGGCGTTGTTGACGGCCCCTCTGATGGTGCCCAAATCCAGCCCAAACTCCGCGCTCAGCGACGCCATCCGCTTCTCCGTGTACTTGGCCACCGCGTCCACGTCGAAACCGGAGAATGCCTCCCTTTTTGTGATCAGGCAACACACAAAATCAGCGCAAATGTTTCTAGGAATGTGCGTACGTAAATCAGTAGGCTTCGGCATCTTTGGCGAAGCAGGGGTCGCTCTTTTCCAAACCTGTAGACGTGTCTCCTCTTTAGGATAGAAGTCCAGTCTGCCCCGACTTGCACGCCGGACAATGTAAGCATCTCGAATAGCAGCCTGCCATTTTCAGTTGCAGGGAATGTAAGGAGAACTATTGCTACGACTTGAAAACGATCGATCGCTTGTGTTGGCAGAGAAGAATGGCAACTCACTCGTCGTCGTGCACGGGCACTCCCCACTCCTCGTCGTGGTAGGCGACGTACAGGGGGTCTGCACATGACAGACGAAAACGCATTAGCAACTAGGCAGCAAATTCAATTTACAGTGCTTCATTGTAGGCTCGTGAGCGTACCTGAGTAGGGCGTGATGAAGCTGCAGCGCTTCTCGTCCTGCCCTGGTGCTGCGGCGACGGGCTCAGCGGCCGCCGTGGCGCCGACCCTCCCCTCGACCCGGGAGAAGGACGCGGTGCGGCCGTAGTGCGCGATCCGCATCTTGCGTTGCGCCTGCGTCAGCGCGGCGTGCTCCCGCTGCGCCGCCGCGATGCTCCCCACGGGCTCGAACGCCTCCAGGGCCGCGAACGTCACCACGGGCAGCACGGTGCCGCCGGCCTTCTTGGCCTTCCTGCTCTTGTCTCCGTCCATGGCTGCCTTGGCCCCTGCCACCTTGGCTCCAGCCGCCTTCGTTGCCTTGGCCGGTGTAGGTGGCAGAAGGGAAAGCGCGGGCGCCGCCGCGTGGGTGCAGGCGGTGGCAGCACCAGCAGCATTGTCGAACGAAGCGGGCATGGAGAGCGACTTCTGCAGGGACTTCTTGAGCGGCCGTGCACATTCCGGCGCCGCCACGCGGTTGCCGGCCGGCTGCAGGACAGGGCGGCCGTCGATCTGAGCGACACCGGCGGACTTGACGTTGGAGTTGCACATCTTGTCTGTGAGGATCGGTTTGACACGTTGGTTCTCTAATCTGAGGCGCGGTTAACTCTGGGAAGGCGCTTTGAGCTGTGAGATATATGAGAGGTGGGTTGTGGTGCGGGAAGCGAGGTGGTATATATAAGCGGGGAGGAAGCCCGGAAAGGTAGAAGAAGATGGTAGGGACGGAGAGGAGATGAAGGTGGTGGGGAAGGTAGGGACAGGTCACAGCTGAGGAGAAGGCCGTGTGTGTGCTGTTTGCATGCATTGCATCGGAGTTTTGGAGCCAAGCTCCCTGTTGCATCGAACGGCACGGGTGGTGTTAACTAGAGGAACGGGTAAGGGTTGGTTGGGATTGCTCATCTCTGGCCTGTGGCATGTGGGATGGTAAACCTTTTTTTTTCAGTTTTGCTATTGGCGATTGAAATTTTTTTATCTTTCAGTCACCTGAAATTGCACTCTCAATCAACTAAAATTATAGCCCCTCTAAAAAAACAACTACAACTTTAGATGATTCAGAGTGCAACTTCAGGTCTTCTGAAACTTTTTGTCTCTACGGGATGTTCATGAATCGTACTTTTGTACCCTGTGTACTCTGTAGAGCATTAGCACATGCAACACAAACCAACGGATAGGCAGCAAGTAAAATGCTTCGCCCCTGAAAGTGCACGATGCAACTGAAAAGACCCCCAAATCATGACGACCTCTTCTCAAAGCTAACAAATGCAGCTTCCAATCTGGCCGCTGAAACGCACACGGACAGAACTAGCTCTACATGTACCTAACAATCTGAAAACTACCACGTAGAGCCATGGCTAGCTAGGCCATAGCGAGCAAAAAAAAGAAAAGAAAAGGCTTCCGAACCGACCAAACTGGTGCAAATTACGCCTACCAGGTTCCCTCCTACCTAAGACTGCCGACCGGCCGAGATACCTTAGCGTAGCGTACAGGGTGTGGACTACAAACGGGAGTTTTTGGCTGAAATGGTCGTCTTTTGTGTAGAATTAGTAAAAATAGTATTTCAGAGTGATATTTATAAAAATAATATCTCTATCACATGGTATCATGCGGCACTCTGACTCAAGCCGACACGTGATGAATACCACACGGTCACTGTACGAAGATGCCATGTTTGCTAATTCCGTGTTAAATACGACCATTTTGGCTAATAACTCTACAGATGATAACATGCATGGCATACTCGGCTACAAATCAACCGACCCCAAATCACATGTTTTTTTGAAGGAACAAATCACGAGTTGATCCAACGTTTCATCCATGTAGAATCAAAACGAGGCCTGATGTACAGTGTACACACATATATGCTCAATCGGTATATTTTCACTGGACTCTTGACACTTCCCTTCTCAACCGTGTCCGTACACGGCTCACACTGTCACACACCAAAGCGTACGTGTACGGCGCACCGCAGAGACCTGACAAAAAGAAGAATCGAGGTGGTTCTGTGTTCACGAGAGCCATACTTGGGGCTGGAAGGAAGCATCATACGTGCTCGCCTCGCCTCGCCGTGCCGTGCCTCGTGCGAATGATCGCGGCCGGTACGTGGCACGTTGGTTGTAATGTATCCGGTCCGACAAGAAGCCATAGCCTCGCACACGCGCGGCTGCTTTGAGTCGGGGAGAAGAAAAAGGATGGCAAGCGAGCCCGGCCGAGACCCATCCCACGTTCTCCCGCGCTCATCCGAGCTGGCAAGGAATCTTGTGTGCTCATTCCCTCCCCTGCTCCGTAACTCCAACATCCATCCATCCGTTAGGGCATATACAGTATGCATATCAGCTGTTTGTAAATCTATCTCATACATAAAATGAGAGAGAAAGAGGAGAGAGAAAAATAATATCTACTATTTAACATGTGATTTTATGTATGGCTTTATATTATGTATATCATTATATATACAATTTATTAATTGTATGAGGTTATTATAGGAGTTTTTTTAAATAATCTATTTTCTGAATTACAGTAATATACTTGCATTTTTTATTCTACACTAATGACCATCTGTCGCTCAACTGTTGAATGAATTGGGCTAGTCGGCCAACGATTGGGCGACTAGCCCCGTAGTCGCTCAAACCACATACACCATACTACTCAAATATTTCAGGGAAAGACATGCAAATGTGTGAAGTGTCCAAGTCGCTCAACCGTTAAGCGATTTGGACACTTGTTGTCCAACTGTTGGACGGCTAGCCTGAGTCGCTCAACAGTTGAGCGATAGAGGGTTGTTAGTGTAAAATAAAAAACACAGATATATTACTATCTCCAACATCCATCCATCCATCCATCCTCCTTTCCATCCGTGATCCGTCAGGACATGTACATAATACATATCAGCTGTTTGTAAATCTATCTCATATAAGATTTTAGATAATATGAAGGAAAAAAATGAGAGGAGGAGGGAGAACAATAATATTTTTGTAAATCTATCTCATAATAAGATTTTAGATTTTTTTTTTACCATCTCTAAGAGGTACCAAACCAATCATTGAGGTAGCACTAAAAGATACCAAGAGGAATAAAAGTTTAAGAGGTGGAGGTAGAGTTTAAGGATAGTTTGATAAAGAGCTATAAGGTGTAAGGGTAATTTGATAACGAGGTACACGCACCTAGGGCTGGGCATTCGGTCTTTTCGGTCTTTTCGGTTCGGTCTATTCGGTCTTTGGAAAATTCGGGTTCTAAAAAATGAGGACCAAATTTCTTAGAAAAAACAAGGACCGAACCCAAATAGACCGAATTTTTTGTTCGGTCTATTCGGTCCACCGAATTGACCGAAATAAGATGGGGACCCTTGTCACCCCTCAAAATCTTTGTAAATTGTAATGAGCTAAACAAAACAAATAATATTCATGCATAAAGCAATGAGTAGCCAGCCAGTAAATAGATGATAGACATATCAAATAAGTACATAAATCACATATTAAGTTCATGAATTCAAGAGACAAGAGACATATCAAATAATTCGGGTTATTTGGTCTATTCAGGTTTTGTAGGCCAAAGACCAAACCCGAACCCGAAGATCGAACTATATCAAAATATTGACCGAACCCGAACCCCGAAACCCGAATAGACCGACAATTCGGTCTATCCGGGTTCGGTTCGGCTCGGTGTTCGATTCTCGGGTTTAAAGTGCCCACCCCTACACGCACCCTTAAAAGGATGGTAACTGGTAAGGTGTTGATCTCCGTGCTGTCGTTGTAGCTGCTGTTGCTGTTGCCGTTGTACTGGTCTCAATCACAACAGTTGTGATAGAGACAAATAATTGAACCGAACGCATTACACTACACGCTGATTA